>CM066572.1:7705000-8395000 GCA_033816785.1 Picus viridis | reverse complement strand
CAGAATGATGCTCTTTCCAATGCAGCTCATGGCTTATCTGTGTCCTGTGAAGCTTTCTAGGATTATTTGACAAACACTACACACCTTGGTTGCAATAGGCACCAAGAGGTAATCTACAGCAATGCTATACTCAAATACTGTATAACTTAAAAAGTTATGTTTTAGAAACTACAAAGATAAGGGTCTCTGAAAGCTAGAAAAATATCTTTTCTGCAGTTGGACAAAATTCATAATTATCTAAAAAAAAAAATCTCAGTTCAGTAAAGTGTAGTTTTGCTTTCTTCAGAGATCAAGCCAAGTAGTGGAAGCCCAAGTTTTTATATTGTTCCCAGCAATACACTTTATTCTAAACCCAGGGAGGATAGCTTAACTACTAATATCTTCAGTCTTCACAGGAAATGTCAGCAAAAACACAACATAGCACCAATGGTGAAGAATTATGTCCCTGTAAAATGGGACAGAGATCTTTAATTGAGTAAGGAACAGGTCTCAGATGGTCATAATGTCAAGTTACTCTTTATCAGGACTATAATTCACTCTCCTTAGTAGGATTACAACTTGTAATTGTCATGGCAGTTATGGACTATATGGTACTAAATCTTTATATAAATATCTTATTGTCACATATCTGAAAGCTCACAGGTTCTATACTTGCATAATACAAGATCATACTGACTTGATTCTTTACAGCTCTCAAGTTTTCTTCTGCCCTAACTGTACCCATGCCAAATGAAGAGCTTTGCTAATGTTAGATCACAATGCTGGCAGAGACTGTTTGCCAGATATTAGGGACAGATTTATTTACAGATTTATACAGCATAGTATATTACCTCAAAACTGGACTTTAGTGGTCTATTAAAGGATGACATTATGTGCATTTATTTGTCCTTATGTGAATGCTGAAAAATCTTCTCTTGAGTTGGTGATTAATCTTTTGGTAATTTAATATTAATTTTGACTTCCACATGGGATTAATAAATTGTGATGTGCTAACTGTATGAAAGATTTCTGATCCCTAATACTAACCTTAACCTTTGCTCTAGACACCACTACCACAGGTAAGTGTCAACTCTTTATTTTCCCAGACCTGATGCTAATCAAACCTTCATCCATCTTGTGATCTTTAGACCACAACAAAAGCCTGTTCCTGAAGGGAATAGTAATGCTTGGCCATTAGTCTATGTTATCCATCATTTTATTGTAACATCTTATAATACACCAGTAGACTCTGACATTTATTCTGCTTCTTAAGGCTGCTGCTGTCCTCTCTGGTGTGTCAGTGTTGATCTGTACCAGGGCAGAGAGGCTCTACAGAGGCACTTGGATTGATTGGATTCATGGCCAGCGTTATCAGGATGAGCTTTAACAAGGCCAAGTGCCAGGTCCTGTACTTGGGTCACAACAACCCCAAGCGATGCTACAGGCTTGGGGCACTGTGGCTGGAAAGCTGCCTCTCAGAAAGGGACCTGTGGGTGCTAATGGACAAGCAGCTGAAAAGCAGCCAGCAGTGTGCCCAGGTGGCCAAGAAAGCCAAAGGCATCCTGTCTGGGATCAGAAATGCTGTGTCCAGCAGGAGCAGGGAGGGAATTGTCCCCTGGTACTCAGCTCTGGGGAGGCCACACCTCAAGTGTTGTGTCCAGTTTTGGGCAACTCAATACATGAGAGATGTGGAGGTGCTGGAGTGAATGCAGAGGAGGGCAAGGAAGCTGTGAAGGGCCTGGAGAATAAATCTGATGAAGAGCAACTGAAGGAGCTGGGGATGGTTAGTTTGAAGCAGATGAGGCTGAGAGGAGACCTCATGGCTCTCTACAACTCCCTGAAAGGAAGGAGGTTGTAGAGAGGTTGGTGCTGGTCTCTTCTCACAGGTAATTAGTGATACAACAACAGGCAACAGCCACAAGCTGTAGCAAGGCAGGTTCAGACTGGATGGTAGGAAGAATTTTTTCCCAGCAAGAGTGGTCAGGGAGTGGAATGTGCTGCCCAGGGGGTGGTGGAGTCCCCAAGCCTGGATGTGTTTCAAGGTGTTTTGCATGTGGTGCTTGGGGCTATGGTTTAGGGTTGGGCTTTGCAGAGTAGGGTTCTAAGTTGGACTTGATGATCCTGAGGGTCATTTCCAACCTGAACATTTCTGTGATTTCTGTGACATTTCCTCAGATCCTGAGATCCCTAGCTCTCTCCAAGAAGTTCCAAGTAACCTCCAAGAAAAAAAAAGATGCCCATTTTGCTTTCCAGGGTACTTGACTAGTTAAATCTTTTTGTGTGATCTATTTAAGAAGTTGTAACTTAATGCTAAAAAGAAATCTCTTGCTTTGAGAAAAAATAAATAAATCTGTAAACTCCAAGTACAAATCTAAAAATAAATTATTCTTACAAATCAGCATTCACTATATTCTTAAAGGTTCGTCACTAGACTGTTTCTGTCAAGTTATATGTTTCTCACCATGGATCTAACTATCCCTCTTTAATAAGCTCAGTGGACTCCCAAGAATTCCAGTGGAAATGTTGAGAAGGTGGTGTGTAGATCAACAGCAATGAGGAGAAGTGTCTGGAGAGAGTTGAGATATGTATGAACTGTTGTTTTGAACCTAAACCAGGCCAGGAAGGAGGGAGAAGAGCAGAGGAGATATAGCCTAGGATAACTTGTAACTGTTTTAGGACAGACTGGCTGTTTTGAAATGACACCTTGTAGGATGTAGTGTAGGGTTTGAGACTAGGTTTTGGAAAGGAAGAGCTGGATATTAGGAAGAAAAGACATTATGTGTCACTCCAAACTTTAGCTTTGTATCTCCTGTCACCTTCAGATGGCAATTACTGGGCAAGGCTCAGCATGTACTAGGAAAATGGTATAAGGCCAAAATTACAACAGGGATAGGACCAAAGGCCAAAGTCACTCATTATCTACCCATAAACTGCACTTTTAAGACATCAAATGGGAACATGTAACTAAATGCACATAAAACTGGGAAAGTTAGAGATATAAATAACAATAAGAACAAAAGCAAGGAAGAATTGCATAGAAGATGTGAGACATGCAAAATATATTTAATATTATTGATGGAATGAGAGTAATGAAACAATCTACCTCCCACTTTCCGCCTTTTTGTTCTTGTTGTTTGGGTTTTTGGGGTTTTGTTTCTGGTTTTGTGGGGGGTTTTTGTTATTCCTTTTCCTTTGACTGGGATGGACTGTGGGTGGGGTTGTTTGTGTTTAACCCTTGATTTGAAAGAGTCTGAAATCGGTTCTGTATCAAGAGACGCAAATATTAATGTCATATTTCACTCAAGGGTACAGGTAAAACTGACAGATGTTCAGGATTAATTCTGCATTTGCTAGGAAGAGGCTAATTAGAAGTATATCTATAAAGGATTTTTACAAAGACTGCCTGTTTTGGAAAAGCTTCTAAACTAATTCCAGCATAAGTACTGATATGCTCCACAAATGCTGCAATTGGACAAACTCTTGAAGATTGCTGTGCTTGAAAAAATACTTGGTTTGGAACCATTGCAAACTACTTAGGAATTCTGACATGTTTACCAGAGGGAAAATCAAGGAAGAAGTCTCATAAACCAATTCCCTGTCATCTGCCTTTGCATTGCAGGCCTCTAGTCATGCATGTACAATAAAGATTTCTGAGGTCTCAGAGTTGAGATGTGTCACTAGGTAGAGTATAACTTTAAAGATTGTAAATGTATTCCTGTAGGAAGAAACTATTTCCCCAGACTTGCTGGCAGGATTAGAGTGACTTTAGCACTCTATTTGTATTTTACAACTCCACTGCAAAATATTCAAGAGTGCTCCACAGAGAGCATTGCATAGGAGATTTTTCTTAAACATATGGCAGAAAGCATATTAGCATGAGTAACTTCTATGACATTTTCCCCTCCTCCCATCCCCAATATGGCTGTGAGGCAAATATAAAGTGTAAATGAGGATCTAGAAGGAAGGGGGGAAGGAGGAGTTAGAAATCAGGGCTAGAATTCAAAATCAGAGGGTTCCTGAGGTCCAGGTTATCTTCTTAAACAGGCAATTGCATTTCAGAAGCTCTTGCAACAAGAGGTACCGAAATTTAGCAAGTACTAATCAACTAATGAACCAATGAAGGGATTTATGTGTGTGTTTACACATCTATGTAATTGACCTACTAATGAAATTCTTCTGACTGGGATTTTTAACACTTCTATCTCTACCATAGAGCTCCTTTGGTAGATTATACAATTGTAACATACTTGAACTCCCTGTATGCAAAATTAGAATAACAGTGCTTCTTTTCTATAATCTACTAAAGTTGTGAACAATTTTGGAATGAAACTAGGTCTAATGCCAGAGGCTACCCTAGATAATCTGTGTCCACTGCTAATGATGAAAACCTCCAGCCATTTGCAATCTTGCAACATTAAAAATAAATCTGAGGACAGGGAAGTGGAAGAAGCTGGTTTTATTCCTTCCTAATCTTGTCTTTGTGATGCTCCTGGGAGGACCAATAAAGTTCTAAACATAATTGTCAAAAATCATTCCATTAAAAAAACAAAAACTTAAGTAGAAGATTTTCTGTCCTTCCTTAGTCATCCAGTACCAGTAATGTGATATTCCTGGACTCCAAATACATCATTACATCCATGCATTGATCTGTATGTCATTTTATAGTCATGAACATATACTAGGGAAAGTAGAATAGAGAAATGTAGCAGGTTCTCTTGTGCCAAAACTTTGACAGCTGAGTTCCAGAAAAAGAGCAGTCAAAACCCCAAAAAACTTTGCCAACTTTGTTTCTTTGCCTGATTGAGACCTCAGCTTCACCAGTCAGTAGTTTTACTATCTTGCCTCACTGTGCTCCTCTTTGCCTGAGACAGGAGCTCTGTGTGATCCCCAAATACATGCTGACTGCATACACTCCTGTAGTTTGGGAATTAGAGCATTCTAATGAGAGTGAGCATCTCAAAATTTGTGTCAGATTGATGCTATGATGTGATTTCACAGAAAAGGTGGCAAGATGGGTTTTTTTAGACAAAAGGCAAACAGCCAAGCATATACCAGTACCGCGATTGAGAGATGGAAACAAAGCTTGATGCCAGCAAAGTGTCTGCTTTATTGTACAAAGTCCTTTCTTTATATAGGCTAACATAATCAAAAGCAACTCGGGGTTGGTAATTAGATGTGCCGTGCGGCAGTTACTGATTCGTGATTGGCTGCGAGAAAATGCCAGGGAACACACATCGCTTGGCAAGGCTCAGACAGGTGTTAGACAAAAGACAAACGATCACACATCTCTTTATCTAAGTTCAGAGAGAAGACAAATGCAATGTTTACCAGTTCTAATTCTCAGATCGTTGTGTGGCTTCCCTGAGTCACAATGGTCGTTGGTAATTAGCTAAATACTTTTTTCCCTCTACACAGCTGCAGTTTGGTCCCAAGGTTTGCGGCCTACAAGAGCTAAAGCATTTCCTTCTATCAGCTGAGCACTGTTTGAGGTTCTACTCCCTAAATTCATTCCATCATACCAGTTGAACAAAGGTTCAAATCTTCACTAATAAAAGTGCTGTGAATGAAAATGTTCTGCTCTGTGAAAATGTCAGGAAAACAAATTATAAAAATCAGGATTTATACTGAACTTTCTTCAGCATTATCATATTCATGGAGGCAATGAAACAACTGACACCGTTGTTTAACCAGTAAGTTCTGCTTCTCAGTCATGCTACTAGCATGTTCCTCTACGAGAGTTTTTGTATTCAGAGAGCACTGAGATTTCTAATTTGGGCTTTCATAACCAAAAGAAAGTTGATCTCACTGCAGCTGACAGTGAAGAAACTAAGTAGATCCCAAGAGTAATTTCAAACAACAAAAAAAATGTCAGGTAACATTTAGCTTCAAAAAGTTAATGATCCTCTAGGCTGAGATCTTAATACAACAGGAAGTTAATCACCAAGACCCAGAAAAAGTGATACTTTTGGGTATCATCATGTAGACTGAATAGCCAAATAGAGGTAATCAAGAGAAAATGCTGCAGACAGAGCAGGGCCTTCTTGATCATGTATGAAAAGGTCCTAGGAGCTGCAGTCGGAAGCTGGAAGAGAGTTCAGAACATGTTACCACTACTCAGAGGCAACCCAGGGACAGGCTTTGTCGCACAAGTGATGAGCGGAGAAGCATAACAAAAGAGTTTGTAAAAGGTTGGATTTTGCAGTTTAAAACACTTTTGTAGCACTTTGGTGCACCAGGCTCCTGCCCTGCCCCAGTGTTTCAATCCACCTTGCCATCAAGTTTTGTCATTAAGAAATTTGTGGATTTTCACCTTTCTTACCATACTGCAAGCCACTGAGCTTGAGTTCAGCTTTGGGCTGCAATAGGAACTGGTCCTGTTACACTGACAGCATCAACAGTGTATTTTTAATAAATATTGATACCAGCTATTTAGATTTAAAGGTAATTTAAGTAACTAGCCTCTGCTGTGGTATTTATCTGAAGTTCCTTAGCATCCTGTAGTATAAAAGCCAGAATAATACTGTTTAAAATGCTAATTTCCTGTAAATATTTCTGCAGCCAAGCCCTAAGAAGAACATGTAATTATCTGTTCAGCAGTGATTCCAGATAGATGACTATGCTTCCCTTCCATTTTAAAGATAATTTCCTTACAAGTTTTCAATAAAATTATTTTCTACCATGAAAGGGAGTATGAAGTTTTAAAAGCAGAATAAGAAGATGATTTAGGGTGAGAATCAAAGAAGAGAAGAATAGAATAGAATAGAATAGAATAGAATAGAATAGAATAGAATAGAATAGAATAGAATAGAATAGAATAGAATAGAATAGAATAGACCAGGTTGGAAAAGTCCTTTGAGATCATTAAGTCCAACCTATTATCCAACACAGTCTGAGAGGTTTTGGGGTATTTTTAATGAAGATAAAAAGGCTATGCATTTCTCCTGCTTCTCACTCTCAAACTTTTCTGTTATAAAGCATGAAGCTGATGGACAATGACAGGGTACTTTGCACCCACAAGACTGCATGTTGTTGCATGTAGTATCAGACAACCACATTTTTCAAGCTTATCCCATCAGGAGATGGATTGTGGTTTTGTTGCAACATTCCTTCAGAGAGATCTGACTTCACTTGCACAGAGAGCAAATCAGAAGGACATTAACAAACGATATAAACACATTAATAAGCCTTAACTAGTTCATTGGCTGGCAATCAGGAGAGGTGTGTCCTCAAGCAGCTACAGAGTAACTGGCCTGGGTTTTTTTGTAGTTATCATAATAAAGTGACAGATGTTGTTTACATCCAGTGTTGGAGGATTCCCCTTGAATGCAGCTCAGATTAGACTGTGACAGACTGATCTGGTACTACAGAGCAACCCACTCCTTTTTAGGTAAGTTTAACTGAAAATAAATTGATTCCCCCAGTATTCACAAACAGTCCTAGCCCTGAAATAATTAAGCCTCTGTTCATAGTTTTAGAGACTATGCCAGCATGTGAAGAAAATGACAAGAAAAACACCTTTCAAAAATATAATCTCAGTAAATTCTCAGCATTAATTACTCTTTCAATCTCATTATGCATTCTCCATTGCCATTTTCCTATTCTTTCTCAGAGCATAAGAGAGGTATGGACAGATATTTATTTTTCTTAATGCATGTAACATAAAGGGAACTGCCATGAGCAATATTTGTAGAAAGCATTTGGAACACAACATCAGACCCATGTTCTCACTATCTCCTGTGCTTGAAGATTTCCAGGACTTCTGAGTCCTTCAAAGAACTACTGAGTTGCCTATTCCATCCTTTTGCTCTTGTGATACCACATTTCACACTTCCTAGACAGCATTCAGCATTTTCCTTTTTCTCTTATCTTGTCTATAAGGGAGAAAAATTCTACCCTTACACAGATCTACAACCACCTTATTCTGCTTATTTGGAATGACTGTTGCACAAATCCATCATCCTGCTCAGCTGGGCTTTTAGAGCTTGCTTACAGCTATGTATATAATAGTGCAATGTAAAAAATCAGCACAATATTATCCCTGAAAACACTCAAGGTCAGGCCTGATGGGGCTCTGAACAACTTAATCTAGTTGATTCTATGGTCTCACATCTCCATTTATTCTTTCCACCAGTCTATGTGTTGGATGATGGGTTGCACATGATGATCTTGAAGGTCTCTTCCAACCTGGTTTATTCTAGTCTAGTCTAGTCTAGTCTAGTCTAGTCTATTCGATGCAGACCAACTCCAGTGTAGTACAATTAATATTGAGTTGAGAGTCTGGTCTCTAAAACCCTTTAAAGGGTAGTATATAATTTTAAAATAAGATTGGTATCAAATTAAATGCCTGGAGGATAAAAATGTTCCTCCTGCTTAAAAGCAACTCTTAAAGAGAAAAACAGTTAGGATGCTCCTGACTGTATGTGAATGATGTCTCCTGGTTTATTGGAAATCTGATCTTTCTAAACAAATAAATCATTTCATGTTTGCACAATAATACTAATATAATTAAAAACACATTTTCAAAAGAAAACTGTGGTTTTCCTCTCAAAAATAAATAAATCAAAGAAGTCAGTCTTGCAACTTCTAAACGATTCCTTTGAATTATTGATGAAATCAAACCTTGCAAAACAACAAATTAACAGGGAATGTTCTGAATTCAACCAAAACAGCACTGTCTGATAGAAAAGATTCTGCAGAAAAATTCTCACAGGTTTCTGAAGCCATTTAGAAGAAATCTAGCAAATATATATATATATATACATACATATATATAAAGTTTTACAAGAGGACAAGATATGTGCACATGCTCTGCACATCCCCTCTGAAGACTTCCTTCTTTCATATATATATATATATATATATATATATATATATTCCGATTTCTCTATTGCAGTAGGTCTCATACCCATACGGTGAACATTTCTTGTGAACCAATTTCTGCACAGTTCAGCTCCAAACTGCAATAACAATAGTGCTCAACAAGGAAACAAAAAGCATGCCACAGCCCCCATGTATACACTGTCAGACAGCAGCAATTCACCTCCTATCTCCTCTTGCATTATTGGCTTTTTATAAATGTCACCACTACACCAAATACAAAATTGGTTCTGTTCTGGTATTTACATTACTGGAATATCTGAGCATGTCTAATCGCTTGGAAGATAACTGATTTCCTGCCTTACCTGGTTTCTTTGAGAATTGCAAGAGAATAACCTCAAGGAAAACAGTATTGTAGTGCTTTTAAAATTAGCAGAATTGTCAAGCTCATTGAAGGAAGGAGAAATCAGAAGATGGCTTTTGTCTATAGCTCTATATCTATATCATTTATGACCATACCTTAAAATGCCTTTGTGTTCTTATTCCTTTTCTTTACTCCCCCTGGGTTGGGATGAGAAAGCCAAGTATGTTATTTCTATCCACAGGTGCTGGCACAAAAATTCATTGTCAGAGTAAGACCCAGGAAAAAGATTAACCATTTAGTCCTGTGGGCTTTCAGGCATGCTATCTCTGCTGCAAGGGATGGTAGGCAGGTGCTACGGGGAAAATAAACAGTAGTTATTGAAATATATTTAAAATTACATGAGAAACATCAAAAATGGATTTAAAATAGAGAGGAAGTTTATAGAAAAGAAAATTTAAAAGAAAAAAAAAAAGTTGGCAGTTTGATCATTGACTGTTTCACTCAGATGATGGCCAATGTTGAGCAAGTGGAAGATCTTTCTTTAATTTCACAGAAAATTAAGAGAATAGTCTATAGGTGGGAAGAGAATATAAGCAAGTATGAGTGAGGCTTCCTCTCTTGCACATGTGTAGGAATGGGGATGACAGAACTCAGAAGATACCCCAATAGAGTTACAAATTCCAGGTAAAAATGTCTATTGCTTCTTATATCCCTTTTCTTGTGCATCAGTGTGGGTCTCCAAGAAAAAAACATTGCAGAAGCCTAACATTTGGAATTACTCACCATTATTTTTTTCAGCATGACATTGACCAAAAAAGGGAAAACACAGAAGACAAATTGATTTCTCTGAGAATGTTAGTTCCACATGCCTCACAAAATAAGGATGGGAAAGAAAACAGATACACTTAATATAAAATACTATGTGAGCGGAAAACTGAAGGATGGGTGTTAATCTAATTTCTTCTGAAGTAAATCTTTGTGTGCTGTGGCAAGATGCAATGCCAGGCCACATAATACTATGACAACCAAAACAAACAGAACATCCCAGGAGTACTTAGCATGTGTAAAGTAATAATAAATAATAACAAAGTATTTTACATTTATATAACACTTTTCATCCCAAAGGATTCTGAAACACTTGACGAGTTTAAACATCCACACAGATTTATATGCAGCAAACAACATTTTTCACCACTGAAAGAGATAACATTCAAATTACTTAATCTAAACAAATCCATAGAGAAAATCCCTTTTTCTTTCTAGAGTTGTAGTGTAAAAGGTCTGTCAGAAGAGAAAGGAGTTAGATTCTGCTCTAACTCACTGCTATTTTAGTTCATCATTTGTATGGAGTGTCCTTCTGAATACACCTGATATTCAAAACCATGGACTTGGAGGTGGTCCTGGGCAACCTACACTAACTGATGCATTCTGAGCCCAGTGGGTTGGACTAGATAACCTCAGGATGTCCCTTTCAATCTAAATGATTCTATGATTTTCCTTTATAACTGAATCAAAATTTTTTGGGTGTTGCATGGAAGTAATCATACAATTTAGTCATAAAATACCTACCTGCCTATTTACTCTTGATCTATGAGAGGTCCAAAAAGATTGTCAACTTGCTGTGACATCAGAATAAGGTCAAAGAGAAGTCTTTTCCAGTAGTGTTGTCAAGTACTCAGCCTTAAGGAAAATAATTTTCTTTGGCACATGATAATTGAGATTTTTCCACCATGGAAAACTGTGGAAAAAAGCTGATGTTCTGGCAGTCTAACCAGCTAGTAAAGGTTGTTAATGGGCAATAGTGTGTTGGAATAGAGGGAAGCTCCCTTCTCTGTCATTGCTGAGAAATATCATCCAAGCCTGGCTCAGTACTTGGGCTTACAGAATAAATGAGGAGATGCTTTTACATAAAGGAGCAACTTGTGCTACAGAGCAGAACTACATAATTTTACATAGCCAAATGATAATTTTACATAGGTGAGTGATGATATCCCTAAGAGTTTGTTGCAACAACCAAGGAAAGGACTGCTTTTGAAGCATTCCTGAAGCTTTATACAGTGAACTAGCCCCTGAAATGTTGGTGAATAAGAAAAGATACTCCTTCTGGACACTAGAACAATGCCTTGTACTTTGCCTATGTTTTCTTTACAGATGGACTGAATTTTGATTCAATTGTGCCCCAAAGCTGGGTGCAACCCTTAAGGATGGTACTTTCTGCAGTAGCATGTGTACATTCAGGGGAGATGCACTGACAGAGAAGAGGCCTATGAGTTTGGTTTTTCTAATCTTAAAATATCAAAAATTACACAGGGAAAAGCCCAAAGAGAAGGTCTTGTAGATTCACAGCAGGGCTTCTAGAAACTGTTGAATGCAGTATTAGTGTGAAAGCAGGAGCTGAAGCAGTGGGGACCTCATCAGAAGAGGAAAGTCTGCATCCTGGCTCAGTGAAACATATAATCTTCTTCTGGTTTTTTTTTTTTTTTTTTTTTTTTAATAAAACAGAGCAAAAATACATTTCAGAAATCGGAAGATTTTCTGCAGCTCCCTTTGTGGAGGAAACATGGCAATAAGCCTGCTGTGAGATGCTGAGTTGCTCAGCCACGGTGAAGTGAGCACAGATCCATACTGTAATGTTTAATGATCAATTTGATGCTTGTTTCTTTTATTTTTTCTTTGCTTTATTGTACTTTCATGATATTCCTCAGACAAATCCATATTCTTTACACAGAACCATAATGCCTGAGGCTTGTATCTGTGACCTTTCTTAGTGCAGTCATAAATCTTACCTTTAGTTGTCTCATTCTCAACTTTAAGTTTCTTTTGTGTCACATTCACTTTTGCAAACATCTCCTGCAGGTTTGGAGGGCATATAGATCTTTCTTTCCCCCTTCTCTAGCACTGTGGTATGTTGTGGGTTTCTTGATTCTGCTGCCACTATGAAGAAACCAGATATATAAGTATCATGAGACAGTGGCTGTGACTGGCAAAGGTGAGCTCTCATGTTCCTGATGACTTCTCCTGAAGTAAAATCTTGTGCCAGCACTACTTACTTGAGTGCACCTCTAAAATGATTCACTCAACATCCTAGGGCTCAGAAAAGTTTTCTTTAGAGCTCCTAGGGTCTAAATAGCTTTTGTTGTTTCTCCCTGCAATACCATGGAGAACTTGCTGCCTGGCTGGATTCCCTTGCTTTGTCCCTGCAAGTGCAGAGGCGCCTTCAGAGTCATTCTAGAAAGCGGAGCATGGGCCCTCCAAAAATACTTACTCTGCATGATGCATCAGCATCTACCACTCTTTCAATTAAACAGGTTCTTTGTTTGTTCATCTAAATCTCGCTGTTGGATACTAAACATCATTTGCAGTAACCACACAAACCGGGTGCACGCGGGTTTTAGAAAGTGAAAATGACTGTGAGTGAGAAGCGACAGGTTATTATTGGTGTTCTATTATAATTAATTACTTTGCACAGCTGGAAACCATGTTACAATTCTTAGGTGTTTGGAAGAATGAATGGCCTTGTAAAATGTAGTTGACAGCTAAATCCATCCTTGTCATGCATGCTCGTTTTTGGTGCTCTCACTGCTGGATAGATGTGCCTGCCAAAGGCTCTCATAGGCCCATTAGTGTCTGAAGTGGCTGTGTTCTTAAATAGACATTTTTATTGTTCTCTGCCCTTTGAGTCGTAGTAGTTACAGGCGCCTGGGAAACGCATGATACATATGAGCAGCTAGGATGAGCCAGATAACCAGGCCTTGCACAAAAACTGCACATTACATATATTGATAATTACACATCAGAAGCCATCTGTTGAAATACAATTATTTTTCAGCTCTGTTTCATAGCCTGCTGGTATAATTCAGGACCCCACATGGCTGTTCATGTAAAGAATCGTTAAATCCCCATTTCAGTTTGTGAAGGAATGATGAAAAGAGATGCAAACTTAAATGAAATTTTCTCCCATTGCTTTCCCCATGGTGGAATGCATTCAGTCCTGTGAAACAGTGTGACTAGCATCAACATCTGAAGCTTTGGTTAGCTCACACAGGAGTGCCAGTACTAGGTGAAGTATTAGGTGCAGCACTTGAAAAGGCCGTAGTCCATAATCTGTTTGTAGCTGTAAGGCTGGAATGGGCAGCCAGTGGGGATGACAGAGGCAAAATAAGTTTGGGAAGCAGGCAGAGTCTGAACACCCTGGTACTTGCCATAAGAGGATGCAGCTCCCACAGCTGGCTCTGGATGTGCAAGACGTTATCTCTGCTCTAACCAAAGAGAGCAGAAAGTAAGACTCATAGAACATTTTGGTCTTTTCTATAACAAGCAAGATGTCTGAGTTTGATGCCTAGGCCAAGGACTACAAACATAAATATGGTACAGCTATCAAGGTCCTGATAAGGGACTGCAGAAACCTTTGCTGTTACAAAATCTTTTGATTTATATGTACTCGACACATTGCATTATGTAGTCATTCAAAAGTAGGATTTATTTCCTTCCATGATGACTATTTTATCTTTCTAGATTTCCCTTCTAAGCAGTGCTTTAAAACAAGTGTTTAAGAGAGAGCAGCAAAGGCTTATGCAGTCAAGACAAAGTTATGGAGGAGGGTATCACAGAAACACAAGCATATCATTCCTACCAACTGCTAATACCTGCACTGAGTCAGCTCCAATTGGTTTGACCTGGCTCAGTGGTCCAGTCCCACTCCACAGTCCCACCTCATTCCACTTGTGGCAAGTGAAATTATGCTTCAGATCAAACAAGACAGGATGGAGACCAGCAAGAAAGAATAACAAAGCCTGTCCTCCTTGATGATCCATATAGAGAGGAGACAGAAATGGAAGTATCAAAGAAAGAACTAGGTGAAACAGCTGGGAAAAAGACTCTCCAAACTATCGTTGGAAATCTGAATTTTGCCAGAAAGGACTTTCAGCAGAATCTGCTTTATTGCTTATTTTGTTTCTGAAAGGATGTGCCAGAAGATTTACTGTAACAACTTGAAGCTGATAGAAGTCTGATATTTTCCTATGAGTGACAGGTTAAAGGCATGACAGAAGACAGCTTTTATTTTCCTTGTATGTTTGCCATTACAGTCTTGACTTTATTGCCACAGGCTAATATTTTGCACACAGACACTGATAAATCTGAGCTCCAACTGAACATAATACGCTATTCAGGTATGCAGCACAGATGCAATTGCTTAGCTGACTGTTACCTGTAAAATCTAATTAAAATCAGCGAAGATTTGTAGCTGGAGGTCCATGTTTTATCAGAGCATAAAGAAGACAAAAGTCTCAATATCACTGCTTTGCTTTGCCATTTATCTTTGCAGACATCTCACAGTAGCCTGTGAACAGCTCTCATTCAGAGTAGTTGAACTGACCAAAGTTTATCTGCCAGCCCCGTAGGCACACTGGCATACTTAACATTTTCTTCATCTCTAAGCCTGTCATGAGATTAATCTTTTGCTTTCAAGTAGCAAGAAGGAAAGTAATTTTAGGCTAACATCAGTGTTAAATTCTGTAATAAGCTTTCTGGTGATGTAGCTCTGAGACCTATCAGCTCAACTTTCATCCAGGACATTTTAGCTTTCAAAAGCAATTGTTTTTCCCTGGAGAAGCCCTAAACAATGCCTTTAAAGAGGGAAAAAAGGTCATAATCTGAACTGAGATCCGATGGGCTGCCTCTTCACAGCTAACATTTCTAGCAGATATTTCTCAAGCTGTGAAAGATCCAGGGTCCAAAACTCTGGTTTGTGATCATAATTCTGGCTGGTGTTCCATTACTCCTCTTTTTTTAAACTATCAAACATTGACCAAGTATAGAATTCTTGGGTGATATTACTGACAGATGTCACATTAATGTTTGGTCATCACACCGAAATCCCTGTTCTGCCACAAAACAAAATAAAAGTCAGTTTGGGTCTTTTTACCCAGCCCTCATGTAGAAGGCTTCCGAGCATCATGTAAGAATTTAAAGGGAGAAATAACAGCCCTGATGTCTTCTGTGCTTGCCTGCAATGTCTCTGAAAGTCTTGGAGAGGAAGAGGCACATAAGAGAACTTCATTTCCCATGTAGCTTTGCATATGATAAGTACCACAACAGAAGCAGATTAACTTTTTTATTTTCTTTCTGAACTGTAGGCACCCATCTCCATCACTGAGGAAGAACAACCAGTTTCCAGACTCCCAGTCCAAATCCCTTCAAAATCAGCTAGAAATTTACTAGCTAATGGAGAGAACTAAGCCTAAACCAGCTCATGTAGCTCCATTCCTGTTTCTATTACTTAGTATTAGGGGCTGCAAGTACATGTATTGAGGGGATAAATCTGAAATTCTTTCTGTGCCCATTTAGATATAATAGAGAATAGAATAGAATAGAATAGAATAGAATAGAATAGAATAGAATAGAATAGAATAGAATAGAATAGAATAGAATAGAATAGAATAGAATAGAATAGGACAGGACAGGACAGGACAGGACAGGACAGGACAGGACAGGACAGGACAGGATAGGATAGGATAGGGATAGGATAGGATAGGATAGGATAGGATAGGATAGGATAGACCAGACCAGACCAGACCAGACCAGGTTGGAAGAGACCTTTGAGATCATCCAGTCCAACCTATCACCCAACACTATCTAATCAACTAAACAATGGCACCAGGTGCCCCATCCAGTCTTTTTCTAAACACCTCCAGTGATGGTGACTCCACCACCTCCCTGGGCAGCCCATTCCAATGGCAAATCACTCTTTCTGTGGAGAATTTCTTCCTAGCATCCAGCTTAAACCTCCCCTGGTGCAGCTTGAGACTGTGTCCTCCTGTTCTGGTGCTGGCTGCCTGGGAGAAGAGACCAACCCCCATGCTTCATAGGAAATAACAGGGTACATTTCAAGTGGTAATATAAAATTAAAATGGGAAAATCATACCCCCTAATGATGGCATCAATATTGTCATTTCTTGATATTAAACATACAAATTTTCACCAAGTATTTGCTGATTCTTCATGTTGAGTCATTTCTGGATGCTATGTATTTCATTTCTGTTTTACATATGCAAAATTGTTAAGATATTTATTTTATACCACTGTAAAGCTGCATCATTGGTTGCAGCAGAGTAGGGTCAAGGCAGTGGGTGGCTTTTAAAACCAGAATGATTTGCTATGGAAGCAAAGAGCCAAGTGAGTTTCCCATCTTCCAGTCCTGTGTCCAGAATATTCAGCTGTTGCTAAGCACTCTGAATTTTGATGGCAAAAGCACCAAATCTGCCACAGCTAATACACCTGACATTTAGCACTGCTTTAAATTGTGAAAGAGGGGGGTGTGGGGGGTGAGAGGGGGAAGGGGAAAAAAAGGATAAAACAGAAAAAAACCTTTGAACATCTACTTTGTCTGACCATAGCTTTTTATGTACTTCTAAGACAGTGGCAATGGGATCACTTCACTTTTAATTGTGTGCAAGCCAGCTGATAGATTTTCTGCTTTTAGCTTTAATTTATTGCTCTGTTAAGGATTTATCTATGTTAGCCAATCAAAAATTAGATGACTTGAAAATAACTGCAACTGGGGTTTCTTTATCAGTTATGTGATGCCAAATTCTTGAGAGAGTGATTTTTTTGGCAATGCCAAATATGCCTTTTTTTCCTCCTCCCACTTTTCAGATGAATATTTTATCTTCTTTTGGTGTGGTTTTTTTTTGTTTTTAGCTATAATACCATCCCTTTAGTTATCAGAATTCTATGCCTATTTTCTGATGTGTAGAGAAATCCACAGGCTTCCCTAACCTTGCTTCCTTCCTGTTGCAGTGTGGTATGAATTATTCAGAAAGTGTAGCTTTTGAAGTGGTCAGCAATTACATTACTTAACACTCAGATTAAAAAGAGAAAGAACATGAACAGACATCACATAACAGATATTATATCCCTCAAGCAGGGCCTCGGTGGATAAGTTTTAGAGACAATGCATAATTAAATGACTATGTTTAATGTACTCATTGGCATTTTACATTTTTAGAGTTCAAGGTTTCCCCCTGCTTCCTAAAGAGCCCCTAGCATCTTTTTTTCCCTAGTGCATCTGTCTACCTTTGAACTGTTCTTTTTAGGGTTAGAAAATCCTTAAAATGTTAGATTATGAGAACTAAGAATGAAAGAAAAGCCAGTCAAAGTGTATAGGTGAAATAATGTGATGATAACAGGAGGAGGTACTGTTTGAGAAGACAAAATCCTGGCCTTTCTCCATGGTTTTACTTAGGAGTTCAAATCATTCTAATTCTATGTTAGGAGCTCATCTCCATCTCCTTCATTTAATTTTTGGGTTGGATCTGTTGTCCAGGAATTTGCAGCTTTTAATAGTCTGGTGTTATTTGTTTCCAAAGCTTCCTGTGGGAGCAAATCCCAGAAGCTGTACTCTTTTCTAACCTGTTTTAAGTCAATCTCCTGCTAGTTTCAGCAAATGTTCTCTAGTTCAAACATTGCAGGATTTGGAGGTAGAAGTTCTGTGTTTACTTTTTCCTCAGCCTGTGTGATTTTTTAGTTCAGTACTTTTCTTCAGTAATTATCTGGTTTTGACCACTTGGTTTTGTGAGGGCTTGATGTAATTACACAGTATCACAGCATCGCCAAGGCTGGAAGAGACCTCAAACATCATTGAGTCCAACCTGTCACCGCAGACCTCATGACTAGACCATGGCACCAAGTGCCACGTCCAGTCCCCTCTTGAATACGTCCAGGGATGAAACCCTATGATTCCTCATTGTTGGTGCAGCTTTTGGCTACCTGAAAGATTTTGATACCATCATCTTCTTCTTCTGATCAAATGCAAGCATCATTCAGTTGTTCTCATCCTAAAGCAGCTCTCCAGAACATGCCAGGTTAATGTTCCCTTAATTTACCTGGCTACTTTTTCTACAGCATAGAAAAGAAGTAGTGACTAGGTCACTCAGAGAGGTACACACATCCAGCCAGAAAGGATGAGCCCCTCTCATGGAAGTTTTCTGTTGCACAGCAGTTTACAGCAATGTAATGCTATCCCAACGTGACATGTACATAAGCCCATGACTTTTCATGAGGTGGGCCAGAGATCACATTTTTCCACCTGTTGTAGAGTGTTTTGCCCAGAAAGAGGTGATGGGGCACAGCTTCATTAATGCTTTTTTTTTTTTTTTTTAATGAGCTTTTTTGGTGGGGATCATCTTTTATTCCAAACCTTTTTAGGATAATAGATTTTTTTACATTAATTAGCACTTTGTGTATTTATGGAAGCGTTTCACAACTTTCATTTTTATTTATGAAAGCATTCCATGCTGCCTTCAACACTGTCCCTAGGAACTTGGATTGTTTGCATTAAAAAATAACAATAAGCAAGCAGAAGTTCATTTGAAAATAACAAGGTCTCTGAACTGTTTTATTGTGTTCCAAAAAAAAAAAAAAAAGGGATCACTGCTGAAAGCATCCTCATTGAGGATGATTAGATAGAACATGGAGGGTTTGCTGCAAATATTTTTATGCCAGCTAACATTTTAACCATTTAAAGTCTGATGCACAACGTGGAGGTAGAAGAACAACAATCAAATTGTTCACTGGCGGCCTGTTTAACCTTCCTGGAACTCTCCTATGAACTCTCCTGTCCACTCTGCCAGTAGTAACCCATAGCACCAGAAACAGTTTTCAGGTGGGCAAAATATACAGGTGCTGTAGGTGTGAGAGACTAAAGCTTGTCTCTCCTGGAGTGACTCAACAAAGATAAAATCACTTGCTGCTTGTCCAGACAATAGCTGATGTGGGTTGGGCAGAGCCACTGGAAGGACTCTTGGAAGGTGCAAAGATAACATTGCTCACGGGACTGCAGCTGGCCTACAACAATGGCCCAAGGGCCCAGCATTCACACCTTCAGGACAAGATCATTTCCAGCCATCAGATACCCCAGGAAAGGACAATGGTTCCTGATGTGGAAAGAGTGTGTGGGTAGCTAGATGGAGCAGGAGGAGGCGGAGGCCTTCCCCCCTCCATCCAGTGGCTGCCCAAACTCACCTGAGCACACAGAAAGATTTCCTGGGGAACAACACCTGGACACTTGCCTAAGGGCTAAAAAACTGTATAAAAGACTGGAGCAACTACTGGCTTTTAGTAGGAGAAAATTGGAGAAGCAAGATGCAGAAGAAAGCAGACGGCAGCACACGCTGGAAACACCACGGGGCCAACACAATAGATCTTGGACTCTCCGTGCCCTAAGTTCCGCCTGCTGCAACTCATGGAGCTGAAGAAGCTGCCCAGAGGACCTCATCCCTTCTACAGCCAAAGCCTCAGCACCCTTCCTCTACAGACCCAACATCTCCTGCAGCACCGTTTCTCTACAGACCCCACATCTCCTGCAGCACCTTTCCTCCACAGACTCAAACTGTCTTGGGGGTGAGGGGTGTGGTAATATAATTCTTTCCCTCTTCTCCCTTTCTTCTATTCTCTCTCTCTCTCCCTCTGATCCCTCTGCTTTATTTATGTCCATCCACTGTAGTTATGTAATCAATAGTCTAGCTGTTGATATTTTGGCCTCGTTTGTGCCTCTAATTTCACAGCACAGGAATATTCATAAAAACCTGAATCTCTTTCCCTCTCCGGATTGAGACAGTAGGTTAAATTTTTAGAGTGTGAGACTGCCTCACAAATTCTCCATGATATACGTGTGGTTTCAGGGCTGAAAGAAGAGCCATGACAAATAAGGAGCTCTAACTTTCAGGCTATATGTGTGTGACTAATTCTTTCTGTCCTGCCATTAACCCCTATTTGAGGCAGATTAAGTGAAGCTCAGCCCAACACCAGCTGCAACCACTGTGCAGTGAGTCTCTTGCAGGATGAAATCTACAGTTGTATTGAAATACACTAATTTTGCTCATTTATGCAGCCTGCAGTCCATCCCAATGATCCTCCCTGAGGAACACAAAATGAACTAACTCTTGCAGACAGCTCTGACAGCTTCAGTTGCTTTCCTTTGGTAGTACAGATGTCTCTGGCTAACTGTTTAGTTTACTTCGGTCAAGACTAACCTCTTCAGTGTGTTCCCAGATGGCATTTTGTACAGACTGTGCTGCTACAACTACCTTCTTGGTGATGGCAATTAGTGTGTGTCTACACATATTCTGTACACACTTTTGGTTACTTAAAACACAGGGCTGCCTGGAATTTGGAGGGCATTTCCCTAAACAAGGCCAGGAGTAAGTCAGCGCTTATTCATGAGAGCAGAGGAGGAGCTGTGACCAACACTCTTGGGAAGTGCATTGAAAAGACATAGAAGGGGAAATGTGACCAAAATGTGGGGTTTGCACTTGGTAAAGCAGGGAACAGTTTTGTTCTGCAGACCTTCCTACAACACTGTGCATTGTCAACCAGTGTCTCACTTCCCTGTCTGCACTGGGGCATGTGGTGAAGGCAAACTGACCCACCAGGCAGGTGCTGAGCTCCTGGTGCAACAGGGGAAGGATGAGTGACAAGCAGTGGAGCTGGATGACTGGGATGTAGATCTCAAAATGGCTGCAAGAACCTTCTGGAAGCTCTGAGATTTTTTGGTTCCCCTTGTGTGGAGCAGAGACCTTTGGAAAATGCTTTGGGGAAATTTTGTGGTTGACAGATCACCAATAGCTCCAGAGGCCAAGTTAACCCAGAACACTACTCTGAAACCATATGAAAAAGGAGAATATCTGAACTTTCAATTACATTCATTTTCTTGGCAGATTGTTGGAAGGGTTTAACTTAAGTGGAGAGGTAAGGGCAGGAATCCTATAGAGATGTGACTGATTTGGGTAAAGGATCACTTGTGACAACATAAAAACACTGTCACCTGGAGCTGGAGAAAGTGGTGGAGAGCAGGGAAATGTTTCCTTTCTGTCCCCAATGCCTAACATTCCTAGGACCAGGCAGGTTATACCTGCAATAAGGTATCCAGTGGGTGCAACAGGACCCTTTCTTTAAGTAGCTCTTTATTATGGTATGTTCAGTGCTGTCATGATGATGTCTATAGCATCTCAGAAAACCTGGGAGAGGGACAGTGTATCTAGCACCATCTCTGAGCAAGCAAGCTCCTCTGCTGCTGCTTTAAGCAGCTATTTAATTTAAACTTGTCTTAATTTAATTCTTCTCTTCTCAAGCTGTCAACTCCTGTCTCTGCAGTTCAAAAAAGGCCAGCCTTCACTGCCCATTAATCCAATTTATGCTCAAGCACTATTGCCTTCCTCCCAGGCTGCCCATCATCCAGAGAGGAACTCCCTGTAAAATCTGCAAAACTGTAATATTTTCATCTTGTGACTGACTCTTCAGCCAGAGTACATGTAAAGAAGCCCAGACATAAATAAGGACACCATACTCTCTGCTTCTTCTCATATTGAACATGATGGTTTGATATGATTTTTTCTTTTCCACTGTATTACAATTGCAAACCCAATACACCCACTCTCAGTCTCTCTCTGTGTGCTGTAGTCAAGCTATTCATAGTATAGATTATGCTCACCTAGTGAGGAAGTGTAACAGCAAAGGCGTTGGCTGAAGGTACTATTTTAGCTTCTTTTTGACCGGCATCCTCAGGTGTTGATCCCTCAGAAGGACCTCTTGGCCTGAAGGTGTCACTTCCAACACATTTGGAGACATTGCTCTCAGTACCTGAGTTTTGCTGCAGTTTTTCATTTCACTTTACAAGATCATGTTCATTTAGAGCAGAAGATGCTGAAGTAAACTATGGCCTTTTCTCCCCTTGTTCCCAGGTCTTTAACCATTGAAGTATCATCTGGATCATTAAATTACCCTTAAACAGCCTTAAATCAAGGGGAGAGGAGAAGTGGATTTCAAATGTCAATTCACCAGCCAATGATATAGATAAAACTAAAGCTAGCTATAAACACAATGGATTTCAGTAGAGTTGCCTCAGATACAGAGAACTAAAGAGAAAAGTTTAATCTGACTTTAAAATACCATTTCAAGAGACTCACCAAAGCAGCAACTGGATTTTTAGTATCGACACTTGGCCGCATTTTGGCCATGCAGTGTTGGTGGGAATGCTCAGGTGTAATTTCCAAGTAAGCAAAGTGGGGACAATGATCCTATTAATGAAAACTGGAATGGTGTTTACCATCCTGGCAGACAGAGAGAGTCCTGTGTCTATACAGTAGAATGGAAATTAATCAATGGAAAAACATGGTTTAGAAAATGCCATTCTAAAAATAACAAGAGAATGAGCCAATAATTATCTTTTCCATGAAGGCAGCTACTTTGCTAACTGCAGTGTATATGCAAGGCATGAATAAGCCTGTAGTTCTCTTGACAGAGAGACACCAATCAAATCAGGCAACATGTTCTTCTGCTGTCATGCTCAATACATTAAAATGTGCTGAGCAGGCATCAGCAGAAAGCCTGTAGGACTTGAAAATAAGCATTGTGCCAGCAACAGAAAGCATTACAAGTTAGTCAGACATTAATGAAAGAAATAGCAATATCTTTATTACTGGAGATGGGGAAGAGCTTCAGGGCTGAGAAGCTGGACCAAAACCCAAATATTCCTATAGTTTAAGGAACATTTTTAGTGGGATTTTAATTCCAAGCTTGGACATGGTTGGGACAAAAAAAGACTACAGGCTTTATTCACAATTTATCTGCTCATTAGTAAGTCAAATCACTTCTTACTTCTTGAAGTACTACCAATTTCAACAGCTCACTGTTCTGTGCACTGTTTGGTTCACCCAATGGTTTCTGTTATCATTCAATTTAAAATATTAGGTCTAAAGGAAGGAAAGAAAAATTGTGTGTGTGTCTTTATAGCATAGCATGGCAACATACTGAGGAAACTAAAGCAATATTAAAGTTAATCATAATTTAATGCTATCATTCAGTATGACCACCTGTTGTAATAAAATGACCTGAGAGCAAAGCAACCAGAGCCTGACAAGCCAGACTGCATGGAAACAATAAATCATTTGACAAATACAATCTGCTTTCTGTTTTGCTAACTAATCTGTGTAACAGTTCTGCTGAGTTACTGAATCTTAGAAAGCTACTACTGGCTCCTGACTCGCACATGGTTGCCAGTGCAGTGACAAAACAGTTACATTTTGCCTAGGGGTAAACTAAATCCAGCTTTATTGAGATGCACTGGTAGATGCTCTGAAGATCAGTGGGGAATTAAAGATACAGAACTACTGAAGTAACCAACGAACTTTGAGAAACATCAGAAATATATTCCTTTTCCGTGTTGATTGCTACTGCAATTTTACAGCCAGAAAGAGCATAGCAGATACTTGTTACCCAAATATCAGTAGACTAACAGACTAGAGTAGAACAAAAATCAATTTTCCCTCTGGATTCTGAACTAGATACATCCCATGTTAGGATTGTGGTAAAAGTTTAAAGGTACACATGACATGAAAAGCAAAGGTCAAGGTAATAACAACTGATAACAGCTGAGATTTTCCCCCACAGAAGGGAACTGCAACAGGACTAAGGTTAATGGCAACTACATCCACAGTCTGAGCGTGATCAAATGAGCTTGCTTGAATTTCATTCAGTAAGCTATACCACTTGGTATCCCTAGCAGCTCATTTCACTTCTACTAATCTTTTAAGGTTAGGAGTGACTGATACCAGCTTTTCGTCTCCCAGAGAGAATCAGCACTAGCCATGGCAGGACCAGGGCTGCTGAGTGACAGCTCTTCTAACGTAAGTCAGGTGTGTGTTCACACACTGTGGGGCCTCTGTCTCACAAGGTTGTGTTTCTCCACCTGCTGGGCTTGGACGGATCACACTCTTGTTTCTCTTTGGCCTTAAGCTCATTGTCAATGAACCATTTATTTTTGGCATCCACTGCCTTACTGTGTCGGGCTTGGAGTCCAAACTGGAGCTATCAGCTGCATCACCTGCAACTCAGCTGGAAGAGGTGAGGAAACACACATCATCATGTTCTCAACATCCAGAAGTCATCCAGTCATAAGACATCTGCCCAAACTTTGCCCCAGTCTGCTGCAATGTCACAAGAAACATTACAGAACCGTCATTTTGCTCTCCAATATTCTTAAAGGTATTATGCCTCCCTATTAGTCTGTTTCATACCTAAGGCATGATGATCCTTCACAGAATCACTTTTCCCCTCAGACAAGTTTTTAAAAGTATAATATCTATTACCCAAACTCAGTAAACTCTCTATTTTATAATAGTTCATTGTCTCATTCTGTTTGTCAAGGGATCACTGGAAGTGTAAGTTATGTCTTCCAGGCATGAGAAACTCCAAGGTCTTTGTTTCCTCTTGGAATGTAAGAATCTGCCTCATTTATTTTTTTCCCATGAGATTTGTGGAAGATAAACCTTATCTTTAGTTTGTGATGGTCTGTAGAAGGAAAGTTCATGGCAGATGAGTTTGGCTGATACGAGAGCTTCAGCAGACCACATCTATATAACCATCTGTTAAGTCAACTATACCAAAAGAAAATATAATATAAACATTTTTGAAATAATGAATGACTCAATAAATTACAGTTCCATGTGTCCACTTTCTATCCATTCTATGGAAAGCAGACCTTTGTCCTGAGAAAAATCAAAGCACCAAGAATTCCTAGCCTCCCTTCCCTCCTTCCCTCCTTCCCTCCTTCCTTCCTTCCTTCCTTCCTTCCTTCCTTCCTTCCTTCCTTCCTTCCTTCCTTCCTTCCTTCCTTCCTTCCTTCCTTCCTTCCTTCCTTCCTTCCTTCCTTCCTTCCTTCCTTCCTTCCCTCCTTCCTTCCTTCCTTCCTTCCTTCCTTCCTTCCTTCCTTCCTTCCTTCCTTCCTTCCTTCCTTCCTTCCTTCCTTCCTTCCTTCCTTCCTTCCTTTTTCTTTTCTTTCTTTCCTTCTTTCTTTCTTTCTTTCTTTCTTTCTTTCTTTCTTTCTTTCTTTCTTTCTTTCTTTCTTTCTTTCTTTCTTTCTTTCTTTCTTTCTTTCTTTCTTTCTTTCTTTCCTTCTACCTTTCTTTCTTTCTTTCTACCTTCCTTTCTTTCTCTCTTTCTTTCTTTCTTTTCTTTCTTTCTTTTCTGTCTTTCTACCTTTCTCTCTTTCCTTCTTTTAATGACAGCAGGAAAAAACCATTAGCAGAAGCAAACACAACTGCAACTCTGAAACCCAGGTGCCCAGCTGCACCTCTTGTCACTTTTTGATTCAAGTGGTCCAGCATGCCCATATTTAGCATCAAGGGATTGTAGAAGACACAGTGAATTTCCAGCACACTTTTGTATGAGATCAAAGTTTGAATTCAATTTGTTTCCCCACTAAACTGGGAATGAGGAAAGCTCAGAGGCCAAGGATGAAATATGGATTGCAGTGACTGCCCAATGCCTACTATAAAAAACAGTGTTCCTGTTGACCAAGTTATTTTGTGGAATTCCTCAGATAATGAAAATAGAGAGACCTGATCTTTTCAGGAACAAAGATCTAGGACCCTTGCTACATAATTAAGGCTTCCCCATGTAAGTACAGCACCCTGAGAACCTGAGGCAACTCAAATCAAACAACTTGTCACATGAAGTCTATGAAGAAAGCTAATCAAGCATTACCAAATGAGGCAATGAACCAATGAGAAGATACACTGTGAGGTTCACTGCTGCTACAGAATTAAGCTCATGGGTGTCTGTGGCAAATTACATCTTCAGCTGAAATACCCAATTCTTTTCCACCAAACGAATGAGAGCGAACGCCCACGGTGCAAAGAGGAAAAGAAAAAAGTCATGATGGAAACCAACAGAAGATGAAAGTAACTGGAATGTAGGTCCAGACTTTGATCTTTTACAGGAGAAAATGTTTATGATACAAGTGGTCCCACTGACTTGGAAAACCGTATTCAAAAAGTTCTTCTTCCATATGAGAAAGCTGTAAGAGCTTCTATCCAGTTGATTATACTAGTCCAAGACCTGTGGTCCTTCCAACACAGACAGCAGCCATGCAAAGAAGTGTCCCTGTCTTTCCATGGGCTGATTTTTCCATGTAACATTTAGATATTTTGAGCCACAGTTCCCAAAGGAACTAGCAAAGGTACAGGATCTTCCAAACAGGAATTTATACTCTAGTTTTTGAAGTCCCAGAGTGCCAGTGTTGGGAGCAGGTAACTGAAAATACCTTGGTGACCTGTGCCTTGGTATTCATTAAAATTGCTGTGCTGCCTAGCTGCTTTCTAACAGTGTGTCTCCTAGCTTTATTCCTGCCATTTGACTCTGAACTCATGCAGATAGGGAGAGTTTTCTGGGATCAGAGAAAGCAGCCTGGGGAAATGCCATAAAGCCTCAATGCTCAGTGTGCATTCCCCTGGCATAAAGGGAGTTTATTAACACAAGGGAGGTAAAGCATGAAACACAGGCTATCTCATAGCAGATTTTTGTTGATATCAACCAATTAATAGAGAAAGTCCTTCCACCCTTTTAAGGCTAACCACGCTGAGAGATTAGTGGGACCTGTGGTCATCCAAGGGAAAATTGTCCCTTTATGGATTGTACCATCAGCTTTGGTACATCTTGATTGATAAAATTTTCTCAGTCACTTAGATCCCACCTGATTCAGCTCAGAGGCAGTGATTGTGAGGCTGATAAGCCTCTCAGCAAGAAAAGGCAGAGAGACACAGAAACCTGTAGATTGAATGAATCATGGCTTGCTCGCTGCTGAAAGGAAATTTGGCATGCTGTAATACAGAAGAGCTGTAGCAAAAATGAGAAGGGGTGAAGGGTGAGGAACTGTTATATGTAATCATTTAGTCACATGGATCAAGAAATTAGGCCTTTTCATTTATATTCATCAAGCTAAATCTAGTGCTTTATTCATTATGCAGCATTGCAACAAAATGTTACCTTATAAAAATTACAGATTCTTGAGGCAGCCTGTCCCTTCTTGTAATCATCTACTGGAAGCAAAAGGGTCTTTGTGCTCCTGGAGAATTCACCTTCAGAGTATGTGCTATAGTGAAAATGATTATTCTGTGAAGCATGGCATGCAAGAATTTCTTTCACATTTTCCCTCATTCACTAAACTACTGGATACTACTCACCATGGGTTGGGTTTTTTTTTTGTTGGGTTTGGTTTTTTTTTTATTCCATGTTAAATGTAACCAATCCTTCTCTGATTTCTCCTTAAATGGTTTTAGAACAATCACTTAGGCCTTTTTAAACTATCACAGTGTAAGGTACTGAGGGCAGCATAAAATAAAGCAATAATTAACAAATGGCCATGACTTTAACCACATTCATTCATAACATCTAATTCCCTTGACCAATGCACTTTAATGGCTAGAGGTGACAAGTTCTCCCTCTGCCCTTCCAGGTCAACCCTCCAACTATCATCAAGGCTGACCCAGAGGCGATGCCTCAGGAGAGGCCACGAGCACCTGTTTCACCAGGATTTAAGGCACCTATTAGAGAAAACGGGTTCATTTTTAGTTCCCTTGTGATCAGTTACCTCATTCTCTGCAGCCTGAAAGCACTTTCTAATTTCTGCTGACTGTAGTGCCAGCCTCCACTGGCTGTGCTAGGATCTTAGACACCTACAGGCAGATGTTTTAGTACAAGTGTGTAATCTGGATCTGACTTTCACACTAAGAGCTTTGCTTCTTCAAACTTCCACCCTAAGAGCTTTCCTGCTTCAAACCAGAGCACAGATAAAAGTTGTTCTCAGGTATGTTACAGTGCAGTCTGAGTGTGCTTTGCTTTTCCCAATGATCAGGCAAAAGAGATCTCATCTAAGAGTCTATGACAGAGATAGTCTGCAAGGTCACTGAGACAGACTTATCTCACTCCTTTGTTCAAACACCTCCCTAATTTCTTCTTTCCCTTCTGGACCCTGTAGGTGGTTTCAAGTTTCACAGTTTGTGAAGGACAAAGGCTGGAGGATTCACATCTATCTTCAAGTCATTTGTGTTCTTTAGACCATATTTCTGTGCCTTGTGCATCTCACACAAAGGAAATACAGGTATTAATTTTTACGGGATTTGTCAAAGAATCTAGGTGCTAAAAAAAAGATTAACTAAAATGTCACCCTCTGAAGCCCTTTGCTTTCAGTTCCCTGTTTGCCAATTGGACTGTTCAATAGACAGATGGTTCTTCAATATATGATTTAGCTTCTGTCTTCCAACTTCCAGTCTCTCTAATGACAGAGATACACAAATCCTGAGTGAATCATGGGAAGTTCATCTTTAGCTAATTCTTTTGCATATATTCATAACTCCCATCTATGTGACACTGACTCCCTGTTCAGGGAACAATAACAGTATCTTTAGATTATTTTTTTCCATAAAAACATAATTTTGCTACAAGGAAAACAGCAATCCTTGGCACACAAGACTGAAGTTTAGGAAAACAACCCGACATTCATATAGAAGTGGTGCTCAGCATAATGTATATATGGTCTTATTAATTTTCCATCATCCTCTGGTACAGTGGCAGATAAAGGTAAAGAGTTTCTGCTTTCTAAAAACCAATTAACACCTTACAATAAATGCAAAACAGGCAATTACTTCAGGGAAGGTTTTATCTGTCAGAAATACCTGAAGACACAGTAAGAAGATTCAGCAGCTCACATCACTCTAGCGTCTGATAGTTAGCTGACACCTGTTATTTAATATTGAAGGGCCCAGAAGCAGCACAAAAAGGCAGTGGTAGTGGAACAATTTTCCGTGATATTTCCTCTGTTCTCACACCCAACCTAAAGGAAATTGGAGAAATAAAGATCCTCACAATTAATATTTAATTAATAATTAATTAAAATAATTAATAACTTAATAATATTAATAAATTAATTATTTAAATTTAAAATAATATTAATAAATTAATAAAATAATTAATAAGTTAACTTCTATATGGTTTTGGACAACTTTGAGTGAATGTTGTTAAGATTTCACACTGAAGCTGAAGCCATAAGGTTTTTTTTAAGAGGAGGCAGAGTGAATGCTGCTTTAACACTGTCAGCAAGTGCAGGTAGATCTCTTCTTGGTGTCATTTATAAGAGGAATGCAGCGACCTCTGATTCTACTGCAATAACATCATCCAGGGTGTCCTCAACTTTTAGATGTATATTACATAAATTTTAATTTAGAAGGCTTTGCTGCTACCCTCCTTTATGTTTTCAGGGTAGAAAAGCTACTTTTCTGCTGCTTTTTGAAACTTCTCCACCAGAAGTTAGAAAAAACCTGAGGCTCTGCTAACCTTGCCCCATAACACCAGGCCAATTAATAATTAAAGAAACCCATTTTTTGAAGGGAGCACTAATTAGACAGTATAACTTCCATTTAAAAGGACTGCAGGAAAAAAGGTAATAAAGAGGGGATTATTTTCTTATGCTTAAGCTGAAACATTAGTGAGTTATATGAGGTGAAGTAGATCCAAAGGGGAAGTGCCACCATCAGTAGCCCGAGACAGTGTGAGCGTGGATTCAATTTGGGTTTTTTCCCTCAGTGTCCTTTTGTGTATTTCATGAATGGCCTCAAGGCATAGCTTTGACATAAAACTGAAATTGAAAAGTGGGAGATATCCTTCAAGTTTTTGTGGAAGAGTGCACATTATAAGAAAAGGTATAGGAGAAACAGGTTCACTTGTACACTTGGATCCTAAGATTATCTTGAAGCCGCTTGTCAGCCCAGGATTCCCACTCTTGCACTTTTTGCTAGTTGTCTCCCAGAATGCGGTTTCGTTCTCTGGAAGAAAACAGGTTTGGTTATGAGCCAAAGCACTGTGCTTAATGACTCCAAACACCGAGGCCTCCCAGAACTTGAGCTGAAGCCAATCTGTTTAAACAGATGTGCTTTTTTTTCTCCTTTCATGTTGTGCCGGGTCAAAATCCATGATGCAAAGAAAAAAATCCTTTTTAAACCTTGGAGATGGAATATGAATTTTGTGTCTTGGATTCTTCACTAAATATTATGGCTTTAAAAGCATTTAGTTCTAAGCTAGCATTCAAGAACTGTCTGCTCTCCAGAATTATTAGCTATTTCAGACTTCTGCTGCTGGACTGCACCTCTTAGTTATAAATCATGCCAGCATGCAGATTTTTATTCATTAAAAACTCTACTGGAGCATGTACTGCACTGCATTAAAGACAAGGCCATCTATAAGCAAGACATAGCTATAGGTAGGTGAAATTTTAATATAGTATTTCAATAAAAACAGGGTAAATTAAATTAGTCCTAACAGCCTCCTATTACATTACAGCTATTAAGAGGTAGATGACACTGCATCATAGAGTTTAAACTCCTCATTCATCTTTGCCACTTGCTGTGCTTCCGTATTCAAAGTGGTTTTGCTTCCTCGCTGAATTCTGCCTAATTCCTGGATGCTAAATTTTCACTGATATCCTCCTGCTTGGAGGGAAAGGGTAGATACCATGTTTCCAAGGGGTATTTCAGGCAGGAACATGGAAGAGGTGCAATCCATCAGGCCTTTGTGTGAAATCTGTAAGCAACTCAATGACCCCAGCACCTAAGTCTCTGATACACAGGCACTTTTTGACAGCTGTGAATTAAGGATGAGAGATCTTGAGAATGCAGGGACCTGACAGAGGGACTGGCAGAGATACAAACAGGGAAAGAGCTCAACCAGCTAATGAAAATTATAGGAAAAGGCACCTCTGTAAGGTACATATGCCCTCTCCTCCATATAATTCCTAATAGATCTTCTCCAGTGGGCGCTAATGACCAGATATTCCCCCTCCCTCCTGTTACATACCAAGTCTTAGCATCCTCGCCTGCACTAAAGCACATCTCTTCAAGCTCAGGACATGTTGCAGTAGCAGGGCTGGTGGTAGCAGCATAATTTTGAGAAAGGAAGTTGCTTTTTGTGCTCCTTGAGGGAAACAAACCAACATTTATTTCTTTAACAGAACTACTTTTTTTCATGGCTAGGTTAACAACCAAATTACTCGCAAATTACTACTATTATATCATTAATTCATCACCACTGTTTAATCATTAGAGCCTCCCAGCAGTGCAAGAACTATTAGGTTTTGTTTCAGATATTAAAAAGCAGGCAAATGACAACTTTAAGTAGCTTCATACACACAGAGCTGAGTAGATATTCATAACAATGTGAAACAACCTGAGGAATGCTTAGTAGAAGAGACAACTAAAATCTTATTTAAGTTTCACAGCAAATTTCAAATAAAACAGCTTTGTCCCGAAACGTAACATGAACACAATTTTCTGGAAGCAAATTAAATTCTATTTCATAAAATCAACTCCCTTCCACCAGGACAGAACTGTAATTAAACAGAATGTTTTTGCATTTGGCCTTTGTCAGAAATAATACAGCAAAACCTGAGATTTCTCGTGCAAGCACCTCCATTTTGCTTGAATTTCTTCTCCTTTTTTAACATTGTGTGACTTGGTACATATGTAATGTGGTGGGGAAAAATGGGCATGTTTTGTTTTATTCCAAGGCACTATTTCCTCACAGAGATCATAATGAAATTATCTACTAGGCATCCAAAGGCCTCCTCTTACTCTTTCATCACGTGTTTTCTCTTCTACAAAGTATCACATATCACAATATCAGTGTTAAAAACATTTTTAAATTCTTTCTCTAGCCTGCAAAAAGCAGCATGGAAAAAAACAAAACTGTCTAGACTGATATATCAACACAGCAGTCTACCAGTTTGCACTTTGTTGTTCAAACAAGATTGAGTCCTCATTATCTTACGCTGTATAAACACATTAAAAAATGATCCGAGCTCTTAGTTCAAATAGAGCAAGCAGCCAGACAAAGGGTGCATTTCTATCTCATATCTACTCTACTGACAAGGAACTGAGGCACAGAGAAGTGATAGGATCAAGCAGAGTCACACAGGAATTTTATCATATAGCCCAGGAACTGAGAATATCAGCTCTGTGTCTTAATCACAAGTCACGCCATTGTATGGCCGGTGAGTTGAAAATGCTTCCAGACAAGAAAGGTGCCAAAAGCAAACACGGTGTGCCAACAGTGTAAACTAATTACATTTTAACAATTACTTCAGTTTCAGTCATTTTAACTGTTATTAGCAACTCAAGCAGGGAATGTGTGGGTTGTGCTTTTGACTCAGGTTATTTAACCTTGCATTCTTTCTTTTCACATTGGACAAAATTGACTTCTGTTTTGCTGTATTGGCTCCCTGTGTGTGGTTAACACTCAGGTGCTAGCCTGTGAAACATCACAGCAGTTGAAACACAGATGTATTTCCAAGACACACGGTGACTGACAGATACCTGACAAAACCATATTGAGTTAATAAATATGACAAAAGCACTTCAGCCTTGTAAACTGCATCCAGATTGTGTTCTTGGACTGAAACAAGGCAGTGGTTGATGTTTCTCCATCTTTGGGGATCTGGCAGTTTCATCACCCCATTGGAATTCTAGCTTCCCCCACCCCCTACCCCCCATGCTATCTGCCTTACCTAACCTGTTTGCAAGTATTTTTTCCAGGCCAACATTTTTGCCTCTGACTTATTATTTTTATCAGACACAGTATTTCAGGTCCACGATTGTCTCACTAAGTTACCTCTGCCTTTCCATGCTCATGATGTGGTGGTGTGTTCACATAAACCAAAGCAAACAGTGGGGTGGTTCACATGAAATGTGAGAGATTGAGTAAATCCTTGTGCAACAGCAAGCAACAAGGTAGAAACGCTGTTTAAAAGAAATTATCACAGCTCATGCAGAATGAAAGAAGCCAAAGCAACACAAAGGTTTACTAGTCTATGTAGAGAAGATCCAAAACATGCCAGAAGCTGAGGAAATACTAGAATAAACCCAGCTTGTTGGTCATTGTATCCTTTAATTTGCAGTTGGCAGACAGTCCACAGAGAGGGAGGGAGGCCAAGGGGGTTGCACTGCAGCTGCGCTCATGCCAGTCAGCCAGGCCTCCTGGAAGGATGTTCCCTGTGTGCAGCCTAAATCATCTTTCACATGTTTTTCTTCTGAAGTGGCAAGATGATTGTATTTCCTCCAGTAAATTTAAAAAGAGCAGAAAAACAACTAATGTAAAACCCGAGCAACAAAAAAGGGAAAAAAAAAGGGAAATAAAAGCCCAGTTGGGTCTGACAGCTCAGCAGATGGTTACCTAGGACTAGCACAAACACCAGCAGCCAAAGCACATCTTTGCCAACTCCCTCCCAGTCTCTGGCTGGTATTGCTTTCCTGTGCAGGCAGCAGGTTTTTCTTCTGTGTTTTAGCAGTGCTATCCTCAAATCTTTGACACTTCACTGTTACTTTCCCCACTTCCGGTCAGAGCTACCACCTTGCTTTCTCCCTTCACAGCAGGTGTTGCATCCAGAGGGGGAGGATTTCATCTCTGCAGTCACTACTAAGAAATTTTCCTACATTTTTTATGTTCACATGGGAACTCTGTCTCACCCCCAGCAGCTTTTGCAGACCAGTTTTGAAGGATTCAGAGGTGGTTTTTGTAAGGACAAGCTCTGCACACACTCTTTCAGCCCTCAAAGACTAAAGTGCAGGAGCAAAGGAATCTTCATCACTCCCAGCTTGTGTTTCACTTTGCAGATGGAAATAAACATGTCCTAAAAGACCCACACGAATGAGCCATGCTGGACACTACTATGCTAATGTATCTGTCCTGGCAGCTTTACTTTAGTTGATTAGATGGTGTTGGGTGATGGGTTGGACTTAATGATCTCAAAGGTCTTTTCCAGCCTGGTTTATTCTTATTCTTTGGCTTGCAAAGATCAAGATGTTATCAAGATCCAGCAATGGCGCAGGCAATGGAAGGAAGTAGGACCCATCCTCACACAACCTAGCAGACATGGCCTACTGAAGCACTGCAGTTCCTTTTTTTCACTACAGTAGGGACTATAACCTAGCAGCTTGAGACAGTTTGAACTTCATTGCTCTTTTGAATTTAGGGGGATTGTACACACCATTAATTCTCTGTAACCAGAGAGATCTTTAGCCTCGCATCTCCACAAGTCAAAGATACAATATATGCAGCAGAATGGGATGTTCTCAAGTTGTGTACTGGATGATTTCCCATCCAGATCCATCCCTGAGGATGTAGCCTGACAACAACATGCTGTCTGTGGGGCTACACATGGCAAATTTATTTCTTCCTTCTTTTTTTATTGTGAAATGGATAGCAGAAGGGCTTCCAGGAGAGAAAAACAGACTACCTATTTGGCCAAGAGAGCCCAGACAAACATGACCTTTGTGGCATTTATGCAAACTTCAACAAACTAAGAGATCATAAATAATTTCAAATGAAGGGACACTGAATATAGGTTATGCTTATGGTTATGTTAATTGCTGATTTTTTCTGTGTTTTCTCTTACTTCTCTTCAAAATTAAAGTGGTGATATCTGAGCATCTTTTTGGGGGAAGCCACTGCTGAAAGGTGCCACATCAACAAGCAATAAATTATTGCAATAAATAAGCACAACTCAGCCTAGTGACAAAGAAATCCCCTCTTCAGTGGCAGCAGCAGGACTGTCAGAGTGGTAACTGCCACACAGATCCAAGTACAGACTTCAAAATCCTTCTTGCCCTTCCTGCTTTTATCCCTTTCACATCATTTTCCAAGTGCAACCTAATGTCCTGTATCAGGCCTTGGGCCACCAATAAATTATTTATTGTGTGTCTGAAGGCACTCAGACCTCACACTGAATGCAGAAAATGCCAGCACAGTGCAACTCTGGAACATCTTCCTAGTCAATCACATGATTTGGAGGACCTGCTATGCTCAGCTGAGAAGCTGTAGGATGTTTGGTGATTACTGGTGTGGGCCTTGAATAGTTCCTGAAGCATCAATCTGATTGCTCTGGAGTGACAACCATGGGCTTTCCTGGCACAGAGCACCAGACTCTGTTTGAAGCTCACCATTTTGGTCTCTAGTCCTGTATCTCTGACAACAGCTGCTCAAGATTAAGAAAATAACATTAAAGGCCTGGCTGGCACTTCTGACTCACTCCTTTTATGTAAAGTTATAATTTTACATATGTCCCCTATCACAGCATTCACGAGGCAGGGAATTACACCCCACCATAACTCAATTCAAGGCAATGGAAAGGAGGATCAGCATATCAAAGAGAGAAATCGGGGTAGATCTCAATGTCAGAGGGTGCAGTCACGCCAGCCAGTGAGAAATTTTGAGAGCTGAGAGAAATCAAAATGTACTTCATGATGATCTCAGGTTAACACAATACTTTCCGAAGCTCCATTTACTTAATCACAACAACCACCCATCGCTGCTTATATTCTAGAGATCAAACATGCCTCCATTACTTATTTTCATAGCCATATTGTTTAGATTAATGGGTGATTCACCATCAACTGGTCAACATTAGTCAAATATTGCCCTACAAAAAGCATATATTTTAATTTTTAAAGTAATTCTGCTCCACCTACTACCAAATGATTAATGTGAAATACGATCTTAGTTTATCTCAAAAAGAGCCATACTGAAATTAATCTGGACTAATTGTCTCAGCTTAGATGGACACTTGGTTCCAAAACGTTCAAAACACAGCCTGAATGCCTTTCCTGCTGGGAAGCAGAATCTTCTCAGATTTCTGGGAGTACACAGGTGGGTCTGAGCCTGACTGACTTTTGTAGCTCCTGAATTCCCTTTTTTAGCCATCCATTTCATGCTGATCAACAACATGAGGGACTTTAAATGACTCTTAAGAATTTGATCTAAAGGACATACAGGCATAGTATTGTGTGGTGCTACACACAGTTCATACATTAGAGGTGATAACAGCCAGTGCAGGGTAGTGATCCAACCTAGCTAATCAGCTGGGTGAATTAAACCAGGCTCTGCTTTACAGCAAAATGGCTATCTCACAGCACAGCGTAGGTCTGTCCTGCAGAAGCATGTCATCACTTCCAAGAGGATACTAGGTTTGAATAGACAGAGACAGATACACAGCTTCTCTGAAGCCCCTGGAGCCAACAAAACTCATGTACAAGGGGGTGATGGTGAAGCCTGGTTTGGGGACCCAGGCTTGATGACTGAGTTAATGGTGTTGAACTTCTCTCTCATCACTCCAGGAATGGCACATACTTTCACCTTGTGAAAGCACTCTGAAAATCCAGGGCTGACTTATTTTATGGTGTCAGGAATACATCCCAGACTCATCACTGGTGGTAATAACAGTCCCTCTGGTCTCATGTACTGCAATTCAATAACCTATTATTAACAGTTGGAGGCAGTGATCTAACCCTTCTGATTTTTCACTTCTGACCATAACTAATTACTTATGTTAATTAGCAGAATTACAGCTCTCCATGCCCCACTTGGGAGTACAATAGTCACAATCTTATAATCACCTACTTTACACTCCATCCTGGATTCCTGAGGAAGAGAGTCAAACACCTCGATTAGAATCCAAGTCCCATGGGGCACAGAAGGCAGACCAAAACAGTCATTTAGGAAGGAAGATTGTTAACTTCATTTCTGCTCTTTCTCCGTCACAGATCTATTACAGTGATGCTAACCAAGCGTAGGGCCCATGCAAGGCCCAATCTGCAGGCTCTGTGACAGCATTTTCAGTGTCTATCTGTAAGACAATAACCATTTGCAGTGAAAATCAGGTTCTGAATCCTTAACTCATCCTAGGTGAGCCAGAATCAGCTCCTCTCAGAGACAAGAAATGACAGCAAAACCTCTGAAAACTTGGCTTTGATGGGTTTTGACTGCTGAGGTCTGTCTTCTAATGAAGTTTTAATTTCACTACCCAAAGTTATTAAATACTATATTCAACAGTGTCAAGGCCTCTCACAGTCTACAGTTCATTTTCCAGCAGTCACCACTTCCAGTATTGTTTTCTGCTTTAAATCTCCTTTCCTACCAAAGCAGCCACAGTGCTTTACCCCAAAACTCATTTCATGTTACAACACTGGAGCAGAATCTACCCAGAATGATAAATGACCTTGTATCAGCTGGGGGCTGCTTTCGCCAGTGCCATGGATATTCCTCGGATAGCAGAACTCACTCTTTCAAATCTGGTGTGTGTGTGTGTGTGTGTGTGTGTGTGTGCAGTGAGTGAACTTTCCAGCTCTTTAACTTTATATCCCACAGGTTGTCCAGATAAAATTTTGAAAAACTATGTTTAACAACAATGCATTCTTTGTGCCCAACATTTCCTATATTCTTCCCCTCTATGAGGACATATGAATGACAAGAGTCATTGGAGTCTCTAGTTTATTTTTTATCCTGTCTCTTCTATTTTCACTTGATGGCAGGCTGTCCACCTCTGCTGGGACACAGTTGTTTCCCACTACAATTAATTCTAATATAATAATAATAATAATAATTATTATTATTATTATTATTATTATTATTATTAATTGAGACAGAAAATAGGGAACAGGATAATATAAACATGCATAACACAAGAAAAGGCAAAGTCCTGCCACCCCTGAGTCCCATCAAACTCCTCTGAACTTGTACTTAAGAGGGATGCCTGAGGAAAAACTCAAGTCCCAGTTACACCTTCATAGTCTTGTAAAGAAGGTGTTTATTTACTTCCTCCAAAAGGATGCAGTCTCCTCTGCTGCATGGCCTCTTTAGTGCAGGAGTTAAGATCATCCCCCAATTGCCATGTGTAAAACTCAAGTTTGGGAAGTCCTAGAGAGCCAAGGAACACACCAAACCCACATGAATTATCTGGAAAGTTAATACAGCTTTTGCTGGAAATTCTTTTCTGCAATCTTACCTGAAGCAGGCTCCCAATGTGCATCTCTATAGACAGAAGTTGCTTAGGGTACTATAGATGCTGGTGTAAATTTGAGGAAAAAATGTAGCTGAGGTAAGAGTACCCACTCCCAGGCACCAGGGCAAGTGAAGACCCACATGCAGAGAGTCTGGGGAGTAAGAAATGAGACTTTGATTAAGGACAATGGGATTTGATTAGGCTGAGAAGCCTAATATAAGTTTAACAACACGGTGCGTGTTCCCAGAAATGCCTGTCAAATCACACTCAGCAGTGCTTGTAGACTTCAAATAAAAATAACTATTCCCCAGTGACACACAGCATCTATTCTCCAGTTCTCTGAAACCAAATCACCATAAATGGGGGGAATGACAGTGCAGATGAAGCTGCAAAATGTGTTATGTTATTTAACAGCGGCCGTTCCATATAATTAAGGGAGCACAATTACTTAAACATGCTTGTGATGTAAACAACCATGCAAATTGCATTTCTAACTACTTTGACTGTACCCACGGCATGATTAGAAGCAGCAATTTATTACTGAATGTAATAATTAGAAGCAATTAACTGCTAGAGGTAATTAGAAACGCTAATTCATGTCTTAATGCAATGCTTTTGCAGCATGTCTGTGTGCATGTACGTACGTGCGCCGGTGTGCAAACACTGAGCGGTAGATAGGTGCTTCACAAAAGCATTTATTCAGGACTTCTGATTCTGCCTTGTGTATTATATCTCCAGGCATTATTTGTTCAAGTATCCTTCAGCTGATATACTCTTTTTTTTTATTTCCTTCTGAGGCCAAGTAGTGGATGGACAGCCCCCATGAAACAATCAGTCTGGTATTCGGGCACTTGTGATAAAACTGTCATCCTACCTGGAGTTCCTGAGAGAAGAAAAAAAGCAGTTGGAAGAGACTTTGCATGTGTTGTGGATCTGTAGCCAAATTTTTGTATGCTTGAGTGCAGAGAACCAAGGCATGTACTAGGAGAAATAAAAACAATGTCACTTCCCTTTAGCTCTGTCTAAATTGCCCCCAGAAGCAAAGCGCTAATTTTACAGTCCCAGAGAAGCAGCGACTAGATAGAATTAGGCTATCTCTGCACTCTGCAGACCAGAGGTTACTCCAGATACTTAAAAGTCTTCCAACATACTAGGAGTATCCCTTGAGGCTTGTATCAGTTGAAGCAACTATCCAGAGCTGCCTTCTGGATAATTTTTCCATTTCCTAAGATTCATCTATTCCTAACCCAGGGCTGTAAGGTCACTCTAAAAGCAACCTCAGCTCAATCTCAACTTTTAGACGTTTTATTTGGTCTAGCAAGAAATTTAACCTCTGCTTTTGAAATCTCAGGCCACAGCCAATGCAGTGAGAGGAATGATGGTAGAACAGAAGTTACCTGTCATTCCCACCTTCACACCTAAATAGGAATCTGAAATTTCGACAGTGGCTTCTTTTTACATCAGTGAAGCTGTCAGTGCCACAGACAGGATTTTTCTTTCTTTTCCAGAATAGTGAGGTAAAGGGGAGGCAGACTTTGGTCAAAGACTTTGGTCAGCATGAGTTGTGAAACTGCCTCTTTATGCAGTAAGCATAACACACACGCACCAGAATGACAGCCACTCTAAAAGCCAGACAGTTCACCCTTACTATCTTAGTCACAGAGTGCAAGAAAGTGGCAAAGGATTACTAATGTCTACATACTCCCTGAGTCTTACTGGTGTTGTTCAAGCAAAGAAAAAGCAGCATTTCCAAGCACTCAAGACACTGGATTCCCATAGCAAATCAGACAGAGTTGGGCAAATCTCACTTGTGCAGTTGAATATTCCCTTCCAGTGCAGAGGTGCTGAACTGACCCTCTGAACCCAGGTGCACTTCATGCTAACGCAGCAGAGAAAATTATTTTGTGATCTCTACCTGGTAAATAAGCAAACAACTCCTTGTAGAACCACATTGCTTTAATTCTTCACTCTCCACCTTTACTTGAGTTTTCAGCTTATCAGCTAGATGGAGTTAAACAACTATATTTCTAACAAATTTTTGCATTACATTTTATTTTGTTTCAGTTGTATTTTCTTTTGGAATCCCTGCCTGCAGACAACTGACAAAGAAAAAGAGTATTTTTCACATACTCTGCCTACACATGCATAAAAAAATATACCAGGGAAAGTGCAAGTTATCTTATTTCAAAACCATTTATGAGATGTAGTAAAGCCTGCAGATTTTTAATTGAATTTTTAGCAGAAACCTAATAGAGTCTCTGGTTTAATGAAATCAAGGTTTATATTTTGTAACAGGGAACAAAGAAAGGCTCTGTGTTACATTTCAGCCCAGCATAAATGTTCTCAAGTACGGTGGTGACATAGAACCATAGAATCAAGAAGGTTGGAAGAGACCTCAAAGATCATCAAGCCCAACCTGTCACCCAACACCTCATGACTACTAAACCATGGCACCAACTGCCACATCAAATCCCATCTGGAACACCTCCAGGGATGGTGACTCCGCCACCTCCCTGGGCAGCACATTCTGATGGCTAACAACTCTCTCTGTGAAGAACTTTCTCCTCACCTCCAGCCTAAACTTCCCCTGGTGCAGCATCAAACTGTGTCCTCTTGTTCTGGTGCTGGTTGCCTGGAAGAAAAGACCTACCCCCTCCTGGCTACGACCTCCCTTCAGTTAGTTGTAGAGAGCAATAAGGCATGTCACAGGGCTCATTCCCCAGCAGTTGTGGGAGCAGATATCCCTGCTAAGACAGAGGTGTGAACCTAGACAGAGCTTCAGGTGGTGGGCACAGCCCTCTAAGTTTCCAGTTGCAGGCTGTGTCTGATGCCTCTCCCTAAGTCTGGGTAAGATGGTTTTCCTCCCTGTTGTGCTGTTGTTGCAGAGCTGTGCCGCCAAGTTGAGGAGTTACAGCATTTTAAAACATTGTTGTTTTCAGTTCTAATCCTGTTAGAAACAAGAGGTGGAGCACAAACAATTGTACTGTTGTTGTCATGTCATTGCAGCTCCCCTGAAATCACCGATGTAAAGCTCCAAATCAACTGCGGCTTTATTGGCACGATCCTGGGGACACAGAAGGTTGCAGTCCCACCCCAGCCACTCTCATCGCTGCCCAGTACAGCCTAATGACCTGAACATTTATCAGAAGATAGGCAAGGCAGCACCTCCTCTACCTAAATATCATGGTGTCATATTAAATGTCTTGGTGCATGGTGTCATTGGAGCCAGAGAGCCAGAGAGCCAGAGAGCTGCATAGTTTCCCACTGCTCCAAGAGGAAATTGGAGATCTACTGAGCCGCTTGGACCCCCACAAGGCCATGGGACCGGATGGGATCCATCCTAGGGTGCTGAGATTGCTGACAGATGAGCTGTCCAAGCCACTTTCCATCATTTTTCAGCAGTCCTGGCTCACTGGAGAGGTCCCAGAAGACTGGAAGCTGGCTAACGTGGTGCCCATCCACAAGAAGGGCCGGTTGGATGAGCCAGGGAATTATAGGCCTGTCAGCCTGACCTCAGTGCCAGGCAAGATTATGGAACGGGTCATCTCGAGTGCGATCACACAGCACTTACAGGATGACCAGGGGCTCAGGCCTAGCCAGCATGGATTTAGGAGGGGCAGGTCCTGCCTGACCAACCTGATCTCCTTCTATGATCAGGTGACCCGCCTGGTGGATGTGGGGAGGCCTGTGGATGTGGTCTACCTGGACCTCAGCAAGGCCTTTGACACCGTTCCCCACAGCAAACTCCTGGCCAAGCTGGCAGCCCGTGGCTTGGACAGGATCACACTGCGTTGGGTTAGGAACTGGCTGGAGGGCCGAGCCCAGAGAGTGATGGTGAATGGCACCACATCCAGCTGGCGGCCTGTCACTAGTGGTGTGCCCCAGGGATCAGTACTGGGCCCCATGCTCTTCAACATCTTTATTGATGATCTGGATGAGGGCATTGAGTCCATCATCAGTAAATTTGCAGATGACACCAAGCTGGGGGCAGCAGTTGATTTGCTGGAGGGCAGAGAGGCTTTGCAGAGGGACCTCGACAGGCTGGACAGATGGGCAGAGTCCAATGGCATGAGATTTAACACATCCAAGTGCCGGATTCTGCACATTGGCCACAACAACCCCAGGCAGTGCTACAGGCTGGGGTCAGAGTGGCTGGAGAGTGGCCAGGCAGAGAGGGACCTGGGGGTGCTGGTTGATTGTAGGCTGAACATGAGCCTGCAGTGTGCCCAGGCAGCCAGGAAGGCCAGTGGCATCCTGGCTTGCATCAGGAACAGTGTGGCCAGCAGGAGCAGGGAGGTCATTCTGCCCCTGTACACTGCACTGGTTAGGCCGCACCTTGAGTACTGTGTCCAGTTCTGGGCCCCTCAGTTTAGGAAGGATGTTGACTTGCTGGAACGTGTCCAGAGAAGGGCAACAAAGCTGGTGAGGGGTTTGGAACACAAGCCCTATGAGGAAAGGCTGAGGGAGCTGGGGTTGCTTAGCCTGGAGAAGAGGAGACTGAGGGGTGACCTTATTGCTCTCTACAACTACCTGAAGGGAGGTTGTAGCCAGGCAGAGGTTGGCCTCTTCTCCCAGGCATCCAGCACCAGAACAAGAGGACACAGTCTCAGGCTGCGCCAGGGCAGGTTTAGGCTGGATGTTAGGAAGAAGTTCTACACGGAGAGAGTGATTGCCCATTGGAATGGGCTGCCCGTGGAGGTGGTGGAGTCACCTTCACTGGAGGTGTTCAGGAGAAGACTTGATGGGGTGCTTGGCTGTATGGTCTAGTTGTTGGGTGGGTTGGATTGTTTGATGGGTTGGACGCGATGATCTTGAAGGTCTCTTCCAACCTGGTGTATTGTATTGTATTGTATTGGTCTCTGAGCCAGACAGGCGTCACCACATCACATAACCTGCACATGGAGAGTCCACGGAGAGAGCCAAAATGGCAAGCCTTTAGCCAGCCCTCCTCTTCCTTCCCACATGCTCTCCATAAACTCATAACTGATAGTTATTTTAGAGGATAAAAGGGATGCAGAGTTGATGTTGCACCTTTTGTTGAAATTTTGTTGTTTTTCAATGACAATGCACAGTTTTTAGGAAACAATTTTCATTTATACTGTCCAGGTTTGTATCAACAAAAAATGTTTCTTTTGCTGAAAGCCAAAAAGCCAAAAGTTCTCTGTTCTCAATAACAACAAAAGCAGGGGAAAGTGTACATTTTGTCTCAGCAGTGTTGGATTTTGCTGGGAAAAAAATGTGGCAATTTTGAAAGCAGCACTAAGCATATGCACACAGACTCTGACTGGCACAGATTCTGGCTAACTCCAGTGAGATTTTTCCATTAAAAGAAGAATGCAGCCCACCTCCAGGCATTTGCAGCAGATGAGGGAAATATTCAATCAAAAAGCAAATAAAAAGTCAAGGAAGTCACTAGATCTAAGGACATCCCTAATGCTTCACTTCGCTAACTCTCAGAAATCACTGATCTGGTACCTTACACAATCTTAACCCCGGGAGCCAGATGAGCTCAGTATCATCACGTCCATTTCTGCAGTAGCTAAGGATTAAGTGAGGTCTCAAGTTTTACAGAAGCTTTTTCTATTCAACTCCTGGAACTGCTGCTTTGTACAGCCAGCTAACTTCCCCACCAGCTCTGACCATGAAAGCAAACTTCAGGATTCTTGGCAGAGACAAAATGTGAAGCTATAGCAGAAGAATGGAATGGAATGGAATGGAATGGAATGGAATGGAATGGAATGGAATGGAATGGAATGGAATGGAATGGAATGGAATTGACCAGGTTGGAAGAGACCTTTGAGATCATCGAGTCCAACCTATCACCCAACACCATCTAATCAACTAAACCATGGCACCAAGGGCCTCATCCAATCTCTTCCTAAACATCTCCAGTGATGGTGACTCCACCACCTCCCTGAGCAGCACATTCCAATGGCCAATCACTCTTTCCATGAAGAACTTCTTCCTAACATCCAGCCTAAACCTCTTCTGGCACAGCTTGAGACTGTCTCCTCTTGTTCTGTCACAGGTTGCCACAGAATAGACACCACCGCTCTTGGGAGAAATAATTATTATTTTTTTTAATGAAACTCTAATTATCCTGTGGAAAAATTAAGCACCAAGTTCTAATACCTCCGGCCATGGAACAACATTTTCTTGCAACCCATGATGGTGCCTAGCTCAGGCCCTTCACAGGAAATGCTATGTGGGGTTGTTTGTAATCTAATAAAATGCTGGCAACACATAAATTACACATCTGGTGCCCTACGAAGAGGAGTCTCAGGAGGAAAGCTTAGCAACCAAGATTTCTAGTACACATCTGCCTGTGAGCTGCTATTCTTATTAAGCAAGTGTGCTATTCAACAAGCTTGACTAGCGGACTAGAAGTTATCCATCAGTCAATGTCAAATCCATGTCCATAAGTCATGGTATTGGCTGGCACCTTCATGTGAATTGAGTGGATGCAAAATTCAGAGGTTCTAATTGGTCACGAGACTTTTTGTTCTTGTCTTTCTTCTCCCTGTTGTTGTGTTGTGTACAATTCAGCGGCAGTTGGGTTTGACTCTAGCATCATCAGCATTTCAGAGATTTCCAGTAATGGATTTCTTTGGGAAATTGCAGTATCTTTCACTCATCTAAATTTCTGTAAAGTCCTGTGAATTAAAATTGTGAACAACACGGCACAGGAACTGCCCTTGTAGGTAAGGACCTAGCAGAAGCAGAAACAATTGTAGTGAAAAGGAGAACTACAATGCTGGGAAAAGGCATCCCACAAAAACAGAGTTCTTCAGGAACAGATCCATGCCACCAGCTAACAGGGATAACACTGTCAACAATACAACTGAACAATCTTGAGAACTAGGTAGAAAAATAATGCACAGGAGGATGCATTAGCAGTGACCTATAAGCTGTTGAAAAAGCAGGCGTGGTCAAAGAAGTCATAATGGCCACCACAAAAAATAAAAAGGCAAAAGTAATCATGGCTGAAGTATTTCCAAGGGAGATGGGCAAATATTAACAGCATTGTATGGGGCATCAGAAAATCTCAGCAAGTGTAATAGGTACTGTACTGGTAATCCAGTCTCGGGTCAGCTAATTGAGATTGAAGCAATGCAGGGTGACAGAGGGGAATGTGAAGCTTGTCTTATGAGATATTATGGTTTATTTAACTGAGATGGAAGCTGAGGTGGATAGGATTGCTTTCTACACATATATCCAGGAAATAAGTGCCAGATGAACTAGTTAAACCATAGGGGAAAAGATGTCAGCAGAACAAAAGGATATAAACAGATCATGAATAAATTTAAACCATAAATCAGAAGTTTTCTAACACACGGAAAGTGAGATTCTGATATAGTCTTGCCATGGGATTACTCCATGTAATAAAATGTTAATTGATTTTGAAATAGGAGGATCTTTTCCTAGGAAAGGAAAATATGTCATTGTTGCCTGCAGTAACAGAGGTCAATGGTCACAGACTCCTACACTCCCTTCCTGTCCTGTGTTCTCATGAATCCCCAGCACTAATATCTATGTAATTTGTACTGTGGCAGGGGACCCATCAAAAGCCTGTGCTCTCTTGGCTATGTAAACTGATGATGAAAAATAAGGAAATCATAGTGACTCTTCTATGACTTCCCATTCCCTGATGCTGGTGCTAAGACCCAAAAAATGGTTCTGCCTTTAAATTCATATCTCAAGCAAAAAATGTGCCAGGGAAAAATTCATAGAATCACATGACCATAAGAAAATTCAGGCTGAAGGGGACCTTACAAGATCCCTAGTCCCATTTTTATCTCACACTCATGTTAGTTTTGAGATCAGACCAGGCTGTCAAGGATTCATCCAGTTGGGTTTTGAAAACCTCCAAGCACAGGGGCTGCACAGCATCTCTGGATGACCTGCCTCACTGTTTGGCTGTTCACATGGAGAAAAAATTTCTCCCTTATAATCAGAGTGAACCTCTTCTGTTTCAGCTTGCATCTGTTGTCTTTCAACTTCCCATGATGCATCACTGCTGAAAAGCCTGGCTCCATCTACTCCCCATAGGTACCAAGGGATGAGGGTGTAAAAGACCAGGTCTTTAACTTTGTCCTCTTACAGCATATGATCCAACTCCCAACCACCTTGATGCCCCTGCTTCTATCATTTTGTTATTATAAGGTCTCAGGAACAATGTGGACATAACAGCCACTTTCTAGAAGCACTACTTATGCAGAAAACCAAGGGAAAAAGCTCTAAACTGAGCTTTTTACATCAGATGAACATTCCTCACATACAAAAGAGGGATGATTGCCCTGTAACCCACATTCTCAGTATCCCAGCAGTCTTCCAAAACTCATCATTTCAACATTGCACTTCATTACAAGAAAGGCTAGTTTGTTTGAATGCACAGATCTTCTCAATCATGTTTTCCTCAAAACCAAAACCAAAAAAACACCACCAGAAAGCACAGAATTACAACTGAAGGCTTAGAGAAAGCAACAAAGCTAAGAAGATGGACACAGGACTTGGAGGAGATGCACATTTTAAGCATTCCTCAGTTAGGCCTAAATTGCCCAATTTTGTTTCCCTTGAAAACAAAAACTCCAGCACTGAATTCAAGAAAAACTAAAATCACAGTTCTAGATCAAGTAATCCAAAATGCCTGTATGTTTGGAGCCAGCTCACTCCAATAACCACATGACTAGAGATCCTGCTGCCTTTTGGCAGAGGGCACAAACTACCAAGGCTTTAGAAGTATATAATATAGAGTCTGCAAACTAAAACCAGATGTGTTTGCCTTACCACAGAAACAAAATCTTATTAGCCTCCACATTCACTTAAATGCATAAGATAGGGGAAGTAAAAAAACACTCAAACCATCCCATGTCACAGCACTAGTGACTACTTTTACTGCCTCAGACCTGTTCGTTTGGGTTCAGCAACTTTCCTTTCTGTTCAGCTGCTCCTTTGCCATTGCTTATCACAGCTACAGAAACACTTCAAGCCTTAAAGCAGAGTGTGAAACATCAGAGCTAGTTTACAGGGACACTGACTGGTAACTTGGAAACCAGAAGTGAGACCAGCTCAAGATGTTCCTGTTCTGCCCTCTCCAAAGGCCACAGATGCTTCTGTGGGGGACAGTAGGTCTTTGGTGAACATTACAGCTGCAGCACAGACATTGCCATCTGCACAGCTACAGGTGGTTGTGCAATTAGCTAAGCACATTTTCAGCATTATGTGCAGCCAGTCTACCCACTACCTCCTTCTCTAATGTGCATCTGTTCACTGCTACAATTAAGAAGAAACAAATCTGTTTCTTAGCTAAATATGTCAGTTTACTTTCACCCACCTCATCATGCAAATACTTAGAGGATATTACTGATGGTTATGCCTCACAAATCCTGAATTACAGACCAGTATTACTTCAGCACTATCTTGTTTTCCAAGGGTGCAAGTCTAGGAAGGTTTCTGATAATAATCCTTTTTAGCAGTAGTTTGTGATGGGAAGATAAAAATACTGACATTAAAAAAAAAGCGGGGGGGAAGCTAATATTTAGCCAACATACCAAATGATCCACAACAGGGCTTTTCTATCCTGAGACTCAATGCAGTCACTTTCATTAGTTGTTCCTTGAGTTTTCTAAAACTTTAGATTCAGGAGACAAGGAAACGTCACATAACTCAAATCACTCTGTAGAAACAGAATTTTCTGCCTTCCAAACATTCCTGACATCTGATCCCATTTCAGATTATAAGAACAGATGAAAGCCAGAGAGTGAAAACAAACCTTTCTGTTTATCCTACTTTTTTCTTCTGAATCTCCTTCAAAGCATAGAAGATGAAATTAACTTATGGGATGCTAGAGTCATTAGAAATCACAAATTGTCTTGGCATAGCATTGTATTTGAAGAAATAGAAGTGATTATCAGGATTAAAGCACCAGTGCTCTCAGGTAAGTCATGTTCTGTATGCATGGATTTAGCATGAACAATGCTTTCAGTCAGGATAAAAGAAAAAGTACACAGTGTAATATAGTCAAGTAACTGAGGGTGCTGCAGGGAGCCTGGAGGCGCTAGAGCTGCAGAAGCGTAGTCTGTGCTAGGAAAGGCATGGTGTTTTACGAAATGAGTTGCAGGAAATAATCAAGATAACTGAAATGTTACGTCAGTCGGTTTCTGGGGGAAAAAAAAAGAAGAAAAAAAAGAAAAAGGGGGGGGATGAAATCCACACAGACTGCTGGTGAGTACCTCAGTGTGGAGGTTTAGAAAACTAGGTGATTCCATCCATCATGCTCACCCCCAGCCCCTAAGTGACCTTAGTCTCAGTTCTCCTTTCTATACCTGCACTAACGTCACCTCTTTAAGAAGTCACATCATGTGGACATGGAGAGAGGGGTGAAGGGAGACCCAATCACAGCCATGACCTTTTCCTCTGTCTTTTCAACGGGGACATCTCAACTGGTCCAGTCCCTAGGGACATAATCTGAGGGTAATGAAATTGTACTTATCTTACACAGAAAGGAAGCTTGTAAGAATGCATGCATGAACAACTGGAAGTATTCCAGTACTCTGAGAATAAGCATGTAAGTACCCAAGAAAGACACATGGGTAGAAGATAAGAATCCAGCAAGCTCCATTTCATTGGTCTGCAGCGTCAAGAAGCACGTCTCCTTACAAAGGTGTTGAGGAAGCTAGGACAATCTCAGCTCTAGTCTTTGTTTTTATAGTATGCCCATAAATCTCTTAAACTGTGCAAAGACATTCAAGGAGATCTGAGAACGCTCAGATATCTGCTTCTGCAGCAAATGAATCTGCATATGAGCTCTTTCAGTATGTGGGTCTCATAAGCACAATCAAAGAGCTTCTTTGATACAGAGGACCAGATGCTTCAGAAGAAATCAAAATTGGCTTGTAACACTGCTGTTCCTCCTTTATTTTAGGGATACCTAGCCTGAAGATATTTTGGGTTGTTTTTCAATATAAACTGCCGCTCAGACAACATCTTTAATGTAAAGTTGTAATCAAATGAACACCGCAAGCAAGTGAAAGGTAGTTCTAAAGGTCACGTGTTCAAACATTTACTTTTACATTAGATAAAGCTCCCACGACCAATACTCTTCTGTTTCATTTTTATAGTCCTCAATAGTCTACAGTATAACTGTCACATCCAACTGTGTTGAGAAACTTTTATGAGACCTCAGAGCTGAAAACTCAGATAATAAAGCAAAAATCCCACGCTGCAAGCTCACCTGCTAAAACAAAGTCTAAACTTATATCCATGGCTAGCAATGAAAAAAATTCTTCGAGGCTCTGAAGCAAATTGCAAGACAGTCCTGTCTTTCACAGTATGTTATTTAACTGTAAAGGCTTTGCAGAACTCTCCTTCCTCTGCCCCATAAAAGCCACGCTGTCTTCATCAGTGCTCCTGCCGATGAAAAGTGACAAAGGTGAAGGAGGAGGCAAAGCTGCAAAGATACACAAAACTATCCCTTGCAAACTGGAAATGTGGAAACCAGAGGAGGTGACTACTCCCAAAGGAGAAGTCTTTTCTTTTTCCCTTCAGAAGCTGTGTGCAGTATTGTGAGAACTAAATCAGAGAAAAGGCTTCTCACTATTACAGCTTCTTCCAGGGAAATTAGTAGCCCTAGGAGTGTCATTCTGCAAGCAGCATGAGAGCCAGAAATGTGAGAACAACCTAGTCCCAACCTCTAAAACACGCTGTGCTCATCACAACAGTGGGCTCCCCCCCAGAAAAAAACCACACTGCCTGCTCACATTTACTGGTTAGTCCTGGTCAGTCCAAGAGGAATTAAATATTTAATTAGAAGGACTGAGCACTTCCAAGTCAATATTAGAGCCGATCAGATTAATGAACTAATCATAAGCTTAAATAACATAATACATATAAGATGCTCCTCATCATATTTTTTCCAGCATGCACTGTTACTTGAGCGATAAAGACAACATACTGTGTGTTACCCCATACCATTCTGCTGGTGGCAAGCTTACCCTGGAATTTCATCCCAAACACTACATGGTGGCTTTTCCCTGGAGTCTGTGTGATTCCCTGTTTCACACACTGTGCCTTCTCCTTCTGAATTTTGCCTGAACTGTGAAAACACATACAACAGTATCATATGTACAAAACCATTCCTCTGGCAATTTGCTAGCAGATAATTGATGACTATTCGGTTAGACATTGCCTTTGCTTAACTCTTAGCAACTTTCAGAGTCTTAGAACCTGGTTGGATCCACTTTCTTTGGCAGAATTACTCTTTGGTAGTAATTAAAGCTGATAGGGTGCCAGGCCTCCAGGGGAGAGAAGATGATCCCACAGATATCTTTGCTCATTTGGAGCTGGCTGTGATCACTCAGATAATGCTGGCCCAGATTAGTGAGCAAGTGATTCAAAAAGCAAAAGATAAAAGAAATCTGTCTTCATACTGAATGTGGCCACATGAAGCCTTTTCCATGGGCCACTTAGGGATGCCTTTGAAACTGGGTATGAGATGCTGTCTCGTGGGAATCCTCACTATCAGACAAAAAGTTGTAAAATAAATTGCTCAGACAAAGGGAAAATGGCATTGCCTTACAGTTTCCTAGGGCAGTTCCTCTTCCTAACCTCTGTTTTTCATGCATCAGCAAGTGTCACCACAGCTGCTGAAGATGCTTTAAACTGGGCTTCATAAGTAGACTGGCTTGACTGGGTCATCTCAGTGTATCCTGCTGTCCAGGTCATTTTGCCTAGGGTGTACCATGTCATCACCCCACACTATGGCACTAACTTAAGTGAGTAAACCCAACTGGCTCACATTTGCTCCTGAATGATTGCAAAATACCTGCTCACCTACAAACTGACACAACATCAGTTTGAGCAGATAGCCAGAGCCCTGAAGTGTCTAAGAAAATGCTATTCTCATCTGTGATAGTCCTTCAGAAGCAGTGAAAATAAATATTCAAGGATGAGAGCTAAACTGCATCCTCTCCTCAGGCTTCACCTAGCATCGGATTTTATGTGTTATACTCAAGTGGGGAAAGGGGGGGGGGGGGGTAAAAAATAAATCCATCAGCAGGAAAATCTTTCTTGTGTTGAAAATTTTAGGGGTTTATTTTTTTTACTTGTCTGCAAATAGACATACAGTGTCTGCCACAAAATAGCAACTTGAAACAGGTATGAGTGGCTGATAATCCAAGGCCAGTAAAGTGCAAAGGGATTTGAAAGGACTCCCTGGTATAGGAATAGAATAGAATAGAATAGAATAGAATAGAATAGAATAGAATAGAATAGAATAGAATAGAATAGAATAGAATAGAATAGAATAGAATAGAATAGAATAGAATAGAATAGAATAGAATAGGAAAACAACCAGCAACCCACCTAATCAACTAAACCATGCAACCAAGCACTCTATCAAGTCTCCTCCTGAACACCTCCAATGACGGTGACTCCACCACCTCCCCGGGCAGCCCATTCTAATCTTTTAATTTACACTAACAAAAACAATGCTTTAATTTACAGTAACACTGACCTTAGATTAGCTGCCAGCTCCATCAGGTCAATGGGTATACTGGATAAAGTGGACAAGTAATCAGAAAAAATGATTACTGGATGAGATTCAGCTTTGTTAGAAATCAGCCAAAGATGCTCATACACAGTAGCTGAAGACTTGGCTTTATGATACCAGATAATTAAAGCATTACCTGTTTATCCTTTATTGCCACTACATTACAGTTTATTTTTCAAATGCTTCAAGTTATATATATATATATTATATATTATAATGGAAAGGAATTAACAACAACAACAACAGGAGCAAAGCAGTAAGATAATTCTACTGAGCCAAGTCTCCTGTATGTAATTGAAGTTCATTTCATTACTAGGGGTCAAGCATTGCTTGTTTCCCTGCCATGGAATAGCCCCATTAAAATACTGCAAGTACATCAACAAAGCAGGGTCCAGCTTCCAATGAGATGCTTATGTGGTATCCCAAATTTGAACAATTGTAATGGAAGATAAATTCTAAGGGACTGGAAAATATTGGTGTGACCCTTTCCATTTATAAAACTAGACAATTAAATATGATCCAATATTTGAGTACAGGGATTTTAAAGCCACAGCCATTACTAGAAATCTTTACCAGCATTTCATTAAAACTTTGTTAAAAACACCTGGAATGCAAAGCATTCAGAAATAATTCTCATTTTTCTTTAGCTGGAGAGAAGCTTTGTGAAGCTTCCTGTGACAGTTTCAGGCTGTGCCTTTAAGAAAAGACAAGCTACAGAATACTCTAGCTGAAATGTTCAGATGTAAAAAGGACAAAAAAAAAAATAATTCTAAACTAATTTCATTGGCAGATCAGTCAGAATGTGACTTTAAGAACTTAGTCTGAGTTCAGTCGGTTCTGCTTTTCTTTTCTGTTCCTGGCCAGCCTGCATGCAACTGACCTTGGACTGAAGCTCATGAGATAAGAAAACTTACTCCTCTAGCAACTGCTTTGCACTAATGAAATTTGCCTTAATATCCATTTCTCTTTTAATCCTTTTTCCATCCAATTAGCCTTGGACAAGAAAATGGGGGAGAAAGGGGTTTTGGGGAACCCGGGGGGGATTCTCCTCGGGAGGGTGTTTCTGTGTTACGTTCTTTCCTGTATATTTTTGTATATATATTGTAAATACTGTATATTTTGTATATATTCTTTGCATTTCATTCTGCTTGTAAAATACAGCTTCTCATTCACTTCTCCAACTGAGTCTAACTGTGCTTTTTGCATGGTGGGAGGATTGAGCCTTCACACTACCACACTTCCACTCCTGGAAGCTTTTAAATGATACTAACAATGGTGACCAGTGTCCTTTATTGAGAGAAGACTGAAGGTCTGGAGTTGTTGTTCTTGTTAAGATCTGATCAGTCTGCTTTAAGATAAAACAAGACAAATTACATAAAAGCACCTTTAAGGAAAAAAAAAAAATCAATATTGTGTCTGTCACCTTTTAAAATGGGTTTGAGCATAGCACTCAGGCCAATCTGAAAGTTGGCAGAATTGTTGCAGTTTTGAAGTCTATGAAGTGTTGCTTGTCCAAGCTCAGAGTGATGGTCCTGGGCTGTGGATTCAGGCTTTAAAAAAAAATAAATTAAAACAAAACCAGAAGGATGTGGAGGAGGGTTGGTTTTGGATAACTTTAGAAGACCATAGGGAAGCTTTGCCTTTGCTCGAATCAGAAAAAGCTATGTTTTGTCTTAGACTCTGAGGGTGACGTAAAGACCTTGTAACTGAAGGAGAGAAACTGGGCAGAATCTGGTGGATATGTTAAAATATTGTTTTGTTATTTTGACCTATTATATGCCTTAATTACATGTATGCCAGTAGAAAATTACCAATTGAGCTGTGACACGTGCCTTCTGATAGTCTATATAACTTTGCTGTATAACGTAATAAACATCTTCGCCTGCTTGCATCTCATCCTGAAAGCATTGCTCGAGGTAACTGCAATATCTATACTACAAGAGAAGGAATAAGCAGAGGAGATGAAGCAACAATAAGCAAGGAGGGGACAAGGAGAAATTAGAATCCTGTGTTCTGGATGACAGAAGTGTGTAAATATAGCATATAAGGCTGAAACAGAGCATCCTGGTGAATACCAAAGCTGTGTGATCCCCACTACTGTCCAGAAATTTCCCAAGGGAAAATATTAACTTTGTACTGAAAAGGAGAACTGAAATCCAATCAGCTGTCCAGGGTCACAACAGAGACATCTTTCTTCTCTAAATTAAGTGAAAAGCATGAGATTATGACTTACTCCATCCATCTCTAACTGTGTGTCCCAGATCAGTGAAAAGCTACCCCGAAGGACAATCCATGTATCTTATGGAAGCATTCTGAAAAATGTAATAATTACCCTTTCCTAAGGGTGTTCTCTGCATCTGCAAACAGCAATGACTGAAAGAAGCTGAAGTGTTCAGACTTGCAGGCACCTTCCTGAAATATCACAGGCTGTGGTTTCATGTCTGATTATGAACAAATCTTATTTTCTGATTTTCACAGTAGAACCCAAATGCACTATTCAAAAAGGCAGTACTTACACTTGAAAAGAGATCCAGAAAAGCAAGGTAGGCAAACTGAGGACAATTTAATTTTTCACTGATGGTTGTTTCTTCCTTGACATCCAAGCTATCCATTCCAACTAAAATCAATCCCATTTCAGAAATGCTGAGTGCTCACGACTATCTCTACATTTCTGTGGTATCTCTCCAATGTGCAGATCTGATTGGAAAAATAGAAATTGAAGCCTAATTCTGTAGCATCTGCACGTGGTGTGGTTGTTCTCAATGTCAGGAGAAGGGCTCAGCCAAGTCTAATAGCCAGAGCTTTGCACTGTTAGTCAAAGATCCATTTTTATGCTGAACTCTACAACCATATCCTGAGAATGCTTGGTGGTATGCTGAGTTGGAATAGAAATAGATGCTTTCCCTGCTGACTGTAGAAGTAAATCAAAAAGAATCAATAAAATAAAAGTTTTCTTTCTGTCTAGCAAAGCTATTTTGTATTAAGAATTTAGTATATAAAACTGTAGTCATGTTGTGCAAAATGTTTGGTATACTTTGATAAGAAGCCAGTGGTAATAGCTTTCTTAAACAACTTGATTTATTTTATGCCAGTTCCAAGACCTAACAAAGTCACAAATTCCTGGCTCTGCATACATAAAAGAAAACATAACTAAAAGCACCAAAAGGTCCTGTGAGTCTGCCAGCATCTGTGCACACACAAAGAATGCTGCAGCAACAGAGGGCCTAAGCAGAATGAGGGAAAGGATGAGTATCTATAAGCAAATAGAGTATGGCTACCCACAGAGTTGAAACTTGGCTAAACTTTATACGTGCACAGCGACAACTGCCATCTGCAGTGCTCCTTTGAGACATATCAGAAAGACTTTTGCCTTGCTGATGAGTAATACATATTCCATCCTGATAAAAAACAAGCTAATGAATTTACAGTGATGAGTCTGTCTGATCTCCCCAACTTTTCCAAAAGCCAATAAACTGCAAGTGTCAGTGAAAAGTCTAAAGGAAGCCATCTCAGTAGTTACTTTTATTAATTACACTGTCACCAGACAATAACAACTAAGAGCAAAGCAGGAAGGAATTCTTGCCTCAGAGGACTCATAACCCAAGGGCTCACTTCTGCCAAAAAATAATGTAAAAATAGTTCTGTGTTGATATTTTGGTTTGTTTTTTTAATTACACCATCAGTTTTCAAGAGCAGAACCTTGAAAGGAGAGGGTTTTCCACTTCAAATCTCACTCTGTCTTAGACTAGACTAGACTAGACTAGAATAGAATTAACCAAGTTGGAAAAGACCTTTGAGATCATCTAGTCCAACCCATCACCCAACACCATCTAATCAACTAAACCATGGCACCAAGCACCACATCCAGTCTCTTCCTAAACACCTCTAGTGATGGTGACTCCACCACCTCCCTGGGTGGCCAGTCACTCTTTCTATGAAGAACTTCTTCCTAACATCCAGCCTAAACCTCCCCTGGTGCAGCTTGAGACGGTGTCCTCTTGTTCTGGTGCTGCTTGCCTGGGAGAAGAACAACCCCCACCTAGCTACAACCTCCCGTCAGGTTGCTGTAGACAGCAATAAGGTCTCCTCTGAGCCTTCTCTTCTCCAGGCTAAGCAACCCCAGCTCCTTCAGCCTCTCCTCACAGGGCTGTGCTCCAGACCTCTCCCCAGCTTCGTTGCCCTTCTCTGAACACGTTCCAGCAACTCAACATCTTTCCTGAAGTGGACATATCACTTACAGAGAGGTTGTTCTACCCAGCTACACATCTAAGGGTACAAAGTGACCTGTCACTAAAATGAGCTCTGGGATTTCTACCTTTCTGCGCAAAAAAAACCACACCAACAGCCAAGGCTGAGATTTTCTGTCAAGGAAAATGTCAAGAGACATGCAGTACATTTGGTTCACTTGTTATTTATAGTCATAAATGAGGAGTAACAGCATGGGAGTACTGACGAACACAAGGAGAGGGAGCATCAGTCCATAGTGATCAGGATTCTTTCAGGACTTTGTTATATTTCTCTCTGTCATTTTAGCATCTGAAAACATGAGACCTTTTTAGAAGAGGTGAGAATATTCTGAAGCAGCAGGAGACTTTGTTTTTATGATCTGAGTGGTATGGCATTTAGAAAAGTGTCCTTATTTCTTAGGATCATAAACACAACACCCAGAGCAATTTAGGAACCTGAAAAACCCTTTTGTAGATCTCTCCTTCACTCTAACAGAGCACAGCCACTCAGATCTTCAGACCTGCTAGCAGTAAACACCTCAAGCACCTCATGAACCCATGGACTAAACCACCTATGTTCTGATTTCATGATGTTTTCATAAATTTCACTGAAGTCTATACTCTGGACACTTTCCTACAGGCTCAGTCTCCTGGTTACCTTCAAAGTAGACCTAACACTTGGAACCATGTATCACAGAAAGCCTGCTCCATTTTCCCTGACATAGGTTAGAGCCCTCAATTATAGCAGTAAAAGACTTTAAAACTTTGCTACACTCATATTGGAATAAAGTATCAGACCCAAAGGAGTCTCTTATCACTAGTCTATTAAGCATTCCCAGGCAAGGATTTTTAAGGTTCTGCTGAAGCTATTGCACTTCACCAGAAAATTATTGTCCAGGCCAAAAAGGAAGGAAAAGTAAATGTCTGGGAAAGGATGATTCAAGGCCATGCTCCAAGGGATAAGAAATTCTTTACATGAAGTAAAATAGCTTCAGCAAGTGAAATCCATCATGAGAACCACAGTAGCATTCCTCCACCAACAGCAACAAGACTCAGGGGTGAGTCCCTGAGCATAATTTCAAACTTGAGTCTCTTAAATCCCGTCAGGTCTGTACAGCCAAACATTTTTCTGTTCCCTCAAAGATCTTGAGCTGTTTGTTCCTAGTAGCTTTAGATGTAAAGATTAACCCAATAACAACTATTAAATCAGGCTACAGAAGATCACAGTGGAGAGAAACAAAGGGGACCGATCATTAGAAATCGCAAAGGGCTGACTGCTGGCCTGTGCTGGACACTCCAAATAGGACTGTGAATGTCTTAGTGTGTTAAAGACCAGGTTGTAGCTGCAAGAGCTTTGAAGCTTTCAACAATGCCAAAGTACTCAATATAGGTATTTGAAGTGGCTTTTAAGCTTCCAACTTCATTTATGATTGTAACTTGAGGAAATTTCTCCTGAAATCCTGTAGCTCTTGCTCTCCCAGGCTTTTTTTTCGTTTATTTCCCAAAGAGAAGTGACCTTTTAGAATGGATCAAAGATCTGACACTATGAGCCCATTTCAAATGTAAGCAATTTTATGAACTTGGAATATGCTTACCCAGATGACTTATTTGACTCTATCTAGACTTTATTTGATTGTTAAATGCTGATGAAAATCATTGCAACACTCATTTAGAAACAGATTTTTTTATAGCAAACAAATAAAGGTTTTAATCATTCAACTAAACGTGTTGTTCTCCAACAATCCAGCTACCAATTCAACAGAGGCAAGAAACAGCCTAAAGTGAGTCAAAAGCTACTTCATGGAACAACAGATGGAGGCATGGCTCTGTGTCAGAACATCCAGCTCTGCTTTCCTCTCCTCAAGCAGAAGCTTATCCAGAAATTGTTACATGTGTACAACACTGTCAAAGACCTTCCAGTCTCCCCACTCCCCCCTCCCTCTCCCACTAGCATGGGATTAGCAGCATAGCTGCAAAGTGACTTCTGTTTCCACCCTCTACAGAGAAAAATCTTTTAAGATGCTGTATCCCTGTTCCTTCTGTTTTGGGAAGTCACATCAGTTGCATACCCTGATGTCTCCTTGTCTGCACCCCAGCGTCTAAAAGAAAGGGCAACATGTCTAATAAATTGGCTGACAATGTTCCTATTTCTGTCTAAAGAAAATGTGAACTGCAAAACTCATTTAAATAGCATTTCAAAGCAGAAATCCTTCAAGTTCACTCTAGAGATATTTAAACTACAATTCAGCAAGGCTTAGGAGAAGGAAGAAATTCTAGCCATAGATGTGGGCTCTTTAGGGTCAACAGGCTTCTCAGGGCTCCAGCTTGTAATCACCCTGTGCACTAGGATTTGTAATGGCTGAGTACCGCTCATGTTTGCAAGAGTTTTCTATTTTCTCTTTGTTGGGAGTCTGAACTCTAAGCATCAAATTAGTTTGCAGTGGGCAACAAAGAGGCTAAGGTCTTGTTCAAAAGAAAAGACCTGAGGAAGACATTGCATTAAATGATCAATGGAAAAAATATGAGAACAGTGTCTGTAGCAGGGAAGAATCAAGACATTTCTGTTCCAGTTAAGCATCTCCAACCATTTAAAGTCATGTTTTCCTCATTCTTGTACCTTGGTTTTGGCCATATTCATAGTCTGGGCTTCTCAATGTACTCCCTGTAACTGCACTGTTCAGGCACTGTCTTCACTTGTGGGAAACATATTTGAATTCTCCTAGGAAGCTACCCTGACGGAATAATGAGTGCTCTGACTTCTCTGCTAACAAACAATGGCAGGAGCAGTGTTAACTCCACTATGTGATATTCTGTGTCCTGAGAGGGGTGGTTTCTGAGAATGTACCTTCTGGTTGAAGTCCTCCAATTAACACTGAGAAACAAGAAAACAATTTATGGCTTCCCATGGCATTAAGATGGGAGATAAGTAATGAACACTTCAGCTCTGATGAGACCAAGCCATTCCTAGACAAGATCCATCTAATGGATGGACAGATGGATAGATGGAGAAAGAGAGACAGAAAGAGATAGACAGACAGACTGACTAATGAATCATAAAGATGGAACCTACTAACTTAGGCAGCAGCTGAAGTTCTGAGGATGACCTTTTCAGATTAAGGCTTTCTGGCCTCCCCCAGCTGCATGGCATTGGGGTAGCTCAACTGTCTAGTATAGAATCAGGAGCTTAAACATCATCATATTCCAGACATGTTGCCTGATGACTGGACCAACCTTCCTCCTCTGGGATCTAAACCCATAATCTTTGGGGTCACAGATTGAAGTATAGTTGTATATAAACAAAGGTTAGAGGGAGGAAGCCACCTTCAGTGGGGCGGATTTCTTTTGGCTTTAATATAGTCCTGTCAAAAAATATCACATTTGCCCCTCTGTTGACAAACTGAACTCTCCAGGCATTCTTGGAACCATTATCATGACAAATCTGGTGGAGTCTTCAGCCCATTTCAACAAACAAAGCACTTATTTTGTTCAGGTTCATTCTGCCATCGGAAAACAATAACAAATGCTGCAATCCAGTTTGCCTTCAAGCTAAACAGCAATATGAGCAACTGTCTTGGCTTTGGAGACAATGGTTTGCTGTTTTAATTCTTTACTTTACCTCCTTCTCTTTATAAATCAATAGCAAAGTAGGGAGCTTCTCCTCTGCCTTCTTTACCTATGCAGAGCAAGAGAGTGAGTTGAGGAGGCATGCATCCCATTTTGTCCCTTAAAACCAATATAGATTCTATTTTGTCCTAAAAAAATGAAAGGAAAATAAAGAAAGAATAGAAAATAGGGGCTACATCTTCCAATTAGACACTCATTCTTCTTTAGACACTTTTCTTCTTTAGAGAAAATGTCCATATCCCTCTCTGCTCTCCCTGTTTTTAACCTCAAGCTACAAGGAACTAGCTGAGTTTAAGAACAATGGCTGCTTAATTTTCTTCCCCTTGGCCCTTAGCAGTTCATGTGAAGTTGAGTTCTCACTGTTAAAAGAGCCTTAATTGCCAGTCTACACTGGCAATCTCATTATGGTCTCTCCACAGCAGGTACTGGACGAGTTACTGAAGAATTTCACATGGATTTGAGTTAGTTTATTTTTCTAAGGCATCTTTGTGCTGCTGCAAATCTTCAAATTACAAATAAGATAAACACAATTCCAACCCTCCACATTCAGTCTGAAATTTCTGACTTATGTACAGATTATTTCCCCAAAGGCCAAATTCCATGCTGGGGAGCCTGTTTCTCTTTACACTTTGCTTGCATAAATCCCAGATCACACAAATTCCATTCAAGTTGTCTCTGTGCTAGAGACTGGCATCAGTCCCATTTCCCCCAAGTTTGTACAAACTTGAAATGAAGATTTGGCCTATGGGAGATCCCAGGCAGCAATGCATGAGCATATGCTTTGGGGGATTGTCTGAAAGCACATTTGGAGTGACAACCCTGACAGAACTTTTGGATGATAAGCTTAGAAAGATCCCGTTCTCTTTTCAAGTCAATGCATCTCGAAAGAAGCCACAGAGTCCTTTGACAACATCTAGTTTGCTGTTACTCTTAGAGATGTAGATTTAAAATGTCAAGGCATGTAGGAGTGCTTTAGGCTCTCTGTTGTTATTTTTCCATTTTTCAAATTTTCCATGATCACTTCCCGCGTAGTTTGTCTGTAAAAGGTATAAGGTGTTGAGCTCTTTGTTTGGAGCCATTAAGCTACCACCAAAAGGGTTAGCTGGGCTACCAAAAAAGTGCATGTTAATGGGCCTAGTGGTAGACATTCTCTGGTATGAACAGCACTCCTTTCTTGCTTATATGGATACTAGAAATTCCAGTGGAGGTGAGACCAACTTTCTCGAAAACTCACATTTAACAACAAAAAATGTTTCATAGGCAGAATTCTGGGGAAAAAATAAAAGAATCATCTTTGCATTTTGTTAAGTATCAAGCAACTGAGACCAAGGCCTTCACAGTTTCTGTCTCTCATCTGCCCGTGGACTTAGAATCATAGAATCATAGAATCAATAAGGTTGGAAAAGACCTTAAAGATCATCAAGTCCAACCTGTCACCCAACACTTCATGACTACTAAACCACGGCACCAAGTGCCACGTTCAATCCCCTCTTGAACACCTCCAGGGATGGGGACTCCATCACCTCCCTGGGCAGCCCATTCCAACAGCTAACAACTCTCTCTGGGAAGAACTTTCTCCTCGCATCCAGCCTGAGCTTCCACTGGTCCAGTTTGAGACTGTGTCCTCTTATTCTGGTGCTGGTTGCCTGGGAGAAGAGACCATCCCCACCTGACTACAATCTCCCTTCGGGTAGTTGTAGAGAGCAATAAAGGTCTGCCCTGAGCCTCCTCTTTTCCAGGCTAAACAACCTCAGCTCCCTCAGCCTCTCATTGTAGGGCTTGTGCTCAAGGCCTCTCTCCAGCCTCACTGCCTTTCTCTGGACACTCCAGACACACAGTTGTTCCAACCTCCATATAGGACCAGGGAATTGTTTATGTTGGAAAAGACCAGTATGATCATCAGGTCCAACTGTTAGCATGACATTACCACATCCACTGCTAAGCCATTTGTCCAAGTGTCACATCTACCCACCTTTTAAATACCTCCAGCTATAGTTACTCAACCACTTCCCTAAGCAGCATGTTCCAATGCTTAACAGCTCTTTCTGATGAATAATTTTGTCCTAATGTCCAATCTAAGCCTCCACTAGCACTATTTGTTGCTATTTCCTCTTAATCTAATTAGTTCTTCACTTGGAAGAAGAAACTGACACACACTCCGCTATAACTTAAAGGATCTTTACATTTTTTTCACTGCTTTGAGAAGAGAAGACTGGGCCAAGGCAAGTAGGATTTGGAGCAGGATAAACCATCCTCATAGGAGCTACTCTGAGACACAAAAAGGAAGACTCTTGTAGCACTTGAGAGAGTGAGGGCCAGCTAGCCTCCACGTGTCACTATCCCACCACTTTATCACCATTGTATTTAATCCCTGGAGAAGTTTGAACTATTGTGGCTTTGGCTGCCATGGTGAAAAATCAGAAAAAAACTGCAGCCAGTTAGGAAAAAAAAAACAAAACCAAAAAACAAACAGCTAAATGCTAAAATGAACTAAAAATATTGATGCAAAATACCTAGAGAGATGCTGGAACTCATCTTCTGCTGTCACTGGGCTAATTGTAGTGGTCTCTGAACCTCTGTAGTTAAGCAAGTGACAAGGTTTCCATTATAAACCTAATTTTTAGAACTCATCAGTGGAAGAAGAGTTGTGCTTTGGGCTAAAACTCAAAAGGCTTTTTTTTTTTCAAGCCCATGGTTTTGCAGACAGAGTTTATTTTGTGTTAGGGGAAGCAAAATTGTAGCTAATCATTTTGATTTCACTGTTTTAAAAAAATATTAATTAGCTGCAAAAACCTCTCCTACGCTGGATTTGCAGCTAACATTTCTGTTACCTATTTTGCTATATAAGCTAAACACATGCATGGCAATAAAAGGGACTAAATAAATTTTAAAAGGTTTGAATATAATAGCTTGGGGGTGGGGGAGCAGGGAAGAAAACAAACACACAATTCATTCTAGCAGAGGCAAACAGATCATATTTCAAACAAAAAAAAACCACCCAAAAACAGCAGAGAGAAAAACACAAGCATTTAAGCTTACACAATGGACCTCTAAGGCATCCACTATTATTTTTCAGATTTTGCATTTAGACCATTTGAAAATATCTCCCTAAGTGTTATTCCCAGCATATTTACAAGTATTTTTCAGAAGCAGTGTACTACAAAGATGATAAATAACCCTATCTGGCCACGCTTTCCAAAATCACTATAATTTGCTGAAGTCAAAAAGCGCCCGTCTAAAGCACCATCAGCTAAATGTATGCTGATGGTGGAGCCTTCTCAACAGCAAAGCCCAGGCTCAGGGAAATACAGTGAGGCACAAACTTGCTGCTTATAAAAAGAGGTTTTCTGCCCAATGCTCCCTTACTGGATTCAGCTGCCTCTTCCTGTGTCATGAGCAAGCAACAGGTAATGTATTTATGCTCAGTTCTTACCAATCCCTTGTGTGTTCCATTCTGAGCTGAAATTCAGTTATCGTGATGATGGGTGCTAAATCAAAGCTTGCAATCATTTTTTCAAGGCATCAAGCACTAATATATTTATGACAAGTAATTCAAGGAAACAGAACTCTTTTTATCAGTGAGATTATATCTTTGAAAGAGCTGAAATGTGAAGTGAAACTTCACTAGTTCACAACTTCTGACTGCCCTAAAATCGCAAAGAAAAATATAGATACTGTATTTGTTGTTCTTTTGTAGTACATTAGATTATTGGCCACTGTGGAAAAATTCAAAGTGAATCCTCCAAATCCTCATTTGCACTATCAATCAGTTCATTCCTGAAATTCAAACAATGACATAACCCCAGTCCTCTAGCAGCCTCCACCAAATGAGCAGGTGCTCCTTCCAAAGGGCATAGCACTCTAAAAAGAACATTGCTACAGCTCTCTGTAACCCCAAATAACATTTTACTACTATTCATCTGAATACAAATGTACATTTTATTTGAAAGTACTGTATGTTAATCAGAAGTGTTTTTTAAAGGAGGATACACTGAGTCTGGGGAGGCTTTAATGATTTTATTCTATATATCTCAACGAATCTATTGCTGTCACTTTTTTATGCTACAATATGATGCTTATTTCACTAAAATAACTGCATTAACAGAAAACAAGGCAAAAATAAGAGACTGGAAAGCAGCTCATTCATCACAAAAGCAAATATCCTGAAAATCAGGGTTTACTTTTAATTACACCACCAGTCCAGTATATGATTATGACTATTATTTGTGCATTAAGTTATTTAATAATTATGCAAAAAGCCCTGCAATTATGCAAGTTCAAAGCTATTTTTCTTTAACCTTTGTCCATTATGCAAAGTAAGAAGAATTCTGGTCTTTGCATATTTTGTCCTATTCCCTGAAGATGGTAGGTTCTCTTTTTCATGCTAATATTAAAGGACAAACCTGAACAAATGTTATCAATAAAGCACCCTCATTCATGTAATAAGTCAGGTACTTGCCTTTTCTTGATGCCACTGCTTATTCCTTTTTTCTTTAATTATAATTTTATTTCCATTATAAGGTGAAGAACTAAATCCTGAGTGACAGATGTCTGTCCCACACTGGGGCAGACTCTGATGTGACAGAAACCTTTCTGGGTTTTTTTAAATTGTGCTGAAACATTCTGTTATGTTTGAATTATTTCCTGTTGAACAACCCAGTGCTCTTCAACATCTTTATTGATGATCTGGATGAGGGCATTGAGTCCATCATCAGTAAATTTGTGCACGACACCAAGCTGGGGGCAGGAGTTGATCTGCTGGAGGGCAGAGAGGCTTTGCAGAGGGACCTCGACAGGCTGGACAGATGGGCAGAGTCCAACACCATGAGATTGAACACATCCAAGTGCTGGGTTCTGCACTTTGGCCACAACAACCCCAGGCAGTGCTACAGGCTGGGGTCAGAGTGGCTGGAGAGCGGCCAGGCAGAGAGGGACCTGGGGGTACTGGTTGATGGTAGGCTGAACATGAGCCTGCAGTGTGCCCAGGCAGCCAAGAAGGTCAATGGCATCCTGGCCTGCATCAGGAACAGTGTGGCCAGCAGGAGCAAGGAGGTCATTCTGCCCCTGTACACTGCACTGGTTAGGCCGCACCTTGAGTACTGTGTCCAGTTCTGGGCCCCTCAGTTTAGGAAGGATGTTGACTTGCTGGAGCATGTCCAGAGAAGGGCAACAAAGTTGGTGAGGGGTTTGGAACACAAGCCCTATGAGGAAAGGCTGAGGGAGCTGGGGTTGCTTAGCCTGGAGAAGAGGAGACTGAGGGTTGGACGTGATGATCTTGAAGGTCTCTTTCAACCTGGTGTATTGTATTGTATTGTATTGTATTGTATTGTATTGTATTGTATTGTATTGTATTGTATTGTATTGTAAAGCTCTCCTTGCATCTCCTTGGATTCTTTGTGGCTTGCCAGGTGTAGGGATGTTTTGGCCAACAGCAGATCCATCTATCAGATCTGCAGAGCAACCAGGGACCTCAGAGGTCTTCCTGCTGGTCAAAGGTTGTCCAGAGCAATTCAGGAAAGTTTATGATCACCTAAATATAAAGTTTTGGGGGTTGATACAATTAATCCTCAAATCAAGTTGCATAATAAATACATGGATGAAGGTAGTAATTGTATTTTTGCATGGTAGCTAATTAAGCAGGGGGTGGAACAAACTATAGGTTCCTAAGACAGTTTATTGCTGTCAGCTTTGCTTTTGGTGGTGACAATATGCGACTGTCCTATCCCATAAACAGAACAGAACAGTAAGGGTGCATGAGGTGAAGAGGCAGAGTTATAACACAGCAGGTTAAAAATTTCCCCAGAGGACACTCTTGTGATAGAAGATACCCTTTTATGTAATCCTCAGCTTTCTATGGTAAAATACTGATTTCAGTGAAAAATTCATTGTGACAAAGTTAAATAATCCAGTGAAACCCCACATTTAAATACACTTAACTTGATTTTATTTCTGACATCGTTGTACTAATAAAAGAGAAAATAAAAAATCCACTAGCAGCACTCCAGTAAGGATTTTAAAGCATTTATTTTGTTGAAACAAAATCTCTCAAGTAAAATGTGAAATATATATACAATACAATACAACAAACCGGGTTGGAAGAGACCTTCAAGATCATCGCGTCCAACCCATCAGCCAATCCAACCCACCCAAACAACTAGATCATGGAACCAGGCACCCCATCAAGTCTCCTCCTGAACACCTCCAATGATGGTGACTCCACCACCTCCCTGGGCAGTCCATTCCAATGGGCAATCACTCTCTGTGTATAGAACCTCTTCCTAACATCCAGTCTAAACCTCCCCTGGTGCAGCTTGAGACTGTGTCCTCTTGTTCTGGTGCTGGCTGCCTGGGAGAAGAGACCAACCTCCACCTGTCCACAACCTCCCTTCAGGTAGTTGTAGAGAGAACATATATATGTATATGTCATGTATATATACACAACCTTTTGACTCCAATAAAAATTCCAAAGTATGCTGGGCTTACAGCAGTTTGCAGCAAGTTTTGGCACTGCACCCTTTCCCACAATACAGGAATTTCCATTTTTGCTGAGATCTTTGGTCTCTTCCTTGAAATACATAATACACACACACCTTTCATACAACTAAGGAACATGGCTGGAAGATCAGAATAAATGGTTTTGGTTCACAGGTGCTCAAAACTCCAAGCTCCAGCAAATCTCCACTGTGCTAGGTGCATTACAAACATAGGGGAAACAACCACCCTTGTCCCTGAGGAATGATATGCCAGTTTAAGAAAAGACACATCAGCAGAGTAAAACTAGCAAGAAGGGACTAGGTGTTGATGGTGGTCCAGGCAATGAAACCATGCAACTGAGTAGCTTCATTGCTCCAAATACAGAGTAAGAGAAGGGTAAAAACAAAAAATAGACAATCAAAAAAAATTTGTAAGGTATGGAAAGGAGGATATAAAAAATTACTGTTCCAAATTGGGCCAGGATAGTTTGATCATTTTGGAAACATTAAGTAGTTGAGGAGGCATAGAAGCTGGGATATAGCACTGAAAAGGAGACAATAGTGAAAAATACACTCCAAGAAGGCAGAGCAAAGGAAGCAGGACCAGGAAATAGAAGGCTACTCACACAGCCTGCCAAATATCCACCTGATCTCATAGCCCTCCTTTAATGCCAGAACAGAATTGTGCATTTTGAGAGAAATTCACAGCAGGCAAGGTATCCAACAGTGAGCATTTAACTAGCGTTTGTGCTGCTGCCCAGGAAGACTTCCCTTCCCATCTACAAAAACTGCCCATGGGTGTATGCATACCCCATAGAGTCTCCCAAACCTGCTGTTCCATGCCACGCAAGACCCAGGGAGCTCCACCCAGGGAACACATAATTGAGCAGCACAGGTTGTTGTGGACCAGCATCCAACCCCATGTCACAGTCCTGTTATGCTTGCTAGGACAGTCACAGGCAATGTCACAATATTTACTTCTGAAATGAAGACTAGCAACAGACAACTGCCGGAATCGGGATGTGTTCAAGAGGGGATTGGACGTGGCACTTGGTGCCATGGTCTAGTCATGAGGTCTGTGGTGACAGGTAGGACTCCATGATCTTTGAGGTCTCTTCCAACCTTGGTGATACTGTGATACTGGGTGATACTGTAATACTGGGTGATACTGTAATTGGCATATGCCAATGAGGCACAGCCCTTCCCTAAATGAGCCATAGGCCCTTAGAGCTACCTTCCTGTAGCTTATCATTTCAAATCATTTGACAAAGATAAAGCCAAATATACTGGAGCTAAATCTGAGGACTACAGGATCTGTCTCATGGAGGCCATCTTAGAGGCACAAAATGGTTCCTCTTTCCTCTTCAGTGGTGGTTACATTCTTACTTACCAAAATACATTAATTAGAAACCACAAATTTTGACCCATTTTAATTTACATGTCTAACAGATTGGACACAAGATGGGTGATGCCAGCTCCAGCATCTGAATATTTGCCACCTGGATCCACTCCATTTCTGATTTAAGTAGAGTTTTTAGCGACTAGAAACAGAACTGCAACTTCCATATCTCTAACTCTGTAACCATGGAAACCAGCACTAATTATATGTATCACTAAGTTCTAAATGTATTCAAATATAACACATTATTCTGAAAATATTGAGGTTGTTTTTCTTTTTCTCTCTCACCTTAATATGTTGCAGTTTGCCTTCTGGCTTATTTGTCTTCTAAGTAATTTCACTCATAAAAAGATAAAAGTATGTAGGTGAAAATTGCATTCATTTTCTTTTATGTAACCAAGAGGTAGAGTCATGTAAATGTTTGATCACACACTTCCTACCACTGCTGTAATCAAATGTGAGTGGTTACATTTCATGTTAAGGAGATGCCATTCCTAAAAGTGAAAAAGAAAGCAGCAAAGATCTGCCATTGACATTATGAATGCTCAGTATCGCTGTGGAGCACCACAGTGATGGCTCATGAAACAGGAATATGCAGGAAAGGTAACAAGAAAGAATGTACACCACACTTTTATCATTCTTCCTATTCCTGTACCATAACCCCTACAGCTACATGCCAGAGGACAAGATGAACTAAACCCCCAACCAGAACTGTGTTCCCAAGACATGTAACTGACTTTTCAGTTTAGTGAACTACCAAATCCCTAATGCCTGAATTAGCCTGAACCTGCACATTCATCATTTAGTTTACTACATGATCAGAGACACTCAATCATGTCACACTTTTTTCCCCATCTGAATAGACATCTGCTGTAGTCAAAATGTAATGTGGAAGCACCAGAACAGTGAAAGGCTAAGGCTGTTGGACCAAAACCTTTTAAGTTATTGTCCATTTTTTTCCTCCTGCACCAACAGCTGAGTATGTAAAGTTAAGTCTAGTGCAAGAACCCCTAGGTGGATGGCAATGAATAAGGCTTGGAGTAGAGATTCTGGGAATGACTATACCAGTATGCTGGACAGCGTCTGGGACTAATCCCAGGTAGCAGAACTCAGCCACAGCACTGTTAATTTGTGAGTCGTTCTCAGGATGGTTTTGGCCAACATCAACTAACAGTCTTCCAAATGTGACTACTCTATTTTGGAGACCAAAAGTGTTTGATAGCATGGATACAGGCTAGTAGTACTAAAAAAATAAAAATAAAAATAAATTCAAGAATGATTTATTAGTCTGAAACTGGCCTCAGAGGCAGAAGGTTTAATCTGAAGCCCAAATATGCTTGACCATATAGAGCAACAGGTTTAGTTCTCCAAAACATCTGGTTGTTGGTCTCTACCTGCATTTCACAAAACATTCTCACATTGATATTGATAAAACATGAACTGAAGGGACTTCACAAGGACTCTGAGAAGGCTACTTCATCTTCCAGGACTGTTTGTTCTCTTACTCTGTCCAATTTAGTATTCATTGACAGCCTGCTCAGGGTGAAAAATAGCCCATCCCTGAAGTCAACCAGGGATGCAGGCGCTCACATCTATTTGGGTATTTCAAAAGACATGGTTAGGCTTTCTAGGCTCCTTATCTAGTCAATGTAGAGACACAAACCCCTTCAGAAGGTGACTCAAATGAACTGTTGAAATTCAGCTGCACTAGAGGACAGCCTGCTGGCCCCTGTAAAGAAAGAGTCAGCGCAAAGTAAGCCTCCTAACATTGGCTAATTTCAAGGGCCTCCCATCACATTTCAACTCTTCAAAACATTTTAAGATAGTTAATGTCTGATCATTTATTAACCTAAATCAAACACTCTGCATTTCATAATCAAACTTCAAGAAGAAAATGCTGCTTTACAATGTCACCTGTAGCAGATAAGAGAGAGAAAAAAAGGAGTGTCTTTAACAAGTAATAGCCAAGCAGAAGTCTTCCATTAAATGGCCACAGGCAAATCGGCTTTAACAAAACCTGATCTCCATAGAGGTTTTGCTTCACTGTGTTTAATAAAACCCATGAAATCCAAGAAGAAAGAAAAACCTGAGACTGTCAAATGAAAAGAGAAAAAAAACCTGGATAATACTGAAAGGATTGTCTCATTTTATCTTACCCTGTTTCACTGAAGTGACTTCAGCTATGGCTGTGGTTTTCTGCTTAGTCTTATTGTGCCAACATTGTAAAATCAAAGTTATCATTTTCATTCAATAACAAAGTACAAAACTGATCACATTCCAAGAAAACAGCAAAAGTAAGAAGCAGAAGTAGATCGCCCTGAAATGAGGACACTAGCTAAAATACAGGACAACTTCTGCCTATGCTATTGATTTGCTAACTGGTGTTGAGATGCAACATTTATCCTTAGTTTTCTTAAATACAACAGAAGATACTAAAATATATGCACTATAGTGCATTTCTTGAATGCTACGGGAGCAATTTAGTAATGCCTGGAAAAGATATATTAGGACTGCACAGACCTTCCTGTTTGTATTGTTATAGTGACTATTGCTGGTAGAAGTCTTGGAAACAATCTGGTTCGGCCCATGTTCCTGAATGGGTCAGGGAAGACTTGTCCTTGGTGAGCGTCAAGGAACAGCACCAACAGGTGAACATAGATAAAAATACAAGCTGCTCTAATTAAAAATCTGTAAAGACACCACACATTTTGAAATAACCTGAGGTGTGCATGAGGCAGCAGTAGTTGGCATCACTGAATTTCCTCCCCATTTTGAAGAGTCAAATGAAGTGAATGGCCTGATGGTTTCCTTTCAGTAGCCGTAGAATTTGATTTACTCTCAAATTCCTCATCTTAAGAAAGAAACAACTGGGAAGAAGAGCACACATCTATACCATCACAGTTGGTGTGAGGAGAAACAAGGAATGACCATTCTTTCTCACTATATAAAATTAAGAATCGATTAATGAAGTTATCAGTTGATAGGCCAAGAATGAATGAAAAGAAGCTGACCACCCCTGATAAACACACACACATAAAGCTATAACTAAATTATACATCTCAGTATCACAGGATACAGCAGTTTATAATCATATTCAGCTAGAGATGAGACAAATTCAGAGAGAATCCACCAAATAGACAGGAGCTCTATGAACACAGCTATTTTCATTATATACTTCATAGATTCATAGAATGCCAAGTTGGAAGGGACCTAAAGGATCATCTAGGTCAACTTTTTAGGGTAAGAACAGAGTTTAAATGAGATGGCCCAGCACCCTGTCAAGCTGGGCCTTGAAACTGTCTAATGTTGGGGAATCCACCACCTCCCTCTGGAGTTTATTCCAATGTCTAGTAGTTTGAATGGTGAAAAAATATTTCTGACATCCAGTCCAAATGTCCTCACAGTAGTGACTTGTCCCCATTACCCCTTCTCTTTATTTTGTCACTCTTTGCAAAAAGGGAGTCTCCCTCCTCATAATAGCTGCCCTTTATGTACTTGCACATGGTCATGTTTCTTCTCAAGACTGAACAAAGCCAGTTCTCTCAGCTTTCCTTCATATGACAGGTCTTCCAGTGCAGTGATCATTCTTATGGCCTTTCTCTGGACCCTTTCCAGCCCGTCCACATCCTTCTTTCATAGCTGACCAGCACTGAGTAGAGTGGGAGAATGACATCTTTATCCCTGCTTGTGATACCCTCATCAATGCAACCCCGCAACTTCCTCTAAGCATTTGTTACCAGCCAGTGACCAAGACAGGAGGAAGGACTTGTACCAGTGCAATTGTGTTTATGGTCTTCTTACTTCTTCTTGATCACATCCTCAGGTCTTAAGAATGAGAACTGATTGTACATAATACTGTCAACAAGGTGATGGCGAGGCAGCTTTGAAGATATCTTCCCTTCAGCCAGTAGATCAAGGGTGTGATTATGCAAACCTACTCCTGGAGTACTCCCAGATAACCATGTATCCTCTGGCAAGCTCACTGCAAATATTCTTATGTCATGTCACCATGTCAAAGCTTGCTTATTAAGCTTAAGAACAATAAATCCTCCATTGGTGATTATTTTTGCTATGTTAATCAAAGATTTTCTTCCATAGTGCTAGATCACTGAAGTCCTAAACTCACCCCCTTACTATTCTTCCAAAGATAATGGGTGAGGGAGAGAAGTGGAGGTTGCCTTCTCTTTCCTCAGTCAGTCAGGAGCCATCTCTTTATAAAACAAGGAGTAACAAGCTGGTCTGTACACAGTCACTGCTGTGCTGCTGCTGCTGGAAAATAACATCAACCTTTCAAGAGCTCTTCTAAACTTCCAAATCTTTCAAATGTTTTGTGTTCAGCTATACTTTTACAGCAAAATTACTCAAATGATAAGTGTAGTCAGAATAAATTATAACAGTCTCTGAAGCTGAGCTTGCTGAGGAGGCTTTAATTCAGGAGGGTTTACCTCCTGAATTCCAGTTCCACTGTTTTCTGTTCACTGTAGGATGAGCTGGCTGCATGGACTTGCTGATATTAACCCAACTTCTGAACTCACCCCTAATTATCTTAAGAATATCTGACAGCCAACTGATTGAAAAACTCTCCTATTACAGGAGAAGGAAATGGGCCTATTGAACTGGCCTCTTTCTGTAAGCACAGCACTATTGCATCTGCGTAAATTCTTATTTCCATCACCACAAAGCAAACATTGCTTTTGCAGCAATAAGGCAGCAGCTGTATTCTGCAGAGCAGTTCAGCACTTCATGCCATCATCTGCAATATGTCCTCTATAAAAGCAAACTTGAGCCCACCCGTGCCTGAAACTCAATTTAGATAATGGAATCTTAACAATTCATCCCCAAAAAAACTACCAGAATCCATTGTAATACAAGACAATTTCAAGGAGGATTTATAGGAAGCAGGACTTTGGTAGATGGTGGTGTTACCCATCTGTGAATTCTCATTACTGTGCATAATTAGGGAGTATTTACATATGCTACTGCATTGCACTGTTCTGAGGCACTCGGAAGACACCAAGCTACTGTATCGTAAATCGTATTGTTGAAGCAGATGGAACTCCTTGCTCAGTTAAAACTTACAGTTAGACATAATTAGAGAAGCCTGTGTAGAATATTCTTTATTTCTTTAACAACTTATCAAGTTCTTTGTATTGCAAAGCAATTCAGATTAAAGGTCTTTTGAAATGTATTACTAATAAGCATTTTTACTCTGTGTCTTGCAGACAGCTCCATCATTACACACTGAATGGTTGTTTCCCACTCTTGCTCAGGCACAGTTACACTGCAATTTCCCTCTCTCTTTCCCTCTTCTGGAAAAATTGCACAACTGACCATTTCTCTAGCATTTTCCATTTAGGTATCCTAGACCATTGCCACTATAAAGTATTGTAACACTCCTTCAGGATACTAACCTCATTAGCTTCTGAAGAAATTGAGTGCAAAGAGATTAATGTGAAGATATATTAAAAGTTGCTGAAGGTTTGGTTGTTTTTCTTCTTTAGCTCAAACTGGCCTCATTTTCAGAAGTGCAGGTCAGCCACAAATCTGAGCAGTGGAAACTGGATGCTTCATATCTCAGTCACATTTACAGGGCTCAAGCTGAAACTGTGTTGGTACCCTGACTAAGCTGGTATTGCAATTCAAACCTGCAGAACATTATTTGGTAATTTATGGTGATAGAGTGGGTTGGAGCATCCTAGATAGTGGAAAATTTGTTGGGTATTTTAAAATAAGTTGGGAAATCTAATAAGGTCCCCAAAATCCCCACAAAGGATCAATTTTCCCAGGATTTGTTACTTCACTTAGTTCTGCTGGCTGCAGCTCAGTGGCTAAAGCCTCTCTACAACACACCCTCAGCACCCAGCTGTGTGGAGTCTAAAGCAGGCCAACCCAAAAAGCTCACCTCTTACCTTCAGCAGTGGTGCATAGCAACCAAGCTTTCCAAGCCAAGCCCTGGGGAGCAGGTGCATAGGCACAGCTTCTAGAGAAAGTCACTTCAGATCCCGCACAGATAGCAATGATGAAACACAGCTGAAATCAGAATCAAATGCAGAGTAGCCCTCTGTGTACTCCTGTCCTAGATATATGATGCAGAGAGGTCTGAACTGGATCCAGAAGAACTTATTTGTCTTGATAGTGCATTGGAAACTGAGTTAAACAAATAAATAATATTTCTGGATCCCTGCACCTCAGCTGAGTAGCCCTGCCAAACCCAAGGACACTCTTCCTCTGTGGCATAAACAACCCACCACTTCAGCACAGAGCATGAGCAATTGAGAGCCAATGCAGCGACCTGATGCCATGGATATAGTCTTCCTCCTCCCATGTATTCCCCACATCAGGGTGAAGAACCTTCCCTCCAACCTGGGATCTGTGGTCCAGCTGCCTCTGCCCCTCAGGCTCCTCTGCAATTGAAGACACTTCCACCTGCAAACCAGTCCCGGGATACAATCTCTGTAGAAGCACAGAACTGACAGAAGTAACAAAGTACTCCTTCTCCCACACAAGATTACCAAATAAGACATTTTAAGACAAAATTGGTCAGTGTTATCACAGGCTGCTTCTCATGCCATGTAAATAAAAAGGAGACTCTCTGCATGTTGTTGCACTTTCCTTGGCACAACAGCAGTTTGAGGCTTCTGCTCTATTAAGCCAGTGAGGATCCATTCACATTCAAGACTAAATTTCTTTCCTCCAGATACTTATATCTGAAGTTGAGGAGGATTTCTAACACTCTCATCTTAGACTATCCAACAGAGCAACTAGAAAAGCTTCTGCCCATCACAGAGTCACAGCCTTCTTTCTCAGGTAACCAGCTCTAATGGGCAACGAGTGCTTTCTTACAAGGCTTAGCTGACAGGTCATTTCTTACATAAAAAACATTTTATCTCTCCTCAATAGAAGCAAGCCAGTAGTTTTGGAGTGTTTGTAATTTGATGGGAGCACTCTCAAGTCAGTGATCTTCACTAAATACCCTCCTGAGTCACCTCAGTAGGTCTGTGCAGTGAGAAAGGATTACTGCAGGAAGGCCAGCATCTCCTGGAGGCATTAGACTAAGCTGAAAGTAAAAGGACAATAGGAGGGTAAAGCTCAGTCAAGCAATCAAAGTGGACTTTGTACTCTGGTAATTCTTAATTTTCACTCTACCTGAAAAAAACAGCAAGCTATGTAAAATATTTTAAGAACTGCTGGGAAAGAAAGCAAGTGAAATGTGCAAGTGTGCAGAGGCTAGCGCCACAACCCATCATAATCATTCTCTTCCCATGCTCCTGCTGTGACCACCCACAACTTGTTAGCTAGAGTCTTAGCATGGGAGAAATGCCAGTTTCTGGCCTCTCACCTACATTTTGTCTGATGTAACTTCATCATGATGTTTTGCCACCTACTACTATAGCATTTCAGTGCACATATTGTATGTGACTTACCACTCCTGACCCTTCCCCCAAAAGGTTATGGCTTTCAATTCTGGGATCTGCTTAGAAGCAAAATCAGCTGCTGACAGAAAAAAAAAAGATGCATACAACAGTACTGAAGCCTGGGGGAATAAAAAAAGCCAAGTGGCCAGGAAAAGCCAACAGAGGTAATAAAAGAACAAGATGATTTACACTGGAAGAAATAATAGCAGCTTGTCAAACAGATATGTGAATTCGTTAGCCTCTCCTTAACCACAGGAAGGAGACTGTGAGGTCATGTATTGGTATTACTAACTACTTCAAATGTCATGCTTTTATAACTCACTCAAGCCAGAGATAACCTGTGTTCCAAAATCTCCAGAGACTCACACCAAGGGAGCAGCACCACCAGCTATGAAGGTCAAATTATCTGCCTGTCCAGTTCGCACCCTCCTAAGCTCTTCCATGAGAGTTTCTCATGAGAGAGAGATGTATAACAACTTCTCTGTTTCAACAAGATATTAGCCTATTATCTTCCAAAGATCCCAATTACTCCTCTTCAGACAGAAACATCTGTAAAGATATCTATGCTGTGAGTTCTCAGCACCCTGGTCTCTCTAATATTGTTGGTGACTCTTTTGCCTTTTCATCTTTATAGCCTTTACTTACTATGGCACATTCAGAGGCCTTGTCACAGACGGATTTCTCTTCCTGGTCACATAGCTTCTTCCTATTCCTGTTCTCACAAGCTAACTACAAAGCTTTCTCACATGTCATCCTTCTTTTTCTGGTGAAATATCTCTTCCCCCCCATTGTGCAGGAGATGCGTCATTTGGTCTCTCTGCCTCCCTTCCCTTCACGCTGTGCAATTATCTTCCACAAGCTGCTTCAAGCTCTGCAGCAATCCCAAGAGCTGAAAATCTCACCAGACATCACTGAAGAACTGCTTCCAATAAATGCTCATAAATGCAAGATACACCACTATTCGTGATCTTAATTGCAAATCTACCTCCAGCCTCCAACTCCTAACTAATCCTGCCCCACCTCTAGGACAGGAGATGATGTTTCACTTGTAGAGCAAACAGCTGCTTACCACAAGTGTCAAATCAGCATAAGAGGCTGCATCCTGCTGGGTTTTTTACAGCTTTCAGAAGCTGTGTCCCACCATATCTTCCATCTTTTGAAATGAATTCTCACCATTCACCCCATCAATTCATTTTAACAAGTTAAAGCTGTTGCTTCTCCTTTATTCCTTCACAGCAAAGCTCCTTGCACCCAAAAATGCAGGCACATTTGTTCTGTATGCATTGCAATTTCAAGGTCTCTACAAGGGCAGTTTTAAATTTTCCTTGCTCTTTACAGCATCAAGCACAGCAGGTCCTAACTCTGCACACCACTTAGCATTGCACAGTATAAGTCAAGTAAGGGATAGAGTTGTCAATATTTAACTCCCGAGCATTTCCCTGGGGCCCTCAACACACCTCACAAAAAAATCTTGCTTAGAGGTTCCTTCGCAATGAAGAACTCTCATCCATTTGATCAACTCATTTTTTAGACTTCTCTGCAGTGTGACCTGCAAACCAGCAAAATGATACTTCTATATCTGGTTCATCATCTCTGAACACAAGTCTCTCTGCCTTTTCCCTCCCTTTGAGATCAAAGGAGCTCATTGAAGTGTGAAACACACTCATCCAATACCTTCAGCCTTTTCTCATCAGTCATTTCAAGTTCAATTAGTGAAAGTGGAAAAGGGACAGTACTGGCATGCAGGACAGACTTAACAAGCTCTCCTCTCTTTTTTTCCCCCCATAGAGTCTGTGCTCAAGAAAAAGACCTTACAGGAAAGGACTTGCAGGAGGACATAGAGGTAAAACATACACAAAATGCACATGGAATAGCACGTGTTAATCACAGACTAAGTGAAAAAGTGATGAAAATAACTTTAAGAGGTCACTTAGTCCATCAAGGCCAAGTCATGTAAATTTAACCCATCCCTTTCTTTCCATTTTCCAGCACAAAACAGTAGCGTGCCGTTTGCTGTTTTTTTTACAAGACAGGACTTCAGACTTATGATTATATGCATGCAATCCTCAAGCAGCTCTAAACACTCAGGGGACACCTAGACTAATGCAATGGGCAGGAGATAGTACCTGCTGAAAGGCAGATTCAGATTCCCATATTTCCCAGAAAAATGGGAATTCCTTCAAGCCAGAACAGCAGTCAGATTTTAAAAAGAAGACCTCTTGAACAGAACAAGGGCTGGTGAAATAAAAAATGAGGAGAGAGAGAGAGAGAAACTTCCTTAATAGTGTATTCAGCAACTGCACTTCAAGGTCTTACTGAGCAATATATAAAATATAACACAACAGGACTTTTCTGCCTGAGGCAATAACAAAGGCAGGGAGGGCTGATTCTGCTGGTCATGCTGCTCATTGATGCTGTGCCAGCATTTTAATAAGGAAAAACCATAGAAATAATCTCCCTTCAGGTTGCAGCTTAAAAGTCCATATATGAGGCAATAGCTAGATATGTGAAAGCTCACCCCATTATTTCCAGCCTAGAGAAAATTAAGAAATTCAGGCTTGGTCTTAAAGAATCACTTCAAGCTGGGACACTGCTTAAAGTTTAAAACACTTTTAGCCATATTTGCAGTTGGTGCAGATAGAACCAGAACTTTTGAACAGAATCTGACTGGCTTTCATCTGCTGAACATCTGTTTTTACCTGCTGTCCTGACTGGGAAATCATACTTCAAGACAGACCATTTTTTTAAACCCAAAAATGCATTCATCTTTCTAGGTTCTTTGCTGTAGCTTCAAAGTAGGATTACACAATCACTGATAAACACAGGAACTTATTTTGCCATGTCTGGATGTCTGATCCTGCATGCATAGATTTCTGTTTAACAGACAACCCTTTGTTTCCTGTCATTTTGTTGCCCAGGAGTTAATTTTGGCATGCCACATGCTAAGGGGATATATTGCTTTGAGTCAGAGAACAGTAGGGATGCTGTTTGTGTGGAATGCAGTGAGAATGGAGCTAATCACTAAAGAAAATAAACATTTGGCCCTATGCTTTGCCTTCTTTGATGTGAGTCTGGTTCTGAAGGTGACACTTGGTCTGCCTGATTAAAAACACTGACATTCATACTGCAACTCAGCCTGTGCGTGTTCTGTGCAGAATGATAGAGCACTGCAAAACACTGAAGCATGATATCCAGGGGGAGGCTCTGTCCACTTGCATATCTCTTCTGAAAGAAGTCTGAGTTACCAGGATGCCATGGGAAACATGTACTGGAAAAATATTCCACCAGTAAGGGTCAATGGCTGTTCCCACTTGCCCATGCAAAGGACAAAACCATCAAGAATTAAGGCACAAATGACAAGCAACAGGCAAATGTTATCAGCAGAGAAAGCTGTAAGACCAGCCATACTACTCGAGAGCTACTAACATATTTGATCTGCTAGCATTCCAGCTGGTTGCACATCAGCCTGGTCCAGGTTGTCAGAGCATCGGGATACATGGAGATGCCACATAAACCAGGAAGGTTAAGATCTCCAGGGGCCCTTTGGGATATGGTTTCTGACGACCAATTTGAAGTGCTGTGTTGTAAAAAAGCACAAGACAGAAACAAGTGACCCTACCATTTAGGGAAGAAAGGTGCCGTCCTTCATCTAACAGCTTCTAAGTTTGGTTGCAGTGGGGAGTGAGAAGTGACCCATTCAAGAATGCCCCACAAGAGGAATACATCCAGAGAAGATCAGTCTAAGGCTACATCACTCCTCTTCTCATGCCAGGCTGCAATACATGTTGACACCTGGCAAGCCTGCTGCCAGCAGCTGTCCCTGCAGAACATCAGCCCTTCTTTGGAACAAAGAGGCAGGAAGGCTCCAGCATTACTCACATCCCACCAGGTGGGAGGAGGAAAGGGAAGGGTTTACCCATCACCTCCCTTCTCTACCTTCAAGTAACATGGAACTGAACCCTGTCTCAGGCAACTCTGGCCAGATCTGTGGATGCCTGTTCATAAGAGAAGCAGGGAGGATGGCAGAGGCAGTCTCTGAAAGTTTCCTATCTCGTTTTATCCCTAGCAGAGGGCTGGACATGAGTTCAAATGCCTGCAGGGTCCTTCTTTGTCATTCCTCCTCCTCCTCCCATCTCCACCCCTGTCACTTGTATCTAAAGAAATGAGCCTGAGAGACTAACCAGAACTCTCTCACTGTAATCATCTCCACTATCCTGCCTTCTTGTGCCACTCAAATTTTCATCCCTCCTCTGGCCCTTAGCCTCTTTCTTTATGAAAACAGCTTTCAGGGTCTCTGGACTTCCCACAGAGTGCAACCCAAACAAACAAACATGAAAAACAGTCTTGATGAGGAAGAAGCACTGCAAAATTCCCATTTCCCTCTCCTAGATTTCTGCCCAGTCTGCCACCAACAATTCTAGCAGAGAGAGACTCTGTGGGAGTCCTCTCAGCTCATTTTAGAGCAGCCAAGCTACAAATCCTTTAGCTTTTTCCTCCAGGACACACAGAGTCAGAGCCCTGGACTTTTAAGACAAAGGTCTGATCCTCAAGCATATAATGAGGGAAAAATCGAAGAAGTGGAGCTAGCTCTCTTTGCCTGCTTTTGAGGTAGGGTACAAGGATACAGAGAAAGAAACAACAATGATGGGGAGAAGAAGGGTTTATTCCAACCTGGTTAATTTAATTCTATTCTATTCTATTCTATTCTATTCTATTCTATTCTATTCTATTCTATTCTATTCTATTCTATTCTATTCTAAGGATCTCCCTACTTGACTGTAAAATGGGACAATATCCTTGTGCTGTCCCTCTGCAAGTCCTGTCAAATTTCAGAGCAATTAAGAAAACAGGTAGATTTTGGACCATGCAGACAGTCAGCCTTCAGGAGGCAGTAAGAACTTTCAACCTTCACTACAACAGAGCCTAGCACCTGGCTAGGTTGTACACAATACATCTATTGATAAGTTAGATTCACAATAGCCTTCAGGATCATCCTCCTTTGACCAAATTACAGCATGTAGCACATCAAGTCCTTCTGTTTTCTACTGACTAGCTATGTCTGGAGGGTGAGATCAGCATAAAGGAGTGAAGTTCCCATGTATAATTGCAGTAAGTGTCATGGTAGGGCCAAATGGGCTCAGCACAAACCCCAACAGCCCCTTATGTGTATAGACATGGTCTGCCTCTCACCCCTCCTTCCTGCAGAAGTCAGGGTAATGCCGAAAAAGGAACAAAGGGACAGGACTTAACATGTCTGGTAAACAAGTCTCCTTTTGGGCTAAGAGCACATGTACTGGACACTGCTTCCCCCGACCCAGCCTATGTTTCTGCTTTTTGTGGCCACAGCCTGGCAGAGTTCCTTTTCATCGGGAAACTGTTGCCTGGCTCCAGTTGCCCTATTGGCCCAATTGAATCTCAGGCAAGATATATATATACAGGTTGACTTGTAGTCGCCTTTGCCTTGCCTTTGCCTTGCCTTTGCCTTGCCTTTGCCTTGCCTTTGCCTTGCCTTTGCCTTGCCTTTGCCTTGCCTGCTTGGACCTGCCTTGCTTGAAGCTGCCTTGCCTCGAGTTGCCCCTGCCTCAAGTTACCCATTCCAGAGCCTGGAATAAAGCCACAAGCCTACTCACTGCAAACTAGAGAAGCCTTAGAAGCTGGAGCCAAGCCTTGCTTCCCCTTGCAACTAGAATTGGAATCGTGCCTCAGTTTTCCCAGGACAAAGCAAGCACCCATCACAGGAAGTGTCATAAAGCGCCTGCCATCCTGCTGATGCCAGGCCAGCCCCGAGACCACATGGCCTTCCTGCCAGCAATCACCCTGCCTGGTGCACGAGAGCACCCCAAGAGCCTCAATGGCTAGTACACAGCAGCAGCATTCCTCACTCGGCTGGATGGGTTGGACTTGATGATCTCAAAGGTCTTTTCCAACCTGGTTAATTCTATTCTAATCAGCTGTGAGTAATTAATTCGTTGCCTCTTCGGCTTAGCAATTCTTATCGAGTCTCCTCCCTTGTGGTCAAGCACCATATTGCTCCCAGAGATTCTCTCTGTTACTCCTCCCAGTTTGCTTAAAATTGTTAAAATTGTTATGTTTGCCTAAATGCTGTACATTCCCACTGTAAATATATATTCCAACTGTACATCAAACCTATTTGATAGGCTTTTTCATTTTTCATATTAATAAAATGCTATTAATATTTTGTTAATATTCATATTTGCCATGCCTTAATTATAAATTAATAAAATTCTATACCAGTAAGTTTCCTGCTATCCACAACTGACCAGATCCAGCTCTAGTTCCATTCTCCTTTCCCAGAATAAGCACAGTGACAAATGTCTCATGCTTTGGGTCATGGCCAAGCGTGGGTCCTCTTGAATGACCTGACTCACAGTCTCATGCTCTGCGAAATGCATACACATGAAGAACCCATAGCTTCAGGGACACTAGGCACGGGACTATGCCCCCAGTTGCATGCTTTCCAGCTAGTTGCTTTGTTATGCTGTCATCTTGACATCCACAAGGCTTTCCTGAGTAATGAGCAGATTGATACTAAGGCCAGACACACTTTTCATAAGCTGTCACTGGCTTTTACTTCAAGAGTACCAAAGTAGTGCCAGGAATGTTGGCAGACACATCCAAGAACATTCCTGCTTCCTCCCCCCTCACCTGTCTGTCCTTACAGTTCCCCAGCTCCCCTGGCAGCTCCCATATTCCCACAATCCCATCCAAAGCAGCCACATCCTTGAAACATTTTAGAAAAGCTGACACTACAAAACACACTACATGACTTTTAAAGCTGTCCTGCCTGTGCAGAGCTATAGCAATACCAGATCTTCTGGCCATGCCAAGAAGAGCAGAACACAGAAACAGCGTTACCTGGAATTTAAATACATCTGATACTGTTTTCAAACAGACATTTTCCTGGTTTCTGAAGATTTCTACACTGTCTGAAAAAAAAACCAGCAACAGCTCCCAGTCCTGAGCTATATTTCAGTCTCCAGCACTGCTGTGAAATCTAAGCTTTTGCACTGGTATGTCTAAACTTGAGGGACTGTACCACCATCTATCACCCAAACTCTGCTCACAACTTCATTTTATATAAAAGGCCACAGTATTTGGTATTTCTTGAAGCTACTCGGTTCTCTCTCCTGCCTGCCATATTCATGCAGTACTGTGTAGCACTATAGGGTATGTTTACCCTTTAAGGTAAACCCAAAAGGCCAATTCAATCATTAGGAAGCAAAAGGTTTTTACCATGGGGCAAACTCATCTGAGTATCAGTGGCTGATTTCCAAATGGTATAAAAGGTTTCGTCCAGCTCTGTCATTGCTTTCAGGGACAGCTTCTTGGCTAAGTTCCACAGACTCCTTTGAGCCATATCTTAAGGCCTCCATCCCAAAGGGAGAAAAACTCTTTGGGCAAATATTAATGCAATGAATAAAACATTTAAGCAAGCTCCCTGAGACTTTGTTTTCACTTTGTTTTTCCCAGTGGGGCCCTGGCATAAACACACAGGTCAAAGACAAAGCTGCAGAACAAATAATTGATTATTGCTTCTGCTAGCCTCAGGAGTAAGCGCTACATGGGCATTTGTACCACTCTGCCTTCTGCTTCCCACCTCAGCTAAAATATATTCTTTAAGGAGAGGATTTTGAAGAAGAGCTCATGTCACTTGTCACTCCACTCTTCCTGGGCTTTAAAGATGGCTCAGCACTGAAGTTCTTTAACTATCTTCCAACATGTTAGCCCTGGATACTAAGCCATTTCCCTTTTCTACCCTCGCACTTCAGAGTTCTTTAGCATAAGAAAAGAACATCAGCAGAGTTTTAATTTTTTATTTTAAATTTAAACAAAAGAGTATCTTCTTCCTTCCTGCTGCTAAGGCAAATAGAGGACACAAGAAACAAAGGTAAAATATTCAACTTCACCTGGAACTCAAACTTCCAACCACTTATCAATATCTATTTCTTCATGCTATTTTTATTTCTCACCATTTTCCTTTCCCCAATCCTCACTTCATTCATTTTTTCCCCACCATTACAGGTCCTCTCCTATAGCACTGTTACCTGGCTTAGAGAAGGAAAACTCTTGCTGACTGTTGGAGAAGAAATTCTAATGCTGCCTTCTTTCGAGAAAGCCTGGAACAGTCTCCTGAGGGAAGTGCCAGAAAGTCCAATCGATTGAAACATTTAAAACAAGATGTCGTGTTGTGCAGGAACATGTAGGAAATACACTGTACAGAACAGTATTTAACTGGAAAGAAGTAACTGTTATGCTTAGTTAGAAAATGTTTGATGATGGGGGGACCAAATGGTTTTCACAGGGATTAGCTGCTGGGGGAGGGGAGAATAGATGAGATATATAGAGAGACGTTTGTACTCCTTCATTAGCACTTCTGAGCACAGTGCACATGGTTGAGGAGACGTGACACAAAGCAGATGGACCACAGTATGTCCCCTCCCTCCCCTTTGCAATGTCCTCTAGATCCCTTTCCTTCCCTTCCACTCTGCTTCATTTGTCTCTGTAATGCATGTACTATATAGACCAACCAGCAATCCTGCGTGTTCTGCTCCCAACACCATCAAATTTTGTAATTATATAGAAGAAAAACAAAAAATTGAGCTTGTCTAGCTCAAATCATTCCTTACAAATGGTTACTTCTACCGTCTTGATGCACTTCAAACTCTTTCTAGAAAGACTTTTTAAGGCTTCCGCCAAATAACAAGGTCTGTCACAGGAAGCCCCTACCAAGAGAAAGATAACTGAAAAGGGATAAAACTTGCCAGTATTGTTGTGAGGTAAGAAACGTCTTCATCAGGACCTGGAAGGAATCTACCAATCCCAATACTAGCACCAGGGTGGGTGTTTTTTCAAAGGAATTACAGGACAAAGACTCACAGCACAAAATCATGCTCGTAAACCTGCAGAGTTCTTCTAAAATCTTATCCACCAGGCATCAAAATTCACAGACCCCATTCCTGTCAGATGTTTGGCCTGCACCTCATGCATGATCAGGCTGCCAAGGTTTCTCTTCAGTGTTGGGGCTCCTTAACTTGAAACTCAGCTGGTGACCCAGATTCACAAAGCAACCGCTCTGAGTACACTGGCAGTACCTGGGGTATGCCATCTAGTTGAGTCTTACTACCTGTGGCACCTTTACAACTTAATATTCCCAAGTCCAGCCCTGCATCCCTGGATGCAGGAGATCTTATGCACTGTGGGAACAAGAAACAGAAAAATGAGAGCAAGCAGCAGTCCCAGAGATAAAACTGGAGTCATTCTTTCTAAGCAATGAGTGATGTCTCCAATACTGATACAGAGCAGGAATGGCTCCACATAAGACATGAAGATAACTCAGGCTCAGCATCAAAACCAAAACTGCAATTAAAGCAAACGCCGGAAGAACGTACATTCTGTACTACATCACTGACCTTACAAAAAGTCTTCCTATAATTAAACCAAACTCTCCAGCAAAATGTTTATGCCATACAGTAATAGCACCAGCTGCAAGATCTGCAGTGATGGAAACCCTTTGAAAAGGTTAGAATTATAATTCTATAATATGATGCTATTAATGGACATTTTATCATTTAAACAGTGAGTCATGAAAAATACTTTGTCTTTTCTCTCTCCCCTCCTTTACCAGCCCTCTACTGTGGATGCAAACACTGTGAGCAACCATCACTCATACTTTTTGGGTTTTTTTTACTTTGCAAGTATTTCTTTTCCTAGCTGGAATGGGAATCATGAGATCATTTGCAAAGAAAGCTAAGAAAGCTTAAAGGCTTAAAAATACAGTAATATTTTGCACTAAAAAGAAATCTTTGGAGAAATCTCAAAAGGAGTAGGCTTCTACACTGAATAAAAGCAAGGAACAATGATACTTTTTTTCTCTTTTTTCCATTTCTAAATGCTCCTTTGCAACTTAAGAATTGAGAATTCAGAAATCCACCTTATTCTCAGATAAACAGCACAGAGGTATACACTACTAGCTGGGGCTATAGGTGTTTCTACAGGGAGCTCATCTACTTGAACCACAGCAATAGCCAGGTTTTTGTCATTATTAATGTGCAGAGCTGCATTTCCCGGTGTTCCTGTAGGAATATGAATCATGCTGACATCCAGCAGGGTTTGTGCTCCTAGATAATATTTGAAAATTCTACCCATAAATATTTATATCAAAAATATTGCCTGGAATACGTCTCAATAAAGCCACTGTCCCAGTTGCTCAGAGTCATGACCGAGTAACTCAGTAACAGCAAAAGCCAGGCATTGCATGAGTGAAACACCAAGGCTGGTCTCACTGAGAAGGTGGGCTGAGCATGGTCCAGCACAGAATGACACAGTGAATCACCTCATTAGAATCCTGACAGAGAAAGCGGAACAGAAATATCCAGCAACAAATGGTATTTCAGTGGCATTTCAGCACAGCACTTGGTGTACTGAGTACCAGCAAATAACACATCTCTTCCTCATAAAGCTAAACTGAGGCTATTGCACTCCAAGTATACCAAGCCCAAACACACTCTTCCTTTGGCATTAAATATGTACCTAAGTATCAGCAGTGCTTTCACTTTGGTGGGAAAGGCTGGCAGCAAGGCTGCAGGAAGGGTTGTGGGCAATGCCACAGGAAGGGCTGTGGGCAAGGCCACAGGGAGGGCCACAGGCAGCGATGCTGGCAGGACTGGTAGCAGGGCCAAGGGCAGGAGTGCAGGAAGGATCACGGGTAGGGCTGGCAGCAGGGCCATGGGCAGGACTGGCTCCACAAGGGAACCTCCTGAATGCACCCTGTCCTGACTTGGGGGGAGGACTCCAGCAGCTGCACAGCCTGGCTCATGTGATTCACATTTGCACTGTTGCACAGGACTCAGAGAAACAATAAGCAGGGGTGGGGGAGGAAGAAAAAAACATCTACAACCCACCCAGACTTCCATTTCCAAAGGTGGACTGGGGTAAAAACAAAAGACTTTTGCAAGGTTTCAGAGATGCACTTAAAGTGCCTCATGCTGGGATGGAGGTATGAAAACAGGACAGCTGTGAGATGACAGCAGCAGCAGAGGACAAGGAAATGATCAGTTCAATATCCCTCTAGATGGCCCTTGAATGTCAAAGTGGAGTTGCAGCAGTGAAATAGAAAACTACTGCAGGGAAGCTTTCATATCAGAAAAGTAGTCTGGAGGAGGTGTAAACAGATCTATGTCAAATGAGTCAAATGTGGAATTAGGGAAGTAGCAGTAGGTTCTGTAAACCAAAAATCTTTAAGTGACTTAGACCTGAGGTATTGGATAGTCATCTGTCAATGCTTGCCTAGTATAGCCCTCAAAGTAAAGTGAGAAAGAAAAGTAAATAGTGCAGAAGTATTTATCACAGGTTGTCAGGGTGGAAACCTTTAGCAAAAAACATGGAGAGACCAAAAGGGAGTATCACAGAGGCAAAAATTGTGGAGAACTTAAAATTCCCAAGCAAAGATTGTGTATTAATACATAGGGTATCTCCAAAGCAGTGAAATGCCTGCAATGGCTTGACTTCAAGTTAGCAGCAGTATTGTAGATCCAAGCAAAGACTGATAAGTAGATTTCTTGTGTCAGAAAACAGCCAAAGGCTGCACATGCTGCTCATATGTACACACAGAAAATACACTCAGAGCCCAATCATCTCTCCTGCCAGGACATCACTGCCTTCTGGGGTAATGTGACTACATGGACCACTCCAGCAGAGAGCAGAGAGCAGAAAACACAATCCCAGCAAAAGACACTTTAAAAAAAAAAAAAACACAAAACAACACAGTGCAAGTGCTTTTGCAGCCCATGGTAAGAAGAATGGCAAATTCATCCTAGCCATGATCTGCTGTGGTTAGTTTGCAACTGATATTGAAGTCAGCAAGTGAAATGCTATTGGGCATATCTGCATGATACTGGTATTGTGTGGTACAATTTCCACAGGAAAATAGTGGATGCTCAGCCACACACTTCTTTTGCTAAGAAGTGAGAGTTACTCCATTTCCAAGTGTTTCATTATTCTTCTAGTCACTGCCAAGCAAGAGAGACAGGTTTGAAATTTACATGTGATTGACTAGATTACCTGAGTAATGCACTTATTTCCACTGGCAAATGAAATTAAAGTTAATGCTCCATAAGAACTGTGCCTGGTACAGCATCCACTTTTCATCAGGCTGTTGCCTGTGTCACAAATAACAGCAAATGTGTTTGCTTTCATTAAAGTCCCAGCTTCAATATCTCTGTTGCTTTAGCAAGGGCTATGTTTTTCAAGATAGTCTGAAAATATTCAACACTTTCTATTCTATCTGGCAGCTCTTCCTAACCTAACTGCCATCCACATTTTACACAACCCTTTCCCTGCACACCACAATGCTAGAGCATTTCCCAGCATTAAAACACCTTTGTCCCACACCTACCACTATTATTAGGGTGCTAGGTTTGAATGTGAGTTCACCAGGCCAAGATATTTAGCAGACCAGACATAATCCCTGGCCATGCTTGAACCAGTGCTCCTAAAATAGCTAGTGAGAGCAAAACTGGACTGATGCCCGCAACTCAGTGGTCTTGCTAGGGTGACGTGAACCAGCTAGGTTACACATGCATGATTTAGACACATGCTGCAACTGCATCACCCTGTTGCAGTAGAAATAAACTTTCACAATAGCTCTTTGATAGGGGAAATAATATGGTGAAAGGGCTGGGTGGGTCAGAATTAAGATTACAGTAATGGGCTGCAATGCCACATTCAGCAATAGCAGCCATGAGATCAGTTGCATACCGTTGAGTGGTAGCTACTCATTTCCTTGTGTTTTCTGGGTCTGCATCTAGCACATTGCTGCCTGAACAAATCAGCTTAATGACGGTTCTCCATCTGTTGGGATGTAGTATGATAAGCTTGTATAATTTGTAAGTTAATTATTTACATATGTTCCTGAAATTGAAGGAAAAGAGAAAACTATGCACAGAGAACAAGCAGAGACAGCGGAGTTAAGGGATGTGATGACCACGCTCACTTCTGATATCACTGCAGTTCAGGGAGAGCTTGATGGTTGCTATAGATCACCAGGAAAATGATATGAGCAAAAGAAAGGAATCCAAAATGAAGTAATTGGCTTTCCAGCCATGAGCAGTTAATGAAATGGTCAGTTATCCAGTTCAAAGTTACTCTGCTTCAGCACATGGGTTTCAAGCCAGGCAAGAACAGGGTGATGTCATGGGCTTCTTGTGCTCCTTCTCCCCTGCCACATCTCAGTGACCCTGGGAGTCTTGCTCAAATGGAACCCATGGGTCAAAATCTCACTCTGATAAAGATGCTTCTGGCAATGAGGTATTTTTCACTGGCAGTGAATGTGTTGAAATATCCACCCATTTCATTTTACATCATTTCCAAATGCAGTATGTTTGCAAACCAGGGAGAAGGATTTTGGCCACAGCTACTGTCCTCTGCAAAAATCAGATGTTTAAGAGCATGGTCTGTCTAAACTGCTTTTTGTCACAGATTGTAAGTTTTGCAACAACTGATGTCCCCAGTTTAGGGACAGGTAGGAAACATGTTTTGCCATTTTCTCCTCAACATCACTTGCCAGGAGACTGGAAGGGGATGACAAAGCTAGCTTGGTCACTTCCTTGCTCCACAGAGCGCTTCCAGTGTGAAGGGGAGTCTAAATAAGTTCTCAGAGGTGTTACAATTTCAGTTTTTAACAAAATAAAGGTTTTGTGAAAGTAACATCATTCCATTGAAAAACATCTTTTCCCTAAAATTTCTTATTAGTCAATTTCCTCCTATGCTAGATGTAGCAGCTTTCAAGGCTACACTGTGATCCAAACAAGATTCATCTGGACCAGGCTGCCCTAAGATGGTACTGACCCCTGCCACAAGAAGGGATGCAGTCTGTCACAGGAAACACATTCTTATAAGCATCCTGGCCTGCAGAAATCCTCAAAAGGTAAAATTATGCTGAATTAAAGTTTCCAATACAAATTTTATTTGAATTTTGTTCCTAATGCAAATTTCCCACCAAACCCCTAAAGCTCCTCTTTAACTGATGAGAACAGACACGTGTCAATATTTGCTGTAATTAATTTTTCATTTCTGGGAATGAAGGTGCTGAGTGGTTTTGACAGACGGTGCTGAGGAGACAATGCCATGATACTAAAGAGAGTTTCTGCAGTTCTTAGACAAGAGATTCTTAAACAGACACGTAGCACCATCCTCTGGACATCTGTGGGAATGGAAAAAGTAAGCAAACAGGCTTAGTTCCTCAGGAAGTACCAGATTCAAATTTCACCATCCTTAGAGTTCCAAGTCCCTACACCATGTGCTGGAGTTTAGAGTGAGGTCTCTATCCACACCATGCTCAACAGTCATTTAATTCAATATAAGAGAAAAGCCACTGGAGCAACAAATTAAAGTTAGAAGGAAGAAGAAAGCTGCTGAAGATATAAAGCCAAGAAAAAGCAATAGATATCAGGTGTAAGCAGAGCTCTTCTGAGAGCTGTTTTCCATGCTGTTTTCCAATGTGTAGATCGTCATCATACTCTCCAGATAAACACTGAGTTTTGGAGTCAAAGCAGAGCACAGAATTAATTTGCTCTGAGATTTACATTAAGGAATGTTTTGACTAAACACTAAGGTAAAAGCAAAACTGTGGGTTTTTTTTTCCATTCAAGAATTTGAAGGTCTTGCAGAGAAAATAATGCAAACAGTGGAAAGATTTATAGTTCAAAATGGTTCTTCTGCCAACAGATTTTTTAAAGATCCAAATGTCTTTCTTATTTTGATGTTTCTGTTGATTTCAAGTCTGTTTTCAAGGTTGCATGCAACTGTGTACAAAGATCTTGAAGGTCTCTTCCAACCTGGTCTATCTATCCTATCCTATCCTATCCTATCCTATCCTATCCTATCCTATCCTATCCTATCCTATCCTATCCTATCCTATCCTATTCTATTAAGCAAAAGCCTAAAAATTTCCTCTGAAGAATGTGTTCTGAAAGGAAAATTCCTTCTTGAACAGAAATGGCTGGATTTTTAACTGTGGTGGAACCTAACAAAAAAGATTCCAAGTATCACCCAAATTAGAAAGATCACAGAATCACCAAGGTTGGAAGAGACCTCAAAGATCACCAAGTCACCACAGACCTCATGACTAAACCATGGCACCAAGTGCCATGTCCAATCCCCTCTTGAACACCACCAGGGATGGTGACTCCACCACCTCTCTGGGCAGCCCATTCCAGCACCTAACAACTCTCTCAGTGAGGAACTTTCTCCTCACCTCGAGCCTAAAATGGGTCGATGAATGGGAAGATCCTGGGAGTAGTTTTATTAGAAAAAGTCAATAATTCCTTCTTGTCACAATGATGTCTCTAACAGCAACTTTCTAAATGATGTAGCCTACTTAAATGATAGACTGAGGCCTCATACCACTCATTTAAGATACAGAAGCAGAATTCATGGAAGAGCTGAAATTCACAGCTCTGCAACACGAAAGAATGCTATATAATACATAGGCATTACATTAGGGGATTCCCACAAACCTCAGTTTGTGAAATTTTAGTACTTATATTCTAGCTAAAAAAAAAAAAAAAAAAAAAAAAAAAAAACAAACAAACAAACAAATAAAAAGCAGCACAAACAAACAAAGAAGGCAAAGATAATAAAGGGAAAAAAAACCCACAGCTTTTGAATATGCAGGGATGGTAGAAAATCTAAGTCAGATGAAACTGTAGGATCATTTTGGTAGATTTTCAAGTGCCATGGAAGAAAGTTTCTTTGGAGTTTTAGAACAGCAAACCAACCCCCACACACAGAAGTATCTTGTTGCTTGCAATCTAAAGCAAAAAGGAGATTTGGCATTTCATTTCCCTAACTACAGTAGCAGTGCTAATATCTGAATGGGGTTAGATGATCAGCCTGACGGTTTGGTGTCTTCCTCTGTTTCACAAGATCAGATACAAGCAATAACATCATTCTTGTTGAGAAACATTAAAGTATTTCACAATAACTGCAGTCTGTGCTGGGACACGTCCTTGTAGATGCTAAGGGTCTCCAGCTTCGATGACATTAAAGGGAACAAAAATGCTCAGCTGGGTTCATTCAAGGAGACAGCACTTGGCTTTTGCTCACAAGCAGCTCTCCATATATTGCTGATGACTTCTGCTCCCCCATTGGTACCTCCTACAGAGATGACCACAGCTCAGGCTAGGGTTTGGGCATATTTCCTCATAAACTTACCTGGGTGTTTGGGTAATGGTAATAATTTATTATAGTAATGGATAGGGCTGTTAGCAGCAGGGTTGCAGTACTTTTATGTAGAAACACATATTGGCTGTAGAAAAAAGCAAAAAGCTTGTATTCACAGATGCAAAGGCATTTTGCCCAACTTTGAACTCACTCAAGACACTGTAATCGGGAGCAGAGCTGAAAGAGCCGCAGCCCTGGCCTCTTGCCAGCTCCCTGCCCAGCACTGATAGCACAGGCTGCTGCTGCTGACTGAAACTCTGAACTGGTTCAAGCCTGTATTTCTTGGCTTGGGGAAGAACTTTCTGCAGCACAGATTAGGAAAGCTGAAAGCGAGGATCTACAAATTACTTGGGCCTTGCATGGAAAGAAGGGCAGTTGCTTAATTCTGCTGTTCTTAGTGAGCAATTGTGCTCTGCCAGAAGTGAGCACATGCATGTGTGTATACATACCAAGATATACTGTACCTTTGTCTCACCAAAGGAGAGCCGAGAGCCCTACCTGCTTCTAGACACTCTCCTGCCTAAATGACACTGCCCCTGTCTTGATACCGAATGAAGATCCACTGGTCCATTCTTCTCACACGTTGTGCTCAAATCCCATTCCCAAGTGACCTGCTCTAGAGACGCATTCTTTATCTTACAGAATGTTACAGGTTGTAAGTGACCTCTGGAGATCATCTAGTCCAACCCCTCTTCTAAAGTAGATTCACCTAGATCACGTCTATCTGCAATTACATCTCTTTTTTCAAGGTCTGTGCTGCTTTCTGAAATGCATGGAGGAGGCCATGATCCATAGTATGTAAGGCAGCATCGATTTCTAAACAATAAGGTTAACATACTAAATATATTTTCTTACTACTCTGCATGTTAGTGAAATACTCAGCAATGAACCATCCTAGGACTTTCCATGAGCTATTCAGAGCAAAGCACCAGTGTGGATCCTACTGGAGCTGTTTTGGTACAGGCAGTACATGTGCCTGATGCACACAACAAGGAGAACGGGAGTCCCATAGTGATCACTGACCAAGAAACTGGATCCTTGTAATCTTGCCAGGCTCCTCCAACAAAGCTTCTTCTTCCTCTCATATACAATGAAATGAAAATTATTTATCTGTTTACCAACTATAGGTCAGAATTCCTTTGAAATGTCTGGGTCTGCTCTAGGGAAGCAGGAAAAATTAATACTTTCCTTAACCCTTTTGCATAAGACTTTTTGTTAATCTTCTGCCTTTTTTTCCCCCTCAGGTCCCTTGAGGCTGTTTCTGTATGCATCTAAGCATACCACAGTCTAAACACAAAGGCTTCCCATTTACCAGTAATATTAGTAATTCTCTTCTTATGAGTACTAGAAACATCTTGTCCTTTGGCATTTCAGTGATGCATTAACCTGTTGTCTGGAATTTAAATGAGAGCTGAGAACTGATTTTGCAACAGAGAGTAGATTAGCATTTTCTTGGAAAAGTGGTTCAACCTTTTTAAGCTCTGTTTCCAGCTTTGCCACTGGACAGGCAGAATTTGGCACGATTACACCTTTAAATGAGAGGAGCACTTCAACACTGACATTGCCTTATAGAAATGATTGCTACAATGGCCAGGAGAGTCCTGTTCAAGTGAAACGCTTTCTATTAGGTGCCTGACCTTAAGGTAACTGTTGCCTCTGCTAAGCAGAACATGCTGAGCTAAACTGCACCAACCTCATTAAGCAGAGCCATTAAAACCAAAGGTTGTGCTAGCACATGGCTTCACTTTTTATGAACATTATACATTAAAAAACAGGATGTAATGATGTAACTTCAATTTATTTCTTTTTTAAGGCCTTGCTGAAGTCCAGATAGACTACATCCACAGCCCTCCCCACATCCACCAGGCGGGTCACCTGATCATAGAAGATCAGGTTGGAGAGGCAGGATCTGCCCTTCCTAAATCCATGCTGGCTGGTCCTCATCCCTTGGCCATCCTTCAGGTGTGCAGTGATTGCCCCCAAGATGATCTGCTCCATAATTTTCCCTGGCATTTTTTTTAAAAGCCTATTTACTGACAAGACAAAGAGAGGATTTTCAGACCCACGCCATAGGATGTTGCTCTCTCCTTGCTCATCCTGTGGATGAGCCCTCATGCTTCAAGGGAGGAGATGTAACTCACATTCCTTGAACTTCCCTCTGCAGGGATTTATTACTTTCCACTGATTGCCTGGGCCCTCCTGTCTTAGAGACCTTTAAATGAGATGTGGAAGATTAGGCAATATGTCTTCCATTGCCTCCACAAAACCATGCACCACATTTTATCTCTCTGTTAAAAAAAGGGGGGTGGGAAAGGAGCAAAAAAGATAGATGTGGTTATAGTGCTGATGTGGTAACTACAGTGTGAGTTACCTTTACTCATTAAAAGCTTTAAATTAAGCAAACAATAAACCAGGTCTTCTAACACATCGTAAGACTTCTTCTAGATAAGTTGAACTCTCCTCTGCTTGAATACTTCAATACCCAAATAGTTTAGCTTATTTTTAAAAGTGGTGAGTCAGGTTCATACTGTTACTGTAGCTATATGCTTTCTCCTAAATTAAGGGTGACCCATTCTCTGCAGTCACACATACTCAAAGTGCTATTTTAGTGATAGTGATAGTGATATGACTTGAGGGGGGCAGTTAAAAGACCTGACACGCTTGAAGAAGTTAATGAAAAGAAGTGCGTATTGTCTGGCACATGTGAGGCATGTAATTGCACAGCAGCACTAAGAGAGGATCAGTTCTCAAGTCACCACTATCTATAAGCACAGTTCAAAAGCTGTCCGAATCTAGGCCTCAATTATAAATTAAATAGTCTTATGGAAGGATGAAGGGGAGTTTGAAGGTCTCCATTCAAGTAGCCTTTGCAGGTACGGTAATTCAGGCTCTTTTTTTTTCCTGTAGTGCAGCTGCATGCAATTAACAGTCAATAAGCTGCGCAAAAGACATCTGCTCACAATAAAGCAACCAGCAACAACCACAGCAACTGATAAAGAGGCAGAAGCATGTCCTAGCAGAGATTGCCCTTTTCCACAAAAAGCCTTCGGGGCCAGGCTTATGCAGGGAAGACCACACACACACAAAGGATGCAACAAGTTCCCTGTGGCCCTAGGGCTCCTGCTCCTCCCAGCAGCACTGGCTTGGCAGCTAGCACCCCAGGGAAACCAGTACGAGGTGCAAGAGGTGGCAGTAACTTCTGCTCTTGAAGGAGTTAGGCATGGGTGATGACACAGGGCTACTCCCTTCAGCAGCAATGGGGGTTGCCACCTCCTAAGGGCCAACAGCCTTTTACAGTCCTTTCCCACCATGCACAAGACGCCTTTATTCAACTCAGCCTCCTTTCCTGCCCCCTTGTCAATGACCACTCCTTCTTTCCTCATTCTTTTATTCAGTTTCTCTTATTTAATGTGCTTCTTATAGGACTCAGGAGGCCTAAAACTTGCTCACCATTAAACAAAAACCAAAAAGGCAGTCTAACATGACACTTCTTTCAGCCAGTCCTAGTAGTCCTCAGCTGTCTTCGTATGACCTATCTAAGATAGTGAGACTTTGCTGTGTCACTATTTTGGCACAGAAAGGACTCAGATATTTGTCAGCAGTGGTATGCAAACCAGCAAGATGCAACCCAAGAACGGGGTTGCCCATGTTCTGGTGTCCTGCACCACTGGGCAATGAAGCACACAAACCTATGGTGAGAGTGATGCTTTCTGTCTGTGACAACACAACATCGAGTGCTGACTCTTCATCGCACTTTCTCAGACACTTATACTTGTGGTTATGAGTCTTAATCAGAAGAGAGCATCCAGACCAGTACTTAGTTCCCAAGCAAAAGTCACAGCAAGGCTGGAAGAGGCAGAATCAGCCCCTTGGGAGTTTCAAAACCAGCGCCCTTCATTAACTTCTCAGTGGCTGCGGTTTTTAGAGGTGAAAAATCATCTCTTTCAACATCACAGTTAAAAAAAAAAAAATAGAGTGAAATACATGGACTTTGAAGTGGTGGGGAAGCACCATTACCCATTCACAGACAGCGTTCTGGCCTTCATTAGTGTGATAGGGAGGCTGCGTGCGGCAATGCATGTAAGGACACATTTCCTACAGAGAGCAAGCAGGGCACATACTTCACACTCATATGCCACACAAGCTGCTTTTCACACAGGTTGGCCAGCTGCCTTTTACTGTCCCCTGCTCTGGAGAGCCATGGGGCTCATCTCTCTTTGGCCTTTCTTCTTTCTGAGGCATCTCAGTGCTGGTCAAAAGTTTATCATGCAGGCATGTGCATTGTCATAAAGTTTTGGGTTTCTCTGTTCAGCCTGTCAGAACAAACTTTTGCTTCTGCTAGCTTCCATCTCTTGCCCACTGGAAAGGCTGGAGTCCTTGATTTAGCTGTATTTTCTGTATCCCAAATACCAGACAGCATATTCTCTGATTTTTCAAGGATGTTCATCATCAACATCCTGTACATTTTCCTTGCTCCTACGACTGTTCCTTTGCTCGCCTGTAGGTTATTATAAATTCTGAAACTCCTTGAAGTACCAATCTCTTACTGAATCACAGAATCATCAGGGTTGGAAGGCACTGTAAGGATCATCTAGTTCCAACCTCCCTGCCATGGGCAGGGACATTTTCTTCTACATCAGGTTATCCAGAGCCACATCTAGCCCAGCCTTGAAAACATACAGGGATGGGACTTCTACCACCTCCTTGGGCAAGCTGTTCCAGTGTCTCACCACAATGGGCCAGCTTTAACAAAAAAAGAAGCTGTATTTTAGATAGTTTAAACAAATTCCATTTCCTGCTTATTGACAACAGTGTATTGGTTCAACAGATGATGAAAAGTAACAGCAAAAGCAATGGTTTTTAGCTTTATCATTGCGTACCCTGGTTAGCCAGAGTTTATTTTCTCACCCTGAAGACTGCATCAGCATTTTTACATTGGATACCATACTTAGCTTGCACAGGGCCTGCTACCAAAGACATTAATGAGGATATAGTTGGTCAAATAAATACCACAAAGATATTTCACAAAGAAATGTCACAGGAATGAGAAAACTACGTTTGACATCTAGGGTTTGGCGTCAGGGATATTCTCTCCTTTTCTCAGCTCTACAGGTTGTTTCTCTGCAACAAGCCTGGCAGCAAACTCATCTTGCCCACAGAGCCTTGAACACCCATAATTGTACAGAACTGCAGATGGCTCAGTTTACTTTGAAATTTCTGAATCAGAGGGTGTGCAATAGAAATCTAAGGAAATATCCTCTAGGTTACCTCCAGTGGCATTAAGGATAGCAAAGTCATCACTTTCCCACAAGGTTCCCTACTGGACCAGATCCAGGGAGGAGGATTAACATGCTTCCTATCTTCCTCAAAACTAGACCCATCCAAAACCTGCTCAATCCCCCTGTCATCCTCTGCCAGCCCCCACCAAGCCTTCCCACCTGCCTGTGCAGAGATCTGTCAGGCTGTGGGATCTTAAGGGGTTGTGGGGAAGCAATTAGAAATGGATTTTGGATCCTGGATGAAAGAGCTTGACAACAACTGGTCCAGCCTTCCTGAGGGAAACACCGAGAAGCCAGATCCTAATCTCACAATCCTATCCTGACAGTATGATCTTGCATCAGTCACTGCCATCCATGCATTCAGATTTCTTTGGCACCAACAAAACCTGATAGTGCTCATTTACCTACAAAAGTGTGGAGATAAAGTGTGAATTTATTAGTAATTCTGTGGCACTTGGAGAGGAAAGCAGTCTTATACTACCGAATACCTTCAAGCGAAAGTCACCTCTGTCCTGGCAGGTTTAAGGATGGATTTAGTCTCTCATACCCAAGTATTAATTTTCGCCTAAACAATAGTGATTTCAGCCATTATCAAGTTCAGAAACAGCTAGGGACTGATTCCATGAAATAGGTATTAAAACTGCTTTTGACCTTCTTCTGTGGAAGTAGAAAGATTAAATACACACATTTACCATTTTGCAGGAACTTTTCCAGCAATGCTTTTATTAAAGAACTGCTCATGTTAATTACCATATTATCTGTTTTAGATGCCTTAATTGTCTCCTGTGGCATACCGAGGGGGGAAAAAAATGCAGTTTTGGAAGAAAAATCCTGCATGTGTGTGGGTTGGGGTTTTTTTTCGCCCTGGTTAAAACAGAATTTCAGCACAATGTGCTTTCTCTGCTTCGTTGGGATTCAGGCAGAATCTGAGCTCCCCCTGCTGTTTGCGAAAAATCGATGTGTGGCTGAGTTAAATGAATTCGTACTCTCAAGTTTCCCTGGCCAAAAGCAGTCCCTGGGGATCCCACTATTCTGTCTTTGGCTCGGACTGTGGCATAGAAAGAAGTAAGTAGCTAGAGACCAGTCAAAGCCTGTTCTTGCAGTCCCACCATTGAATACAGAAAGTATTACAGTCAGAACGAGTGAAGATAGCTGTACATAAAAGCAGCTATTTGACATGTGGGCAGAAGAGGAGAACATTTATATGAGCCCAAAAAGGTGTTGACCTTAAACCATCCTCTGATCTGTAGCCAGAACCAGACCTAGCTCCTTTTGGCAGGTAATATTCCCATCAACAATCCTAGGACCAGAGCAGAGGCTGTGTGATGCTGAAATTACTACATCCCTCACGAAAGCAGCAAGTCTGCCCATGGAAAGGTATGCTTTATATATTTGAAAATATTCTGAGCTGAGGTTATTGGAAGAAAGCCCAGTACCCGTGTCAGAACAGCTCTAAGTCAACAGGACACAGGTCTATGCTAAGGATATCAATGATTTAGGGATGTTCACCTTGACAGAAATTAACAGAATCTGATTGTCATGAGCCAAGGGTTTCAAGTCCCATTATTAAAATGCCTCTGGCACCTCTGTGTGTGGTATAAATTCCCCTTAGATTAACCAGGTATTGCCCTCAGTCTTTTAATTCACTCATCAAAGACACAGACACCTCTGAACTGCTCTCCAGGGGAGGCTAAATTAGATGCTCTGAATCACCTTCTGGAAGAGCCCCTTATGATGCCCAGATGGGATTAACATGGCAGATCCTAAGCCAGCTGAGATGCACCAGTGCCTTCAGCATCAGTCCTTGATCTCCCCACCTCATTTGGTGCTTTTGAAAAATAATGTCTTCTACTGATGTTAACCCAAAGGGGAGAAGAAAAAGAGAAGGAAAGAAATATAAGGGCAAGTTCTTCTAATAAAGATTCACAAATGCTTAAATATTTTCCTGTTTTTCTGGTTGTGTGTCAGGTCTCATTAGGCTGCGTTAATGAACTTGTTCCAGGCAAGTTTTGGCATAGTTGTTGTTTGTGGCTTTGCCTAGCACATGCGAAAGGGCAGGCTAAGTCTGGTTTGTTTTCAAGTTAGTTTAATGATCAGAAGAGTTGGATGGAAATATAAAAGGAGATATAAATATAGAAGCTTACAGTTAGAGATTCAATACTTGCCTTGTAAGAGTAAATAGATATGTGTATGTAAAGCATGGCTCTGCACTTATTTTTTTCCTTTATCACAGCACAATGGGGTGTGACTCTTTTAAGGGGAATTCAGTTTGGGGTTTTTCTACACTTGTGATGCATTTAAAACAGCAACATTCAGAAGCTGCCTAAGTCCTGCTGCATTGCTCATGCAGAAAGTACTTACACCAACACAGCCATCTTGGCAGAACTTTGTCATTCCTAGAAAGTTTTGTAAGATTAGACACTTCTTTGTGATATGGGCACAAAGGTCACAAAGCACTTGTTTTCTTTGAAAGAATTCCCCAGCTTCCAAGTACGTAGCACAAAAGAAGCTGGGTACAAACAGCAGAGGTATCCAAATCAATAAGGGCTTGGCACCATCAGCATTCTTGCGATCTCACCCCAGCTACCTCGGCCACTGCATTCCTGGAATAACTGCACTGGTTTCTAAAGAGAGCAAAGTTAGTGACACCAAGGCAGGGGGAGGGGGAATCACAAAAAAAAACCCACCAAAACAACCAAAAAAACACCACAATCCCACATTTTGTCTACTGCAACAGACATATTCTGCAAGAGAAACTGAAATCTGTAACATCTGGATGATAACAGAAGGAATGAGTCAACCATCCATTGCTACTGCTTGCTCTGTTTATGTTTCTCATACCACTTTGAGTCTTTCTGTTATTCGTTTTTATTTATTTTACAGCATCAGGATTACAAAAACTGAGAGCTGTTACAAAAACAAGGTCAATGACTTGCTGAGTTCAGAGTTTAGCAAAACTATCTGTGCAGCCGAACTCTGCTCTGCAATCCTCATACTGAAATGAACTGTGAGAACCCTAACCAACTGCCAGGTCATAATATTCATGGTCAGGCTTTACTAGATCTTCATATATTCCTAAAGAATCACAGATCTTCATCTAACTACTGTGTGCACCATCAGAAATCTAACTAATTCAGTGATGCAAAGGCTTCCACCTCTCTTTAAGCAGCTAGATGCACAACATGTGCTGTGTGGGACACTGTTCACATTGAAAAGCTAAATGAGAACTGTAATACCCAAGAGCCATGTTTCACAAGCCTGTACTACTGTCACTGACGCTTAGCAGTCACTCTGATCTTTGAGAACTGGCTCTGTAAGACAGGGTTTTGAGGAGTATTCTTTTGCCCCACCATTGTTAGGTGGATTAGGAAGAGGAGGTTTTACATATCACCATATTTCTATCTGTGCTCTAAATCTCCCCGTATATTCTACTGCCATGGGTTTCTCCAGCTCCAGCAAGCATCCCTCAAACCAGTTTAGCATTATCACTGCATTAACAGTGATCAAAATCCTTCAGTTTTACTGTGAGGCAAAGATCATCTTTCTATCCCTATTCCTTCCCCTGGCACGATGGCAAACAGCACTCAGTAGTTTTCTCTCACCACACCTTAATGCATAACTAGTAGGTTCCCTTCACCATTTTTTCTACCCACCAACCTCAGCAGGCATTGGAGGTGCTTAACCAAGGCCTGAGCACCCTGGCCACACTGCAACATTATCGCACACCTTTAACAGACTAATAAATGTGGCTACACCACAGGACATATTAGAAGGACATGGAAGCACCGGGGAAAGCCTGTAGCATCCTTTAATACCAAGTTGTTTAACCTGCCCCAGAGCAACATCACCACTGTCCTTTCTTTGCACCCTTTGGGCAGTTGCATCCAGGGTTCTTAAAAACTGGCAGTGTAAACACAGCTGTGGACTTGGGCTCTTCTGAAGTCTCATTATTGCAGTTCAATTGTTGCTGGCTTTTTCCTCCAAGTTTCCAAATTACCTCCAGCCTCTATGTTGTTATAAACTAATTAGGCTTTAATAAGTCAGAATAGGAGACAGATTAAAATAATTAGGCCCTATGATTGATTACTGGGGCTGTTGTGGAGTACATCAGGTGAAACACAATGAAGGAGAGAGTGGGTATTTGCAGAGAGCAGGCAGTCATAGGAAAATGGACACCCGGCTAGCCCTGGCAAATATTAGTCCTGAGCTAAACTCCATCGTTTCACAGTGAGAAACCTCTAGCATGGATGCATCCTGCTCTGGTTGCAAAGGAAAAGCCTTTTAAAAAGCTTAAACATCCCAGGTATGGACACCCAGCATTCCAGAAAACGTTTGTGAGTATCCCTTGCTATGGTGGCAGCCCATGGGGAGCAGTAATGGCGGTGCTTTGTCCTCTGCACAGGCAAGGCAGGAACAAGGAAAAGCCTGAGCCCTTCTCCACTTTGCCTGCCTTGAGAACTTCCAGTGAGGCTTTGAGTCAGACAGAAATACCTGCCCCTGTGGCCCATCGCACCATGCGCTTGCAGCCACCCAGCCAGAAGATCTTTAGGCAAACACCCGAGAACAGAGCTGGCTCTGTGCTCACACACAAGTGAGCCATGAGTCATGCCCTCTGAATCTAGGTGTGCAATTTTATTTCCCACATGATAATAAACAGGGGAGTAACACTCAGCTAGTCGGCTCATCGCATCAGCATACCAAAGGCTTTATTTTATAACCTAATTCAGCTCTGAAACACATCCAGATTTAAACCAGTTGCAAATAAAATGTTCTCCAAGCGGTTATGAATGAGTCAGTTTATCGTGTGGCTTTAAGTGAATTTTGATAAAATGTTCAAAGAAAATTCCTGCCCCTGTGTGAGGCAACACTGAGTAACAGGGAAAGTTTTCCACAGTGACATCCACATTTTGAAAAACACCCAAAGTAGTAGATAAAAGCAAATAATTTCTTCCATCCTTTCTTCTCCTTATGAATCCTCAACACAGTTGGAGATTTTCAGAATCCTGTAAAAGTTAGTTGTATCTGGGCAGACTATGATTATGGTGCCTCAAAGCTCTGTCTTATCAAACCCTTGGGAAATCATGAATGGCAAAATGAGGGGGGAAAAGGGGTGGGGCAGAATTACAACTCTGTCTATTGGGACAGAAAAGAAGTTTGCATCAGAATTATAAAGTTCCATTTGGCAACATTAGGATTATGATTACTTAAATACACCAAGTTATCAATCCCTTGACAAGCACATTAAAGAGAAACTCTTGTAAGATACCAGCTTTATTAGGAAGCAGGTAGGCACTGATCAAAAAGAGCCTCTTATCCAAGGGCTTTCTCTGAAAAGTAGAGCAGTGGCCTGTGGCTGTTCGATAAGATGAACTCAGGGCCCCAGATCCAATCAATGAACTTACAGGCACCGCAGTAATTTACAGGACAAAGGTTTGCAATGAAATATAATTGCAATTGCCTACTCCTTGAAAACAGTTCTTAAGTAAAGGTCTCTCAGGTCACAGCAGTCAGCAAAGGCACAGAAATTCTGCTATGTATACCTCACCAACCTCCATGCATTTGAGTACATCATCAAATACTACTTTTATCCGGGATCTAGCACCCACATTAGAAATAACTGTAAGCTCAGTTCAAAACTGTGAACATGGACACCCCTGCTCAGCTTCCACATGAACATCTCAGATCATGACCTTCTGATAAAACTCTGGGTTATTGTGAAATTGGAGTAATTCCAGGGTTTATTCAAACCTAAACCTGGAATCAGGGCTTCAGTCACAGTTCATTCACAAACAGGATGAGGGGTCTCAGGGAGACCTGCAGCACGTGATGCTTTCCTTCCAAAGCAACAGTCTAATGATTAACACCCTCAGACAATAAGTAGGAAGCTTAAAACTGCATTGTTTCTTTTTCTTGCAGAAATAATTTTTAAAAACCCTTTTTCTCCCCTACTCAGTTACACATTGAAATGCAAACACTTGTTCTGAAACAAAGGTACAGATGCAGTTATACCCCAATAGTCTTGGAGTTTGCCTGCAAAGAACAGTCTGGGTTCCAGTCTGGGGTCATTTTTGCACAAAGCCATTGCTGCCCTATGCCATTCTGAGCCGCTAAGAGTAACATTACTTCTTGCATGGTGGGAAGACTATAGAAGTAAACAAGGTTGCCATATAGCAGCCCATCTTGCCACATTTGGGGCATTTTTCAGGGATCTGCAGATTTGTAAGACCTGGGGTTCAGGAGAGAGCAGCTGTTCCATAGCTGCTGCACTGGTACAAGGGGGTAGGTGGTACACTCCAAGTCCTTCACTGAACAGAAAAATAAGAATCCCATTTCCTGTATGTGCTACCCCATGTACCCTGCCCTCTTCCCCTCATTCTGGGGGCAAGAGTTTCCAAATACGCACAGGACTACTGACTGGGAGCTGCTTAAATTAAGGCTTCTAGGGCTGGGATTTACCACCCACCCCTGTTCTCAGCCACTCTGACTAATGATCTGTAGGCAGCTGCATGCTGAATACATTGACTCTGGGCAATTCCCTGTTTAATGCACCAATTTTTGGGGACAGTCAAGTTTCCTTTGCCTCACTTCTCAATTAAAGGGAGAGGATAGCCATGAGGGGACTGTTGAAGATAAAAATGTCCCCAGGAAAGACACACTATGGCTTCCTTAGTAAGCCCCTTTTTTGCAACCCTTCTCTACACTGGAAACAGCAAGGGCTCTGGATTCTGCTCTAATCTCTTGTCATTTGACTTTCAGATGTTTCAGTCCTTTGCTGGGTCTCTTCTTTTAATCCCGCTCTCAGGAGGAGTTACAAAGTGGTGAAACTGACTTGTGGCACTTTCAGGCTGCTCCTGCCACACCTGGTACAAAAGGGCCTGCCTTTTCTCTCAGGGTTGCTGCCCTGCAAGCAGTGTGCTGCAGTAATTAGTACCAGGCAGATACGAACAGAAAAAGGCTGATTCTACTTGTGAAGAAGCAGGTTTGTTTGAGGTTCTGTTAAGTCAGTTCCCACACTTGAGCTGAAAGGCAAATGCATATGTTTCATAGTGCCCTGAGCAAATTTCACTAAGTTCAAGCAGGGCCATCAGGATGGCCCCTCTAGGGAGCTTTCCTCCTCAGTCTCTTCTCTGCTGCCTTCTTTTGCTCCCGTGTATGGGAGAAAGGCAGGAAGAGAGCTTCTTTTTGTCAGTGCCCTGATGAAAATGTCTCCCTCCATGTGAGCTCCATAGAGAGGCAAATGAAAGCACAGACAAAAGCTCAAGCTTTTTTCCTTGCATGTAGGGATGTTTGTAATTATTAATCTCACAACAGTAGAGGTAAATATGATAAATGCATGACTCAGGCTGTGCCTCAAAGGTCATTCTCGGTTCCTAGCCCAAGCCAAAGGGGAAGAAGAAAAAAGGGCTGTTATACCCATGCTCTCATTCTCTCTGAGGTGAGTCAACCTACAAGTTAAATGCTATAAAATGACAAACATTGGTAAATAAGATAATATTAATGATACTGATGACTCAACTGAAGTAAACACACATCAGTCACAGCTCAGCAGCCCGAAAGAACCTTATGAGAAGAACATACCTGCTCAAATCAAAGATGAGATGATGATTGCAAATCTGCTATTAATAAATATTTTTTTATGACAAAGCATTCCACGCCGTATTTATGTTTCATTATGCACAACACCAACCAAGCGACTGGAAACATTACTCACAGCAATTGTGGAAAAAAAAACCTGTGAGAACTCTTTTTGCATTTCTGCTAGGACAGTGTAATTGCCTCTTTTAAAAAAAACCTTCATAGAAAACCCTTTCTTTCTCTGCCCTGGAAGATTAGGCTGCATTCCCAGATTTGTACCTTTTTTCCTAATGCTAAATCTGAGATGTAGGCTGAACGACTCGGGGGCAGAGAGTCCCCAGCTCCTGAAGTCAGCAAGAAACTGCACTGCATGGCTGGTTTGAAGGCATATTCCCAACTCAGGGAGAAAAGGCTGCTGTAGCTAGGGTTTGACAAAACAACTCTTCAGCTCCTGGGGGAAAGACTGCATGCTTTCAGCCTTAGGAAGTCCAAGGTTTCAGAGCAGAGCTTTGATTGCATTGCTCTTACAGTTACAGATATTTTCCAGAGAAAGAGCATAAGAAACAGTGGCAAGACACAGTAACAATGTTCTCAGAAGTATATTCTCATGGCACACTCACATATGTGCCTGTGACTTCTCCTCTCCCAGCAAAGGACTGAACAGACTCTGTTCTTCCAACACATGTTCATCCTCCTGTACTTTCATTTTTCCTAGATTAATGACTCTCACGTTCATCAGAGAGTGTTTTCATCCCTCAGTAAAGTCTGCATCCATCTGCAAGAGCCCAAATTAAAAACACTGAGCCAAAATGAAGGCTCGATATTGCAGGAATTGATGTGTGGGCTTTCATGCAGGAGGCAGTTCTTCCTTTCCTGCAATAACCTCTCCTCTTGATAAAGTCTGGAGATACAAATCCTGCCTGCCAATATGTGGCTCCCACTGAAGTCACCAGCAAGTGTTTGCAGACAGAGGGTAGAATTTGCACATGGAGAATCATTTGCAGTTTGTTTTTCAGAGCAGTTAAGCCTGATCTGTTGGAGATATGTATGTGAGTCATCTCACACTCATTTGCTTTCCTCCCCTTCTGAACAGTGAGCAAACTTCAGTCTAGTAACCACATATCTGTTCTCCAGCATCCTTATGTCTTCTCCCCAAATATTTCACAGTCAACTTTGAGAGAGACAAAATTTGCACCAAAATATTGAGCAATTTTAGGTCTGATCTTGTAGAATGGAAGTGATGAACTTCCCTTCCTAATCACATACCCCAGAGTGTTTTCATTTACTAGGATATAAATATCAAGGAAGTTTAATGTCTTTGGGTATAAACCAGAAATAATTCAGAGGAAAGCACTAGAGGATTTTTGTTGTCGTTACCAGAGGTATGTGCCATATATCACACAAACCACAGACTTCAAGGCAAAACTCTGTTCTCATCTAGTGTAGCATAAATCCAGAGGAACTCAGTTCAGCACACCCAAGTCTCTCCAGTACTAAATTCCTCCAGCTGCACTTGTGATTTAGCAGCCGCGACACAAATGTCACAGTGCTGAAAAGGCACTGAGGACAATGAGCAGCTCTGCAGTTAACCTTGAGGCTGAGCATCTGCATCGGGCTCCTGACTGTCGCAGGCTCTGTCCTCTAACTCCCTTGATCCCAAATCAGCTCTGCCTCTTGGAAACACAGGTTATTGTTTTTCTCCCAACTTCTCTCGTTTATGAAGTCTTCATTACAGGAACAGCCCCTCAGTAGATGTTAAAAAAAAAAAAAAAAAAAAAAAAAAAAAAAAAAATTACAGTGCTAAGCATGATTTTATATAACGAATGCAAGATAATCCCTGCACAGCATAAATATGCCATTAAAAAATGTCAGTCTCCTTGCTTTGCCAGGCATTAATAGGCCTACTCTACAGGGGTTTTAAGCAAGAGGACTTTTAGGAGGTAAGTGTTGCTGGCTATGTGACCTTGAAATAAAACTTTCCTTTGGAACTTCTGAATGCTTCCCCAGGCAACTGAAATAATTTCAATAGCTCTGTGTGTCCCCCTGAATTCATATGAAAACAATTAGGTTCTGAGAAAGCATCTACACAGCTGAGCTTACAGTCCAAGGCAATGAGGAAATAGCTCCTCCAGTTGCTGTGAATTTAACTTAAAACTATCAGAGGGCACAATCCCAGATACAGTTTCTACAATTTAAGTTCTGGGACCAAGCAAATTGCCATCATTTCTTTAATGTCTTGATTAGGAGTTTCTTAATAAAAAGTCTGAATTCTGAATGCTCTGCACTTCATAGCTAATCATTAACAGATACAGACTGGAGCTATAGACAATAACCACAGCACAGGAAGATAATTAAGATGCTTGTCCCAGATGAAACATTAGTTTGGGTATCTGTTTATCTTTGAGACCACATAAGAATTTGAAACATGTAGAACTGAACACAGGAAAAATAAACTAACTCAGGTAGGTTTATCATCCTGGGCTGGCACAAATGTTACAAGGGGCAAAGGCTAGACAAGAGTGCTACACTGTGAAAAAAGGCTGTTCAGGCAAGGAGCTACTCCTGCTGCTGCTTCCTGGCCTCACCCCTGGTCTCTGTCTCACCTCTGCTGATGTGCCTTTAAGGATCCCTCTTCAGCTCAGTAGGCCTTACTGAAAATGAATGGATCACCTTACTCGCAATAGCTCAAAGCTAGAATAACTCCGTGTAATCTAAATTATCAGATTTTAAATATTTTCTCTGAGACTGGAAGCAAGCCTGTCAAAGGGATGCAGGGAAGCAGATGACATCATACCTAAGCTTCATCCACCGCTCTCTTAAGGCCAGTTCATCACTAACAAATACCCAGCACTCCCACAGTGAATTTATTTCCAGAAAGAGATGTAGGGAACTATTTGTCACCTTGATAAGGGAATGTAGGGCATTATTAAGAGAATAGGGCTGCCCCAAGGTACACTGGAATCTTGCCTGGGCAGCTCTTCTCTTCAGAAGGAGCTGTATGGACATCTCGGGGGTGCTTATGCAATTTGTTAAGCAAAGTTGGCTGTGTACCGGAGTTGGTCAGAACATTTTTCCTCAAAGTGAGATTTCAAAATTGAAGTGTTCTTGTCAAGACATCAGGTTTTGAGAGGGCATTTTTGAAAGTCAAGTAATTTACATCCCGGTGATTAGGACAGCAGCCAGGAGATGAAAGAGCCAGGTGAAACTCCTTTCCCTGCACGGCTGAGAAAGCTGCAGTGAAATCTTCTGACCAGTAAGACAGATGAGGCTTAAACGAGAGACTCTCACACCCCAGACACCCAGTGCCTTAAAGATAGGGAACAAGAAAACAGTCTGAAACCTTGAAAATTACTGCAAAACAGAGCAGTCATCTTCTAGTCATTTCCCCTGCATATGCAGCAGGCCTGAGTAAAGTGGTTTCATGCAGGGAACAGTAATTGAAAACAGTCATTGAAGTGGTAAACAAACCCAGAATGCTAAATATTAATGTGCAGTAAGTGACCATGTAGGTTTTCCTTCAATATTGAGGATTTAAACCCCACAGTGTATTTGCAATAACCCATTCTTGTTTTTAAAACATTTTGTTCCAGATAGCCCAAAACCCTACTCCCTCCTGGCAATGAGAACAATAGTTTTCTATTCAAAACTAAGGATAACTTGTTCTAGGGTGAAAAAAAATCTGCAAAGTTCAAGCAAGTTGCTCATAGGCAAATGGGTTTGCAGCAAGAATAGTGGGTCAGAGCCTTGGTTTTTACTTCTGCTCCAAAAAAGAGCACCTCCAACAACACAGAGCCCCATAGCAACATGCTCAGGCGTTGACTCTGCACTGAGTCAGAGGGAAGAATGCCATTTAATGACTCACCAGCACCACTTATGCTGCATTGTATAGTGCTAAATAATCTAATCTGTCTATCTACTCAGAACCTTTAAAGAGTCCTAGTCTGCAATGTAAAGACTTTTCCTTGGCATACATGAAAGACATCAAGGACTGGATTGCACTCAATGGAAAGCTGCCATCATTTCCACTGGGAGTTAAAGCAGAGCTTACACATGCAATGCATAGTGTTTGGGAAAGCTCTTCAGGGGGAAAAAAAAAAGAAAGAAAGAAAGAAAAGAGAAAAAAAGACTTCTTAAAAGGCAATAGTTATCAAAGACAGCGGTTTCTGGACAAAGTTCTGTTCTCAGGTATTCTGCATTATCTGTGCATGCAGATCTCCCTTTGATGTTGATGAGAAACCTGCTCACCAGGGGAGCACCACGCTGGCAAGGAGATCTTCTTTTAAAGAGGAGGGCGAGAAGCTCCGACAGCTCGTCCTGCAGCTACGCGGGCATTTCCCTGTAGGTGGCACTGCGAAATTTTTTAACAAAAGCGAATTTTGCGGACTCTTAACGTTCTCAATTGTTTAGTAACCTTATCTGCATGGAAAAGCCAAACCTCGCAAGTCATTTCCCTGTCACAACAGGGACACAAAGGAGTCTTTGCCTGATCCTGCATCCAGTGGTAATCTAGGGGGAAAAGAAACGTGAGATCATGACTTATTTTTTTTGTGTGTCATCAAATAAATACTTGCCTGATAAGAATTCAGTCCAGATGAAGAATTCTGGATCTGATTTCCTCTCGGCATTACGATTTTAGACTCTCTCTACTTTTCAAGGTTACACAGTGATGCGTGACTGCGTCAGAGATGTCTTTCAGTAACAGCCATGCTGTCTGCTGGTGGCTTCTGCTAGCCATTTCAGTGGCTCACAAACAGCGCTCTGATAGCACCACAGGTGCAAAGACGCTTCTTTTCCAGCAGAAAACACATTTTTCTTTTTCCAGCTCTACTGACAAATCCTGATGTTTTCAGCAAAATAATAATAAATAGATAGATAGATAGATAGATAGATAGATAGATAGATAGATAGATAGATAGATAGAAAACCAGATAGATAAAATCATAGATGGAAAAATCAAAGTGGCAGTGAACAAAAAGGCCACCTGCAGGGCAGGGGATAAATCCTTCTGGGGACTGTTCACCCCACATTAGCCCTGAACATTCTATCTCAAATCCCTACACAGCAGAAGCAGAGTGTATCTGCACATAGCACACAATAAGGATACAAGAATCACCCTTTGAAACATTTCACTTTGCAAGCTCCAAACCCATTGTCAGCTGGATGCTTAGCAATGGGGTGACACTAGTACAAATTCAAGCATGCATTAAAACATCAGCAATATATGATGGTTTTCACCTAATATCTGTGAAGGTCAATACTTTTCCCTTCAAATAGAGCAGGTAAACTCATAAGCTTTCAAAGGACTGAAAAAGGCTTTGTTTCAAGAGCATCATGTGGCAGGAAGTCCCATGTGTCAGACATTATGTTAGAAAAACATCCTTCTCTTGCATCAGTTAGGGACCTACCACCCTTAGTTTCACAGGTTTCTTTTATCATCAGATGTAAGGAACAGTAACTAGCAGGGAAACATCAATTTTGTTCCTGTACAGGCTATCAGTCCTGAGAAGTTTCCAATATCCAGAGAAGGTCTCTTGCTACTTGAAAGGAAGTCAGACAGGACTCTTAGTATGCTGTAATTAAAGTTTTGCTGCTGGCCACATTCAAAGAAATAAGAATATAAGCCAGAGAGAAGCTTGTGTCATGACTATCCTCTTTGTCTTTTTTTTTTTTTTTTTTTTTTTTTTTTTTTTGTTAATAGAGGATCTCTTAAGCCAGCTTCTGTCAGCAATGAAAGGAGAGAGCAAAAAAAAAACCCCTCTCTTCCTCTATTGTAACTGCAATCATCTGACAGACACTCAACCCAAGGACGCTGCTTGCCTTCCAAGGTGAAAGCTCTCAAAAAAAATTGATGCTGATGTATCTTGTAAACTCTCGGTTTTTACTATCATCATGGGATTCAGTATCTGGAGAAGAGATTTGACTTATGAGAGACGGCAGCATTAGCAGCTCAAAAGTTCACTCATCCTCAAGAGCATATATATCAGCTGAAATGAGTTTCAAAGGACCATTCACTTGAACTGATTTACAGGTACACCAGCAGACACAGAGACAATTCTTTCAATGACATAATTTTAATAGGCCAGGAGCATTTTTGCTACTGTATCCAAGAACAGGATATTTTTATTTCGTTTGTCAGAAGGGAAGCTTTGCTTTGCATGCCTTTAGCCTCAGGAGCAGAGTTTCCTGACAGCATTGCCAAGAGCACATCATTTTTGCAACAGAGGCAACACTGGTAGAGTGATATGCTTCACTGGTCTTGACTGAAGAGCATAAATGCTTTTGCAGCTGTCACATGGAGGACTTTGAGCCAAACTATTCAGTACAGGTGTGCAGAACTGCCACAGGAGCCCAGAGCTGCCCTTTTTGTCCCAAAGCAGGACACAGCTGTACTGGGCTGCCTGTGGCCAGCACCAGGGCAGACCAGTCCAGCTCCATCCCTAAGACAAATGTGTCCATGAGGCTTCGAGTGCTACCATCACAGGGGACACATTGGAAGAGGCTCTGGAGAAGGTGCAAAAATGCTTTATTTGGATACATCCTTTTTTTTTCAATTGCCCTAGGGGTCACAATCTACAAGCAGACTGTGGAAGTGCTGACCAGGCGGACGATGGTGCAGAGCATAGCACCAGCAAATCCCACTGCAAAAGCAGCACTGTGAGCAATCCCTGTGTAGACTAAAGCTGATGGTAATATGAAGGGAGAGAGTTCATTGAGGGAAAGGTTAAACTGCATAATATTTCCCACCTTGTCAGCCAAGTTGGTACTTGATGGGGAAAAATGAGGTAGCACAGTTTTATTTTTCTTAACATGACTTTTTTTTCCTTCATTAGAAAGGGGAACTTTTTAGCCTCACCATTTTCACCTCCAAATTGAGTCTGTGGAACAAACTTTTAGCTGCTGACTCAAACAAGAGCCAGTGCTTTCAGTGGGAGTTTTGCCTAAGCTATGACTGTGAGATTTGCTCACTGTTCCATACAAAGTGGGTCTTTGAAAAAAGTCAGTTTAACTCACAAGGTGCCTTCTTCCCCACTCATGGAAGAGGTTGTTAAAAGAGCAGATTATCCTGATGCTTCTTCAGAGCTCTTCCTTTAATTCTGTCCAATTTTCTCTCTATTACAAGGGAGGAAGTGTAAAAAAAAAATAATTAATGGATTCTAGGTGTCTAATCTAATTCCTCATTTAAGTTTCTCAGATCTTGAGAAGAAGGGGGCTTAAGTCTGGGAAATTCTACATCACTAGATCAGAGAACCATTTTTGAGGGTCTCTTCTATAATATTAAGCATTTTGCTGAAATGTAGCCAATAGTAGCTATGGATCACATCGCTGGCCCTGTGAAGGATCCCATAGCCAGGGATCACGTGAAACTCAGGCTAAGCAAATGCATTCATGCCGTCAATATTCTAACAGCAGGCAAGCGCACAGTCAAACTCATTCACAGATGCACTGGGCTCAGCCTGACCCACCTGAACACAGAAATTCTTCACCCTGGAGCAGGGCAGGGTGGAGTGTGAAGATAAAAGAATAATTTTTACTTTGTTTTGCTTCAGATGTTTCAGCACTGGGGTTGTTGTACAGCAAGATATAGTTGGGTACTTGGATGGCAGACAGCCACAGCCCTCATCAGTAGCACTGAGGTGAAAATTATCGCGCTATAATTCAAGCCCTGTCATGCCTCATTGCTTAATTATATACTTCTGATTACAACGGAATAATTTTTCTATACTATGTCCCAAGCTGACATCACTTTGATTAACAACTCATTTATCTGATTACATACTAACTCAATAACAGTTTGAATTGGAAGGAAACCAGGAAGCCCTTTCATGCCCATTCAGCTTCCTAGCCAGCATGCGTATAAGTACCCTGTAATTTCATCTTCTTTATTTATAGCACGAACATTGCTTTAATGACCTGGAGACTGGAACAAGCAGTAAGGTACAGAGATCTGACGATAATAAAAAACCTAAGAGCTGTGAGAGACCCTACAGGAACCTGCAGTATTCCTGCAGCTGGTGTCATCTTCAAGCTTATGGTCCTAATCACTTATTACAGAAGGGCTCAGAGGCTCAGCTATGTCGTAGCCCTGTTATGTTCAGCTCTGAGCAGGCCTCTAATTGAGGAGAGTCTGTTTCAAAGAACTTGCAGTCTTAGGCTTTGATTCAGCAAAGAACTGAGGCATTAAGTCTCTGACTTTAGGCTTCATTATCATACCTCTTCTTGCAACACCAACTCTTTCTTTTATGACTCCCAGTGTTTCCCATAATATGGTGTAGTTCACATCTTCAAAGTGCTATAAAATATAAGTAAATTAAGCTTGAAAACTACCCTAGTGAGATCAGCAGACAGCTGTTTCAGAGGCAGAAACTGAGTCATTGAAATATGAAGTAACTTACCCAAGGCCCCATGGTAAATCATTGATAGCAAGACAAACAGAAAAATGCTAGTTCCTAAATCTCTGCTAGCCCACCACACCTTGCTGCTTATTCTTGATTCACCTGTTTTCTTTAGGTAACTTCCTACATCTGCTGTGGGAATAGGAGAGAAGTTGTTCACTGCTAATGACCATACGGCCCTACTCATAATGGAATCCGAAGGAGGAAACTATGAGACATAGCAATTGCATTTCAGTCAAAAGTCTGCCCATCAGGAAGAGCTGATTGAGATCATTATTGTACAAAAGTACACTCATTCCACCAAAATCCCCAGTGGCAGTCAAGGTGGCTGGTTTTCCATTGCCCTGTCTCTCTAGCAAACCCCTACCAAAGCCAAAGCACTGGCACCAGGTCTGTCCAAGCAACTAGAAATCATATATTGCAAAACTGCTTTTTAAATGAGATCTATGACAATAATTTCTAATGTGGCAGAGTAAATATTTCATTCTGGCTTAGTTACAACAGTTTGGATACAAAATCATACTTTTATACACTCCTCTCAACAGTTCTAGCTGATTTAAATAGCACTCCAGGTTGTGACATCCTCAGGAAAGGGATATGTCTGCTGCAGGTGTGAAGTGACACCAACCACTGCCTCACGAATTGTTCATCGTCAGCTCTTGATTGTTATTTCACTGACCCCTTAAACAACAGCTTATTGAATTTCCAAAGCTTTTCCAAACCCAGCACGTGGTGTACACATTCTTATCTACTCTGCATACAAATGCTGGGGAGATATTTCATTAGTTAATACATACAGGTTGCTCTGCATTTCCAGGATATAACTACATACACTAAACCTCCAATCAAGCCCCTCATGCTGCACAAATGCCTATGAAATAAGCCATTTGCTGCCAAAGTTCACAACCTGTGTCACAGATGTGGCTATCATGTCAAAAATTATCTCACAGAATCTCAGAATTATTGAGTCTGGAATAGACCTCTGAGGTCATCAAGTCCAGCCTCAGGAGTTCTCCAGTTGTTTCCTGGTCCAACATCTGTTTACTGACCTCTCCTCAGTTAATCTGTGAATGTTTCCCATTTCTCTTCTTGAATACACTGGCAACGGTATGCAGCCTTCTGCAAGGTAAAGATAAAATTCATCATGTGGATACTCTGCTTGTCTGGAAATGTTTTCCTAAGTGCCAGTGGAAATGAAATGCTGTGGCAGACTGCAGTTGAACTGAACGTGAAATGGTAGCTACATGAAGCCTACAGCATCCTGCAATAAATTTAGAGGGGCAGCATAAGGAAAATCATCAACAATTTGCCATCAGCACTTTGAGAGTGCATGTAAAAACCAGGATGATTAATTTTATTAAATTAAATCAGGAAGAATCCACAAGAACAGTTTCTAACCTGCTCCAAAACCACCAAGAACAGATCTCCACCATAGAGCCCATTGCAGTAATAATTACTTAGTACTCTCTACCACACAAAGCCATCAGGCTTTGGTTTTTAACCATGGCTCAACATTTCTTATTTTAAAGGCTGGCAAATGTCTCAGGCCAAGACTGATGCAGCTCTGAGTAACTCAGCAGACTGGGAGCTTGGAGTGAGAATCATCATTACATATCTCTGGGTCCACAGGTCATGGGACAAATTCAAGTCAGTTGGTTATGATCATTCCCTGCCCTCTCCCCAAATTCAAGGAAATTTGCAGTATGCTGAAGTGCTGAAGCCACTGCGTTTGCTCTACACATGCTCTGTTTTCTAATGGGGAATAAAAGACATATTGCAGCAAAAACATGATTGTGAAAACTGATTGCAGGACCCGTCCTGCTTCACTTCTAGCCTAAGGCAACAATGCAAGGGAAGGCAGCTATAAACAAACTGCATGTAATTATTCCATTATTACAGTACATGCCGGCTGCGTGGGTGGGAATTCTTCTTTTCTATCTGTAGCACGCTTCCCCACATAGCTTCCTCCACCCGATGTCATCTGTTCCATTAAGTAACACCACCAAAGGACATTACCTCAATGTATTAGCAGGGGATACCAAAGCAATAGCAGATAATGTCTGGGGAACTTTTAAACAGGTCAGATTAGAAATAATAATAATAATAATTAAAATTTCCACAACCTCCAGGACCTTTATGGCTTTTCTTTGCCTTTTCAGCTTTACCAGGTGTAAACTATTTGCATGTTATTGTTATTTTTTAAAGAACAATAATTAGAGAGGATGTGAACATAGAAGCACACTGCACTGGGCTGCAATCTTTGCCAAATTTCCTTGCATTCCAGGGTTAGGATCAGGGAATCAAGGACTCTTGTAAGGTGGTGCTGTGGAAATATATATTCCTCAATCAGGACCCGATTCTTTACCCATTCTTATGGATGTAAATTGAGTGCAGCTGCAGCAAAATAGCTGAATGCTACAGAGTTAGGATTTCAAAGAGCAGTTTTCTTGCTTTCTTTTTCTAAAACAAAATGGGAAATAGAATGAGAGCTTTCCTGTGGCCAGATTTCATTTGCTTATTTATTCCAGCAGGTATAAGTTTTGTTTATGCGGTTAAGGTAAGAGTGCATTAATTGGATAAGAAAATATGTATGAAATGGTGACCAGAAGTCTCCCTAGAGTATCCTAGTGCTTCCATCAGCTGAAGGGCTTCAGTAATGACACATGGGTTTGATAAGTTTTACCTTTTCAGTTGAAAAATGAGCTAGGAAATGTCACAGGAAAGTTGTTTTCAGCATCTCCATTCCCCCAGCCTCAGTGGGGTAGACTAGACTAGAAGTTGCCGTTTTATCCCTCAAGAGTACCACTATTAACTACTGTAAATCTTAATGAATAGTTCTAAGTGATGCTTAATTCTGCAGTGTTTCTCTGTGTTTTGTCACAGAGATTGCACTTTCCTTCCTCCATTTTTATATCTACTGGGGTGGGTATTCACCCCAAAGGGACAGACTACAGTATGTTTGCCTACTTCTACTGTGTCTACTGACCCATTGAAGACCCTGTACATTTTCCAAGCTATTGAACTCACACTCAGCTTTCATGAGATGGTCCAGCACCCTGTCAAGCTGGGCCTTGAAACTGTGGTGTTATTTTAGAACAAGGACATGAGAAAACACATTGTCTGCAACACCACTTCACTTTTGACAAATGTTCACCTGTAGGGAAGGTGGGTCAATAACTTCTCCAAAGATTGCTCTCCCCTACCAACTCCCTGCATTTTATTAATATGTCCTTATGGAGTAAAGGTTCATTTCTTCATCTCCAGTTCATTTCACATGGACTGCCCAGCCTGCTGTTGCCCTAGAAGGGGTAGTAGCGTTAACAGCCGTGCACTGAAGAAGTAGGATATTGTGCTGTCACAAGTAAATGATAGTCCATCCCTTCTGCACTGTCATGAAGGATTGTGCAAAGCAGAAGACAATGAAAAGAGAATTGCCTGTTCCCTTGAAGGACAACAGTACACAGTATACTTCCATATACACAAGTCAGCTTTCTTGCCCAAAAAGGAAGAAAACAGGGCTCAGCACTTTCCTGATTGCTCAAAATCTTTGCAGTCAGAAGGGTTTGCCCATAAACATACATTACACTTCTGAAGTAAGCCAAAAGTTTGGGGTACTTCTCATTTATCCAGTCCAGCATATTGTTGTTTTGTGACAAGAAATAGATTTAAGTAAAGTGGAGACAGCTGTCCTGCCTCCTGCAGAAATACTTTTCTCCATTAAAAGAGTGTCATAATTAACCAGTCATGCTTTGAAATAAAGGTTATCCTTTAGCTAGCATTGTTGAAAAAGATTCTACAGCCTTTTAAACTCCAGTGAAGATAATTATTTATGTTGAGATTAGGACATTAACATTTTGTCCTTTGAAGTTTGCTAATACCGAACAAGATTTGTATGTATTATTTGCAAAGTGAGCTACAATAGTGGCAAGACTGGACAAGGAGAGTGTGACTCAAAAGAAAGGGCCTACTTTCAGCAGGGCTTCTGAAGGCATCTTACTATCACTAAGATCTTCAAAAACCCCACTCAGCTGACATCTAGAGCTACAGGCAACCAAGTCTATGCCAGAAGCAACCTCTTGATTCTGACACTATAGAGCTTTTTGATAACATCTTAACTAATGCCAAAATCCTGTCTGGGCAAGATTGAACCTAGATATTCTCCCATTTGTCTCCAAGATTCCAAACCAATAGGTGTATTCTAATATACTCTATCTGCGGTCACAACTTGGTGGACAAGACTCGTACAGAAGACCACTGATCAGAAGGCAGTTTTATCACTATCCCATATGAAGCCATATCTAGGTTATTGCCCTTAGAATGAGAGATATCCACATTTATTCCCTTTTCCAACAACTCATGAGGTGAAAGAACTAGAAAACACATGTCTTGTCTCTCAAATGACAGACCTAGCCCTGAATATTTTGGTACTAGTAAAAAGACATGTCTCTTTCCTCAGTGGGAAAGGATTGTACTGGCAACAGATATACCTGTATAAGGACTGTTCTGGAGGAAGGCACCATATTTAAGGGGACTAACTCTTGACTTTTCCTACCAGGCAAACAGGAGCTAGGCCCTGTGAAGGAGGTTTAATGCTCCCCGAGCTTTGCATGGGAAGGAAGTCTGAGTGGCTAACCCAGGGCTGGGGATGCCACGAGACGGCAGGGTGCCTGAAAGTTAGGCAATGCAGTGTCTGTGATCGCATAAGGAGTTAGCCCAAAGGGCCTCAGAGGTATTTCACAGAGAAATGAAACAGTCTCTGGCTATTTCAACACTTGCCATCAGAAACTGCAAAGTCAGCTGATTTTGAGAGAAACTTGCTGGTGAACACAAGTATTAGCATCTTGTGCTTTCTACTTATACATGCTTTGAAACTGTAACATCCTCGGCACTAGGTTGAAAATATTCCACATGCTTTATTTTTCCCTTTTCCACTACTGTTAATGGAACTATTTTGCTTGTTACAGAAAACCCTTCCTCAAGAGCCTCTATGAGTAAAGGCAGTGAAGTAGGCAAGTGCTCTCTTCTCCATTTGACAGTCTCTTTCAAACTCTTCTTTCTAGACGGCTGACAGAAGCTGAATAGCCTGATCTGATGCACTAGAAACTTCATTCTGGTCCTGCCTCTGACACCCACTTACCGCCTAAACTTCATCTTCATGGGCCTGCATTTCCATCCCCTAAGTCTGTCATCCCTCTGGTTAGACTGAATTCTTCTAGAGAAACGCTGCTTCTCATTAGCATGTATTCCTTTACTCAGCTTAGAAGCCTGATACAAACTGGAGAGCTTTAATGCTTAAATGATGCAACTGCTGACCTAGGAAAATTTGAAGACGCAAACTACTAATGCTAGACTAAAACATAATTCTCATGTTGGAGCTTCATTCAGCATTGGAGCAAAATCAAGAGGCTGGAAATTCTTCCTACCATTTTATTTGTCTGTCTTGCTTTTCCAGTTCTGTTATGAATGCAGCCAGCAGTAGCTAGATTTCAGGAAGGAGGCCTGCATACAGCCAAGAAAGGTGAGCTCTAATCATTCCATTTACCAGAGATGTCCACAGAAGTAGAGATTAATAAGCATCTTTTGACAGCTCATGGCCTGCTACAGAGGTTTTCTGGGTGCATGGGAAGTCTGCATTGTCTCAACCTTGAATACACTTTCTGTTAGAAGTGAATTGCACAAGCTCAGATTTCCTCAGAAAACAACAGCTTATTACTGTGGGCTGCAATAAGTTACTACAGCTCTGAGAAATATTCCAGATAAGCAAAATTCTCAGAATGCAATGCAGCATCTTTGCTCTCAGCAAACATGGCAGTGCTGACCCTGCTACATCTGTGAGTCAGGTTTGCATGGCAAGCAGCTAGTCCCCATGGGCAGGATTCCTTTACCTTCACTCTCCAAAACTTAAGCACGAAGTCTGCTCTAATCACCTTAGGCTCACTATGTGGGGAGCCAGAAGCAGTTTCACTATAATTTCTTCTTCCCACCAACTTAATACAAAAGATTCAATGTTGACTAGGTCAGACTTAGATGTCTTCCTTGTAACATGTATTTATGTACCCTGTGTCACACACCCAGTGATGGCTTAGTCACACATCCTCAATACTAAACCTTGAAGTTAGAATCAAGACCATCATGATTCTTTTCCCACTCTAGTGTTTGTCTTCATGCAGCTTAATTCAAGAGCTTTCATACAGAGTTATCACTCTGAATAATCATCAAGGGAATACCATCAAGAGAATCAGTCCTGTTGACTGTAGGCTCTTGACTGAGGAACTGAAAAACTAGCATGCATTGTTAAGCTCTGCTATGGTTGCTTACACAAATGATAATTCCTTCAACCAAAAGAATTACTAAGTCAAATGGTATAGCCCATTTCAAACAGTCAGATGATATCACCTGCCTGACCCCTCTGGCCCTAAAAATTAGGAAACGTGCTCTACCTTCCAGATACAACCGTTAGGATCAGTGTCTCTCAAAGCCAAGCCACTTATCACTTGCCTGAAACATCCAGACCACTGTGAATTTGGTACTGGTTATTCTATGTTTATTGTAAGATGTATTTTCATTAGTAACTTCTTTTCAGTAATGCCTTTCTTCACTGAAAACAAAGATTTTTCAGTGTGTGGAAAAAGGAAGAACCAGAAACTGCCCAAGACTTGGCTCTTAGCGATTTGTGCTGGCGATGACCCTGCAAAGCACTTAAGTACATGCTCTACTCAGTGCACAGGTATGTCTTCATTGACTTTGCTGGGACAAATATGCAAGGTATGCAACACCTTACAGAGCAAAGCTCGTCACACAGCTGTTCTGAAACACTTCCCTGTTATAACTTGGTTTCTAACATTCTCATGACTCTAAATATTAATCCCAACAGTTTAGTATCTGTTGAGTCAGGACGCCACTTGTAACCTACTTGGGGCATGACCTCTAGCCCCAGAAAAACTGTCCTAGAGCCTTGCAAACACACAGTGAGTTTCTGTGGTGACTATATGTGAATTTGTGACCACTACACAAGCAAGGAAAACCTACCTTCTCTCATTACTGAGGCTGGTTAGGGCACTAGTTCAGTTCTGTGAAGTCCTTTATCTTCCCATGTAGTTAGTAATCAGTTTGTTTCTACCTCACCCATATTTACTCTGGTAGTTGAGCATCATCTCAATAAGGTGAGCAGCTCGTTTGTATTCCCTTTGCTAATTGGAGCCTTTAGGCATCTAGGCATCAGATCATGTTTGTGCAAGCACTGTAGAATAGCTCAAAGAATTCAAGTTCTAGTTGATTCAGGTAGTAGAGAGCCTTAATATCATCTGCTGCTAAGATTAATTAGTTGCTGTGACTCAGATGAGTTTTGGGTACCATTTTCAATCCCTGGGACAGAGCATTTCTAGTTGATTCAGGTAATAGAGAGCCTTAGTATCATCTGCTGCTAAGATGAATTTGTTGCTGTGACTCAGATGAGTTTTGGGTACCATTTTCAATCCCTGGGACAGAGCATTTCCATATATCTGAAGTATCCAGTACAGCTTCAGTTGCAACCTATGCAACTCTAACTGTGACTCTAAGCACAATGTAGTACATTAACTAAAATGTTAGGGGTTCTTCCCTTTTGTTTTGTTTGTGGGTTTTTTTTTTCATCTTTCTTGAGTACTAGCTCTTTATGAAAAAAAAAGTAATTTCTCTTGAGTGATAATCAGCCTTTCATTGTGTACCAGGTTCTGTTCCCAGTCCCCATTATGGCAATGCTTATACCTGCTGAGAGCAAGGAAGCCAATCATCAGACTTCCAGTACTGGGAGGCTAATAGCAGGAAATGAGCTCAAAGGAAAATTTCAGCTTAAATGACCATCTAACTGTCAGATGGTGTCAAAGGAGGACTGCTAGAATCGATAAAATGCTCTCTGATGTAGCAGAGAAAGATTTATGTATTTTTTTTAATGTCCACAGAGGACATTTTTATCCTACATTAATGAAGCCAGCTGTTAGAAGAAGAAACTTTAACACTTTCAAACATAGAGCAGCTCCTATTTTTACCCTTGTTTTCCATGTAAACAAGTACTTCCTTGAAAACAAACAAACAAACAAACAAAAACCACAGCACTGTGGGATTCATCAGCTTAAGTGTCTACAGGTTGTGGAGTCCTCCAGGCTCTATCCACGCTCCATGGTGAGACAGACTCTTCGAACACAACTCGGTCCCATCCTAAGCAAAGTGGGGTTTGTCACCTGATACTTTGCTTCTCCTTTAATTGAAGGTTGCCTTACTCTTTTACAGCTCAAGAGGGTAAACAGGAACACACACCAACTTTCTCTATCCCATTCATTAATTTGTATAGCTCTTAGTCATCTGCTCTCTAACAAAGTAGTCCTATTCTTTTCAATTTCTTCCTGAGGGAAGTCTGTCCATGCGTCATTATTTTTGTTGCCTGTTCTCAAGCCCCTTGTATTTTTCTGCTGTCTCCTTTGTCAGGGCAAACTGCAATTGGTAGTCCTGATTGTAGGGCTGACAATTCACACTATGCTGACTAGTTGTGCAAGACATTCAAGTTAGAGGAAGAGAAACTCCACGTATCTTGTGTAACTAACCAAAACCATGTAAATTACTACTGAATATGCAACTAGGATTGCTCTGCTTCCTGCATGAAAGACAAAGACAGGAAAAAAAAGATGGGAATTTCTTAGTAGGCTTTTGTGTATACACTGCTTCAAAGCTAAGAAGAGACACGGCTGTGGGAAGAAGCGTGAGTGCCCATTAGGAAATTTAAACACAACCTGAGACAAGGCACTTTACTCACTTCACCCTCTGGCTGTTCTGTCACCAGTGTCGTGATTGTCACACCAGAGTCTCCGTGATTTAGACCTCCCCCTGTAGTTTCTGTATCTTCACATTCCCCTGACCCACATTCCACAGCCTTGACACCAGAGCAGCTCCTGCCACTTTCAGCAACCAGCTCCAGAAATGCCCTGTTTTCTTTTTCTGGAAGACATCCCTCTACAATTGTACATCCCCTCCTAGTCCATCCCAATGACTTCTATTCTATTCTATTCTATTCTATTCTATTCTATTCTATTCTATTCTATTCTATTCTATTCTATTCTATTCTATTCTATTCTATTCTATTGATTTAAGTATCCCACCACAGAAATCCCCACTCTGATCTGCCCCACCTCAGATACAGTGCAGGGCTCAGACGGCCTGCACATCTATAAAAGGAGGATGCTGCTCCGCCTACAGACTTTGCCCTGGGGGAAGCAGTAATCGGTGCTGGCAAGGCTGGTTGCCACAACCAAGCACGAGTCTGGCCTGCCTTTCCCACATAAACAATTTCTGGTCCTTGTTCTGAAGGACACAATTAGGACATCAGCCACACTTGTCAAAAAAATCTCCCTTAGTGACACCTGAAAAGGGCCTGTCCAATGAATAGCAAAAGCTATTGAAGCCCTCAAAACTGGGTTTCTTTTCCCTTTCTCTCCCACTTTTTTCTGGAAGTATCTGTGAATTGTTGTCTGACTGGATGGCAAACACGATGTTCTGTCCTGCTGTTAAGACCAAATGCAGGCAGAAAGCACAAGCTGTTCACAAAAGATCATCAGCTTATGAATGAGTTGCAGGGGAAAAAATGTGAGTGATTTTCAGCAGCAAGGCAATCTTGGATGTTGATTAATGGCACCTGCAGCAGGACAGGCACAGGAGGGGGAGGCTTTCCCTTGAATCAGTAACAGGCTGGTATGTTTCACATAAGCTAGTTAAATAACACAGTATTGACTCTGCCCCTTGGCTGGGCATCTTAGGTAAGAGTGAATTGTGAAATCTTCAACCCAGTATTACTCTCTGACATATGCTTTTGAAGAAGTTACCACAGAAACCTCAAAAGCAGGTTTCAGTGAGACACACACAGGGCTTTGGTCCTGCACCAGCCATATGCAAGAAAGCATATTTCATCCCTCCTGAGGCCCCAGTGTTCCATGAGAATCTTTGTTTCAAAGGCAGAACTTGTGGGGTCTCATGGTCTCTCTCTGTGTCCCATGAGGATTTCCATGGGGAGGAGGTAGTTCTGCCTTGTCCCCCCTTGTGGGGTCTCGTGGGACAAATTGGGAAGTAAGTCTGAGATAAGAGCTGGTTGAATAGATGCAGGAACTAACACACATGTTTACAAACCCCAGCCTAGATCTGGGTATCTGGCTGATGAATAGGGATGGCAGCTGATAGCTGTAGGGGTTCCCATCTTCTCCTCCAAGCCTTGTCACTGCTTTGAACACCTCAGCTGCTAGTGTGGCACTAATTGAACCACTGCAAATTACGGCTTGGTGTATTAAGGAGACCCAAAGCCTGTGCCAATTCTTCTGTTAATATTACTGGTCTGCAAACTTCTGGTTCAACAGCTGCCTGCCAAGCAACTGAGCCACCTTCAGAGTGCGAATGAAAACTTCCGAGAGAGAGGTGGGGCAGACAGCCGGCGGCAGGAATCACTGCAGCCATCTCTGGGTAAGTCATCATTGCCTGTGAATCAGAGGCCTCACAAAGCAGATCTTAGGCGGGATGTAAAATATTACACATAGCTCTAACAACTATGAGGTTTTTTGAGCCTCATGATGTGTGGCGTTCCCCGTGGCACAGACTAAATCCATGACTGCACGCTTTCTAAGAAGCTTAGGAAGTGATTGTATAAAATTAGTATTAACTAGTTTCACTATTATTAAATGGAAAATTGAAGCTTTCGACACTAAGCTATTCAAGGTGGTTGCTACACAAATGCCCGGTAATGCCCTCATCCACAATAACCATTATTAAGGCTGCTCCTTAAAAGCTGAGGAAAAATGTATAATCTGTTGTATTATAATCTACTTTCCTAGAGCAGCCATGAATTTAAAATCTATTAAGAATGGCACATACAGGAAGAAATTTCCTGTAGGATCACAGAACAGCTCAGCCATAAATAGAGCAAACCCTGTCAGTTAAGCTGCAAAGGATAATCAGACGTATCCTCTCCTGGACTCATAACATCAATTTATCTGTTTGGCTAACTTTGGTTTGCTCTTTGTATTATAGTTTGTGGTTCCAATGTACCGGGATACTTAAGGCAACCCAAACCCACAATGTTTCCTTTGCGCCGTATTTTGGTCATCTGAAAAATCATGCATCTTATTTTCCCCCTTTCATTTTTTGAGATCCTCAGTATTTACAGAGTTCACATCCATTGGCAAAAAAGCCAAAATTCTTCCTCCTGGGCCTGTTAAAATAAACCAAAAAAAGCTAATAGAATTGCCAGCACGGAAAAGTGCTACCACCGGAACAAGGGGCAGCAGCTGCTGCTGTGTTGGAGTCTCAAAGAACTGCCCGAATGTTAAAAGGGGAAAAAAGAGGGTAAAAGTACCTCAGTGCTGCAATAAGACAGCAAGCTGCCAGCCAGACCACAGTGCTTTATCTGAATAGAGCACAGTGGAGAGGGTCATCTTGCATCAAACCTGCAAGGTCAGTAAATAATTATTTTCCCTATTTTGCAGATGGGAAAGAGGGGAGCAAATTATTTAAGGCCATCCAGTGGGTCAGTGGTAGGACCAGGACTGCTTTTCCCACGGCCTCTGAGCTATACGCTTCATTTTCTAGAATACTATATTCTACGTATAGCATTCAAAATAAAATTATAAGGGTCAAGACATCAAGAACAAAGAACAGTGCAGATTTTTTTGTCTAATGGGACCTTGATTGCCTTCTTTGCTAGTATCCACAAGAAAGAAACAGGGGAGGAAAAGGGGAAGGAGAAAGCTAAAATGCCCTCTAAGGTTCAGCTTTTTGTAATTATTTGGGTGAGCAAGAATTTTGTTGGAAAACTCCACTCACTGAACATGGAGGCAGTATGATTTCAAAAGCAAGGCAATCTGCTATGGGCCTAGACAAGATCTTAAGAGGTGAAGCTCTTATGTTCGACAGATACTCCATTAATGTTAGACGTTTGAAACAATTCCGTGTCAGAACGATACACTTATTGTGCTCACAGGTTCATCCATCAGGAGCTGTTCCTGGAGTGAAGCTCCCAAGCCAGCCTTTTCTCATTAAAATAATAATAATAATAAGGAAGACCATGCAATCATACAGTTATAGTTCTTGTATCAGATTTCTGAGATTTCTGCCTCAAGAAGAATGGAATGGCCTTGAATTTAAAGCTCTCGTGTCAGATTCATGCAGCAGCAGCAGCAGTGAATGTGCATTTTCACTGGCCATGTTCTAAACAACCCCAGCAAGCTTTCTCCAAAATCATTTTATAGGACACCTATTCCTAACTGTCTTCTAAAGATGCTGTGTGGTCAAATATACCCCAGAATGGAAGATCTGAGAATCCTCTGAAGTGCCACCATGAGCAGGTGCAGAGATATGTCCCATACGTCAGCTCTTGGGCACTTCTGCCTATGATCATCAGGCTGCAGAAACTGAGGCGTTAGGACCTTCCCCAGCTGCCTTGGCACAGCCCTTCCTTTTCCACTCTACTCAGCACAAAGCATTTTCCCTGAATATCCTGGCCTAAATTTTGCCATCAAATATCTTAATGCCAACTTACTGTTGATGGAACATGGTCTGTTCATTCATCAAAAGAGCTTTAAATAAATCCCCTACGTGAACACACAGGGTTCAGCAAGCAGGAAAAATCGGATTTTTCAAGAGCCCTCCACTGCTGTTTTCATTAAAATTAGCAGCAAAACTCCCATTAAACTTGAGAACACTGCAACCAGTGCTAAGCTACTTTAAAAACCCTGTCTGTATTGACTAAAATCCACAGCCTTATGCCAAACAATCAGTTCCATCCAAGAGGCTCAAAGAACTAGACTAGGAAAAATCCATAAATTAGCTCATAGGCTAATCAGCTCCTCAAAGTGATTCTTATTTGTTTCCTTGGAAATGAAAAACAGCCAGAAGAAAAAGTCTTCAAGCTCATGAAAGCGTTCTCTCTTTACCTACATGAAGAAGATCTGAGGATTTAAGCAAATGATGAGTGCTCAGTAATAACCTCTTCAAAGTGTACCCTCTGTGCTAATGCCCTTGATTGTGATAGTTGGAGGAATATGAAAATTGTACAGACTAAAATTCACCCACTTGAGTGGTGCCTGTTTTATGGTAATTCTCTGCATGGAGGTCACGTTTGAGCCACTGTAAAGCTGATAACCAGGCAGTGCTACAGTTAGTAGGAAACCCTGCCTGTGTTTTTAAAACATATGGTTGGTGCTTCTCTTTTGGTTTTCATAGTTTTCTTTTTTTCCTATTCAGATTGTAAAATGGGGTGGATTAGGCAATTTCAGTCTGGCTTCAATCAATCAGATTTAATCCAGCAAAAACCTCTACTTTCCCAAGGAATTACTTTATAACTGGTCAATGGGCACAGTGAAATGAGTTGGTGGGAGCATTTGGGGAGTTTCTTGGGAGAGCATTGTCTCACAAGACTTGAAAAGGTCAGAGTAGAATGGATTCTCTCACTATAGACACCACTGGAACTGCTGCAGTCTGGTTTAGATCTGTATTTCCCCCCATATTTCTACATTTTACAGAGCTGATGTCATAACATCTCATCTCAGACATACCAGAACAGAAGCTTTCTATTTTGGTTTAGATTTTTCTACATGAGAGGCAGAACCTAGGCCCATTTTGAAAAAGCAACCCACCTTCTATTAGTTTGATAATTGGTTCTTTTCTCAAATTCCTTGGTGGTTAAAGAACATGGTGTTCTTACTGGAATATGAGTTCTTTCCACTCAATAGGCAAGCAAGGTTTTAAATAGATTTAGTCATCAGTATTTTTGGCCCTGTCTAATGTAAAATCCAAACCAAACCAAACCCAGCATAGTTCCTGAGTCTCTATTCCTCCATGCCATCAAGGCTGAGTTATTCCCAAACGAGCCTTCCTCTATAAAAGCATTTGTACATGGCTGCCTCCTGACAATCCTAACCAAAACCTGACCCAAGAATTGGACCACCCTACCTGACATTAGATCAAAACAGCATGAAATTGCTTCTTCAGCAAACATACCGTCTTATCTCTCTTGCCAGATAAAAGAGAGCATGACTTCCCACTTGGATAATACTAACTACATCCCTCCAACAGTCTAGCAGCAGCAAAATGTCCCAGCTTCCCTCTGGCAATTGTGGCTCCCGAGTCTCCCCTAGCATGAAAAGGCCAAACCCCATAGCAGAAAGCCCAATGACACTTACTCTCATTTATTGCCCACATCACAGAAGCACTTTCACAGTGCATTTCCCAGAGACATTTTCTCTTTAGAACTTCTGATACCTTGACTCAGTCAGCCTGGAGGTCCTTGTGGCTAGTTAAACAAAACTACAGTGTGAGCTCCCACCCACAATTGGCTCTAGTGAAAGTAAAATTAACCTTCCAAGTCACTTTTGCCACTTCTCAAGAGGCTTTTAGGAACCATAACCGGGGCTGCATCACAAGCAGCATGGTCAGCAGGTCGAGGGAGGTGGAGTCACACGTATCTGTTTGACTGGAAAACACTGGCAGGACATCTGATAGCCCCCTGTATGCTTACAGACAAGAAAATAAGCAAATCAATTTCATTTCAGGATTTCAGTCCTCCCTCTTATTCCAGTTCCTTTTATTCAGTGGTTGACTTGAGGCAGCCTGGCCATCGCCAGGGCTCCAGCACTCTTACATTGCCTTCCCTGAGAGTCCATCCTTCCCAGAGGATCTCCTCCAGCCCTGAGACAGCAGCCTGCAAGTTCTTCTCCGGAGTAGATGCTCTCCACGGAGCCCACCGCCGCCAGCCCCACATCTTGCCCGGCCTGAGCCTCCCTCTGCGGCCGAGCCAGCTCTGTGCTGCCACCAAGTGTCAGGCCCCGCTCCTACCGCGCTCATACCCAGCCCGGGCAAGAGCCCACCTCTTCCCCAAAGGTAGGTTTCAGTGCCGCGCAGTGCTGCAGGAACCTCAGCCTCCTTCCAGCCAGTGCCCTGACCGCTGATTGCGGAGTGGGACTCCCTCCGTGGAACAACGGACATCTACCTTCCACGGAGACCATGTAGCAGGATGGAAACTGCCCCACCTTGAGAGATCTTCTAACCTTCTGGCTGGGACAGACACGTGGGTGATGTGGGTTAAGACCTCCTCTAGTAAAGAAAGAGGTGGAGGTCATGTGTTCCACATTCTGGCTTAGTGTCTTAACCACAGGAATATCTGGGTGCAGCTTTTAGGAGGAAGTTCTGACTTCATATGTGTGCTCCAAAATGCCTTTTGGCTCAGGCCCCAAGTGACAAATATGAGCAGGGGAGATTGTGGGACATGCAGAGATGTAGGCACTCCTCTACTCAAAGCAAAGCAGAAGCAGAAACAAAGTCGACGTGCCTAGAAGCAGAGATGTCAGTGACTGCCAGAACTTCCCTGGGGAAAACCTGATGCCTGCTACCTTTATGTACCTCCTAATTTGTAGTAGATTAGTTCATCTAATATCTGGACTTGCTCTTCTCTAGGGGTAAGACTTCAAGGCTGAAGTCTTCCAGTGAATAGATTAAGACTATAATTAAATGGCTGTCATACTAAGAGCCCAATACCAATATATGGAAGAGCACCATTCCATTCCCTGCTCCAGATAATATTTTTTAATGTAAAAGAGAAGCTCACCATCCAGAGGCATTCATGAGTCCAAAAGTCCCAACTGACATGGAGCTGCATGAATATCACCAGCCAAAAGTAGCTCTGAGACCTGGCCTCCCATATGTCATAAGTGCTCCTTAATACTCTCATCCTCTCCAGATAAGAAGGGGTTTGGTTTCATAAACTGTTTTCAGAGTCAGACTCAATCATCACAGCAAGGCAGGTGGAAGTACACCTACTTCAAGAATCTCATTAACAAAGAAGCAAACCATGCCTTGCTTTGTCCACAGTTATCCAGAGATGCAGATGTAGATGTAAAGAAAAAGAGTGGAGACGCTCCTGGGAGAAATGGCAGTGCCCAGAAACAAAAACTGAGAGCCTAAGTTGGCAATTAGACATTTGAATCTTCCTTTCAAGCCTGTCTTCATCATTCTAGGTCATGAGGACCTTAGGTGTACATCTACTTACAGCAGCTCAATGTCTTTCTGTACTACCTGTGTCTGTTTAGTAGAGGCAAAATTTATATTGCTGTCTCTATACATCACACTTGCAAACAATGGGAACTGACTACAAATAGGGTCATTAGAAATGGGTAAATAAACTATTATATCCATTAAATGTGTGGATACAAATGCATGTAGTCAGGCAGGACAATTAGATTCAAGGTATCATTATATTCTGTACTTCAGACACAAACATAAGTGCTGGATCCTGCCTGGGAAATGTAATAAGGTGAGATGGAAAGTACTTATTGGTTTGAGGGGTACTCTTCCTTAACAAATTACACAATTATCTTATTACCTGGGGCATTATAATTTATACTACAGTCCTGCCCACAGAGGTAAATGCCTCCAAAGCAAATCTGAGGGCCATTACCAGAGCAGCATGGGACAGTAACTTAGAATCAAAGAATTGTTTTGGTTGGATAAGACCTTTAAGATTATCGAGTGGAACTGTTACCTAACTCTACCAAGTCTGGTGCTAAACCATGTCCCTCAGCACCACATCTCTGCATCTTTGAAACACCTCCAGGAACCGGGATTCAATCATGCCCCTGTGGAGCTTATTCCAGTGTTTGATAACCCTTTCAGTGAAGACATTTCTTCTAATATCTAGTCTAAACCTCCCCTGGTGCAACTGGAGGCCATTTCCTCTTGTCCTATCACTTGTCATGAGGGAGAAGAGACCAACACCCACTCGGTATATGTATAAAACAACAAGGTCTCCCTTCAGCCGTTTTCTCCAAATTAAATAACCCCATTTCCCTCAGCTGTTCCCCATAAGACCTCTTCTCCAGACCTTCACTAGCCACCACATGGATTTAACTTCATTCATTAACACTCTTTGGGCTTAGCCAGCCAGCTAGTTTTTCAGCCAGTCAACTGTCCACTCATCCAATCCATGAGCAGCCAGTGGGAGACAGTGTCAAATGCTTTACTAAAGTCTAGGTAAACAACAGTCTTTCCCTTATTCAGTAAGCAGGTCACCTTGTCATAGAAGGAGATCAGGTTCCCCAAGCAGGACCAGCCCTTCATGAACCCATGCTGACTGGGCCTGATCACCTGATCATTGCTGACTGAGCAATGCCACTCAAGATGATCTGCTTCATAACCTTCCCCAGCACTGAGGTCAGACTGACAGGTCTGTAGTTCCCTAGATCCTCCTTCCAAACCTTTCCAAACCTTCTTGTAGGTGGGCATCACATCTGCCAGTCTCCAAACAACTGGGACCTCTCACGTTAAACAGGACTACTGATAAATGATGGAAAGTGGATGGTAAGCACTTGCAGCAGCTTCTGCAGTACCCTTGGGTGTGTGACGTCCAGCCCCATAGACCTGTGTATATCCAAGTGGTGCAGCAGGTCACTAACCATCTCCCCTTGGACTATGGGGACTTCATTCTCCTCCCCATCCATCCCTAACTTCCAGCTCAGAGGGCTGGGTACCAGAGGACTATGTCTCCCTCTATATCTAATAAAGGACAGAGATTCTCCTTAGTCCTCCTTTTGTTGCTAATATATTTGTAGCAGCATTTCTTGTTGTTTTTAACAGCTGAAGTCAGATTGATTTCTAGTTGGGATTTGGCCTTTCTAATTTTCTCCCTGCATAGCCTCACAACAACTTTGTAGTACTGAGTGGCCTGGACCCTATGGTTCCAAAGACCATAAACTCTCCCTTTTTCCCTCAGTTGAAAATAAATCTTTCTACTCATCTAGGCCAGCCTTCTTTCCCACTGACTTGTATTTTGGCACGTGGGAATGACCTGTTCCTGTGCCTTTAAGACTTTCTTCTTGAAGGAAGTCCAGCCTTCCTGGACTCCTTGGCCCTTCAGGACTACCTCCCAAGAGACTCAGTTTCCAAAACAGGCTAAAGTCTGCCTGCCGGAAGTCCAGGGTGGTAGTTCTGCTGAGCACCCTCTTTACTTCTCTAACAATCAAGATCTTGTGCTATATATACTCTTTAGGAGACTTAAGGACATTTTTTTCATGGCCCCTGTTCCCTGTCAAAATCCAGTGAATTTGAAGCAACAACACTGGGACCAGCAGAACATTCAGAAATGCCCAATAACGTATTCAGAACTGTTAATGCCCTTCTATTCTTATTAAATTGACATGGGTATAGGAGAGGAGGGGAGATAGCAAAAACATGATCTCTTCTCTCTATCCCTTTTTGATCTCTTCTCAGCTCCTGCTCAGCCATGGCAAATAAGCTGCAGAGATAGAATCCCAGCAGAGCAGCAGACCAACAAGAGAGCATGTGACATGTGGGTAAGAAGTTTCTTGCACTGTGAGATGGTAAGGAACAGGCTATGTTTTGAAAGCAGACTCTTTGACACAGGGTCTTGCATTTCATCTTGTTGTCACACTGTGTTACCACATCACATCACACTGTGTGACATAATCAACAAACCCTGTTGTAACCTGCCTTAGTATGTGTCATGGGAAGGCAACCTGCTGCTCAATGCTCATAAGGGTGCTTCAGAAAAAAGGCAGTCCTGCTATTTCCCCACACCCAGAAGAGTACCAGAAGCAAAGCTGAACATAAAGAGCTGCTGTCCTCCTGGCCATTCCTAATTGGCTCCCAAGCAGTCAACACTTGTCCCCCAGAACATTTCAGAAATTCCTGAGTACATAGCAATATAAAACCACTGAAATGAAGTAATGTCCCATGAAGAAAAAGGCCGCCTGTTGAAACTTACTATTTCATATTCAAGTAGGAGGTGGTATGATAGAGCACACCACAATAGGATCCTGGCAGTGCACATCAGTAAGGACAAATGAACTATTCAGTGCTCACCCAAGACATTTCATTGTCATCTTCCACTGAAGTTTGCTCCACTAACCCTCTTCATGACTTGTCATCCTCACAGTAGTGATCTCAGCTGGGAAGTGATACCAAGTAGCTACTCAGAATCTGAGAACTTTACACTTTTCCTTTTGCTACATTCCCCAGGAATTACCAGTTGCCTCACTTTGTGGATGTCCCAGCAGATGACATTTAAAGCAAGCACTCTCCTGATTTATCTTGTCCCCAGGGGATTTCTAACCTATGTGGACTATGTCTGTGAATAATGAAATATATCGTCACACTACAAATTAAACACATTAAACTAAATGACTGTCTCTTGTGCTCTTTCTCACTTTGTGAACTTCTACTCATGTATCATTGTCCCTGACACCTTCAATACCATGGACTTCTCTTAAATTCAGAGAAATAAATTCTGTGCACAACTTAATAAGCAGCATTTTAGAAAACCTCTTTTTATATTCATCAAGTAGGTCGTTCACCCCTGAGTGCCGAGTCAGCAAAATGGCACCTCCCATTTTGCACCTCAGCATAGAGATGGATTTCACCCAGAAAGAAAAGTTTGCTTCCCAAGCAAAGAGAATTTAACTGTGAGCCATGCAAGCAAGCACTCTAGTTGTTTCTCTTCTCAACATTCCCCAAAGCATCCTGTTGTCAACAAGCAGTAATAGGGAGAAGACATCACTCTCTGGAATGTGATGCACAGACCCCTCTGATTGCCTGCCTTTCCCACCAAGGGCATCATGGTCCACAGGCAGGAGCATCTGGTTAGCAACACTCTCATTGCAAAAGAATGAAGTATTCATATCTTTAAGTGCTTGTAGTTTGGAGTGAAAAAACAGTGCAAGATGCAGGTCAAGTAAGTGTACCCAGACTGCATCACAATGCACAGGGCTTCACCTTGCAAGGAATGCGTCCTCCAGTGTTTGTGGCCTTGTACCACTGCATACTTGCTGAATTTCCTCAGCAGACCATACAGTGTGTTCATGGCAGTCATGGGCAGCCTGCATGTGTCTCTGCCTCACACAGCATACAGAGGCCATACAAAGCCAACAAATCCCCAGGTGCTTTCATCAGATGCTGAGAGTCCTTCATTGCATCAAGGCAGGCATTTCACTGTGTGCAGGAGCAGCAGAGCATGACATCAGTGTGAGTGGAATGGGGAGGAGAGCAGCTCACTTGCTGTGTACACAGCAGCCACCTAGGCAAATTGGTTGCAGGCAGTGTCATTAATAAAAGCTGGGAAGTGTAGCTATCTTGATGACAGAAGCAGATTGGATTGCAGCACAGGTTACTGTTTGCATATTTACAGGGAGAAAGGACAGTGGTAAACATTTCCACAGACTGATGGACAGGACTGCAGCCTCAGCTGTATAAACCAGGCACTTTCAGAAGCCTGAGGATGCTGCAGGGGCACAGCATGAACATCATGCATTCTGAGAGACTTGGAGAGAGTGGGGCTGGTAGTATTGCCAGGCCAAAGACTGGATGGTGGTTGTAGGAGTCTACAACCAGCACCCTCTTCAGCTTTGGGGGTGTGACGTGGGCCAGTCAGGGCCCCCTGATGCCACCATATTCCACAGACACAAGGTGAGGGTCAGAATGGTGGGTGGCACTGTCCCACAAGACTTCATAGATCCCTGTGGTGGTGGCATGCTTGGGATGGTGACACAGCCACCAGGACCAGATACTAACCTGTCCTCAAGACTGGAACCAGGATGAGCATCTGCAGAAAAAAGGAATTATCTCTGCTTCCTGGCAGGTGGCCTGCCCTCCTCGCACTGTGATCTTGTTGGATCACCTCAGAGAAAATGACTGAGTGCCTTGGCCAGCAACCAGGCAGGACAACAAAGAGTAAGCAGGAGTGATTCACGCACCATGCCAGACAACTCTTCCTCCCCATTGGCGCCCGCCTTGCTCTGTAGCAACAACCCATTTGCTCCAGGCATGGGCACTGGCAGCCTCTCTTTCATGGTGACCCCCTGACACCATTTTTAAGGGTTTAATCCCAGCTAACTAGCACAGATTCAGTGTAAAACCTTCCCAGCTGAGAGTATCTTCTCAGTCCCTACAGGATCCCACCTCCCCCAGGAACCACCCACCTTCATCCACCGGCCAGCCTCTCTCAGCTGCTGGCCAAATGCATCACACAGCTCCACTTTCCTCCCAAGACTGCACCTCTGATGGGCAGGTTTGGAGGAGGAATGGGAGCAGGTTGCTAAGTCTTTGGTTTCCACAGTTTTGTCCTTGTGTAGCTCCTACCACAAATCCCTAGTCTCCACAGGGCCCAGGATCCTATAATTAGTATTAGGTAAGATTAAGATAAAGACTAGCTAAGTAGCTAATTTATCAGGCATTCAAGAAGAAATGCAACCTGAATGTTAATGCACATTGCAGTTGAATACAGAATACAGAATTAACCAGCTGGGAAAAGACCTTCAAGATACAGTCCAACCTATCACCCAACACCACCTAATCAACTAAACCATGGCACTAAGTGCCTCATCCAGTCTTATTTTAAACACTTCCAGTGATAGTGACTCCACCACCTCCTTGGGCAGCCCATTCCAATGGTCAGTCAGTCTTTCTGTGAAGAATTTCTTCCTAACATCCAGCCTAAACTTCCCCTGGTGCAGACTGCGTCCTCTTGCTCTGTCACTGGTTGCCTGGGAGAAGAGACCAACCCCCACCTGTATTATTAGTAATAAAATATCCTGCTTTAATTTACTTTCAAATACCTTTTGCTTCTGGCTGGGAAAGCACACTTGTAGTGATGCCACAACCTCTTAAATCCTCTTAAACCCTAATACAACTATATATTTTTGGTAGGAAAAAATTCAGTCTGTCATCGTTTATGGGTAACTCTCTCTGTTAATCCTAAAAATAGGAGTAGGGGAAGTAATTTGCAACCTACTTTAACCTTCAGATTTAAGATTTGCAGCGTGTGTCCTTCTGCTGCTTTTCCACACAATGGCAAAAGGGCAGTGAAAGAGGAGCAGCACACCTGGCCATCCACAGCCAGAATGGGCAGGTGAAAAGCAGGAAGCTGATCCAATTTGAGACAAGCAGCAAACTGAAATATGCATCTTGGTGGAAACACGTTCTTGATCTGCAATGTTCTGAGCATACACCCTTATGCTTCACAAATGCCTGAAGGAGGACAGCAACATTGTAAACCTGACTCCAAGCAATCTCATCTTCTGAACTAAAACCTGGCAGCCATATAAAGTGGCACAAGAATGATGTTCCTCCATCCCTCACCACTGAGTCATTGATTCTCACCTTTTAGCTGGGGAATGGACACATGCTCTCTTCTGACCCTGTATTTTGTAGTTTCCTGACCCCATTAATGTCTGCACAACCCTTACAGTAATGTGGATAGGACCAAGCATAGCCACTGCATGAAAGTGAGTTTCTTATCCATTGCCATAGCTGTCTGCCCCAGCTAATGTCACTTCTGCTTCCTAGTCCCCATCATTTACTAGCCTCACAATTGCTTCTTGCTGCATGAGGTAGACTCCCTGGCTGGAGTCCACCTCTGTAATGCGCTGCAGTCATCAAATTGCCATGATGTGTCCTGTCAGTGTAGACAGCATGGAGACTACAGTGCAGTAAGTAAGGGTAATGTAATGAGGCCACAGGGCCAAGAAGCCCAAGAGGAGCTGAGACAGGAAGCACAGGAAGCCTTCTCCATGAGGCATTAGAGATACTCATGCAGCCACACTGATTAATATTGCCTCTCCCAAAATGAAACATGCCATCTCAAGGTCAGTGTGAATGAAAAAGCACACACTCCCAGCCTGCTTGGACTGAAAGGAGAACAGTAGTGCAGAGCAGAGGGAAGCAAGTAGTAGCAATAAATATTATAAAGGAACTTAATGAGGATTACTGTCTGTCATGCAGTAAGAGGGTATCTTTTCCCCTCACTTTTCCTTTCTTATTTTTTTTTTCTAAAGAAACAGCTTAAATTTATAGTTCTGGAGATGGGCACTGAACAATGAGTCGACCTAAGTTCAAGAAGTTGTTCCCATTAAAGGCAGCAAGATAGGCAGACAGAAGGAAGTTCAAATGCCTCCACTGGAAAATTGAATAAACAGTATGTAGAGTACAGAAGTTGCCTTAAATAGGGGCTTCTAAAAGTTAGAACTGACCTTGAAGGCAGGGGAAAGGCACTTAAATAATACAAACAAAGGAAGGAAAGGAGTAATGCAGCAGGTGAGGATTTGCACATGTTTTTTTGCCTCTAGACTCTTGACAGGGACATTTTTAATGGTGTGTGAGGGTGAGGTATTTTTCAGGAAGTCCAAGGAGGCAACAGAAGTTGGTAATTGCTTGCAAGAGATTTGTTTCAGTGAATGCTATGGTTTTGCTACACCTCTGTAGATCAGGTCACATCATCTTTGTGAATGACATCAGCTTCTCATGCTGTCTAAATGCACTGAGTATTAACACCTCTGCGCTGTGGATGTACAAGGTTGGATCACTCAGGCCCAGCCTTTGGGATCAAATAGACTGTGTTTAGCTGTGTACATTTGCAATGATTCATGAGATTGTCTGCAATCACTGCAAAAATAGTACTTATGCAACTCAGGAGCTGCTACTGAAATCCTGACATTTACTGGGTCTTCCCCTCTTAGTCACACTTATTTCAATTCATTTCCATGCTGCCAAGAGAACTTCATACAGAAAAGGCATAAACCTGAAAGAGGAACTGGTGGAGTTAGGAAATGCAGCAAAAGGGGATGATCATTTCTTTGCAATTGTGATGAGGAAAGATTGCAGCTGCTATTCCCCCTGTAGAAGTGAAATGTGCAAAGTCAACAAAAAAAGGGAGACAAATCTGTAGAGAATTTCTTTTTTCTTCATATTTTGCCATGTTGATGTTTCTCTTTACTTTTAAATAGAGTCGCTAAGGCATGACTAGAAGGTATGTTTTTCCACCCATTTTCTAGAAGTGCTGTCCAATCATTTCTCCCTTTCAGTATGAGCCCAGCAATACCCTGACGAGTACCACTTGAAGGATGGCTCTGAGCATACTAAGCACAGGGGATTTAGCCCTTTCACCCATAAGCAACCTGCCAGATCTCATTCACTGAGCCACAGTTCACACATGGAGTCCTTATCCCCCATGCCTTGAGGGCTTACCTAGTAGAGGCCCTATGTTTCCAACACACACCCACAAACACAGAGAAGAAACCTGGGAGTTAGGACAAGTATGAGGGTTTCTTTCAGTGTTCACAGCTGCCCTTAAAAATCTTTCAGAGCAGAACCTGTAGAGCCAAATGATAAGCTCATTTCCTATACTGGAATGAGAACTACAATTCCTGCTAAACCCACTGAACCCAGGAGTGTTGGCTGGTACATGAGCTTCATGTGAGAAACACACAGAGTAAGCCCACAGACCCAGGCCATCAGGACAGGGGCACCTTTGTCACAAGAACTTTGTGAATACCTGTTCAGTCCCATTTTAACTTGAACCTGTGCTGTTACCTATCCATGGGGTTACACTGGTGTGAAAGTTCAGTCTCAGTGCTCCAGACTGGACTGCGTTAGTTCCCTTTTTCTTTTCAAGTCATCTGAAATTCAACTGAAAATTGTTGAGCTCTACACATTTGGCACAGTGGAAAACAAGGATTTTGGACTACACTCTAAGTGCTCATTTTTTGGGATGGGGGTCAAATATCATTTGTCAGTGCAGGAGTAGTAAATGAAGGCCTTCAGAAAGTTTTTGCCATGAAGTTTGCCATGTGCAGTAAAATGAGAAACTGCTTTATAGAAATCAAGCCTGAAGGAGCACTGGTCAATTTCCTATTTTCAGCAAGGCAGGCATGCAAAATGGAATTGAAAGGCATGCACAAACCAAATACAGGTCCCTTATCATGGTAGGTGAACAATCTAAAATCTGCTTGTATCTCAGTGAAGTCCTGTGGAAGTTGCCCAATCATTTCCTTACTCTCTCACTTTGAGGTTCTTCTTAATTCTTCATCCTGGCATGGAAAGGAAATGGAATTTCAAAGCTCAAGCACACGCAAAGACAGTTTTGGCTTCAGCTTCCTAGTAAGTTAAATACAACTTATACCTCACTGAGGAGACAGCTTTATCTTCAGGGCTACATGGTAGAGCATGCAAAGAGACACAAGTTTTGTAGTGAAAGAAGAACACAGGCAACCAAGCACATATACTCAAAATGCTGGAAGGTCCTTTATCTGTAGCCCTGAGATACCTCCTAGACATCCAGGTGTTATGAAAAGGAACACTCAAACAGAGAGATGCAGTCAGGGCTCAGCATTGAGTTGAAATGCAACCACTGAAGAGATTCTCAGAGCCATCATGTCAGGCTGGGCACCTTTTACACAGGCAGTGTTTCACAACCACTTATGAGATCAGATCACAGCCTCTCAGGGTGCATGATTAGGCACCAGTGTAAAGTGCATAGCGCGTGGATCTCAGGCACCTGCCTGAAACAAGAAGCAACAGCAAAGAGCATTCAGGTGTGAAAGAGGTATGGGTATGACATGGGGGGAAAAAGCTCTCTTCTAGTGTTTCCTGTTTTTTCTAATAATGTGAAATAACGTGATGACAGTTAAGGACATTGGTACAATATCTCCAAAATGCATATTTGCTTACCCTTCACAGAACAGAGACAAGAAATGTAGCAGGTCACCAGGCTTCTCCGCCCTCTGTGTCTCCTGATACTGAAACTTAGAGATGTCCTTCAGAGAGATGTCCCCTATACCAAGTCATCCTGGTTTCTAATGCCAGCAGAAGTGCTGATTTGCATATAGACAGCTTTCTACTGGAAGGCTGTCCTTTCTTCCAGAGAGTAGTTGGTAATTAATGATCTGTGCTTTCTGTAATCAGGCAGCACTCAGTGTAATGGTGCTGTAGGTCATGTTTTTCTATTCCATGATTAGATTTTTGCAAGAAAAGCCTCTTATCTGATCAAACTTTTAGAAATAAATAAATAATTAAATTATCAGGATTGCAGAAGGGAAAAAAAAAAAAGAGAGAGAGAGAAAAGAAGACCAATATCAGGAAGAATGACAGGGAGGGTTACAGATTTAGAAACGTGTGGAGAGCTTAAGGTGAAAATACTCCTACATCTGAGATAAAGGGACAGAAAGGAAAGTATAAACGTTGCTTGTGCTCCACCTGATTCTCAGTATCATGACCTGGCTGAGATCTCTCCTTTCCAGAATACGATCATGGGCATTTAATTTATGGCAATCACAAGGGCAAAAAAGTATCCAGAAGTAATCAAAACCTGAAGTAGCTGAAGCAAGTACAAGATACTCAGCTTTTCTCTGCATACCGGGAAGTTTAGATATGGAGCAGACACTCACTGAGAATTGCTCCACCCTCATTCTGAGAAGAGTTCCCACTGATTCAACATGCAGAGATAAGTCTAGAATTACCATGTGGTTTGGTTTTTTGTTGCAAGAGCTTCTTGCTTCGAATATATTTGTCAGGTAGCTGTCTTTAGCAACCAATCTTTGCTTTTTGTTTCTCCAGATGTTTGCCATCCTCCTGTGTGGCACATTTTCCTTTGGTCAGAGGAACCAAAAATTGTCTTTGTCCACCAAACATATCAGTTTTCTTTTAAAGCTGGAGTCATCACTCTCACCAAGCAACACAGGCATAGGAAGATCAGGGCAATGGGAAAGAGCTGAGGTGTTCATGGCACAGGAGTAAGCAGTACCACTGGGAACCACATAGTGCTGGAGTGCCCTAATGAAATATATTGGCACCAGTATGAACCATTGTTTCTCTGATTACAAAATGGCTGTGTTGAAATGTCTACCAGGCACTGCTAAAACACCAAGTTCTTATATACCACTTGTCAGCCATCATTTTCAAAGCACTTTCAGAGGGTGGGAAATGATTTATGCAAGGTCACTGAATAGAAGCAAAATTAAACCCCTCTGTGTCTGAGTCATTTGCCAGCATCCTAACCACTGAGATACTCCAGGAAACCCTGGCTTCTTTGTTATGTTAGCCATCCACAGGGCAGGGCATAGCAACAGCAGCAGCAACAGATATACAGCTGGGATTTGCTTAGCCAGGGTTATCAGGACAGTTTTAAGTGGTGCAGCTTTGAAGCACTACATGTGAGAAAGATCTTCTTTTCACATGCAGCAAAGTGATGCAAATCACAGCGTTATCTTTTCTCTGGAATCTATGGACAGAGATACTCAGAAGGCCATACTAATATCACATTTATGCTTACAGTTGTCAAAGCAGGAAATGAACAATTTGGGAGGTAGGAGAAAAACTGCAGACTCTACATTTCTGAGTGGTGAATGATCTTTCCACGACCTTTCAGTTTTGCACCTCATCTTTTATTTAAACTATCTATTTAGAGCCACAGGACTTTGTACAAAGCACATGTCTGGATCCATCTTCTTACAGCATTCTGAGATGAAAATGAGAGGTTTTGGAGACAGAAGGAGAGGCACTAAACAGTTTTACAGAGCTAAGCAGGGAGTCTGCACAGGAAGGCCCAAAGGAGGCTGCAGGATAAGAGTCCAATCTGGCTTGCCAGGTAGCATCAGGTTACCCACTTAATCACTCAGCTTTTAGTACTTTGTTAAACTGGGGAAACAGTTACTTCAGCTCCCTGTACTGTCAATGGAAAGAGATAATAATGCTGAATTACTACCTAGACTCATGGAGTACTTAGGTCGATATCGCTTCTAAGGATACTACTAATGCTGGGTCTGGTCTCTTCCCTTCTGTGGCCAAGGTGACTCCTCAAGTCCCTCTGGTTGTTTGACAGGAGAATTGGTTAACCTTAAAATAGCTCCTGAGATATCAAAAAGTATTCTGTTAGAGGAATACAGTGAAGGACAGAATTGGATGGGATTGAAGAAAACAGCCATTTAAAATTTGAGTGGTGAATCTGCACCATTTTCAGAAGGGAAGAGCACTGGGAAGCTCTCTTTAATCTGCACGGCATTTGCACATCGTGTCACTTAGCAGGAGCCAGAAGCCCAGGCTGAGGACATCACTTTGAATGTCTCCTTGGAAAACAGCTTGACCCAGCAGCCTCGCACACTCACTCCCTCTGCACAGCCAGCACTGAAGTGCTGTGTGTCACTCCCTCAGTTTGCTGGAATCATAAACTCATCCCATTTAGTCTTCTGAGAACTGTTTTGCCATTAAAAAATGTAAATAATAGTAGCTCGAAAACTAACTCATAAAAGGCTTTGAAGTTTGCTTACAAACAAAATACCTTCATAAACTCTCCCAATTGTGTTTGTGCTAAAATATTGACTTTTAGGGAAGGTAAATATTTCTCTATTGCTCATTGCATAGAAGCTTGTTCCTGTTGTTTATTCACATGCCAAGGCCAGTAAGTACACTTGCAGTGTATATAATCCCAGTATAGGTGCTGCAGTGAAGTTCCCAGCCTGTTCCCCAGGGAATTAGCCAGTGGCAATAATTTCAGACAGACAGCTTTTATTTGCCTGCCACTAGTGCTACTCTGTGCCTTAAAATGTGCTTCAAAGCCTCTTGTGGTCTTTAGAAAGATCTCTTCTGCAAGCAGACTGCTGCTGTCTCTTGTGTCCTGTTGCTGGACTCCAGTGCACATGCCCTTCTGCAGAGTTTGAATCATTTGTTTTTCCAGGGTCGTAATCAATTGTGGATGATATTTGCAGCTGAGTCACCTCTAGCAAGGGCAAAAGGTAATGCCTGTTTGTGCAAGTGTAAGCCATATCCCTTCTTGGGGCTGTGCCATTTGACTGTAGAGGGTGATAATTTTGCCCATCCTCCTCTCCCTTACATCTCATTCAGGTTTTATTTTGAAAGTTTTATTTACAGAACAAGGGAATTCTATCTTTTTTTTTTTTTTTTTTTTTTTTAATTTGTTTACCCTCTGACTACATCTCAGAGCAGCCATGTCAAACACTGGACAAGTTCATGTGAAGTACAGCTATCAGTGCTGAGGAATAACCTCTATCTGCCCTAGGAGAAAAGAAAATATTTCCCTGGAAACAGGAAAAATAAACCAACCTATTGTATTTCTTTGACAAAGTCACTTCCATATCATCCAACGCACCTCGTTCGTTTCCAGCCTCACAAACATCCTCCCACTCTGCTAAGCCAGGAAAAGAAGTGCCACCACAGCACTGAACTCAGGTTATTCCCAGGCATTCAGAAGATGCACCAAACTTCTGCCTTCTGCAGTGGAAATCCGGTGCTCAGCTAGAAGATCACTGGGCCCCGTGGCCACAGCCTTATTACAAGAATCTGCAGCAGACAAGCTTATATAACTGGTTGGGGCAGACAGGGAAGACAGATACATCGACATACAACTGCTGACCTGAGTGATGCGACACACGTGCTTACTTCTAAGCCTGCAGGCTTAACAACTTTGAGGCACAGATAGATCTTTCTTGGACAAACCCTTCCTCTTCTCTCTCCTGACTTCAGCATTGCTGCAGCCATCAGGAGTGGGGGGGTGGTGGTGTAGAACAACCCAAACAAATAACAGGACTTAACTAAAGGTATATTCTAGGTTAGTGGTGGAGGCATGACTTAAATCAGCCTTCTGGATCCCATGGTAATGTTCTGTACACAGGAGGGTTTTCTTGGCCTTTTTTGGTTGGTTGGTTGGTTGGTTTTGTGGGGATTTTTTGGGGGTTTTTTGTTTGTTTGTTTGTTTTTTCCTTTTACCTTCTTTTTGGCTTTCTCTTTTACTCATACTCCCTTCAATCTTTGTTCTCATAATTTCTCTAGATACTTTTCCCCCAAAGCTTTTACTCTGCTATAAAAGGAAAGATTCCTTTTACATTACTTGCTTTTAATAAATCCAAGTTGACTGCTGTCCATCTCTTGGGCCTTCAAACAGTTTGTTTGCTACTTTATCCAGAATTTATCAGGGTTTGGAAAGTGGTCATCCTTCTATCTCTTCCATCTCCTCTCCCCTGCTCTTCATTTTGAACATATAGCCAATCTTAATACTGTCCAAGGGATGCCTACTTCATGGAAGAGTCTAGAGGGAAATTATACAGAAAGATGTATCAGAGCTTGGATCTGGAACCTCAGAACTGGCCAGGCCTTCAAGACTCTTGTCCCAGATCCAAGTCTCTGGTCCATGAATTGCCTCTTCTGTCTGGCATAAGACAGAGCTCATTGACCCTCTAATGTATGGATAAATTCAAATACCACTTTTAAGCACCCACCTTTAAATGTCAGCACTTAGAGAATAATGTCTGACTAACAGGAATTGATGGCTCTTGTACCAACACTGGGAAAGACTAAGAATTTTAATATGCAGGTATCTTACACTTCCCATACTGGAGAGTAATTGGTTTCAGAATAATATATCTACATCCTGGCATTGTATTATGAATCTTCTCCTGATTACTGCTTTGCTCTATGGCTTTCTTGAGATAAACTAGTACATTATATCATGGGTCTCATTTATCAGATGTAGTTCTAAAAGGAAATTGTGCATGCTCTTGCAGAGTGTGTGCTCTCTTCCATGCCTTGAGCAGTCAAATCAAATCAAACTGCTCCAGGCTCTGTGCTGCAAATGATCTAATCAGTCACAGAAAAGGGTAGAATCTCCCACTAAACTCTTCCCCTCTCTCACCTCTCCCCTGACTGGCAGGTTTTCCCTCCAGTATTACACTTGATGGCTTTTTGTCAGGCTTTATTTTCCATCAGCCTGCCTGTCACCGGCCCTGTTTTCCCAGAGACAGCATTTCTGTACGTCAGTGTTCACTATCTAACCATGTCACATTGAGCTTTAATCCTTTCTTAGCCTCTTGTGCCAGGCTTTCGCAGTCAGTACCTGTTGCAATGGGGGTCTTGTAACATTTACTTGCAAACTTAGTTAGGCAACCTGATTGTGTTCGATGGAAGTATCTTGAGTAAACAACTTGTTATGTACATGGCCACTTGCTCAAGAGGTTGAATGTTGCATTACTCATTTACACATGGGATGTTTTGAAAATAAAACCCAAAACACTGCTTTCTTATCAGATAGTGTTTAACTCATTCATGTTTGCAAAGGATGATTCTGAAATTCCCTTTCTGTAGCTCCTTTCCTCTTATGACTGTTTATGAAAGGTGACCAAGCTTATGACTACCTCAGGGAGGTGGACATAATTAATCAAAGCACAATTGAGTTACTTACATCCTGCCTATCTGAAATCTCCCTCAAGTTTCAATTGAACGAGGCTTTCCTTTCCACTTCCTAGCCTAAACTGTTTCTCTGGAATGTTAAATATTTGCCACAGATCACTCCAAAGCTGGCTGTACTTCAGCAGAAGATAAAGTGACCTCTTGGAACTGTTTGTGACATTTTCAAGAGGTTCTGAAATCCTGCAAGGAGGGAAAAAGCATCTATATGCAGAAAGAGGTTTTTCCTTTTTCGGTGGTTAATTAATTAGCATTATAGTGATTTTGAAAACAGATAAACTGAATCAGAAAACCCTCAACCTTATCTAACCACACCTAAACTAGAGCCAACTGGAGCTGAAGAACACTTCCAAATATTTTGCACTAACACTATGATTCCCAATAAAAGGGCTCAAAAGCCCAACTGGAGTGCCTGCAACTACAAGCAGGGTCATGAGTCTGACAGAAACACACTTAATCCACAATTTATCCTAGTCCTGGGGTTGTGTTGACTGACTAGCACAGCAGGAAAGAGTCTGAGGAATGTAGTCCCCAAATAAGCAGGGTAATTGAGAGAGAACATGCTAAGTCACAAGTTGTATTTGAAATCTTCCTTGCTATTAACCTAATGTGAACAGTAGGTAAGGTAATGAGCTGAAGAAATACAAATAGGATGTATTTTCCTAATAGAAAAATCCTATTAAAATCCTCAGTGAAAAAAAAAATAATTTATATAGCACTAATTAACACTTCAAATAATCAGATTTTACATCACTTGCTGATGATTGTAGTACTGTTAACCAGGTTCTCACTAGAGTTCATGGTGCTCTCTTTGCTTCTTTTTCTTTCTTTTTTCTTTCTTTCTTTCTTTCTTTCTTTCTTTCTTTCTTTCTTTCTTTCTTTCTTTCTTTCTTTCTTTCTTTCTTTCTTTCCTTCTTCCTTCCTTCCTTCCTTCCTTCCTTCCTTCCTTCCTTTCTTTCTTTCTTTCTTTCTTTCTTTCTTTCTTTCTTTCTTTCTTTCTTTCTTTCTTTCTTTCTTTCTTTCTTTCTTTCTTTCTTTCTTTCTTTCTTTCTTTCTTTCTTTCTTTCCTTCCTTCCTTCCTTTCTTTCTTTCTTTCTTTCTTTCTTTCTTTCTTTCTTTCTTTCTTTCTTTCTTTCTTTCTTTCTTTCTTTCTTTCTTTCTTTCTTTCTTTCTTTCTTTCTTTCTTTCTTTCTTTCTTTCTTTCTTTCTCTCTTTCTTTCTTTCTTTCTTTCGTTCTTTCTTTCTTTCGTTCTTTTTTTCCCTTTCTTTTCTTTTTTTTTCTTTCTTATTTTTTTTTAAGTGTAGAGCACCCACCCTCTTTTAAAGATCTGGCATACACAATGAATCCAATTGTGTAATCCTAATTGCCTGTTTACACACACTTAAATAGGTGGTCACAACCATAGGCCATGTCTATACCTGTAAAACAAAGGTTCTTGGGACCATTTCTAGCCCCGAGGCCAACTAACAGGGCCATACTGTTAAATTCCCTTACCCATCAAAACAGTGTAGCCACATCCAACCTGCCCATTGGGAGCTGAATAGCCTCTGTTGACTCCCAAACAACGGTGCTTGGGAACTATTCAGAAGTGTGGATGATTGTGTATCAGGGCACAGGAATGTGTGCTGCTTAATATACTAATATGGACATAGCCTGAGAGTCAGCTGTGACCTGAAAACCTTTTGTTAGATGGTAATTTTTGATTTATTGTATTTTTATTCTCTTCAGAACAAATATAATATTCCACTGTAAAACCAATGAAGGCTGTCCATGCCTCTCTATGGATGTCATTGAGTTTTGGCCCAGATGCTAGAAAATATATATTTATAGTGCATATTAATGGTATTTGTGTTGCAGTATTGCCAAGGAATGCCAGTCAAGGACAGCAATGCATGAGCTGCATGAGCTGCAAATACAAAACAAGGTCTACTTCAGAGGTTTAGGAAAGTAGGTTTTTTAGCAAAGGCAGGATAAATCATCAACAGCTACGGGACTGACTGCATTGACTGTTGCAGATAGATGGGAGCTTTCTCTACCCATGATAATCCTAGGCTGGAAGCGTGGGAAACACAGCACTGAGAGAGGAGCCAGGATGAGTCCAGATGTAGTCTAGACAAATCAGGCTGTAACTGCGAAGAACAGGGATCTCATAGGCAGCACTGTACAAATACAGCCTGGCTTCTCCAACCTGGAATTAGCCAGACCCTTGCTGTACCCCATGGGTGTGCCATCTGGGTCTCTGCTACCTTGGGAAGCCCCATGATGCACCCTGTTTCATAGTACAGACACATTCTTGCTCCACGCGTGTCTCTTGGTGGGGTTCCCAGCCACCACAGTCTGGACATGTCCACGTTAGAGCGGCCTGGTCAGTGTGAGACTATCTGCCTTTAGCCAGAGCTGAGTGCAGGCTGCAAAACTCGCCTGTGGAGCTGCTCAAGTTCTTTCTGTGCTATGGGCAGCACCACAGGATAATGAAGTGTGTCAGTGCTGGCTCATGCATGCAGCTGAAGCAGCGAGCAACAAGTTTTCAGATGCACAAACCTAAATTTATCTTGTCACTTGGGCATAAATGAGGCTGAATTGTGCCTGATCCACAAATTAATGAAAATTATATTTTGCTATAAGCATTACATTTTTCTCAATACTGCAAAATACGTCTTTCATACCAATCAAAAGGAGATATTTTGCCCTTTATCATGCCCTCTGGGTTTTTATTTTTTTCCATATGGTGGGGAAAAAAAAATAATTAAAAAAGCCCCAAACAACCTGGTAGAATTATACAGCCTGGATGGCACAGAAACAGAGCCTCCTGCATTTAGTATCTGCAGCCCTAGCTCCTGATTGTTTATTTGCAGTCTCAAAAAGGACTGATTACATCTTCTGTATCAGTTCCTGGATTTAACTGATATTTGGCTCCCATGAAACTCCTCGTCTCATAGCTCATTTGTAGAGTCCACAATCGACGGGAGTCCCTTACAATGGTTGCAAACTTGGGGCTGCTCTCAGCCCCAGGGCAGCTCATTCTACAAACTCCCCAGCAGCCTCCCCTTTCTTCTGCTTCTTCACAAGTAAAAGCCTTTTCTTAACTCCCGAGCTGAGCTCAGAACTGAGCCTTTTGATGTCTTCTACTGCTGAGGATTTTTACGGAGATCTGAGGCCATCTGAGATCTGCCAGCTCTGCCCCACCAGTGCAGCTGCATTTTTCTTTGGGGCTTTGCAGCAGAGTTGCAGCAGCTGACTTTTCCGTGCTCATTGCCCAGCAGCTCAGGGATCCAGGCTTTCAGCACCTCAGAAGGACAACTTTGGAGCTTGCTCATTACTCCCTCCAACACCAGTGCTTCTGAAAGAGCATAGAGTAATTAGTATTATTTACAAATACTGCAGGAGATATTTTAGCATGCAGCATACTGGGTGATCTGTGCACCAGATGGAGTCAGAGAAATGTCACTGCCCCAGGAACTTTAAGCACGAAGAGGAAAAAATATTTGAGTCAGGACTCTACCCACTCTCACAGTGAATGATTTGAAGCAGGAGCCAGCAGTGAGACACAGTTATGTTTGAATTTAATTTCAGGTCCAGTAACATGGCAAGGGCTGCAGTACACTACTCCCAGGAAAGGGCAATTCCCACTCAAACAGGTACATGAGAGAAGGGAGGAGGACTCACCATCAGTTTATGAAGGACGGTATGCAAAGGCTCATCTGACACCAACAGAGCTGAGCCCCAAGAAGTTGAAGAAGGACTTAATTCAACCAAGACCAACCAGCCCATCCCCTGAAAGATAAGTAAATAAAGGGATTTCTGGGAAAATGAATAAATGCTTCCAGGTCCTTTTAGTGGACATCAAGAGGCAGGTGGGCTTTGAAACAGTCTCAATCCACCGTGAATGCAGATGGTCATTGCAGAATGCCCCAGGCATGTAAGAGCCATGGAAGGATGGCAGCTCCTGCACCCTCGCATCAGGAGAGGCAGCAGACAGTGGTGGTGTCCACAACTTTATCCTGCTGTGAGCAGATAAGAAAGGGGGTCTTCATCTCTACTCTTTAGAAATGAGACCTGGCTATTTTCTTCCACTGTGCATCAGTGGTTTTTTTCTGCATCTCATTTCATGCTGGCTGGCATTGCAGGTGATTTTGAGATAACCACGAATAAGGCTTTCCTCACCCAAGGGTGTGGTGAGTGAATATATGGGTATTGGGACACTCCACACTGCTGTCAAAGCCTTCTTGTCTAAGTCACCCAACCTCCACAGAGGTATCTCCAAAAACCAGGGGAAGTCTCACTCACAATGCTTCAACTGTTCTAGTCATGAGGTTTGTGGTTACAGGTTGGACTCGATGATCTTCAAGGTCTCTTCCAACCTTAGTCATACCGTGATACTGTGAACTGCACCCAAGCCTTGAAGGTCTCCAGAAGGCTCTCCCAGCCCCATGATATCTCTTTTGGTTATCACCCTTGTGAATTTGCTGACAGGATCTGAATGGGTACATGCCAGAGTCTCCAGAGAAAGCTAGACATTGCCAGTACAATGAGATGGCCGTGGGTTCAGTCCTGTGCTGGGACCTCAGCAGGCTGCAGCTGCAGTGACTAGTTTTTGTTGCAGTCGTACTGCTGGAGGGGTTAGAGATCTGCTGATTTTCCCGGGTCACTGGTTGCAGTTACAGCACAGGAAGTCCTGTTACTGATCGAAACACATGCTGGGACGTATTATTAAAGGGCTGCAACCAGGTAGGGCTTTGTGGTTGCCCTCTGAAATCAGCACCTCAGTTGCTGTGCATGTAAGCACAGGTTTTCAGTTCCCCTGCCCTTGCAGATCCCTGCACCACATCTTCATTGTCACTGCTCCTGCTGCTGCCCTCAGTGCCATCATGGGCTAACCACCCCAGCCCTCAGGGGGACCTGCCTTCCTCAGGAGTGAAAAATGGCCTGCTCAGGGTGCTACTGCAGGAGCCCAGTGCTAAACCCTGCCCTTCCTGGAGCATCCCCAGTATAACACTTTCTGCTTTGTATTTTGCTTATTAATGATAGTAATTTTAGTTTTTTCCTTTCATGAAAGGCCCAAATGGGTCCAGCTGCCAGCTACTCCCGCTCCCTGGCTTGTCGATCCTAGGGTAGATGTTATAGCTGGCAGCTCTCCCACATCAAGAACAGGCACTGCAGAGGAAATAAAATGAATTTTGCTGGTTTTCATTAGATACTGAAATATTTGCAAATCAGTTGTTTTACCTCATTTCCAACTTCTTATTTTTAATAAGCATTGTTTTGCCCTCATCTTCAGAACATCTCTTGCTTCCTCTCCCTGCCATGCCCAAGCCTGACAAGTAGCAGCACTTGAAGGGAGGATGCAGTACAGCACTGTAAGTGCTGCATCCCTAAGAGGCTTCTCATTTCTTCTGCAGCCTTCCCAGGCTCTACCTGCAGCCTTGTAGCCAGCAGCCATTAGACCAAGTACCAGCTGCTTCCGGGGGACTGGCAAACTTGGAGACAGAATTATTTTGCTGTGTCAGCTATAGAAACAAAAATGAATGCACATAAATTTGACCTTATCTGGCTTCTTCTTACAACTCTGTTCAACAGTTACATCAGCCTGTGCGGTAGCCTGTAAGCTGACATTTCCTGTGAACAGTCAGGCTGTCAGGAGAGACAAAAAAAGCATGTGAAGTGATAAATTAGGAGCAAATACTCGATGAGCACATTAGCATACAACAACTTGCTTATTTAATCATCTATCAGACATTTAGAAACACAGAAGTGTTTCCCTTTTTAATGAAGTGCTGCTTCAGTTATTTGATGGTTGAAGCTGATGTGTGTGCAGGGAAGAGAGCAAATCATAGAATCATCAAGGTTGGAAAAGACCTCAGAGATCTTGAAGTCCAACCTATCACCCAACACCTCATGACTAACTAAACCATGGCTTCGAGTGCTACATCCATTCGTTTTTTGAACACCTCCAGTGATGGTGACTGCACCACCTCCCTGGGCAGCCCATTCCAATGGCCAGTATCTCTTTGTGTGAAGAACTTTCTCCTCACCTCCAGCCTAAACCTCCCCTGGCACATCTTGAGATGGTGTCCTCTTGTTCTGGTGCTGGTTGCCTGGGAGAAGAGACCAATCCCCACCTGTCTACAACCTCCTTTCAGGTAGTTGTAGAGAGCAATAAGGTCTTCCCTGAGCCTCCTCTTCTCCAGGCTAAACAACCCCAGATCTCTCAAGCCTCTCCTCATAGGGCTCGTGCTCAAGACCTCTCCCCAGCCTCGTTGCCTTTCTCTAGACACCTTCAAATGTCTCAATATCCTTCCTAAATTGAGGGCCCCAGAACTGGACACAGTACTCAAGGCGTGGTCTAACCAGTGCTGAGTACAGGGGCACAATGACTTCCCTGCTCCTGCTGGCCACAAACATTCAGTGCTGGCCAGCGAGAGAAGTTCTTTAGGGCTCTGCTGATGTCAATGCCTGCCTCCCTGCATGGAAAAGATGCAACATGTGTGAGATAAGTGAGTCATCCCAGGTCAGGCCTGGAGCCAGTGACTGCTGAGCTCTCTTCCCAGCTCTGCTACTGATTTGCTTGATGGCTTTGGTGGGTTTGTCAGCCCACATATTTGATATTGCCTGTTCAAACTGCCCCTTAAGAATGCAGCTGGTTTCTCTGTGTCCACTGTTTCTCACAGCTTCCTAAAGCAGCAAGCAGCTCAACTCTATTACTTCCTTATTTCTCTACCTGGACAGTGGAGAAAACTGCTCAGGTCTGTCCAGCAAACAGACAAGACCCTGCCAAGACAAATGTACACAGGCTCTCTAGCTGCAGCACAGAGATGTTACCCAGACTGAAGCTACAGGAACACTGAGCTCCATGTGGCTGATTTTGCCCCCTCAAACATCCCTAGTGTGTTGTTTCCCCATTAATTCCCCATTAAGAACTACTTTTTTTACATTTGTCACTCAGCCAACTTTCAATCCAGGTAGTGTGTGCCCTATTCATCCTATATAATGTGAGCCCATTAATCAACCTGTCATGTGGTGGAGAAAGCCAGGAACGTTGTGTCAACTACATCTCCAATCTTGTCTGAAGAGAAAGAAAACAGGTTTCTTTGACAAGATTCACCATCCACAAAACCCTGCTGATCACCATGGGTTTTATTTTTAGCCTCTAATGCCTTTTTGTTGGAGGCCTGAAGTAATTTTTGGCCATTGTGTTGAGGGACATCACCCCTCTCACCAGCCTGTTTCTCCCTGGAGTATCTCTTTCACACCTGTCAAGTCCTAGATCCACCCTGGCAGACTCCCACATCTTATAAATTTCCCCATATTTGTAAACACAAAACTTCACAAAGCATTTCAGTTGGTTTCTTTAAGACACAAATATAGCTGGGCCGGATGATGTGAAAAATGTTTAATTTTAGCAGCCGCTGCCTCACATCTTCTGTTGTTCCAGATGGCAAATGCTGTACTCCATCCACAACATTGTATGGGATGAAGATCCTGCTCCTTTCCAAAAGCAGAGCAGAAATAGCTATTGAATATTTCTGCCCTTTTTTCATTTTCTCTTCTTTTTTTTTTTTTTTTTTTTTTCCTTTCTTTTGGCACCACTACTTATGATTTTACCATCTGCATTTAGCAATGGATCTATACTACCACGGGATGGGTTTGGGAGAGGAGGCAGCATTGTTCCTGACATGATTTTGGGAATATTTTCTGCATTTCATTCACTCCACTGGCTGTTGATAGCCCATTAATCCTCTGGTTTCCTTTTATCAGTCACTTACATTGTTTTAACTTGTAATTTATAATTATCATAGTTCTATTTCGGGGGGGGGGGAAGTAGTTGCCTACTTTGTACATGATATAATAATGCTACATTGTTCTTCCTACGTCTCTCTTTAAACAGGCTGCTTCTTACCCCACGTGTCTATTTTCTCAGGGATTTTTTAACAACTGGTAGCACAGTTCTGGATCATTTCCAGTTTTCATTAACACTTCACATTTTACATTTCTGTTCCCAGTCAGCTATGCCAACAACTGCTTTCAATATGTGTACACATACACACACACACGTTCACGTAAACACTGCATAACCTCAAAAACTCAGACACAAGGGGACCACAAAAAAAAAATACGGTCTAGTTAGCAATAATTTGTATGAGATAGGAACACCAAAGACCAGACTTGGCAATGTGTTGTAATGACACCAAAGTGAGAGAGTGTGTTTAACCCACCCTCAATATGGTGAGCAGGCCTTCAGTCATGTCATTACGAAAAAAAGTCAGTGATCTTTGTCTCCAGGACAGTGCTCTCTGCTGCTCCACAGAGGTCTTGGTTCCATCATTCACAGTGAAGTAATGTGATGTACCCGGCTGTGTCTGCAAGAAGTGACAAAAGTTTGTCAATGTGTGCTTGGGCTTCTGACAATGATACATGTTTTTCAGGTCTGCTGACTTCAGTAAGGGCACCAGCATCACTTGGATTTTCTCCTGAAAAGGCTACAGCTAGAAATTTGTCCACAAGGTCACAAAGGCTTAACTTGCCCCACGGCTACTAATGTTTCATGGCGGAAATCCAATATTTGATGCAATCTCTTCCGGTCCTACCAGGCCACGCACTTGTCTATGGATTAACTGTTGTTCTACCACTGCCTCAGGTTTTGCCAAATCTTTCACCTACGAGATACTATCTTTATGGACAAGCCCAGATGTCTGAAGCATCAAAAGCCATTGATGAAGTGGAGATTGTCCGTCACCACAGGTGTGAGGATCCTCTTTCCCAGACAGGGCAGCAATAAGCTCCACTCAAGTTTTGGGTTCAACCTTGTGTGTATTTCTGAATAGAGAAATGTATGTTCACATTGCATACACAGGCTGATAATTAGTATTCTAGCAATATACTTGCATGAGACAAATCTAATTTGATTATGATCAAATAACAACTTCTGTGTGATTAGTCTTTCCATCAGAAAGAGGTTCTTTCCCGAGTTGGGCAGAGCTGTCTAAAGTTTAAGAAATAAACCCCTTAAAAAGAAGGAAAAAAGGGGGAAAAAAGAAAAACAACAACTCTGGGTAACTGCTGTTGGCTGGATGAAGTGACTCAACTAAAAGTGAATTAAAATCCTGGTTGAGTTCTCTCCTCTGAGCTGTGAAGAGGTGACTGGAGGACTGAAGGCCCCATTGTCTTGTGCAGTGAGGTGGTCTTTTCATAACTACCCGTCAGTATTTAATTTCCAGTTTTATTTAGCAGAATTTCACTCCATAAATCATACCTTGTTACTTACAGTACCAGAAGAAAGACATTTCCTGCTGGTACTGGGCACAAATGCTGTGCAGGCTTTTAAAGCTTGGCAGCTGTACAAAGCCTGGTGCAGAAGCACAGAGGTCCTGTGTTTCCAGGCCATTTGAAAGCATCTGACACTCATCTCCACAACTGATCTCAATAGAAGTATGAGTTGATGTGAATGCTGTTCAACTGATTCAAATCGAGAAGGTAAGACAAGCTAATACCCTGTATGAAAGGAGGACAGCAGACAGGCTTCTCCAAAATGCCTCAGCTATGCACTTGCCTTAGTGTCCAGAATGTCTATGTATAGCTTGGCATTGAGCTTCTGTTGCTTTTCAGGTTGAACATTTACCTGTGCTTAATGACTGTGTGACAGTAGCTGCTGCGTTCCCTAGTACAGTGTCCCAAACAGCCTCCCCAGTACAGTAAACAGTTGCTTTGTCTTTTGCCTTTATTAGCCCCACAGGAGATAATATTGCCTGAGCTTGTGACCCTGTGCTCTTGCTGGTACAGCTGTCTTCCTGCCAGATCACGTATTAGTTCCTGAGCTCAGGGTGCGTACAATGTGTTTTGTTATGTGTTGACACTGACACACACATACTGGTTTACCCTAATGACATGAGCTGTTCTGAAAACTGAGATCCAATTCTAAGCAGCCATGGGGGCTATCCAGGATCCTACTTGTCAGAGTTAATTTTGAAAGGATGGGAGGCCAGGGGGATGGGGGGAAGAAAAAGAAAGAATGGGGGGAAAAGTAAGATTTACAGGCCTAAACAGTCTTCTGGCATCAGTGGCTATGACTGAGCTTTCCTTTGTCAGAGGATGAATTTTGCCTGATTGAGCTGTCCATGAGGGTATCTGAGCTGCTCTCTGGTCCCCTGTTCCAAATTCCTAGGTCACTGTGGCATAGCCCAGGCACTCCACTAGCTTCAGTTTCGTCATTCCACACATCTCCTGGCGCAGGCAGGCATGGGCAAGCATTTCTTGGCAGCCGCCTCTGGAACCACATTAGTACTGCACTATAGGAGCTGCTGCCGCTGAGATGTCCTCATCTTCATCCAGCCCCACCAAAAGGCACCATTGCACTTCCTCCAGGAGAGACTGTGATGGTCAGCGGTGCAGCAGGTACAGAAAATGAAGCCTAGCATCCGAAGAGGATAGACATCTGCTTCAGCCCGGAAGCCTGGCTGTCTACAAAGCAGCTTGAAAGGTTATCCTAGGTAAAAGAAGGCATACAAAGCAAACTTGTGGGCTTGTTTCCGTGGATACTTGCCTGGAAGTGGAGGCATCCTTTAGAAGTCTTCATAGCCTCAGTGCTACAGATTGTTATGAATCACTTGGGACAAATACATCCTCAAAGCAACAATGACTTTTTATTCCATTGTAAGTAGCTCATGTGTTGATGTTTTAGAGAATAACATTGCTTCATGTGTTTATACTTTCTGAAGGATGATGCAACAAAGTCTCTGTAAGGTAACCAGCTCTTGTGGAAAGACCCATGTGTCAGGTAGAGCATCCCCAACACCATTATCCGGAGCATCCTGTTGTTTGCACAGTTTTTCTTTCAGGTGTTTGGACATATCCCTTTCTCTCTGTCACTTTTTTTCGTCCAGCACATACGTGCATAGCCCCCGTCTATAGCCCATTCCGATTTTGCTTGCCTCAGGGGCAAAACGCTTTTCAGAGCAACTAAAAAATTTGGTGAACTCCCTTATGTGTGTTTATGTAGCTTTCCATCAAAGACTATAGAATGAGACCATGTGGTCTTGTGGCTAGATCAAAGCTAGAAAGCTCCTGAGATCTAATCTGGGCTGAACCAGTGACTCAGTGGGTGGTTTTGGAAAGTCACATGATCTCAGTTTGCTTAAGTCTATCCAGCTGAAATAAGCAGACAAGAAATGCATGCTGAATCCAACCTGGGCTTTCCAGAACTGACATATTTACAGGAAAGAATCTAAACTGATATACCACACACGCATGGTAGAGTTACTATTCTATAACAAAGATGCTAGGCTCTTGATAATATGTCTTGACTTTGGACCTGTAGCTCTTGGCATTTGCTGCTCACAAACAGCCTCGACATCTGCAGGATTACCTGAACAAGAATCTGGATATATGGATGGATCCTGTGCTGCAGTCATGATTTTCACTTCATTTTAAAAAACACCTCAAACAGCAGGCACCTTACATTGTCCACAATGCCCTACCTGCTCAATCCTGCTCAGACTACCTCTGAGCAGAAAAAGCCCAGCTCAGCAGTTGCCTGATCCCAATCTCCAGTTAGTATTTAGCCAATAATTCCTCCCAGTAAGATTCATCACAGGCAAATAATTTCCCCCACGTGTTTTCCACTTACACCTGTTTTGAGGCTGAGGACATTAGGAAGGCAATCTTTCCTAATCTATATTGTAATCCTTTCAGTTGGGCATGGGATGGAGCGAGAAACCTGTTTGCCTGACAGTCGTAATATCTGGAAGACAACTGCATACCTGGAGCTATGCTGCTGTGCAGCAATGGTGTTAAGTCACAGATGGGGCAGCAAGGGGGAAAGTAAAAGGCTAAAGTAAGAAGTTCCTACAGGAACCTGAGAGTTTCACTATTACTGAAATAATCCCATTCTCTACTTACACTTGAAAGCCCAAAGAGTGAGTCAAAGGGCACTTCTTGGCTTTCAGTAGGCTGGGTGCAACCTTGGAGTCATCTGAACACATGATCCACCACCTCCTCTTCTCCCCTCCCCAAGCTGAATAAGCCCATAGGCAGAGCTGCAGTTGCTGACTGAGGCAAGGGGCAGCAGAAGCAAAGTTACCGGTGGCTTGATATCACCCACAATGTATAAAACACAACCTGCTGCCCAAGCAGCCTGGGCATCACCCACAAAATTCCCACCCTCAATTGATCTGGTTTTGGATCTCCCCTTCACATCCACACTCCTCCTCTCCCCGCCAAAACATGTCCCAGTCTCACCCTCAGCTGTGTTCCCCAGCTGCTCAGGGCCCAGTGCCATGGTGGGAAAATTGCTTTGTGGGCCAAAAGTTGCCCAATCCAAAGTTAAATACACAGCTGACTGCACTTCCTGATGGGCAGTGCAAGGAGAAGCCACATTCCTACTCAAAGCACCAGTGGGTTCCTGAACATCTCTTGTGCCATCACACACACCAACACAATGCAATGCTCCCAGTGCCAAAATATCTCGGAGCTGGGACTATGTGTTCCCATGCCTCTTAAATTCTGTGGGCTACTTTTACTGCCAAAATTGCCATTTTTCTCTTGCTTTCATTTTCGTTTGCAAGTGAAGCCACAGCTGAACAGTCCAGGGGGATGTTGCATAGCTAGAGGTGTTAAAATGGAACCAACCTTTAAAGATGTTTTGGGGGTAAAAAAATTCAGACTCTAATTCTGAACCTCAAAAACCGTTCTGAAACGCTAAGGATCTACCCAGCTTCATCTGCAGTAGAAGGGAAGGGAGTTTTGAGTCAAATCTAAGTAAGGCACTTAAAGACATAGTAAAACCCACTTCTAGTAAACACCCTGCAACTGGGCATCCTGCTGATTTTATTCTAAACCCAAAAGAAATGATGCATGTATTTGCCCCAGGGGAAAAAAACCAGTTCTCCCTGAACATGTATTTGGATTTGCCTAATGGGGACAACGGGACTCCAAATGACTTCTCAGTGCTGGGCTTTGTTCTTCCCATTGCGGCAGCTGCCACCAGAGCCTGACAGTTGTCCTTGGCAGCTGCCCTCCAGGTCGAATGCAGAGCCACCAGACAGCCCCGTGCAGGGTTACAAGTCAGGATCTGATCTGAGGTGAAACAAAATGTCAGCAGCTTCCAATGGTGTTGGCTTCCCCTGTGCTGTATTAAATATATTAACAAGTAGTGGCATAGTAACTCCAAGATGCAGTGGAGTAATTAACACAATAAAATCTTGAAGTTTCAAATGATGCCTTTTGTTGTGGGTGAAAGTGTGAGCAGAAAGAAAATTAGATTCCTATCTGCATCAGCTCTTTAGAAGAGATTCCTGAAAACAGCCTGAGAATCATCAGCTCATCGGGTCTGAGCAATGAGCAGCCCTCACATTTTGCATGTGGCTGAATTTCACTCCAGTGAGTAAAAGAAAAACCCGACAGTTGAATTTGGTAAAAGGAACTACTGGTAAAAGGACACACTGCTTATGTGTCAAATATGGGAAGAGTCACAACTTCTGCCCCAGGCTCATACAGCTCTGCCCTGGATGGAGAGCCCAGAGCAGCGCCCTACTTGGCACAAAGTGCTGACACCAGCAGATACCATAATAGTGGAAGTAGCTCTAACAAAACCCTGCTGGCTAGCACAGCACTTCTGAACTCCAGCTGCTTTTTTTTTTTTTTTTTTTTTTTAAAAGTTGTTTTGAAAGTTAATTGTTGAAACTCACCAAAAAAAAAAAAAAAAAAAAAAAAAAAAAAAAAAAAAAAAAAGAAAGAGATGGGCAACTATTTATGCCAAGGTTAAGTTGGGTCAAATCCCAAAATTTTGACGTCAGGCCAGACTCTACAGTTCCCATTGATTTACACGGGAATGTTGTATGCGCTGGAGAATTTCTCCCTGGATTGTTCCTCAGACTGAGTGAATGCTGAGTTAGGATCACTAGGTCTGACCCAACATGCAGCAAGAGGATCAGCAATGCAGTGGGCTACTGGACAGGCAAAGCCTGACTTTGATCCAGATTACAGTGGTTGTATTAGAATTTATGTCACAGCAAAACTCCTGAGCACACCCTGAATATAGTTGCTGTCAAATCAAAATTCTGGGTGTACTCTTATGATTCGGATGGAGACTTTCTCTGTGTGGGATCTCTAGGACCAGATACCCCATGGAAGGAAATTGGCTCATCCCTGCAGAAGACATGGTGGGGCTGCCAGGGTTTAATTACAACTCTGCTTTCTCAGAGTGGTTTGAGTGAAGCCTTTCTAACTTGCACTAATGGTGTGGGACTCACAAGGGCTGACAGCAGACAACTCAGTGATGCGCTGCTCATTCCCATCACCAGGTTTTCTTTGCATCTGCAGCTCCTTGGCTTTTTTTGACACTTTGCTAGCAAAGGAGGAACAACTGCAATGTGAATGAGATGTCTCCATTGGTATCATGCTGTGTATCTTTGTCACCAGGAGCATCCCCAGCTGGCCCATAACTCCAACTCACTTAGGCATCCAGCATAGCAAGCAGATACAAGATGAGTAGCTGCTCTTGTGTGTTTCTGGGGCATGCATTTTCTATACAGAGAGTGATTTATTTCTCCTTACTTTGAACTGCTGCAGCAGCCTGGATCACATCTGTATCATTACCTGCATACTTCATTTGTTTTGGTTGATTGCTTCCCGACTTAACTCCTCTCTATTAGGCCTTCAGATGAAGAATTTCTCCCTTTGATTTTGAGGGCTGTACACATCCTTCAGTGGATGCAAACATACATAAGGAAAATGCACTATCCAGAGCATTGGTGCATTATCCTTTTGGGTGTTTGATGTGATGGTCACTGGAAGAATCTCAGCGCTGAATTGTACTTTGTCTATGTTTGGCATGTGGTGAGACTAAACAATCCTGTTTGTTACATAGTCACTCCTGCTAGTTGTTTCCAAATGAATCAATAACCCTTTTAAAGCCACAGCTGTGAGACCATGATTCGTCTACCGCTGGCTCTTGCACTGCCCACAGTCATACTCGGCATTTGTTACCCTATGCAAGTCATCCCTTTGACTCCCAGAAGCACAGGGGAGTTCAGGACCTTGAGTTTAAGTGCCAAACCATGGACACATTTCCATTCACCCAGTGCTAGGAGTCCATTGCAGCTGGAGTAGTTTCCGAAATGATTCATCCTGACCTTTGCTTGAGGCATGCAACAGCTTCCTAGCAAAGATGAACGCAGTTTCTGGAAGAATCACTCTAAGATTATGTGGCAATCTTCCAGAAATAATTAAATTCAAACATTTGCAGGGGTCAAAAGATCTGGACACCTGTTTCAGGACAATGCAGCAGGGAGGTCAGCTTGACCATTGCTCAGCTGTCCCAGTGCCCAAGTAAGATTAGTACCTGGGTAAAGAGCAGCTGATGGGTGCTGAAGATACCAAGATAAGGTCAAGCTGATGGGAAGAGGACAAGTAAAGACTGCATTGTTTTTCCAGAGGCCTCTGACCAGCACAGAGTCATAGAACAGTTTGTGTTGGAAGTCACCTCGAAGATCATCTGGTTTAATCCCCCTGCCATTGGCAGGGACACCTTTATTAGATCAGGTTGTTCCATCCAACCTGCCCTTGAACACTTCCAGGAAGGGGGTATCCATGGCTTCTCCTCACAACTTCTTCCTGTACCTCACCACTCACCAAAAAAGAAACAAAAAACACCAACCCACAAAAAAAACATTTTCTTCCTAATAGCTACTCTAAATGGACCCACTTTCAGTTTAAAATCATTGCTCCTCATCCTATCACTACGCTCCCAGATAAAGAGTCTCTCCCCACCTTTCCTGTAAGGCGCCTTTTAGGTACTAACAGGCAGCTATAAGGTCTCCCTGGAGCATTCTCTTCTCCAGGCTGAACCCCAGCTCTCTCAGCCTGTCTTCATATGCCCACTGATTATCTTTGCAACTCAAGCAGGTCCATTTCTATCTCACAGTAGGGGCTCCAAAGTGGAAAACAGTAGTCCAGCTGGTGTCTCATGAGAGCGGACTAGAGGGGTATGGAAATGGATTTGCTCAACTGTGCTGTGCCTTCTTGCGGGGGGAGACAGGCAGCAGCTTGAGATGTTATCATCAATATAGGCTGGGGGATGACCTGACAGAGAGCAGCCCTGTGGAAAAGGACTTGGAGGTACTGGTAGGTGAAAAGCCAACAAGAGCCATGATTCTGCCACCCTGCTCTTGTGAGACCCCACCCAGAGTACTGTGTCCATCTCTGGGGTCCCCAACACAAGAAGGAAATGGACCTGAAGGAGGAAATCCAGAGGAGGGTCAAAAAACATGATCAGAGGGCTGGAGCACCACTCCTATGAAGATGGGATGAAAAAGTTGGGTTCATTCTACCTGGAGAAGAGAAGGCTCTGGGGAGACCTTATAGTGGCCTTCCAGTACCTGAAGGGGGACTACAAGAAAACTGGGGAGGAACTCTTTACAGAAGCATGTCGCAATAGGACAAGGGACAATGGTTTTAAACTAGAGAAAGGTAGATATAGATTGGACATTAGGAAGAAGTTCTTTACTATGAGAGTTTTGGAACACTGGAACAGATCGCCCAGGGTGGTGGTGGAGGCCCCATCCCTGGAGACAGCCAAGGTCAGATTTGATGGTGTTCTGAGCAACCTGATATAGTTGGGGATGATCCTGCTTACTGAATGGGTTTGGCCTAGATTACCTCTAGAGGTACCTTCCACCCCAATGCATTCTGTGTTTCTATGTTTACCTGGGGCCCCCAGCAGCTCCCTCAGCTCTGAGGTAGGTCGATGCCGAAAGGCAGGCTCTGAGCTGCCTCTACAAACCCATCCCACAGCAGACGCATTGAAGCTCTGACAACGCAGTGGGAGACCTGTCAGCCCCAAGTGCCCTTCACCGCAGCGCAGGTGCAGGCATTCCCCGAAGGAGGCTGTCAGCAGTGATGAGCGATCACCTCCAGCAGAAGCAGCAGCAGCCTCAGCCCCCTGTGCGCTCTGCCTGCTGCTGGGTGAGGCCTCTTCCTCTCGGGCTATGACTCATGCCCACATGCGTGAGCAGGATGTGCATCACGGGCCAGCCCTGGGTCACCAGCGCAGCTCCCAGGGCCCCGTGGGAGCAGCTCTGCCTGCCTTCAGCAGCCAAACCCCTGCCAGCAACCCCGAGCCATACCCAGTGCCAGGGACAGAAGATAGATGTGACTCCAGCATCTTTCCTCTAGCACAGAAAGTCATCCTAGAATGGACATGTCCTAGCTGTCGCTATTAAATACGGTGCTGTCCCCAGCAAGCACAGCTTGCCCAAGAAGCCTGTAGGCAGAGGTCCCTCATGGCTTGAGCATGGATCCCATCCCAATGTGTTGAAAGTACTCTCCCTGAAAAGCCACCTTGCTCCATGCTGGAGAGTGAATTTTTTTCCCAGTCCTTTTGTTCTGGTTGGCACATGAACTTCCTGAGCCACAAGGCATGGAAAGGTGCTTCCCTTCCAGTGCAAATCAGCTTTTCCCCATGTACCCAGAAAAAAAAAAAAAAAAAAAAAAAAAAAAAGATTGAAAATAAATGTTACCAAATCAGGAAACCATTCTGGAGGAGGAGGAGGAGGTGGAGTAGTTCCTCTAACCTCGTGCATGGGGAAAGGAAACTATTTGCTGACTTTGACTTATTTTTTAATTTATTGTTTTGCCAGCTGCTTAGATAAAAGGACAATGATCTGCCTGCTGTAATGAGGCAGACAATCAACCATGCCTTTGCAGCGTGGAGCATCCAGCCAGGACACTAGTGACAAGTGGGGAATAGTCCAAAGAGTTCACAGGACACATCCTTTCAAACCCCTCTTTGCAACAGCAAGGACCAGACAATTGCTTGTTCTTCCTCATATGAAAGTTTGAAATCTCCTGGAGATCATTAACTTCAGCAGACAAGGCTCTTGCTTATTAAGGATCACAAGACCCAAGATAAAAAATCCCATGAGTTTGCTGATTAAGCCTTTCTGTCTCATAGGCTTGAATCTCCATTGCCCCAGGATCCATGGTCATCAAGGCTGCTGCCCGGCATAGAGCACAGGCATTGCCTTTGGTCTCCATGGGAAAACAAAGCAGCACAAAGTCCCTCCAAAACCAGGCCATTCAGTCTTCTTCAGTGGGTCAAATTATACTCTCTTTTGGAGCATATTCCCTTTCCAAACATGATAATTTAATGGAGCAGCATCATGCTCTGATCTGGAATACACAGCTACAGGATTTCAAGACCCCAAAGTACAGATAGGGACAAAGGCCAGCCAAACAAATATTTCATAGGAAGATCCTCAGAGGATGGTTAAACACCAAGGCAGGTATCAGTGGGCCATGGTGTTACAGAATCATAGAATGGGTTAGCTTGGAAGAGACCTTAAAGACAATCTAGTTCAATCCCCTGATACCAGCAGGGGCTCCTTCCTCTAGATCAGATTATTCAAAGTTCCATCTAGCCTGGCCTTGAACACTTCCAGGAAGAGGGCATCCATAACTTCTCTGGGCAATCTGTTCCACTGACTCACAACCCTTCTTCCTAGTATCTAATCTAAACCTACCCTCTTTCAGTTTGAAACTGTTCCCCCTCATTCTATCACTACACTCCCTGAAAAAGAGTCCCTCCCCATCTTTCATCTAGGGTCCCTGCATGTGGCCTTGTGCTGCAGGGAGGACATCGCAGGGGCAGTCTGACAAATACCTGCTCTGCTCCCATGCACACCTACTGACATGTGCCAGTGCTTCTCCTGGTTTTGGGTGGGCCTGTTGGCCCAACAGCATCCTGCCATGCGCCAGACCCAGGCAGTTTGTGCACAGGCATGAGGGTGGGGAGGAAGGAGCAGAGTCCACCACCCTGCTTGCCAGCCAACAATTTCACACAAGCAGCAGGGTAGGTTTTACACTCTCACCTGGGGTTTGTGGGCTGTTTTGCCCCTGCTTTGCAATGAAGGCTGCCAGCTGACCTTTGTGAGCCCTACTGTGCAGCCTTAACTCTCCGAGGAAAACACTTACTCACACCAGACATCCCACTGCCCATCTGCAAAGTCATTGTCACTGGGCACGAGAGTGTTATGCAGACTTTGTCCCCTATTTCTGTTGATACTTTGCCCCGAGTTGCTAGTGCAGCAAAGAAAATTTGCAAGATCTGAACCTCAGCAAGTCTATGAACCTGACAAGTTGAGGCTCGATGGGGTTGTTATCAAAAGGCCAAACAATGGCTTTACACTCAATTACATTTATGGTTTCTGTGATTCATCTAAGTGTTTATGGTTTTGTCACTACTTGGAACTTAAGAAAAAGAGAAAAGAAAAGAATTTGAAAAAGAAAAAAAGTAAAAGAAAAAAGAAAAGAAAAATTATTAAACCAAACCCTGCAATGAGCAACTTGCTGGTGCAAGACACCCGATGACACAGGAGAAACTGAGCAACTACCTTAGGTGGTGAGGAAGAGTCATTTTCTGTGGTGACCAGAGCTATATTTGATTTCTTAGGCAATGTCAGCTTTTGCATGCTACATTCTTTGGCTAATCGCCAGCACGATGTGTAATACTTTAGCCACACTGTTGTTACTTAATCCTTTCCTAATCTGCAATTTGCGCAAGAGGGGTAAAATCTAAGCAAAGCCACTGAGAACATCTCCACTAATAATTTATCAAACTCGACTTTAGTTGTTGGCAGAAGATGGTAGTTGGTGGAGGTGAATGTTTTCCCACAACAGCACCGCACGATAAACATAGAGCAGCTGATTCATGCTGCACTTATTTTCTGTCATCCACCCTTCATGTCACCCTAATGCTTCTTCGAATGATAAGCCCGTGTGTGTGTGCTCACAACACACGACCGAGGTCCCAGTTTCATCCCTTTCTGCAAATTACACATTAATTAACCATTAATAACAGCGGGAGTTGCAGGCAGAAATCCACACCCGCTGTGATGAGACCATGCCCTCAGTGAGCAAGTGCCTTATTAATCACCTGCAACTCAGCGCCCCAGCCGCCGCTGCTGCCCCACCAGAAAAACGTCCCTTGAGAGGAAAGCACACAGGCACTTGCCAGCCCTAATCCTGCTGCAAAGAAAAGCGTTACCTCTTGCTCTATGAATTTTATTTATTTTGGTCCTCTGGGCAGTGCTTGCCGTTGTTAGAAACATGATTGCTTCATACAGTTATGTTAATGTTTGCATTTGACAGAATGTAATTGATACTTCTGCTGCTCCGGCTTCAAAGCCAAATTAGGAAATGAAGTGCTGCACATTAGCTTGTTTAGCTGGTTAAATACTGTAAATAAATACATACAGAGCAATGGAAACTAATGAGTTTTCTTGAAGGCATCTTCTAACTAGGTGGCTTCATAAAAAATAAAATGAAAATGCTCCTGCTGTGAACTCATATCCTAAAGCATTTGTCGTTTTGCTGCAACAAAAAAGTGATCCCAACTGAAATGTGAACTCTGGATTTCACTTGAAGAAGAGGATTTTGCAAGTCAGGGAGGAATCATAGTAAGAACTGTTGCAGATTTCACGGTTCTTTTACCAACAATAGTTCTGAGAGATGTTGCATTTAACAAAGCCATTTTTTGCAAGGGATTAATTCAGACTGTGGTTACATGTCAACCTATTCTTCTTAGTGCTCACTGGAAAAGCATTATATTTGTAAGAAGCATTTGCATAGGGTATTTCTTTGTGTTGCTAAGTCTGTGCAGTGCCATAATGATAAATGTTGGGGGGTTTCCCTGCCAATGCAATAGCATGAAAAAAAGCAGGGGGAAAAGAAATCTGCTTTTTCTATAAAGAGATAAATCTGAAGAGATTTGCTTGACAGAATACACTCAGCACTGACCGAATAAAGTGTGGTTTTCAACGTATGTCTCAGGCCTATCCTCAGTGCATTAAAGCAGAGCAAGGGAAGAGCATAGCACCAGCCTTGCAATCCAGCCAAGTGCAATGAACCTTCAGCTTCTACACCTGTATAAAAAATTGGGGGTTCTCCCTTTTATTTTGTAAATAACATATTGATGCAGAAGTGCCTTAAAGGTGTTCTCCTGAACTCAGGGCACTTTTTGCCATAGATAGAACTGAACCTCTACCAATCCTTCTTCATTAACTTCAAATAACCTTAACAGTATCACCTGCTTGGCAGAGAGATGTTGACCTTAAACCTGAGCTTGCTGAGCTGGCTGTTTTACCTGGCAGTTTAAGAGGAAGTTGCTTTATAAATTCTGCTGTGCTACTTCTAAAGAAAATTATTGAACTGATGCACAAAATGCAGCCAGAGTATCAAGAGTTGATTAAAAAAAAATGTATTCAGGATACAAGATTGATCCTGACTGAGGGGTAGGTGGTTTGATGCTGGTTTAGGACAGAGCCCAGGATGTTGTGGAAAACCTCAACTTTTATCATGTTCTCAGCAGGAAATGGAGGAGGAATGAAGGTTCCCAGCACTCTTCAGGGAGGCCAGCTGCATCTTGCAGCTTTAAGATGAAAATAGTGACCAGGTCTGAGAAATACACAACAGATTCATACAGTCCTGATCCCAAAGGATCATTTAAAAATAGACAAATTATGACTCCCTCAAAAAGAAATGTATGCATTGCATAAATCAAAGTTCTCACACCCACCATCAAAGTTTAATCACTTAATATGCTGGTTCTTTCAACACGCTCTGAAACTTTGTATACAATAATACAAACGATGAGGTTACGAAGCCATAGCAATTTATTCTGCTGTACAAACGGATATTGCATTATAATCCCTAAAGCAACACGGAGGCTGCTTGCAGATGTTACTACAATTTGGCGTTTATTTTAATTGCTCTGCAATGTAGCTCATGTGAAATAAAGCCATGGGATGACCTACACATTCACCTACTAAGAGTGACTTAACTGCAAGGGCGAAAAAACGTGCTTTGAAGGTTTGGAAGGTTTCACCAAAACACAAACCTCCTGCAGTTGTTTCAAAAGGATGCATCGGGGCTTCTGTCCAAGCCCAAAAGCATGGGAGGGCAAGGGGTAATTTAATCAGCCAGGCTATGCGGCGCATGTATTTTCACAAGTCTTGAAAGAATAACATCGGTAAAGCAACTTGAGATATTTTGGTGTCTGACATTCACTCAGCAAGTGCTAAGAAAATAGGCTTACTGCACAGATTGCTGGTTTCTCAGAGTGGGAGTCAAGGTGCCTAATTAAAGTCATTGCACTTTGCCTTATCACTGACCAAGTCCCTGTTCCCTCCTCATAACTTTCCACTCCTCTTCTAAAAGCAAAATCCTTTCTCAAATTGCACCTGCTCAAAATGCTGCCTGGAAGCAGTTGCCCTGGTGAAGAGATTTCAAGCAAAGGGACAAAGTTAAACATGAGGCAAAGTATAAATAAAAATCAAGACTCTCTTCCTCCTCCTCTCCACTTGTGAGTGATGATCTCACCGCTCCGGGTGGATTACAAGGGTGGCTTGATCTCTTTCAGGAGAGCACATTCTCGAACCTTGATACTGCTGCTATTTATACTCCTCTCTTCTTGCCACAAAGCAAAGCAGCTCTAATCTTTCTCTTCATTTTTAACAGGAGCACTGGGTGGCCTCTGCATTGGATACTGGCAGCAGGGTCAAATTCCTGCCCACTGGCTCTGGCTCTCTGTTAAAGCCCAAGTTCTTGACCACTGCCTCTGCTTCTGACTGCTCACTTTTAGACACCTGAGATCTGATTTTCCACTAGCTTGAGCATCACATTGCCACACAGGCAGGTGCAGGGTGATAGCCTTTCAGTGCCATAGCATTTTACACTCACAGATGGAAATGAATGCACATTCTGAAAGGCAAGAGGATGTCAAAAGTTCAAAGGCAGAGCTGTAACTCTCTCCTCGTTTATCAGGTGAACAGGATACTCCATTTCACATAGCACCAAGCAGTTATCACACACTTTCCCACCTACAAAAGGCAGGAGCCACCCCCTGTTCCCACTCATCTCCATGGGAATTTCCCCTGGGTAGAGCTGGGGAAAGTCAGGGCTCAGACCCCAGGACCTCAGGTGTGATGGGGCACACGTGGACCATAGAAAAGCTGCATCTCTTTTATGCCAGCCCCCAATTTTTCAATGTAACCCAAACATACTCAGGCTGTGTTCCCCTCAAGACATCACAAGAAATGGGGACAAACATTATGAAACCAAGTTTATTAAAACTTTCAGACTTTCTCATCCAGGTTTCCACATACATGTACATATTTACAAGCTGGACATAGTGTTTTTATCTTTTCTGGCAGAGTTTTCCACCAATATATACAAATGCACTGTTTCTTATAGAAGGGTTAAACTGTATCACAGATACAAATGTCAAGCAATCATGAGAGGCTTAGTGCAACGGAGAGCTGTAGTGCCCTGCTCGTAATGCTCATGATTCTGTCAAGTTAGTATTGCCAACAATAATTCACATTAAATTGCTCTTCGACACCTCTTATTGGGACAAGGTACAACAAAACAAGAAAACAAAACCCCAAACAGTAAGGTATGTACAAAGTACACAGTACATGAGGTATACATGGTATTCTTGCAACTTGTGGTGGGACTGCAGCTTGCTGGGGGTTAACCCTTAAAATGACTTCACTGGAACTGTGCCACGTAGGGGACATAAATTACCCACCTTGTGGCCATTTCAGAAGACACTTACCTAAGGTGAATAGACATCTCTCTTTGCATAAGCCACTGGACACAAATGTGAGAAAAAGCAGAATTTTTAGGCAGGACTAAGCTTTACTTACCCTCAGCCCAGGAAGATAATGATTTAGGTATATTCATTATCCACACACATTGGAAAGATTATGAATAATCATGGGGGGAATAAAAAGGGGGGAAGGAGGGGGAGAAAGAGAAGTCCTAGCCAGAGGCAAACAATATACATGAATAATCAACTAAGGGCATGTGGAGATTTTATTCTTAAGACTAACTTTTTCTGGGGGTGAAGGGGGGAAGAGAGGGGATGTGATGTTTTCAGGAGCCTGTAGGGAAACACTACCATGTTTACATATACTGTACAAGATACCCCTTGTCATTTTCCAAGAGAAGGTGCCCCAGCCAATAGTGTTACGGTTTGGTAAATGGATATGTTTTGGCACTCAGAGCTAATGAGACCTGCTACTTGACAAGCTTGCTGAGGGCAGAAAGTTATATAGGCTACACCATGGTAACACGAGGCTTGAGTCTATTTAAAATGCTTTCCTGGTCAGCGAATGGAATTGGAGGAGATCCGGCTGGGAGATCCATCAGTTCTGCAGAGGAGCAGCAGTGAGCAGGCAGCCGGCTGTGGTGAGCAAAGACCTCCTTCCCACATTAAAGTGCGCTTACAGTCAGAAAGCTACTTTGCAAGCCAGCCGGAGCAGCACGCCAAGTCCATTCCCCTTTTTACCCGTTTCTGTCAGATTTGTTCAGTTAGAGCCGTGCCTCGTGCCCCCCACGCCCTACGGCTTGCCGCCAGGGCTCAGCGCTCCCATAGCCACCATTGGAAAGCAGACGGAGCTTTGTTTCTCCCTTACACCTCACCGGCCATAAGACTCTGCAGCCAAGACGTGGCCAGTTACACCATGGAGGATGTTGGCAGGCAGCTTTTGCAAAGCTGGATGAGTCCTCCAGGAACAACAGGATGGAATGACTAGCAGAGTAAGAGGATGAAACTTCTCTAGTACACTCAGGGAGCAGAGATCTACAGGTTGGCATTTGTTTTAAACAAGGTCACTTTTCTGACCATACTGGCACTTTAAGATGCTGCTGAATTTGCAAACATGAGAAAATGAAACTCTATGAAGACACCGGAGGTGAGACCGTGGAGGTTTCTGAGATTTCAGGATTAGCAGAAGAAAGAACTAATATCATCGCTGTCTCCGTGGTATTCTGGAACGATTTGATCCGAAGTTCCTGTCTCCTGGTCTGTATATCCAGGCTCCAAAACTGCCTCAAACCAAGGGTGAAGCAAGATCTCCGGAGCAGTGAGTCTTTCAGAGGGCTCTCGCCGCAGGAGACTGCGGATGAGGCATCGGGCTTTGGGGGAGACATGGTCAGGAATACAGAACTGTCCACGTCGGATTTTGGAAAAGAGAGTGCTAGGGTCCGAGTCATGGAAGGGATAGCGTCCCACCAGGAGAGTATAAAGCATCACTCCCAAACTCCACACGTCAGCTGATTTTCCAGAGTAAGTCCCGGTCGTATTTAGGATCTCAGGGCTAACATACGCCGGACAACCGTGCTTGTCTGAGAGTGCATCGTCTTCACCTTTGATGATGTGTGTGTCTTCCAGGCTCTCCAGCCGCAGCTGAGTCCTAGGGAGGGCAGGAGAGAAAGCCCTGGGTTAGAAGTTGCAATACCCAGGTACAAGCGAGCCTGGCAAGCCCCTGACCAGGGCAATCCCCACTCCCCTTCTTGCAGTGCATAAAGAAAAGGAGAGAAGCTGCCTGTACAAGATACCCCTGTGCCTCTGTGTAATGGAAGCACAGCTACACACATCACACATCAGGCAGGCACTCAGTGACATCTGCTTATTTACTGGGGGATTTGACAACACAGGAGGCTCTCGAGGAGCAGCACCAAGTCACCTGCTGTGTATGCAGGTTGCACTGCCACTGCAGGGGGTTAATCAGCCACAATGCATCATGCAGTACCAGATTTGCGGGTCAGACTTAGAGCAAACAGCATCCAGCTACATGATTTTGCAAACTGCAATGTCCAGATCCCTTCTGTGCTTGCAGCAATCATCAGCTCTCTTAAGTTCTGTATTCTATTTTTTAATTTTATTTGGTAACTTTTTTTCTTCTCCTTCCCCCCCCTTTATTTTTTTTCTCCCCTTTCGAGAGGGTACCACTGCTCCTGCCACCTCCCAGGCGGAGATGGCTTCACCCTGACGTCCTGTTTGGGGGTGAAAGGGGAGCTTTGCATCAGCGAGGAAGCCATTCCCTCGCCCTGGAAGGGCTCTGCACTGCCTTGCAGCCCGCTGAGCCTGTCCTCGGCATGACCTCGTCAAATACCCATTGGTTCTGCAAACGGAAAATATGACTCAACGAGAACCCTGGGCCTGAGATTGGCTGCGGGAGCCCTGAAACTGCACCTGTGCCGGCGCCGAGTCCGCCTGCCATTGCTTAACCCTCTTCTTGCCAAATGGGATGCACATGACACTCGCCTGTGCAACGCGGCTATTTCCAAACGAGCGAGGCTGTGTGCAATGTGACATTTCAACAAATGTTTCATCTTCTCATGGGCGGGAAAAGCTGCAATAGTTTCCTTCAAAGGAATTACTTTCTTTGCATGTCAACATATGGTTATTTCTGTTTAAGAGGGCCAGTGCTGCTTAATTTTCGTATCAGGTTTATAAATGATATCCTGAGGAGGCATTAGTCCAGTTAAAAAGGAAAAAAAAACCAACCAAACAAAAAAACAGAAGAAAAAAGTGTTTTCTTCTGTTTTAGTAGGACAACCTCCAGTTTCATCAAACTAAGTACAACCCCATTAAAGCTTTTACTTATTTTTTATTTTTAGCTTTCCACAGGATCAGCAGCTAGTCAGTTTTGCTGATTAGATATCTACTTCTGGCTCTGCCACCTACAGCAAGACACTACAACAGCAGCAAACACTTCAGGGAACTACTGAATGATTTCCCTAACCTAAATTTAACAACTGGATTCTGGATCTCCTCTCTGTAAAACTAGCTTTTAGGGTGAGTTTTACCAAAGTACTTTTCTTCAGTGCAGGGCTCCCAAAGCAATATTTAACCATGTCTCACCTTGCCCCCTGTGCGTGTCTACATCCACAGGCATAGGGGGCACGGAAAGCACCACCACTGTACTGGAGGACAGATAAAAGCCTCGAAGGACACAGAGAGTTTTTTGCTAGCAGCATGACCCTGATCAGCAGGGGATTTCAGCAAGGACACTCCTCCTGAGCGCCCCTCTCTCCCAACCCTAGCTCTGCCACTGGGCAGCTCACCTAGGCGTGAGGATGACTCCTCACATCTTCTGCTTCTCCAGCTGTGCCGTTCCCCCTCCCCAGCACAGGGTCTCATCCTCCCTCCTCTCCACCTTTTATTCATTTTACACTAAAGTGACACACATGACATCTTCTGGTGCTAACAAGCATCTGAACTATCATCCCTTTGTCTAACAGCGGGTTTCACTGAACTTCTGCTCAATGAGAGGAAGCTCCTGGCAAGTTTCCTCCCTTTCATCAGTCGTGATCTATGAGCAAACATGTACCGATTAGATCCGTGACCTACTACACACATGTGATGGGGACATACTTGAATCACTCGTCGGTGATGCTGCCTGACATGGCTGTTTCCACTCCCTGGGCCACTTTTTGTGTCTCTGGATGTCACATTCCCACTCACCCCAGGGCCAGCTGGTGACAACTGCTTACCTTTCTTCATTAGAGAAGACAAATTTCCTGAGCTTGAGGTCACCAAGTACGATGGCTGACTGGTGGCAGTGAGCGACGGCAGAGACAATCTGCTTGAACAGCCGGGCAGCCTCCTCTTCCCTCAGCCTCTTGCAGCTCCTCACATAGGAGTGCATGTCCCCAAAGTCCTTTTCAAAGAATACATAGGCCTTGGTGTCCCCGAGGATGACTTCAACAACCCCAGTAATGTTTCTGTGTGACGGCAGCTGAATGTAAGGCCGGATCTTGTCCTGGTAGTGTTTCAGGGGGAACACCTGTACAGAGGAAATTAAACACAAATTCATTCTCAAGGGCGCTGAAAGCAGCCGCTCGCGTAGCAACTCTCCCCAAACAATGACGAGGGAGCTGGAGGGGAGCCAGGGCTCGGCAGGAGCGCCGTTCAAAGCAGCTACTGAGACCCTTCCTGTTCATTGTATATTGGGAAGGTGTGTGTATGGGGGGCCAGGAAATTAAAATAAAATAAACCACCATCCCCAAAAACCTATTCCGAAGTAACAGCTTACTCCCAGCGGCTGGCCGGGGGGAGCAGCGGGCGCATATTTTTCAAGGCTTTCCCAGCGTCGAGCGCTCCGAAAACGCCGGGAGGATTCCCGTCTCATCCCCCGCCCCGAGACGCCCGATGCGCGCCCGCGGAGCTCGGGCTCACCTTGCAGCGCAGCTCCCGTCCGGAGCTGACGCTCAGCGCCCTCGACACCTGCTCCCGTTCGGCCAGCGGCAGTAGCAGGTACGAGGCGATCAGGCTGGGACCCGCCGCTCCCCCGCCACCGGCGGGAGAAGCGGGGAACAGGGCGACCCGGGAGCGCTCAGGCAATCGGGGGTCCGCAATCGACGAGGCGAGGGCACTTGGCGGCCGGCGCTTCCTCGGCGGGACCGTCCTGGAGGGGTTGGAGCCGCTTGGCCGGGGTGCTGCGGCAGCGAGCGGCCGGCAGCAGGGACGCGGGGCGGCTCATGGAGGGGAGCGGGAGCGGGAGCCGAGCTAGAGGCGGGCGGTGCGGGCTGGGCGCATCCCTTCGTTCTCTCAGCCGAAATCTCGAGTCGCGTCCACCATCTGCTGCCGACTCCGCGCTAAAGTAGTTTGAGGCTTTAAAAAATAAATAAATTAATACACACACACACAAAAAGAATGAGTCTCCCCTCCTCCCGGCCCTGACGCACGGGGAAATGGGAGGAGGGAGGCTTGGACGCGCCTGCTCCGCTCTGCCCGATGCTCTCCGCCGTCCCCGGCCCCAGCGAGCCACGCAGCCAGGCGGGGCGGCGGGGACCCATCGCCCTGTCTGGCTGCGGGACCCGCTGAGACCCAGGCCGCGGAGGTGACCCTCCTCCTATGGTCCTCCAGCCAGTCTGGAGCAAGGACATCTCATGTCCGACTCGGACTCCTGATCCCGGCATGCTCGCAAAACCTCTTAAGCTCCACTAACTGTGGAAAGACAGGGTTCTCGATTCTATTCCTAGGAGGTTAGCTTTTATGCATTTGCTGCGGTTTCTCCCCAGCCCCAGTTCTGGCTTTTCCTTCATCCCAAGGTTTGCATCAGGAGCCACCGACGGTGGTTCATTCGCGTAGACTAAACGGGCACCATCGGAAATACCTGGCGTTGGGTTTCCCATGTTTAAACTGCCTGCTCTCCGAAAAAGGAATAGCATCGAGAGCAAGCGGCAGCCAGCAGCTGAAGTGACTTGTGAGGAGCACAGAATTGAGCTCAGCAGCCACCACCGGGATCAGAAGTATGGGTTTAAAGGAATAGTAAATAGATTTGCATCCAGGACTGCTAGTAAACGGAAGCAAAACGAAAGGGGAAAAAAAAAAAAAAAAAAAAAAGACAGCAAATCATCTCTAAAAACCCGCACAGCTGTAGTTTTGACAAGTGTGCTTCAGAAGGAAACTCTCCATCTTTTCACTTTGCATATATGCAAATTTTCTGTTAGACAGTGCTGAGGCTTCTCCAATAGCACGCGGAGCCTACATTTTGTTGGTCTGTAGGATCCGTGCCTATCCCGTTTCACTTCCCCAGCCCTGGTCTGTTTCAGCAGCAGAGGGGACCCAGGGCACCCTCCAGCCGCCAGCTCTGAAGCCGGTGGTGCCACGCATGCAGGTATTCACTCAGATTCCTGACAGATAACTGCACAGCAAACCCGTGCATGCCTTCAGCTACTTCGAGTGTATTTTAAGAAACACATGAAACTCTGATGTGGGATGACTCATAGCATAGCAGTCCCATTAATACATTTAAACATAAAATGCATATGCCATAAAGGGATATCCCAGGGCCTGCATTTTCTCTTTCTCTTTTTTTCCCCCCAGAAGTACAATTCCATTCACATCTGCAGATGGCTTCTGAGCCATTCACCACAGCTCTCTGAGCGTGCTCTTTGATTTAATTCCTTTCATAGGTAAAAGATGCATGAATGTCCATCAGACCTTTGCTTTATTTTCCCTTTCTGGAAGCTTTTCCGATTGAGATGCCACTGCTGGGTGACTATCTGGTAGGATGCTGCATGTGTGGGCTGCTTCCTATGACTGAGATAGCATGAGTTGAGAGGTGTCAGTACTTTTCAGGCCAGGGAAAGCATGTAGATACATCAAACTAGCATTGGGCCTGCATGAAGGCACCCCTGGGCATTATTAGCATGTAACAGCATTCTCTGTAGCTCTCTCAGAGTGAGAAGCCGTGTGAGCAGGAGTGAAGATGTTAGTGTAAAAACCGAGTGGTGCACCTGGACTAAGTAGGTCCCTTTGATCCACACCTCCCAAGGGTCTACACCCCTCTCAGCTTCTGTGCCAACTCACTGTCCCAGATGAGGGGAAAGGCCATACTGAAGATGCATTTGCACACATCACTGGAAGCCATAACCTTCACTTTCCCACCCTCCCACCCATTTAAAGCCTCTTAGAGTCCACAGATGGTCACCTCATGCTGGCCTTATGCCACCAAGACCAGCACAAAGTGGGCCATGACACATCTTGGTCCTGAAGAAGAGCAAAAACCCCTGTTCATTTTCCTGCCTCCCCAAAATATCATCTGGGGTGTGAGAGAAGAGCAGAGCACAGAGGGACTCACAGCACTGCATCCCACAGGCTTGCCACAAACTTGTGGTGTCTGGGCACATTCTTTGCATAGGGATTCTCGAGATTTCATGCTGTGTTGGGGTGTCCCTGCTAACTGGAGAACAGAAACTGGGTGTGCAATCCCCAGATACCAGGAAAAGAATAACCCCTGGGTAACTCATCTCAGAACTATGGGTGGGTGCCCTCTTCCATCTGGCTGTGCAGACCAAACTTCAGTTGTCTACATGTGGCTGAAATGAACCCCTATTTTTTCTCCCATGTGCTGGGTCTTCACAAAATGGAGGCAGTTCCTGACAGAAGGAAACTTTCATTGCTTCTTTAAAATGCCTGGCATTTTTACTCAAGGCATTAATGTAATGGATAAACATATAATAGCAGTTATTAATCAAATGCTCAATACCTTCTTCTCAGTCAAATGTTTTGGGTATGGATCACAAGATCCACATCCAGACTCCTGTCCATCTCCACCAGATCCATTCCAACATGCAGAGCAGAGCAGTGTTTCCTACTTTGGGCTTTCTGTTGTGTTGTGGTTTTTTTTATTTTTTTCTAATTTTGGCTGATCCCCCAAATGCACATACAAGGAAGAGGGGAAAAAAAAAAAAGAAGAAGAAGAAAGTAAGAAAAGGGCTGCCAAGGACAGTGTCTGATGACTTGCACGGCATGGTGCTTCCCAGACGGTTGAAATTTTTCTTCTTTACCCATCTCTGCCAGTGCTTGCATGCAAGCAGGGTTTGGGTGTGAACCAGTGCAGAAAACAGGAGGAACTCCAGGGAGAGCCTTGTGAAGAAGAACTGCTGCAACATTTCAGTATTACAAGATTTTTTCAGAATACGGGGCTACCACACCTGCCACAGTCATCTCTTGTTCATTGCAGGTCATGCCACAGGCCTTTACACACCCAGGCCTATCTCCTACAACTACCCTCCTCCTGAAAAGAGAAGACATTGGAAGTCTTTCTTTTATTCCCTGCACAAGCCTTCATCATTCCATCTTCCTCTCCCCCAGAAAAGATGTTTTTGGGGACTACCAGCTTAGCATGAGATGAAATTAGCATGGCAGTTCTCAGCCATCCTTGCAGTGAATGTGAGTCTGAATGGCTTTACAGCCCTTCCAAACCAAAGCAGTATTAGGCAGCTCCAGTGGATAGCACTGTAAGTCCCTGTGGAGCACTGATCATTTCAGAATTACATTTACAGACCTAACTTTTGGATAAAACATTGACTTTTGCTTCCCAAGTGCTGGAAAAATGAACTGCTGTGAGCCAGCAAACAAAGAACTGAACACCCAGCCTTGGATACTCCTAAAGGGGCCTGGTACCAGTGAGGTGAGGCAGGGATGGCCTTTGGGAGTAATACAATACAATACAATACAACACAACACAATACAATACAATACAATACAATACAATACAATACAATACAATACAATACACTACAATACAATACAATACACCAGGTTGGAAGAGACCTTCAAGATCATCGCATCCAACCCATCAACCAATCCAACCCACCCAACAACTAGACCATACAGCCAAGCACCCCATCAAGTCTTCTCCTGAACACCTCCAATGAAGGTGACTCCACCACCTCCACGGGTAGCCCATTCCAATGGGCAATCACTCTCTCCGTGTAGAACTTCTTCCTAACATCCAGCCTAGTATCGATCAGTAGTTTATGTGCTTGGCAAAGAACAACAGGAGCCTTCCAAAACCTAAGGAAATCAGCAGCTCTCAATCAAAGGACATTACAAAATCACTACAAAAAGTAGATCCTGTCTTGTGAAAGCAAGCAGGACTACTCACTGCCTTCCTTCTTCCTGGAGTCTCAGCTGCTAGGTGAGGAACCAGGAGTACAGCAGAAACAAGATCCTGTGGGATGTGCATCACAGATCTGGCCTGTCCCAGAAGAGGGAAGAGTCTTGTCCAGCACAGTTTTGCTAGAGCTGTGGCAAGATGAATGTTGCTCTTCACGTATGTATACATTTTTTTTCCCCAAAAAAAACCCAAGCAAAGCAGGACTATTGCACCTGCTAGATGAAGATTCAAGAATCCAGAATTTTCAGTGGTGATGCACTGACATCCTCTTTTCTTGGCACATTTTTTATTTAAAGGGGTTTTTTGTTGCATGGCATTCAAGTATCTACCTGTCTCTCCCTCAGCCAGTGCCCACACTCACCTGATGAGCTGCTTTTCCTTAGATGCACACAAAATTATCTCCACTGCTCCAGTTCTCTGACCCTTTATCTTTTTAACTGGAACAGCCAGAGGCAATGAGAATTGTGTAACCATCTCCTCACTTCCCAAGTGCTTGGGGCAGGTCTGGTAACTTTGATGATACGTCTCACGGGATATACAGAGTAAATCTCTATTAGATTAGGCCACTTATAAATAAACTGTCTGCTTGCTATGGGGAGAAATTTAGAAGTCCTTATTTTAGTTATTGGATGAGAGAGGTCTGACACACAAATACTTCAGCTAATATTAAACTATCAGGCCAATTATTTTTAAAAAACCTTTATTTTACAAATTATCTCAAGCCATGTAATGAAAATTAAACTACTGCTGGATTGAAAGCCAACAATTGAAAACCAGCAGGTTGTCCACACTCTACCAGTGTGCAGAATCACTCTGCACAGATTGGGCTCAAAGTGTAGTTATGTAACCAGGTGATAAAGGACTTAAAAGTAATGTTTTTTTATAGCAGGAATGGAATCTGTGATAAATCCACAACCATGCTTAAATACTGTGGAACTCAGTAGCAGATTCACTGTTAAGATACAAAACACATGACAAGCACATAGTGACATCAAAAGAAGTGCAATGTAATGGTGTTCAGATGTTTCCCCTTAAGCCCACACAGAAGCTGCTCTGAGGGTTGCTGTTGCTAGAAACTCTAAATAATTCCCTTTTGATAAGCCAGTTGTTATCAAATCCAAGGAGTCTCATGAGGAGCACCTCCTGACGTTGTTCCTTTGCAGACTAAAGAGCATGAAGGCTTCTTCTGTTGCTTGAAAGACGTGTGGAGGTTCAGGTTTTAAACCTCAAATCCTGTTTTTACTTCAGAAGTTGATTGCACAAGCAGACAGTGAATGAGTGTCTCTCCATTTCCCTTGCGGTCAGAGAAGATCCTATTCATACTGGGTTTACAAGCAAACACTTCCTTTGGTAAGCTTCCCATGCAATTCAATTCATGTGCATGCTTTCAAGCCCTCTGTCTTTGGGTCTCACAATAAACAAGCAAAGCAGGCTCTATCCTGCACCCACTGCAGCATTTTCTGCAGCATTTTCTGCAGCATTATGAAATGATGAAGCACAGTGTGTTTGCTGTACATTGCTGCAGCCCTGTTGAGTTGCTGAGATTGCTCATGCATAAGCACATAGGTGTGCATCTACTGTACGAGGCACACGCGTTCCAGAGTCTTACTTGCTTAATAATCCATCTAATGTTTTTACTTCTTACAGTTACTGGCTGGCAGCCTAGAATCCACTGGCACCTACACAGAGGGTTCTCCTCTGAGCATTGCTGTGACCATGTTGTGTGTATGAAATAATATGTAGTAATACATACTAGTAGTACATACTAGTAGTACAGTACTTTATGACCAGAAAATAAATCTCTATTTATGGAAGAGGGTAGCTATCAGCTTGAAGATTTGGCTGTGGCAAGAGAAAGACCTGTCCTGCTGATTTCTAACATTTTCCACTCCTGGAAGCCTCTTTCCTAAGTGCATCTTCTTCACTGTATAACAGAGCACTATCCATTACGGAAATGTTCATTTAATGAACCACACAGTACCTCAGGATCTTCACATGGAGACTTTTAGGGAAGATGAAGATTAACATTCACTGGAAACAGCAGTGGAAATTAATCAAGCTGCACAGTCAATTCTAAACTAGTTTTGGCCACAGCACTAGAGCTATTCTTCAGAAAAACATCATGAAGTACTTGTGACCACAGGTAGGTAAGACCTTTGTCATCAGCCACTCATGAGGAAACATGAGTACATCCAAGAGGACATTGTCTAAAATAAGGCAGTGTGTTGGCCTTGGCTGTTGAGTCATTGGTATCACTTCCTGCAGCCCCTGCTTTGCTCCGGGTATTTCTCAAGGGAGCACTGACAGAGCCTAGGCTTTTTGATTCTTCTAGAATGAATAAGATCACAGATCCAGAGTGGTAATGATGCATATGTCCTTGATTCAGTGGAATGTGTACTCCTTTTAGCACAAGTGTGCTAAATCTTCCATGAGATATCTGCCTGATTAGTTTTTATCTTTACACATCATGGCTCCACTGATTTGAAAACTTCAGTCTCTAGTTGTAAAATGGAGAATTCTGCTTCCCAGGGAGCATCTGCTGTAGTGAGAGAGCTGTGCTAATGGCTTGTGCCTCGGGGTACCACTGAAAGCTGTTGCATATGGATCTTTCTTGACTTTATTTTAATGTTTGATTAGGCATTTCTTTAATCATTCAAAATACTATTTGGAACTTCTGTTCTCTGGCAGAGACAGATTCTCAGCAAGCTTCAGTGATAGACCCTTCTCAGCTACAACGAGGCTTGCTGCATTTGGAAAACACCTCTTAGGGAAAAGAAAAAAAAACCACCTCACCTCTGAGTTTCTTTCCTTAAATACAGTTGCAAAATGTCTGACGTCAAACAATGAGACACAAATTACCCTGTGAACTGTTAACATATGCCTGTTTGCATATGATATCTTATAGCCAAAACAGATTAAGATTTGAAGGTTTAACTGCTGTTGAGTTTCCACTGCTGTGAATCATACTGATCAGCTTATTCATCACAGAGACTTATTTTTATTCTTTACCTCTTTCAAGAAGCTTCTATCCAGAGCAGAGTTTACAGGGAGCAAGGGACACACAAGAACAGAGAGGTCACAGCTGCATGACAATCCCCAAACTTTGCAAACAAAGAGCAAAGAGCTGCCAATAACTACAGCCCCCACCCAGTGAATCAGTAGTGGTTTATAACTTCCATCAGGTCAGTTGACAGGTACAAAAGCCTTCTCCAACAGCCAAGGCAAGTCTCTCCTTCCACCTTGTAAAGTGCCAGCTGCAATTCATACTGATGACCAAGCCTGTAATCTTTCAGTTTCAGAAGGAAGTACTTGTAAGAGCCAACAAGAAGAAAGAACCAGCCATGAAAATTCAACAGGATGGCTCAAATGCCAGGTTCAGGAAAACAAAACATTAAACTTCACTCATTGTATTTGTACCAGGATTCCTTGAATGTTATGATATAGTTCAAATTCAGAAATGCCAAACATTCTGGGGAGAACTTCATTGAATTCAATAAATACAGACCTTTTCCTCTAGCAGTGAAATATATGTGGTACATCATTGATTTTGATGGGGCTCAAGTACTCTCCTCAGCAATCCTGACGTGAGTGCATGAGTATTTGTCTTCTGGATAATATGTCTGTGGCCATACTTAAAAAGATGACATTTCTGATGACAGAAGAAACAAACCAACCTCTATTTAAATACACATGGCTCTTCACCTCATATATGTTTGCTATTAAAGCTAAGCAGGTTAAGTGCTGTCAAAAAATAGTCCATTCCTTTCAGCTGCACTCTGAGAAGGATTTCAGAATTTAGGCTGCACCTGCTGTCCAGGCTCTCTGATTCCCAGGCTAGCAAAGGAGAAAAGGAAGATCATGTATTTTGAGGCAGGAATGTGAACATTCAACAATACCTTTCCACCTAGAGTGGCAATCAGTGAGCACTTGACTATTTGTTCTCTTCATTTAATGTGTTGCTTCAGATTTGTTTGTTTCCTTCTCCCAGCTGCATGATCTTAAACAGGCAGTTCACATTATTACCTGTGGATCAAGCCTGTCTTTATGACAAGATGTAACCAAGCCAGCGGTCTCCCTTGTAGCATTACTCATTGGAGCATGAGGGCAATGACCATATCAGGGACTGTAGCTATCTAAGGGTATATTGGTACAACCACCACAGGCAGCAAACCAAACCTGCTACCACCAGTTGGTCAGTATTTATAATGCTCTGTGTTATTGGAAAGCACACACAAGAATCTAGACACCTACAGAAACTAAATTTGAAGTGCAGCACTGAGGTCATGTAAAATGTATGGGAACTTGGGAGACTTGATTGCCACTAGGGATTGAACTCGATCCATGAGGACAAAGTCAATGCACCTTGGTCAAAAATTGCAGAGACTGTTTAACCAATGCAAGTTTTTGTTTCTGAGTGTTCTGTGTATAAATGGAGTAAATTTAACCACAAACTTAAAGTGAAAGAAACAGCTATTAAAAGTTTAGGACACAGCTATGAAAAGTAAGGTCCCTGAAGATTGCTGAGAACTGACTTGGGACTCTCTAGCTGTGTGGATGGCATGAATCAGAGCAGCTCTGGCCCTGGCTCATGGGAGAGCAGCTGTGAAGTGAGCAGCACCAGAGCCTCTGCAAGAGGCCCCTTCCCAGCGTGGCCTCGCTCATGAGCGACAGTGAAGGAGAGGGAGGTGGCACAAAGCGCAGCACTGCAGTGGAGGCAGCCCATGGGAAGTGAGCAACACCAAACCGTCCAGAACAGGCACCATCTTGGGCCCCCTGTGCTAACAGTCACCTTGTGCCTATAGGCATGGCACGGCTGCAGTCTGCACGCGGCATCCCCACCCTTTGCAAAAGAAAAAGCATCTGGAAAAGATTCAGGACTGTAACTAGGCCCCTCTGCTCCTCACAAAGCCTGGAGAAAAGGGAGGATGGGCAGGGAGCATTGTGGGAGGACTGTGTATTGCCTCAGCACCGAAGTTCCATAACCAATTGGAAATTCCATGTCCCAAAGCACAACTGTTTTGCTGAGTGAAGATGGAAAGGTTCCCAGCCCCACTGCCCAAGGGTCAGATGCAAGAGTTGACTACTTGTTGGGGATAGACGTTAAAGAAAAAGAAGGGAAGAGAGGAGCTGTAATTGTTCAGGCTGCTCTGCTGCAGACCTGTGCTTGGCACAACACTGCTGAAGCAGCTCACTGTGAGTATGAAACTGCTGGCTCATGATGCCAAGGGAAGATTCCGATTCCCCCCAGCGGCTGAGGAGGAAGACAAAACATAGGGACTTTTGGGTAAGTGGAAAACCAGGCTAGAACAGGGCAAGAAGCTGTTCCCTGGAGAAACACCAACCATGCAGTTCTCAGCAGCAGTGGCCAGGCACTCTAGCAAAGCAAGGAGTCAAATGTCTGGAAATTGAGGAGTAGGAACTGGTGTGGAACAGAACCCACCCATATAATCATCCTGCCCTCAGCAGACTGACAGTCCTGAGGAGGACTCTAGGAACAACCCCCAGCTTTCTGTGCTGGCCAGAGGGGCATGGTGAAGGGAACACCACACACACCACCACTGTTCCTTGTGGCCCTCCTCTGTATTTTGTCCTTTTTTTTTTTTTTTTTTTTTTTGTAACACTCAGATACCTTAATATATTCTGTTCATAAAACCTTAGGGGGAGAATTTTGAGGGAACTAAAAGCACATTTGTTATGTCCACAGATGAAACACCGGCGTAGTTGAGGAGTGAACCTGTAGTGGAGTGTTTGTTAGTCAATTGTAAACTGTAGGAGATGTGTGCATTTTACACCAACTGAGTAGAGGGGAGGCAGGGCAGCAGGCTGCATCATTCCAGCTCTGATAAAGTGCACGGCCTCCGGAACTCCTGTCCCCGCTCGTGGAGCCACTTGTTGGAGACTGCAAAGACAAAGGGGTTTGGTCACTGCACCTGATCAGCTCCTGCTGCCAGTTAAGCTAAACATTTAGCTTATATACATACACCTATACAAAAAAGGAAAATAAACATGTATATGGCCACAACCACCCCATGCAGAGCTACAGGCTGGGGTCTGAGTGGCTGGAGAGCTGCCAAACAGAAAGGGACCTGGGGGGTGCTGATTGACAGCTGCCTAAACATGAGCCAGCAGTGTGCCCAGGTGGCCAAGAAGGCATCCTGGCCTGCATCAGGAATAGTGTGGCCAGCAGGAGCAGGGAGGTCATTGAGCCCCTGGACTCAGCACTGGTTAGGCCACACCTTGAGTCCTGTGTCCAGTTCTGGGGCCCTCAGTTTAGGAAGGACATTGAGACACTTGAACGTGTCCAGAGAAGGGCAACGAGGCTGGGGAGAGGCCTTGAGCACAGCCCTGTGAGGAGAGGCTTAGGGAGCTAGGATTGTTTAGCCTGGAGAAGAGGAGGCTCAGGGGAGACCTCATTGCTCTCTACAACTACCTGAAGGCTGGTTGTAGCCAGGAGGGAGTTGGCCTCTTCTCTCAAGGAACCAGAACCAGAACAAGAGGACACAGTCTCAAGCTGTGCCAGTGAAAGTTTAAGCTGAAGGTGAGGAGAAAGTTCTTCACTGAGAGAGTTGCCATTGGAATGTGCTGCCCAGGGAGGTGGTGGAGTCACCGTCCCTGGAGGTGTTCAAGAGGGGATTGGACATGGCACTTGGTGCCATGGTCTAGTCATGAGGTCTGTGGTGACAGGTTGGACTCAATGATCTTTGAGGTCTCTTCCAACCTTGGTGATACTGTTATAATTGAAAGTTCAGAACATTTCCCATCCCACTCTCTTTTTGGAATGATGGAATGAATGGAATGAAGCTGGAAATGGGGAGATTCAGGCTAGATGTGAGGAAGAAGTTCTTCACCATGAGAGTGGTGAAGCCATGGAATGGGTTATCCAGGGAGGTGGTTGAGGCCCAGTCCCTGGAGGTGTTTAAGACCAGGCTGGACGAGGCTCTGGCCAGCGTGATCTAGTGTAGGGTGTCCCTGCCCATGGCAGGGGGTTGGAACTAGATGATCCTTGTGGTCCCTTCCAACCCTGACTGATTCTATGATTCTATTCTATGATTTTTCCCTTTTCTTTTTTTAACAAATGCTGTGGTTAATGCCCTCCCTTATAGCATTTAGCGAAAAACCGGTGACCTGTCTTAAAAACTATAGGTCTGAGATCTGAAATATCTTTAAAGGAACCTGATTTTTACACATAGGAATACAAATGGGTACCTACTGCTCAATTGCTCCCCAGACTCTCAGCTATCATTGGAAGTGTTTAGGAGGAGACTGGATGGGGTGCTTGGTGCCATGGTTTAGTTGATTAGATGGTGTTGGGTGATGGGTTTGATGCGATGATCTTGAAGGTCTCTTCCAACCTGGTCTGGTCTATTCTATTCTATTCTATTCTATTCTATTCTATTCTATTCTATTCTATTCTATTCTATTCTATTCTATTCTACAGCTGGGCTTCCACAGACAGAAGCACTCATGATCACTGCTGAGTTCTGAGAAGATGGACCTTTGGGGTTAGACCACATTATGAAAATCACCCTGGCTAATTCTCACAGAGTGTTTTGAACACAGAAGCTCAGCACAAATAACAACAGTTCAGTTCCCCTTTTTTAGCTATGAAATCAGTTTGCAGATTAATATTCTCCAATTAAAAAAAAAAACAACAATTTTCAGTTTGAAGTGGTTTGCACTCTTAAGTGCAATTGGAGTTAATAACGGTCTACAAAAAGAAAGCTGTGGGCAAACAGTAACCCAGAGTGAAAACCTTAGCAGTCAGGTACCTTAGCTATGTTTTACACCACATGTCAGACTGTAAATTCAGAAAAACTACTAAGGAAGATACCATCCAACCCACTAAGGGCCCTGAAGCTCAAAGAAACCTGTATTTTCTGCTTCACATATGCCAAGATATAATTGCCATCTGACCACCAATGCAGCTCCTTTTACCTATGGCTATTTCTAATTCATATATGTAGTTCCTTATCTGCTGCATGTATGCAGACCAGTTTAGGCAGTAAGTATGAAGTGTTGCAAAGTTGAAGTCCTTTTTTTGATCTGTGCCCAAATGCATACAATCTGAAGCTCATAAAAAATGAGATTAACTGCTTTCCAGTCCAGGGCATATGGTTGCAATGTATTTGTACTATCTACAAAGTACGTATTGGAATACACTTGTAAATAATTGTAGTCTTCTAACCTACGGTATTAAGGTAAAGCCACCTGAGACTTCCAAATGCAAAAAGCCTGATGCAAAACTTCTGAATCTCACAAGACAAGCCCAAGTTGTGCAGGGTGTTCAAAAATTCTAAGAACAAGACCAAGACCAAGATCCTCAGAGCTGACTGGTAACGTTGTGTGTCCACACAGAAAGTATAGACATGCAGCACTTCCTGCAAATGAAGCTCTAGTAAGGTTTCCTGAGGTTTGCATTAAAACTTGTGTTCCCAAGCAGGGTATATGACTTGTGTAAAGCCTTGGACAGAGGGCCCTACTCTGGGTGTTCCCAGAGGTTGCACTCTGAGTAACAGAACTATCTGCAGTAGTGATCAAAGCTATTCATGCCCACTGAATCTGCACCTCTAATGTACTGGAAAAAAAAAATTAGCAGACTGACAAGGAAGGTTGAATGCTACAAAACATGCTTTATTTATCAAATACAAGCTTTTTAGAATTTCAGGAAGGTTAAAAAAATCCCCAAACAAGTTAAACTAGAATTCTTTGTGTTCGGCAGTTTGAAAAAAATGCTTTCAGCTACAGCTGAGACCTTCAACTTTGCCTATAAATGAAACACTTTAAATAACAATCAGTTACACAACCTACTTACAATCAGCAGCTTATCTCACAAGACCTCTAATAACAAATTTTTGTGGCAGCAGCATATCCATCTGACTTCTCCAGTGTTGACCAGCTTTGTTTATTCTGACTGTCAATCGCTCTTTTAAGTGCTTCATCTGGCATAAGATCTGATTCTTTTACATCAGAATGGCTACAGCCAATTTTAGGGCATCTGTTAAAAAGAAAAGAGAAGCTCCATTACATTGGAAGAACTGTCTTTGCCATTACATTGGAAGAACTGTCTTTGTCAGATATAGGCTTTTACATAACATGTGCTCATTTATTGTGTTTATATAGGATTCACTTTCTGTCAGTTCCTCATTACCTCTTTTCCTCTTCACCAGTTCTCAATAGTGAAAAGTAAATCCATTTATTTTAACTCATTGGAATCAACAGATGAAGGAAGGAAGGAACACAGCGAGAGACAGAGCCTCTCACCCATAGATCACTCTCTGATTCATGTACACAAGCTGCATCAGGAATGATACTAGCATTGCATGGCCATCTTTCTGACTTGGTTTCTGTCTTTGCAGTCCTCTACAAACTGCAGGTAACCACCTCTCACCTTATTAATCTGAAGTGGAAAAGTAAAATCTTCACTGATAGATAATTAGGAAAATTAATTTCTAGGGAAATAGATAAAAGAGAATGAGGTAAGTCAATCAGTGGACTATCTAGTTGGTGTAAAAATTTACATAGTCTTTTATGAACTGAGAAAGCAGAGAAAGGAGAGATGAGAATTGAATTAACAGCCTCTAAGTGATAATCAAATATAAAATGTCTTACAAGTACTTTAAATAGCCAGATAAAGACAGCAGGGTGAGAGATATTCGGGCACCAAAGGTCAGTTTCCTTTGGCAGTGGCCCAAACATACACGGATGGTACCTGTAGTCAGAAATAACACTTTTCCTGAATTTTTCTAAGACTAACTTCTTGAGGGACTGAACTTATTTCCATTCAGCACTTGTAGCCTTTACTCCAGATTTGTCCACGGTCACTGTGTTTGTCATGGATAAATCACTTAATTGCTCAGTGCCTCAGTTTTCCCATTTATCACCTTATTAGAGCAATAGCTTGTGAGCTTAATGAATAACAAGTGCTCAGAAAGCTTTCCACACTTCCTGTAAGCATGAAGTATTAGTATGTCCTTCCAGGCAGTGGAAAATTGTGAGCAAACCAAGACACGTAAGAGTTGCCTAAAGGAGCCTGCAGTGAGGCTATCAGCACAGGACTGGTGGCTGTGCACACGTCAGCTGCAGAGCTGACATCCAGCCAGCTCCCTGCCAAGTGCACCAAAGGAATCCCATGTATTCAAACTGCAAAGTACATGTATGGAGACAGCCACTTCTGTAACTCCAGAGTAAGCAAAAGCTTTGATTTCAGAGTCAAGATAGAGAGTATTTCCCTAACCATGACTCTGCTCTACCAAGACACCTGGCAGAAGCACAGCTAAGTAGCAACACCATATGAATAGGGTATTCAAATGGGGAACTCATTGCCTCAGCTGGCCTGCCTTTCCACCACAGCAAACCGTGGTTTTCAGAGCAGACTGCATTTTCATGAGAAAAGTTAAATTTACAGCAGGTTGGTGAGACTGGGCAGAGAAAACCAAGGAGTCTTTCTCAGTTTAGTTACAGAGAAGCGGAGTTATTGCGGTGCTTGTGCTTTTCAAGCACAGTGGAGTTATAACAACTGCAAGGTTGCGAGCTGAGAGCTCAGAATTAAGAACTGCTGGGATTTAGCCTGCACAAATAACTTTAGTTTGGGTATAAGGTAGCTTTTAAGGCTTACAAATTCAATCATGTGGCCCTATTAGTTTTTCAGCAGTGCTGAAACTTTTGAGTCACCACAACAGACTCTACTCCCACGACATTTTCCTGATGGATTTAACAACACAGAATTATTTAGATATGGACATCCTAAATTCAGTTCCATATTGCAGAAAATATTTTGTTGTGGTTTTAGACTGTTGAGAACATGCTTCCTATCCTGTCTCTATCCTCCAGAATGCTCTCCAACTTAGAATCATAGAATCAGTCTGGGTTGGAAGGGACCACAAGGATCATCTAGTTCCAACCTCCCTGCCATGGGCAGGGACACCCCACACTAGATCAGGCTGGCCAGAGCCTCGTCCAGCCTGGTCTTAAACACCTCCAGGGACGGGGCCTCAACCACCTCCCTGGATAACCCATTCCATGGCTTCACCACTCTCATGGTGAAGAACTTCTTCCTCACATCCAGCCTGAATCTCCCTATTTCCAGCTTCATTCCATTCCCCCTAGTCCTATCACTACCTGAGATCCTGAGAAGTCCCTCCCCAGCCTTCCTGTAGGCCCCCTTCAGATACTGGAAGGCCACAATGAGGTCACCTCGGAGCCTTCTCTTCTCCAGACTGAACAGCCCCAACTCCTTCAGTCTGTCCTCATAGGAGAGGTGCTCCAGCCCTCTGATCATCCTCGTGGCCCTTCTCTGGACACGCTCCAGCACGTCCACATCCCTCCTGTAATAGGGGCTCCAGAACTGGAGGCAGTACTCCAGGTGGGGTCTCACCAGAGCTGAGTAGAGGGGAAGAAGCACCTCCCTTGACCTGCTGGTCACACTTCTTCTGATGCAGCCCAGGATCTGATTGGCTTTCCGGGCTGCAAGTGCACATTGAGAGCTCATGTTGAGCTTCTCGTCCACCAGCACCCCCAAGCCTCTCTCCTCAGGGCTGCTCTCCAGCCAGTCACCGCCCAGCCTGTATTTGTGCCTGGAATTGCCTCGACCCAGATGCAGGACCCTGCACTTGGTCTTGTTGAAGCTCATGAGGTTGGCTTGTGCCCAACTCTCCAGCCTATCAAGGTCCCTCTGGATGGCATCCCTTCCCTCCAGCGTGTCCACTGCACCACACAGCTTGGTGTCATCAGCAAACTTGCTGAGGGTGCACTCGATGCCACTGTCCATGTCACCCACAAAGATGTTGAACAACACTGGTCCCAGGACTGATCCCTGAGGGACTCCGCTTGTCACTGGCCTCCACTGGGACACGGACCCGTTGACAGCCACTCTTTGGGTGCGGCCATCAAGCCAGTTCTTTATCCATCTAGTGGTCCATCCATTAAACCCATGTGTCACCAGCTTGGAGACCAGGGAGGTGGTGCGGGAACCTACTGTGACCTATTGTAAACTATTGTCACCTATTGTGACCTATTGTAACTTGTGACCTATTTCCCAACTCCTGTTCATTTTTGCAGCCAAGTTCTGCAATTCTGGCCATCCAAGTTGCTGGGTTTGTGTTTACTTTTAAGATATTGCACCCATTCCACTTTTACTCCCTAGACTTCATAACACAGGCAAGGTACTTCTCAGTTGCACTTGAAGCTATCTTAACATTAAGGATACCCCAGTCAGTGCTGGATTTCAGAGCAGTGCTTTCCTGTAGCCAAGAAGGAACATGAAATACAAAGTCCTGCACCACCTTTGTGTCCACATGACAGAGTATGTTGAGTCTTATAGAAACATAAGAGCAACCCACAGAGGAAGTAAGCTGATTGTGGCATTATTTTGGGGAAAATCTGGTTGCTGGTCTCTGACAGACCCTCCTGATCACATGCAAACTGCAGACTTATTAAAAAGTTAACAGCCAGTAAGTTTCCATGTGATGGCCAACCCCAAAGCATGAGGCTCTAGCATATATGGTGTGAAAAAAAAATCACTGTGCAATTAATGAGGAAATATTACATCCTCTAAACTTGTTTTAAAAAGTGTTTGAGCCCCTGTATCTCTTAAAAAAATATTAATAATCAAACCCATTGTTAATTTGAAACTCATTATGAGATAATTTCATGTGTCAAAATTCAACTGTAATATATTTACATTAAAAAAATAATCCTGTGTGGAAAGTGGCAGGCTGCTTTGATGATGTAAAATAAGAATTATTTAATTGAATTGCAGTAGGATCTGACTAATCCTGTCTGATCACTCTTAAATTTCTGTTTGCTTTAGTATTCCTCACTTTAACATTTATTTCTGTGTTTTAATATTTCTCAGATGTGTGGAATGTAACTGCAAAAGAGAATGCAGAGAGGAGACTTCCCCCCCCCATTAATTTCAGGGATTGCTAAATAAGCAGTGGGAACAAAATAAGCAACTACATTTTAGGAAGACAAAGTTTGTTGTTTGTGGCTATATAAAATCCCTCTGCTGCTGTTGTGCAGGTACCACGAGTAGCTGTAACTTCCACATGCACTTCCTAAATGTTTCCTTACACTTTGTTTTCATTAGAAAGAAAAGCTCCTTCACGTGTACAGTACTAATGAGGAGACTGTGACTGGGGTAGACACTGAGGTATTACTTCCTGCAGCCTTGCCAATCCAAACACATTTTCTAGAACAAGTGGAGTATAATTCCACTTACACAGCAAAGCAAATAGCTTTTCCACACATTCTTGGTAGCTTACCGGACTTTTTTTCTTTTGCTGCTTTTTATTCTGGATGATTTTTAGAATGGCATCTTCTTCATAAATATGTCCACAGACTTTGTTCGAACTGGCCTCTTCATTTCCATCTGTAATCAATAAGGTAGGATTTAAAGGAACTGATAATGCCCACAAAAAGACTTCTTATGTGATTTTACGTAAAACAGCAGGAAGTGTGTTTGCCATTTAGAGATGGCATTCCACTCAAATTACAGGGTTAGATCCTGCATGAGCAACTGCATTTCTACTACATGGAGTTTCTTTCCAGGCAATGTTGCTCTTTGGTGATGCTTGTAATTCATACTGCCTGATTTTTTTACAAGTATTGCTGTTTGGTAATAAACAATTCAATGAACCACAAGAAATAGCTGTTTCCCAATAGTTACTGTATGATAGCATACCTGTGTAATGGGACAAATAAAGTTCATCTGACTCTGAGTCACCGCTATATCTTCATCGATTTGTTCAATGGCCTCATCATTATCTAACTGATGACGAACTGTAATAGAAAACAAGGCAATTTTCATTTAATACAGATAGCCAATACTTAAGAAAATAAAAACCAGCATTTACCAAACGTTATCTCACCAGGATATCTAAGATGCCATCACGTATTTCTGTACCACTCCCTAAACACGATACTGCAATAAATACTGTACTGTTAGAAAGCATGTATTTTGAAATGGTAACCACTTGAGGGTTGTCTGTGTGTCTATTTATAGCCAAAGCTACAAAGGAGGTTGGGAAGCAAGCTGACCTGAATACATGCAAAGCCTTTGGTACTCTCTGTTCAGGTTCACCAAAAACCAGTAACGTGCAGATAAGTTCCCAAAATCTTTAAAAAAAAAGGATGATGTGGAGCTTTTACAGACTTGGCAGCCCTACCATTGAGATCAGTTTGTGTCTGAATGTCATAAATGGGCTTGCCATTTAGCCTGTTTACCTAGTATCTATTTTGAGAGGAATTTGTACTATTTATCATAATGCATTATTTGTAAAGTGCTGCTGCTGTATTTCAACAAGACTGTGACTAGCAAAAAACAAAAGCCAGGAGAGTGTTATTTGAGATCGACAGAAACATTAATGAAGCAACCTTTTTAAGGTGGAGGGGCAGAATAAAGTACTACAATCTCCCAGAAAACACCTGATGGCCCAATGCCAGGAAATGAGGGGCAGGTAAACAAGAAGAAATCCACCTTCAGCTACAGAGCATGCAAGTCCCCACCTTTACCAGAGGAAGGAAAAGTGTAAGCAACTCTCTATACTCAGGGGCACACCAGCCTAGGGTTCCAGAGAATCTAATTAGCCAGTAAATACCTAAGACACACAAGCAGCTAAAGAGGATTTATATCACTAAGTACAACCTTAATGAATGTAGAGGTTGTTTTATCTTTTCCTTTGTTCTTTTACTGGGAATCTAGGCTTTTAGTTGAATTCATTCATGTATCTTCAAATCTTATCTGGTAATAATAGGAAACTTAACACCTGCCATAACTTTCCATTCCTTTGGGGTAGTTCTGCAATGGTTTTGCAGCAGTGCCCTGGGGTGTAGTCCTCAAAGTGTCCTAAGCTCAATAGAACCTATTTCTCTCCGGCTGCACAAGCTGATTTGCAATGTAGCAACACAGGGTTTGGAGAGGAAGAAATCCTTCTGTGGCCTGTGTTGGCTTCAACTGCCAAGTGATCAGTGAGAAACACGAGTGAGTGAACATGAATGGTTTAGTTACTTCATGATTTGCCTCCTACAAAGTCTCAGTCTTGGTTCCCTTGCTGTTATGGCACACCATCAGTGATCTTTACATCTTTGCATCCCTGGTATGCATTCTTCCACATCTGTTAAAATCCAGTGTTGCCTTACTTCTGGTCAATTCTGCACACCTGTATAATACCAACACTTTCCAGATGATAACAGCAGGCATCACTCTTGGAGCAATCACAATCTCTCACATCTCGTCTAGACTGAGCATAGTGCCACATCAGCCAGCACATTCTCTGGCCAAAGAACTTTTGGCATTGATATTGAAGCCATCTCTCCACCACAGCACCTCTCGGTATGCAGTTTTATTTGCATATTTTTTTCTTACTCCTTAACAGTGCTTGCCCTTCACTCCATTGCAATATAGCAAGAGTTTTGTAAGCACTCAGACGTGTTTCTCACACAGGTACTCCTGCAAATACATAGGAATACCCAAGCAAGCATCAAGGGCCTTTCTGTTTCCGTTACTAAGGCCGCATTCAATCAATAGGGTATGGATGCAGAGGAAAAATAAGCTGAAATGTCCAGTGCTAATAATAATAATAATGTTAAGGCTTTCATCTCCAAGAATATCAACATACCTTCACCAGATACTGCCCCCTTACAAAAGTAAACACTTGCAAATCAGAAGGAATAGTGGACACAGTTCCACAAATACCAAAACTAAAATGGAATTGACATCAGAAGAATATTTGCAGCAGCTACATCTTCAGAAAATAAAATCTGCCACATGTTATTCTTAGACTGTTCATCTATAGGGTTTATTCTATCATAAACACATAGTATTTTGAAAAAAATACAATTGGGGTTTGGGATGGGGGGCTATAATGAAGCTTTTTCAAACACAAAACAATGGGTGAAATCCCACTGAGACAGCAAGACTAAACAATATTGCAACTATTAGTAGGTGCCAGCTTTGGCATGGGCTGCTTCATTTAAATACCATACTGACTTGCTTCCTGTGAATAATGCTAACAAAGAACAAGAGAATCAGAATTTCCTTAAATTCATGTATCTGCCAATGCTGACATACTGCATCACTAATCTTTCCTACAGAAAACATCTGTAAACTCCTATTTCTCTATGTTACACTTTGTTTCAACTCATGAACTTGGTATGGAGTTCCAGTGTACCAGAGCATCATGTCAGTCAGTGAAGTTAGAGTGTAGCAGTACTAGCAAGATCTAGCACTGGTGATATTTTACAAAGGATGATTGTTGTTGCATCAACATGCAGACGCCAAGGGAGGAGAGTAAAGCTTTAAAACATGGGGCTTGTGCCTATGATTTGACTTATAAAATCTAAGCACTCCCAGTTAAGCATGTCTGTGGCCTCTTCTGAAGAATGTTCACCATGTGCAGCACCTTCCGACTTTGCTGAAGAGTCCCCACTTCACCCATCACTTCTGTGTGTGCTCACTTTAGTACCAACACAAGAACTTTGAAGACTATGTTGAAGCAGCCAAGTCTGAAAATATGAGCTCAAGCTTGGGTACTACTGCTTGAGTCTCCCTGAAGGCCTCGAGTCTCTAAATTATGTAAGCTAAATCACAGGCTGTATTTACCTCTTTCTTGTTCTGGCTCCATGCATTGAGGCCCACTCCTTGTAGGTGGGATATATTAATCTTTCTGGATTCAAATCATCCTCTGGCTGCAAGTTTATCTTAAGCACTCTGGCTTGCACTTTATTTGCAATGATTTTGTATATGCTCTACCAGAATGGGGCCCTGATTTCAAGAGATTATCACAGAATAAATGAATAATTATTTAAAATGTTTTCTTCTCATAAGCAGTTGACATTTTAAATAATACATATGTAAGCTTGAGATGATGCAAGTGATACCTCAAACATGTCAATAGCAAGTTAGAATAAATCAGATAAATCCCCCACAGATTTGTTGTCATTGCTTGACACTCTGGGTTACAGGAAGAGAGAGAAAATAACTTTTTTCAATTACAGTAAATTATGTGGTGGTTACACAAGGTACACACACGTCTCAGACTGATCAGTAAGATGCTCTGAATCATAGATCTATACCTGTAACCTCATATTGGAAGATGTTTTTATTAAGGACAAAGAGATTTTTTAACCAAACTATATGTATCACATTTTGAAGGATGCTACTTGCAAGTCTGGCTATTCTATAGAGAGAATAAATTAAACACAGGGTCATTGTCGTACATATTTCAGCTAAGTCAGGTGACATTTTTGTACAATGGAGTTCTCCTGGCAAATTAAAACCAGATGCAGAAAACATTAAGTCATTGTTCCTGAAATTCTGATGTTGCTTTAAGTAACAGCAGCACATACATCTATTTTTGTAGTCTAAGAGATTGCATTTTAAGAGCCTTGAAGAATTTCTAGTTTTCAATTCCAGACGATTGAAACCTATTATGAGTATTAGTAACTCACTTTCTATCTGGCTGTCTCAGTAGTGATGTTTACAGCTAATTAATGCCCACTGTTGTAATAAAACTGCATTCTCATAGAGGTACCTATTTTTGGTAACACAGCATAATGAATTTTGCAACTGCCAACTGTTTTTTACTTATTCAATTTTAATTAAAAGCTGGTAGGACTTTATATCTCTATCACTTTCATCTCTTGATAAATATGTGACTAATATGCCTCAGCTCAGTTTTTACCTCCTCTGCTGAGAGAACTTTACAGCCAACTTTTAAAAATAAGAAAACCATAGTGCAGAGATGTTAACTGCTATATTGTGAATTATTTTAAGCATGGATAGTACACTTATTAAAAAAAAGTATCAGAGGGAAGACCTCCGTTGTCATTGCCACTTCTGTGACACACTGACGGCTGACTGCTCACTGCTTCCAAGGCCAACAGCATTCTCTACCCAACTCCTGCTTCTCTAAGCCTGCACTGAGTGAGTACATGTTGCAATGTAAACTTAATTGATTTATTTCCATTGGTGCTGCACTGTTCTGCCTTCTCACCTGCCATCAGTCAGACACTAATCCTGGAAATCAAAGGGTGATGTTAAGCATGGAGGATTGAGTCTTTGTGAGCCTGAGCCACTAGACAGACAAGGTCTTGGCTCCCAAGAGGGTCTATTGTACTGCTGACTCCATAGAAATAACAGCAACTCATCCAGGCTGGGAAAAATCCTACCTCTGAAAGCTCTAAAAAAAACATGAATCTTATGAGGGCAAGACAAATGGCAAGTGGTCCTGCCAGCAGGACAGAGAAAACAATAAAAATGGGGGAGGCAAAGGACATCATCACACTCAAGAGTTGTATTCTAAGAGTCAGAAGGACTCTGGAACACTGCTAGCATAGGGTGAGTAAGGTCCAAGGAAAAGACTAAAGGAGGGGATATCCCAAACACCACTTTCTGCAAAACACACTGCTGAGACCACCATGGGCCATGTTTAAGAGTAGGTCAGAATGTCCATTAGTGCTCTGATATTGAGTTGGACTTCAGATCCAGAGATACAGACCTAAGAACAAATCTCCAGTGTCCTGCCCCTGGGATGGATCCACAGAAAATGCTGCAGGAAGAATGAAAGAAGAGGGGAAGCACAGAGTAATATCTTCCTGGGAAAGCTTCCCAGTCTCTCGCAGTTTGTGGCCAAGGACTTCCTGAGTCAGAGGTAATAGTATTTAATAAGCCCTGGAGTTTTCCTCCAATGAATTAGTCTAAACTTGGAGAGGGGAATTTGGGCCTGGACTTTTCAGGTTGATTAGACACATTTATCTTTGCTAGAAAAGTTAGCAACAGTTTAATTTTCCTTGAAACTTACCACAGAGGCTGCAGGTCACAGTTTAATTTGAGGGAAAATAAGGTGTGCAAGCTACAGCTGCAGTCAAACAGTTCAAAGGCTTTCTGCTTTTGCCAGAGGCATGTGATAGTTTAATTTGCCTACCAAGCCAAACGAGGCTTTGCATTAAAGTACATTACAATTTGATTACTTGCTGGTGTTGCAATACATGAGTTGATCTAAGGAAGGTGGCCTCTAACATGTTGCTCCAGATTGCAATTGCAAATATGATTTACTTGCTCCAGCCCAGGCCAAACAACTTGCTAGTAATTTACTGACAAGTCCCTTGTATGTGTCATGTTTTATACATACTTGTGTAAGAAGTACATAGATGTGCTTTTGGGCAATCCAAAGTAAAATGACAAACCCATAAATACAAGCCATTCTGATTTTCCTGGAGTGTTCAAGACAAATTAGATGAACAAATTAGCAAATTGTTAGTTCCTTTACCTAGTAAGAGTGAGAAAGGACAGTACCCTGCAGTAAGCAACAATCCTCTATAAACTCCTTTAATGCCATCAAATTCACAGCACTTGCCCATTCTGCAGTAATTGGTCCCACTAAGCTGCAGGCTTTTAAAATACACTACTCCAGATGGAAGTAGTGTTCCTGTTTTATCCTCTCATTACAGGGTACAGCTGATTGATGCCAGTTTTCCTGAATGACCTTAAAATGAAGAGAGACTATCATCTGATGGTAATGTTATGGGATGCAAACCTATGTGAAGGATACAGAAAGATACCTGAAGCTACATACAAACCAACAAACACCAGAGGTGCCCTGTGAAACCTTCAACTCATACACTGTTTTAAGTGAGAAGTTAGACATCATCTTTGCTTTTAGATTTTGGGAAAATCATACTGTTGTGCAGTGGGAGCTATGTCCCTAGAAATGCAAACAGAAAGGGTATCTTCAATTAGAAGCTACACAAATTGAACAGTTTGGTATGCAAACACACAAAGGCAGCTTTCTTGCTCCCTCTATTACTGCAAACAACCATGAAAAATCCACACTTCAAAGTCCATGGATGACATTTCAAACAGCAGTTTCCTCATCACTGCAGTCTGGACTTGATCTGAAGAAGCTCCTGGGGGAGATGAAGATTACCTAAAAAGATGTCATGAGAGCTCATCAGGAAGCTCAGAGGAGCCACTATTTCTGGAAAATCTAAGAAGGCCATATTTGTCCATCTTAACTACCATCAACCACAATGGCATGTAAACTTAATAAGCAAGTTAAACACCAAAGGCTTGCTGAAAATAAACTTAACTGATAAACAGACTACTTAAAGAACCAGGAAAATTCAAGTCTACATAAAAGCGTGCCAGGCATCTAACAAGAGAGCAAAAGTTTTAGGGATGCCACAACACAAGCAAAGCAAGACAAAAACCCTGGAATATCTTGGGGGGGAGGCAATAAATCAGATACTAGGCTACTAAATCACAAATATATGTAAAGAATGCTTTCATTACTTTCTCCAGCTCCTAGAAGAAAAAAGGCTGAGCAATCACCGTTTCATAGACTATGTTGTATAAAGGCAATTTCCATGCTTAGAGAGCATCATTTCATATAAAATAGATTACAACAATATCACAGACATTAAAATTGAAGAAATTCACTCCAGAGAGATGAAAGAAAAGGTTGCAAAAGATGCAACCAAGGAAGGGGAAAAAAAATAGGCCTGCCAGTTCATTAAAAGATGAACCACTTTCCATTACTAACATTGTGGTCAGATTCTGGAATGTCACTGATGCAATGCTAACCATCAAATGACATGAGCATGTAGGGCTTGCCTACACAGGGAAGTTGTTGCAAAATAAGTGAGGGTGTGAATGTAGAATGCATTAGCTACTTGGCAATAACTCACTTTGTGGACGCTCTTATTCTGCACTAGGAGTGCCTTTTGGCTGTGGAGCCTAATCCACTTCCACAGTGGACTTGAGAAAGGCACTGCACATGCTGGACAGGAGCAGTGAGAGGAAAGCTGTCAGTATTGACAGCAGTTTGGAGCAACACCCATTTATGCCTGAGTCCTTAGCAGTCCCTGGATGTTCTATTCCATAAATGTAACTTTCTCAGAACAAAACATGCCAAGTAATCTCTGCATTTTAGCTCACAAGCAGAAACTGTGTCTATGTCATCTCTGAACAAAAAGCAACATGACACATCTTGTAACCTATATGGCTAGAGGTTGCTTTACCCACTTGGTATGTCATTAGCACATGGTTGCAGTCATTCATTTCTGAAAAGCTGAACTGGTGGCTCATTTTCAGGTGGAACAAACTTTTGCTAGAAAACACTCCTGGGCAGAACTCTTCTAAGGCACAGAAAGTAAGGAACAGAAAATAAGAACAGGCAATCAGGCAACCGGACCAGGTAGCGTAGCGTCCTAGCAGTCTATCCCATACACTGCTATGGAACCTATGAACTAGCTCCCGGCTAGCCCAAAAGATAACATCCCTAGAAAGTTATCATTCTGATTAACATGTCAATCTGTTTCTTCATGTTCTCATCACAAGAGTTTCTGGCAAAGACTTCACCGTATCTCCTTCCTAAACAGCTCTGGTGAAAAACACCTTTAAAAAGTCACCAAAACAATGCTCCCAGCCCTCACGTCAGAAGAGTGGTGAATACAAATGCAGTTTGTAGTAGTTTGTCATGTTAGGACATAGGTAGGAATATTTATGAAGTGTACAGTGAGAGGGACTGAAACTACAATTCTTGAACATTAACCTGTTGATTTTGTGATTGGCAAGGATGGCACTGGCTCAGCAGCTGCCTGAAACTGCAGAGAGAGTGCGGGAAAGGGCAATCTCTCGGCTTCAGGAATCAGCAGGTTTGTAGTACAGGAAATGACCTCCACTGCCCCCTTCACCCAAAAGAAAAGTGGAGAGACAAATATGCCTTTTTACCAGGAAAAGACTGCATTGCGCTTGAACAAAGATGTAAGGAAAAAACCTGAACCTGAAATGGTGGGGGAAAAACACTCTTTTCTCTATCCCCTAGTGCCTGATGTTGAAACACCTGAAAGAAATTTTTAGATGAGCTATTTTATTTCAAGATCAATATTAATGAGGAGAGCATCATTTGCAATTCTGTTCTTAGTGATGCATTTCAGTTCTTCAGAGCTCTTTCTGAAACCCTTAAATACTTAAAAATGAATTTACTTCATTTAGAAATAGATAACACTCAGTGATTACAATTCAGCGTGCAGTGGGGCACTATATATTTCCATATAACTTATGGGAGCTATATTAAGAAGATGTATAAAGAGAGAAGTTGAGCTAATTTCCCAAGCTTTTTCTATAGAAGTGAATTTCTTCTGTATTTTATACATAAACTTTACCACTCCAATTATTCTGAATTGTACAGCTTTGCACTGCCTGAAATGCCTCTGGGACAGGCAAGAAGGCTTAGCTGTCTGCATGTCATGGTCATTACTCCAGCACCATCTCAGAGCTTGTCCATTCTGTGGTCACTGCTCCAGGCACTGGCTGGGTACCTGCTTGGGGCTGCATCTCCTGCTCTACTCCTGCCTTTGGTCACCAGCCCATGGGCCCAACAACCTCCTCAGAAGATGAATTTTCCCAAAGCAATGAAACATCTGTGGAAGTAATAACATCTAATTCCTTTTTCTCTTGAACACAAAGCACTATAAAACAGGTCAGTTTTACTACCATCACCATTTCACTGGTGAAAAACAGAGGCACAAGGCAGGAACGCATCCAGAGCCACTGGCACATTTTGTGTTCTAGACTGCTGTCTTTCCCTTTAGACCACAGTGCCGTCCCCAGAGTAACTAAGGCTATGAACAGCTTCCAAATACATTCTTAGTGAATGCATCAGTTCCATGTTAAAAGCAAAAAATACTTCTAGTAGTTGCATAATATCTGGCTGTTTATTTGGGGAAAATTTACACTTGCACTGAAGAACAGAGGATCACTTTCTGGTAGATTATATTTATAAAATAATGCTTGTTTGCTAACTACATGAGAAAAGGGGGAAAATATCAACATTTCATATTACATCAAAACAAGCTAAGAAATAAAACTCACCTCCTTTTTTTTTTTTTTTTTTTAAAGAGGAACTTACAGACCTGCCATTGCTGAATCATAAAACACCAAGGTTTTAATTTGGATAAAAACAGAGGGATAATTTGCATGCATGTGTACTAAGGCATTCTGCAGAAACTATGCTGTGCACACTGGGCAGATCTTCACTGTAATAATCCCTGGCAAACTGCTCCCTAAAAGAAATGAAAACTGTGGCGAATCCAAATTTATACAGCATCCTCCAAAACAATATCATGGGGGGCTTGTGCAGCCAAGCATCATGCTGCCATTACTTTGGAACAGCTGAACAGTTTTTTTCTCAGCCTGTCCTGTGATGTAAGATTAGGCTTCTTGAATGGCAGTCACTAGAAAAATTCTAACAGTAAACCTCTGAGCTATTAATACTCATGGATTGTAACTGCAGCAGCCTAGTAGCTGCTGATGGCAACGTGTAAGTTTTAAATCTGATGATATTTAGTTTAAACATCTTTCTGCAGATTTTGATCTGCCAAGGGTGTTTTCTGGAAGGCTGCATTTTCATTAACGCTACAGACATCAGAAAACCATAACAGTTCTGCAGGTGTACTTTATAGAGCAATACACACATTTCAGACTTCACCTTGACATTTTTGCATGGTGCACATAATAGACAACCCAGCAATACCTCTGCATTATGGCAAATCTGCTGGGCAGACTGTGAGGAGGTCAACTAAAGTCAAACACAAGGCAAACTCTTTTAAACCCTGAGGGTCTCTTTGTCTACATTTTCCTCTCCAGACCAGGTTTCAAAGGGTAGTGAAGCAGGACAGAGAAAGGAGTTATTAGAATACCTTCAACACAGATGCTCGCAGCAGCTGAAACAAGGATGGCTAAGCAGAATAAGCAAAGCAAGGGAAGCTAATGTTGAATGGACAGGACAGCAGAGGCAGTGTCACTTGTGCTTCATAATAAGGATAAGGAGCACATAGGGTGATCACATGGCATTATGCACAATCTTCATCTTTCAGCAAAGCAGTTAACATTATGCTTGCTATTTCAATTTTATTGCCATTATCAAGATGGAGTAACATTAGAGTTGTCCTCTTAAGAGCTACTAGCTTCCCCGTACTCTTTGGCTGGCACATCAGGTCTTGCAGAAACACATAGAATCTCAATGTGTATGCTAAGAAAGATCAAGATTTTATACCTAAAAATACACAGCTTAATATAACTAAAACAATCAAACTAATTAAAGAAGGAAAACAAAACTGAATACAACAGTGCTACACTTAAGGAATCACCATTTCAAAACAACGAAGATAAGGCACAGCCTGTTTTGCTCAATGCTCCTTTCACATCAGAAATCAAGCACATCCCTGCAATCAAGAATTTAGGTTAGGCCACTGTTACTGGGACTCTCTTGCTTGTACAGGTAGTTAACATTTCTCCTTTTCTTCACACTTGGCTACAGCAAGTAAAAATACATGAGAACTAGGCTCAATGACTGAAAGGAGTGGAACACATTTAAGCACAGGGTGATACAGGGTGATTACAAAAAAAACAAAGATAGGGAGAAAATTTTTACCAGGCCTGCAGTGACAGGACAAGGGGGAACGGCTTTAAACTGAAAGAGGGTAGACTTAGATTGGATGTGAGGAAGAGATTCTCTATTGTGAGGGTGGTGAGATACTGGAACAGAGAAGCTGTGGATGCCCAATTCATGAAAGTGCCGAACAGATTTGAATAACCTCATCTAGTGGAAGGTGTCCCTGCCAATGGGACATCCAAAGGACTCTAAAGGTTCCTTGAACCCAAACCATTCTGTAACATTTCCCTGATTCCAAGCTTTTGTTTGCAGATACCAGCACCTGCAATTACAACTCTTTGGGATCAAACACTGCCTTGATATGGCATGTATGCCAATACTAGAGCATGCAACACCATTTCAGAATTATTTGTTAGATTAAGAAGCTGAAAAAAACACTTTTAGTAAAGACCATAAAGGGACTATATCCTTTTTAAAATGCAACAGTAAAAAATGCTAGTCACAGACAAATGACACAGTTAAGCTCTCCCTGTGACAAAGCACACTCAGTCTTAACTGAAAAATTGCTGTGAGCACACACCTCCTAGATGTGTATTGCTATTGTTTTTTCATTGCAAAGCTGGCCACAGTATATCATCCCATTTCATGTAAATGAAACCATATAAATCAGCAAAAGGGTTCTTCAGAGGGCACATACTTCAATAATAAATAATTCTATCCCGGGAGTACACAGGAAACTGGAAAACAGCAGTGACTTGCATGCAGATGTTGTAAACATAGGAAATGATCACTTCAAAACTTTCAGCTGCTTGAGGTGCACCCATATATGACAAAGCTAACAGGGAAGAGTCACTGTGTTAGTGACACCCACAGGTATGTGGAAAGGGCAGTAATTTAGCAGTAAGCAAAGTTCCTTGGGAAGTGACAGTCTTTGCAATCACACATTCCTGGGTTACTACATTTGGCCTCTGGCTTGTACAGAACAGAGCTTGAAACCAGGAGCTCGATTATCACTGACAATGTTGATCTGGAATTTCAGGAATGGGTTGTAGTGGGTCCAGGGAAGCAAACAGCATTTATGAAGTGAAGAACCACTCCATACCTTTGCCAACAGAGAATGTTATGTTGCTCTGAGATGTTGCAAGAGCATGCAAGTAGTGTGGGAAAAATGCAAACAGAGCTGGTGCAGTAAGAACTACAAATGGCATGAGGGGCAGAAAGGTGTATGAAAGTCCACACCACTCAGCTCCTGAAAATATTCTTCATCACATTATTAAACAATTTGACTGTAAGCAGCTACAGGATAATGAGGTAGTAAAAGGCAGCCAATATGTTTCTTGCCAGATCAAATCATGCCAAACTGATCTAACCTGCTTCTCTGATTGATCAACTGTTACTACTGGCCTAGAGAAGTCAGCTAGCATACATGCATTGATTTAAAATACAGTTTTTGATGTTCTCCAGACAACATCCTCCCAAGTAAACTAAAGAAACTAGTATAGATTTTCAGCTGGAAATAACACAATAATTATGCTTTCTTGTGATCATAGCTGCTTTTTTCTAAAACAGATCACTCGTATAACAATCATTGCAGTAATGCCTGAAAACCAGAACAGAGATCAAGCGAGATTGTACAAGAGGCAATGCACATTCACAAAAACACAGTTTCTGGCATTGCAGAGCTACAATATAAGCAATTGGGACAGACATAGAAAATATCTTAACTGGCACTGCCAGAGATGGGAAACTGAGGCAAAAGCAGATCAAGAGCCCGATTTCCAAATGAGCTCAGCACGTTTGTGGCTTAGTGCGCTTGAAATTCTGGCCATAATTGGCATCATGGAAATCATTAGATATTGAGCTTCTTTGAAAATCAGACTTCAATATGAAAATTCGGCCCAGAGGTCTTTTGAAAATCTAAAGAGGTTTACCCAAGGTCACCCAGGAAGTCGGTGGCAGGGCTGGGAACTAAACTTACATCTTCTGACTCCCACTCTGGTGCATAACTAATGTTGTTCTGTGTTCTGTTTTAATTAGTTCTGTGGAGATCTCAAATCAGAGAATGCTTTTGAAATGAAAGAAACCCCTTGCAAGTGCATTGTTTCCTTTAAGAAGCATCAGCACAATGGGCTATCAGCAACTCACAAGCAGTAAGGGATTTCTAGATTCTTTAACAAGCTTCTGTTTTCCTTGGAGAAGATAAACTGTGTGCTGTTTACATCTCACATATAAATGGATTCATTGGAGAACTGTTTGTTTTTTTCTCTACTAATATGTTTTTGACTTGTGCTATGCCACTGACCCATACACATATTTTTCTAGTGACAAATGAGTATAGAAAAAGGAAGCCTGAAGAGTGTAAAGGCTCCTAAGGATTAGTAGACAACCTCTGGGGCAAGGAGTGGAGGCTTATGCTATTGCTTATTATTACTACATTTTTCCCTAGGTAGAGAGAGTTGTTTGAAGTGGTTTCCTTGCTAATGCAGTGGCAGAGCAAACTATTTACCTTGCATGTATATGTGGTTGCTTCAGTACCTCTCTTGCTGTTCCTGTGGAACACCTAAGATGCACTGTTTTCAGCAGTCTACAAGTTCTTTCTGCAATATCTATATTCTCTGTATTTTTCCTTGCTTTGGCAGCATGCAGAGGTCTCTAAGCATCTTCTCTGTTGGAGAACTACTGCAGACATTTCAAGAACAAGACAATATCTCTGACCATGGTACACGGTCATCATAGGGGACTTCTGTATTCATTTTATTCTACACTGGAATCTCCCTGATAAATGTTGATGAGAATTTTGCCCAATTTTCCTCAGACAGAAAGCTACTTGGTGGACAGAAATGGAAATCCTGACAGCTGGAAATTTCATAAAAGAGGAGCTGCTGTGTTCATTATTCCCAGATTTCTGTCAAACACAGAAAAATGGCTTTGTTTCCTCTTTCCAACTTTCAGTCTTCTTGTGCCTCTTTAGTGCTGTTTTCAAATCTGCTGCCTACTTTGGGATACGTTTCTATCGGATTCACAACTGTATCTTACTTCTCTGCCAAAAGCACCTTGTTTTTTCTTTTTCTTCATAATTTTCACTGCTACAAGTTTATGTGTCCAGCTCAAAGACATGTCACTACTGGCCTAGAGAAGTCAACTTTATACAGAAAGCAACTTTATACAGAAAACATTTCACTAAAAAAAAAAAAAAAAAAAAAAGGACATAGTTATGGAAAGCAAGCAGATGGTGGAGTGAGAGAGATGGTGCACAAGCAGAATAGAGTAGAATAGTATATATTTGTTTCTACAGATTAGCTGGACACACAGTTTCTACTTACAGAACACTTTTAGTTTCATTTAATCGGTAAAAAGATATTAGCAGTAGTTTAGCACTGGTTCAGGGGCTAGTAGTGTTTCTACAATGGAAGTTCTTAGGAGTGTTTCTCATGTAAGGGATGGCACAAGAAAAATCAAAAGGATGCTTAAGAGAAAATAAGTGAATCTGACCAGCACTGCCCAAGCAGAGGGGTCGTGGGGGACTCCATCAAGTCGCTCAGTGCGCAGCTGCGCGCAGCAGCAGTCTGAAGGTACTCGCGCATAAAGCATTCCCCGAGCCTACTTCTGCAAGAGTCCTATCTGTCACGCTCTCTTTTTCCATCTTATCTGTTGCTTGTTTTGTTCCACACCCTCCTTTACTCGTATGGCTTTCTCATTGTCTTGTCCCACTTATCTTGGATCTCAAGCATTCTGGGACAGGGAACATACCTTTATGCAGTAAAGAGGCAGAGCTTTAATGGCACAATAAGCATAATTCATAATTATTTGTTCAGTATATGAAGTGAAACTTCTCACATAAGCATTAAAAGTCAATTGTCTAGAATAGGAGATCCCTTGAGTTAATGAAAAACATGACTGAAAATCTTGGGGTTAACCTTAAAGTGTATGCTTAAACAAACCACAACCACTGTCAAACACAGAGGTTGCACATGTGCTGGAATGCTGATTGAGCAGGCTTATGTGGGATCGTCCAAAACCTTTGCAAGGTGATGATTCTGAATAATTAAACTCCCCCTCATTACAGGTTGGCAAAGCACATTAATCAGATCTCCATGCTCTGAACACAAGAATACATCTTTGACTAGTTGGGTGTTCTGATAAGCTGGATTTGGTAAACTGAGGCTGCATTTGAGACACTACTATTGACCATATGCAATACCATACGCTGCCATATGAGTTACACATTCTGCTGTCTGCATACTAACCCAGCAACAGAATTTGCAATGCACTTTGTTTCACCGGTTTCTTTTCAGCTCTGACAAGTTTGAATTTGTAAGGACCTTATGAAATGCTTTCTCCTTTTCCAGTGAAATCACAAATGGAGTGGGTTGTTTAGTTTTGGTTTGTTTTTTTACTGTGGAATTTGACTTTCTGTTACAATCCTGACCATGAAATGAGCTCCAAAAGAGAAGTACCAGCAGTCTCATGAATTGTGTTGAACAGTCATCTTGTTGTCCCTGAAGGCATCAAAGGACAGAAATCTCTCTTCACATACACTCCTGTTATGGCTAACATCCAGAGAAGAATTTTGTCTAGACTGTTGAACAAACAAAATGTAGCATTTAAGTAACACTTAGACAAAGCATAACCATGCAGGAAAAGTAAATACAAATACCAAGTGATACAGAAGTGCTTATGAAGATGCAGGGGAAATTTATTTGGAAGAACATAATTAGAATTCTGCTCACACTGATCTAAAGCCCTGAAAAAGGTACAGAAATCAGACAGTGCTAACATACTAAAACTAGCATTAGCACCACCCTACTGCACTCTAGCTTTAATCCTGCAAACTTGGCTGGCAAAGGTAGCCGAAGGCATCTTTTCTAATACACAAACTGTGAAGATCTGGTTATAGATGCTTCAGCATTTAAAGTGGGTTGAGAATTACAAGAAGCTTCTAGTTTTCTTAGTTAGCAGTACAACATCACACATTTCTTTTCAAAAGGATTTCATTATTTTGAGACAATGCACAACTCTAATGCTATATGTAAATTCTTTGAGATAGGGTACTTAACCAATATTAGCAACTTAAGTATGATTTGAAATTATGAAGACTTCCCTGTCAGAGCCCAACAGCAGATTTAATCCATTGAGCAACACTTGTGATTAGTACACAAGCAGATGGGTGGAACTGCAACGAATTTATTACAGTTAGAGAAATTAGGAAACCTTATAATCAAAATATTATTTTACAAATTGATTTAAATGCAGAAGAGCAATGTGTCCAGGCAGGTCTCCTATTTCAGATATTGTACTTTCATTTGAAACTTGAAAAAAGAAGGAGCAACAGAAGATGACAGACATGACCATGTCTGAATGGGTCGGTGGGTGGGTCAGTCTTCCTGTGAAATGAATCATACTTTTCATTCAGTTTTATGAAAGCCTTGCTTCAAGCATGCCTGTAATTACTGTTTGGTGCAATGGCACACCAGTCTGCCTGGCAGTGTGGTTTACAAGGCTTTGCTAGTTTTCTGAGGATGCCAATCTCTTGGGGACACAAATTGCAGCATGGGTCCCTTCCTCAAAGTGCACAGGTGAGCTGGGAGAGATGATAAAGAAATTTTAGTATAGGATGGTCAGGAGGGTTCTTTGTTATAATAATCCAAATTGCTAATTGAAGATGTATAGTAATACAGGCATAGATTGAGATAACTATCTAAATTCTGTGGCCAGAGTTAGCTCAGCCTCAGAAGGTGTTACTACAAGGACACCCAAACCAACCCAGATTACGGCCTGTCTTTGTCAGGCTGGAAGTTTTATATAGCTTTCCCTTAATGCCGTGCTTAGATGCCTACTATGTAAAATTAAAAGTGATTCTTTTAAGGTGATTCCACCAAAGATGTCCAGCCACAGCACTGACAGAGAGAGCACCAAGTTGGGTGCTGAAGGGTCTTACAGTGCTTCAGTCAGCTAATTAGCAAAGGGACATACAACCACCAACAACCTTGAAAATGCAAAAAAAGTCACACAGTAGATGCTGGTGACAGTGCTTCAGCTCTCTCATATTTGGGAATTTTGTGCTTTACTCTGCAACACCCTCCTACCATCAGAGATTTAAAGTTCTAAGACTTCTCTGGTGTTCAAAGCTCTTTCTTTCAAAACAATAGGAGACAATATTGTCTCTTTCAAAACATGTCATGAAGATAAAGCAATAGCACTACTCTTTCCCTTTCTTTTAATAGCTACGAAGATAGAAAAAAAGTTCAGGTATTCTTGGGTGGCTTGCAGCCTGGTAAGGAAAACATTTGGGGCCACCCAGATGTTTTCTGCTGAAGCTGGACCACTGTGTAGCAATGGGCAGAAATGAAAGCAAAAAATCCAGAGGATGATTTTGTAGCTCCAAATGCAGGGCATTTGACTGGGGTATTTCACATGATGCCTAATGTAAAATGCAGTTCTCAGTATGTTGAGAGCAGTGCCAGTGCCAACAGCTAGCTGCATGACAACAGCCACTAAAACCACCTCTACTGAGACTGATTTGAGCAATATCCTACAAAGTGAGGCATGAGAAAGTAAAAAGTACCTAAAAGTTTGAGAGTCCAACGCCAAACACAAATTAGAGAAAGCACATTGCCTGCCTGATCATGAAGAGGGCCACCAATGGAATCAAGGAGCGATTCTAGAGCCTAGTGGTAACAAGAGATGAGGATGCCTTTCCCATGATGGCTTTTTACATCTAAGAAAGTCACATTGTTATGCTCTTTACCTGTTAGTCTCCTTAGAACTGGCAGTCTAGTGAGTGAATATTGGCTTTACAGCACCAGAGAGAGGGTACCTCTTCAATTTCCTTTCAACCCCTCTACTTCTTCCACTACCTGTCTCTAGTCATGTCTACATTAGCATTGACTTTGATAATCTATTTTTCCATGGATACATTAGTCTGAGCTGAGCTACAAATTTTGCCCCTGTTGTGATCACAGTATATATATGTGCTCACTTTGAGAAAGCCAACATCTGTCTCTTTCAACTTCTTCAAATGATGACAAAACTAGTAGGAGAAGGGAAATAAAGATGAGTTACTATTCAATAAGCAAATATAGAATATAAATTCCTAAGTCAGAAGATAAAGAAAAGTGTGTAAATATAAATCCTGTAACAAAAAGAAAAGCATCGGTGTTAGTAGAAAACCCATAGAAGGAAGATCAACACCTTGAAATTTGTCTAATGCACTGTTTGCAAACCACTTTTTAGGCATCTGAACGAAAATGTCCTTGATTCTCAAGGTGTTCATTATGCATGATTCCACTCAGGGCTTCAGTGTTTCTAAGAAATCAGGACACCTACTCACATGTCTAAACACTGGGCTAGTTTATGCCACTAAATGCTGTAACAGTGATTTGGCATCTCTTCTAAGAAACAGCATTGCTAGTTACCTCATGCACTGAATGAAACCTTATGTTAAAACTGGCCTTCAGATTTCAGCGTCAGTCATCTATAAGTTCAAAAGTATCTATCCATACATTATTTTTCTGTCTTCATACAAAATGTTCCAACAAAAGTAGCTCTTTATCCACATATGAATGCAATTATTTACACAGCCTCCTTCTACAGACTTGTGTTACTAAGACTCAAACAAAATCTTTAAAAGTAAACAGTTACATTTACCAAAGGATTTTGCAGTACAAGAGCTGACTAACAGAACCTACTGGTCTCAGGGGGTTCAAGATCATTCCTAAAGTTCAAGGGAAAACTGCAATGAAAACACACTTAAAAGTGTTTGAACATCTTCCCAGCTTTTAAAGGTTTCTGTTCACAACACAAATTATCATTGTTTGCTCGTGATGATTTTCTCTCCAAGGAGCTGCTCTCCACCTCCTGCCAATTGTTTCTGGTGGAGCTTGGCAAGGCCACAGAGCAATCTTTCTTTGCCTTTTGTGGAGGACTGCCAGAAGAGGCCAAACAGGAGTTAAGACTTGATTTAAACAAGTCTCAGTTTCTGTACAGCTCCCTGATTAGCTCCTTTAGCTAGTTACCACACAGATTATATCAGAGAATTATGCTCTGGAGTGGGCAAAGCAAGAGACTGGGAAGAGGGAAGGTTCACTACATACTTGGTACGTACATACCTGGTAGGTACACGAAGAAGGATTTTAAGTGCAGGACTAAAAATCATTTTGTCCTGCTCATATTGTGAAAAGACATTTTTCTACACTTCCTCTAAAACTCTCTGCCCTTCTAAATTCTGTCCTTCTAGAAATATTCAAGTAATTTATGACTTTCTAAGAATTCCTGGGCCTCCCTTAGACCAGAATAATTTTCAAGAATGATGTATCCTATTAATTAACGAAACTTCACCTTATCATTGTAATTTAGCTTTTCTTTTTCATTCACAGCATTTCACACCTTTAATCCTTTGCATCACTTCCCACCAGATTCATAAGGTGAACTTACTACTGGAAATTATGGGCAGAACAGCAATTTTCAGCAGATATAATACTGCTAAATTCTGAGGGATCAAATTTTCAGAGCCAGTTGCCAGACTCTGGCTGATATGTATGTTTTGATACTAAATCCAGTGAACGTGGTACAAGTCCTGAAAGTTCTGAAATTAAATAAGTTCTGAAATTAAATAAGACAAAGGCACACAGTAAGAATTACAAAGACTGGCAAATTGTGTTGTAAATGATGATTTCCTCACAAGCAAGAGCTGAGGTGCAGAAGGTTCCACTTCAAAGATTATTGGAAAAATACCATGTTTCTGCAGGACTGAAAAAGATGGGTTTACATACTGAAAATAGGAGAAGAGTCACAGTAGTGACTCAGTGATCCCTGCCGGAACCAGTTTTGTTCAACATTTTCACCAGTGACCAGCAGAAATGGGAAGGCAGTCAAGTGCTGCCCTGATAATGAGGAACTACAGTAAGACTTTACAGAATAAAATGGTCTAAAGGTGACCAACGAGCTTAAATGCAGACAGACATGCCTGCACAGTTCTGAACTCAGACCTTGAACTCAAAAACCAGCAAAGAGATCTTGGAGTTGCCACTACCTGTCCTGAAGCAGGTCAATGTGCAGGACATGTCAAGGAAGTCAAGAAGCTTCTGGGCATCACCAGGAATGGCGTTAAGAACATGACACTGAGTTCCTACCTGCCTGTGCATAAAGCACTGTACCTAGCACCCACATTTTGGGTGCTACATGCAGTTCTGTTTTTGCAATCCAAGGACAAACTGGAGTTACCAAAGGTACAGGAAAGGGCAGCTGGAACAATCAAGGACAGGAATAAAGACCTTTACATGGAGAGACCGAAAAACACTGAAACTCTTCTGTAGCCTAGAATCTAAGTATGCAGAGAGTATGAGTGAAAGAAAACAGGAATCTAGGAATAGGAGAAGGAAGAGAAAGAGAGGCAGACTTGGGAAACAAGTAAGATAAGTGTCAGGAATGGACAAGGCAGATGAATTCGGTGAGAATTACAATGGTAAGATGAAAAATACAGGAATTTGGTTGAAGAAGAGGTGGGAGTGACAGGCACAAGCAGGTTGAAGAATGTCAGGAAAATCTGGAAAGGGTAGCTAGGAGAAATATCTAAAGCTGCAACAAGGAAGTTTCTACAAGTACAGAATTTTTTTCCTTGAGTCTGAAATTAAACTTGAAATTCCAGAATCTCAACACAGAGAAAATCTCTCACTAGCAGCTGGTCAGAAAGCACAACCATAAACTGTTGGTTCTGATGGTATTTCTTTGCATCAGTGGCAGGGGACAGCATATACCCAGACATTGTAAATCAGCTCACAATGTGGAATCTTAATATGATTTTATCTTTTCTGTCTTTCCTGAATGGTTCCATGTGAATTAAATTTCCTGCACTTACACATTGAAAGGGAATTTCTTTGACAGTCCTCGATCCTTGGCCAAGCAGATTTGGGGTGATCTTCTCAAGAGGTGAGGACAAGCTAGTTGTACCATTGTGCTTTATCACTTATAATGGAATACAGTTATTCAAACATTTCTGGCACTTCTTTTCAGGCCCTCCCATGGCAATGACACAAATTTACTAGTTTTCATTCTGAGTCAGAATAAAAAGTTGTATCTTTTTTCTCAGCCAATTCTATTCCTAACACATCTGACATGAGATCAAAACCGATAAAGAAAAAAAGCAAACCAACAAACACAACCTCCCCCCAGCAAATAAATCAATGCCAGCTCTTGTATTGCCCAAGTTTAAGTGCTAAAAGTCTTTCAAGTCTTGTGAGAGTTTCTGTTGTGTTCTGGAATGATAATACATTTGAAGTGGTGTAGTGGGCAACCAGAAGGTTGGTAGGTGGAAAAGAAGAGTAAGCCATAACAATGAGACATATTTCTTGAGTTTTATAAGGCTATTTCTGTGACATTTCAATGAATCATTTTCAAACACCAATAAAACTTACAAAATACTCAAGCTTGTTTAGAAGCTGTTGCAATAATGGATAATAAACTAACAAGGGATTCCTTACATCCCTAAGAGGGAGTTGTCTAACTCCACATATGCTACTCAGTATACAGTCTTCATGGAAGTACAATAGCTTTTGTTCCATTAGAATAAATAATCAAATATTGTTAAGAAACCCAGCAGCAACACAAACAAACAAAAAACCCAAAACACAAAAAAAACCACAAACAAAACCCCATCTCCTTTTCCCCAGTTAAAATACTAGTACCATTTGTGGCAAGCACTCCTCAACCCCTGCAGAACAGCGGGAAGCCCTGTACAATTCTGACAAGAGCGGTTTTACCAAAGAGTATGTCTAAACCCTGCTTACATGAGAGATTTCACTTTGCAGGAAAGAAATGGAAATCCCCACTGAAGGAACTGCACAAGGTGCACCAATTACAAGGTAAAATGTTATGACATAAGGATCTGTTTTTATTTTGGTTTCTGATGACCACTTGAACCGCAAAGACAAGACTTCAACAGGTTGCACTTTACTCATGCAACTGGTGTCAGGAGGCAATAAACTCACTACAGCCACTTTACATGGACAGAGGTATTTCAAGCATTGGTATGAACAGAAATGGATATTCAAAAAGAGAAGGAACAATTGTAAATGTAAAATATAAAATACCAGGCATAACATTACAGAATTGATCACTTTTTTTTTCTCTTGAGAAAAACAGAAAACAGAATTAGTCTGATGAAAACTGACAAATCTAGTTCAGTGAGTTGCTTACACACCCTTTAATAAAAAATCATCCTAAACAGAAAATACCACCTGTACTATAATATATATGGCTGAGAATTTTACTGAAAGCAAAATAAAAAATGCTAGAAATTAAAAATACTGAGCTAGATAAATATATTTGGGTGTTTTCTATGCATTCAGAATTGCTTGGTTTGACCTCATCTCTAAGTAAATATATCTTTATTGAAGATATCAAACTAAGAATTTTCTAAGTTGATCAACCACATCCAAATGCAATTCCATGCACATTTTGACTTGAATAATAAAATACTTCATAACAAGAAGTCTGATTAAATACTTCCACCGTGAAGTCCTGGAAATGTGCACTGTAATTCTGAAACATCTTGCGAGGATACTCCTTGATACCACTTGTGTGTTGTCCTTCGACTTAAAAACATGCAATCAAAAAAGCATTCATAAAATTCTTCCAGTCTCAAATGTATGTTCACTTTAAAAGATGTTATCCACTCCAAGTAGCCAACATAAACTATTTTCTGCATGTATTTTTCCCCAAATTATGATTCATTACACTGCCTATCTTTATGTTTTGGGTGACAATTTCACACGTCTTGGAATCCAAAGAAGAGACTAGGAGATACCATGTCAAGAATATTTGTTAACAGGGTAACTGTCTAAAGTACTTAATTTCTTTGTTAGCACTATTTCTACATACCACAAAAAAGTCTCAGGCAGCAAGAGAAATCTGTTCACTTTTTACAAAGAGAACTACACATTCAAGTAACTTTGTCTTCCTGTGATTTTAATGACTACTCATCTAAAATTCAGTGATGTAAAACATTAAATATATCTTAATAATAGCTTCACTGTATTCACCACATGAGTCTTTCAGTCCTCTGTTCCCACTACCGTCCAAGTATTTCACAATAATTTTGAACAGATGAATGGGAAGAGCTATCTAACTCTGACAAGGCTATCAGCTCCTGTGGGGATAGTTTAAGACTTTTTAATAGTTTTGAGGTTCTAAATGCCTTAGACATAACTTCATGCATCAGTTGTTTCACAACTGTCTCCCAGGTTTTGGTTTGGCTTTTACATAGTGAAAGTTTGTATGTAAGCTTATATTTTTTTAAGTCAGTAATTTAACTTTTAGCCTTATTTTATGCCTTATTTTAGCTTACTCCACTTATTTTATCCCTATGATAAATTTCTACTTTATCCTCATAGAAAAAATAATTTGGGTTATTCTTTCTGCAATGTATATTTTTTTCTCTGTCTTTGCTGCACTGATATCTTTAAAAGAACCCTAAAGCAGAACAACATCAGACTACTTGAACACAATGAAAAAGAAACTCACTCATCATACCATTTTATTTGCAGAACCTGTATTTAAGAGATTAGTACTTGTCCACAAGTTCTCCAGGAAGTTATGAAAAGAAAGGTAAAAAAATCTCTACTACACATAATTTATGGTTTTGATCTTGTCCTTTGAACCTGAAGCTAAATTAATGTCAATATTTGTTTTACAAATATGTAATAGGTTTAAGTGCTTCTTCTGTAGGGTGACAGTGGAGCACATCAAGAGTTACATGACTACTGAAAAAAAAAATTTGAAAACTACCACTTTTTCCTGAAGATCAGCTGTCACATGCATTACAAAACAGTCCTTTAGTTATACAGATTCATACTTAAAAAAAAAATAAAATCCTTGAGGCCTGTGTAATTGACATCAGAAGATATCTGCAGAGCAATAAATAGATCAGTCTTTAACATTTCATTTTATCATCATGACTCAGTGTGTGGTTCAACGTCTCATTCACTAGAGCCATCAAAACCGGATTACAGAAAGATCCATTTCCTCCTAGACTTTTCCATGCCACTGACCTGTATTCCTGACACTGCACTGACTGGTGGGATAACCTTCAGCAAAACATTTTCCCTTTCAATGTCTGAGCTCCCTTATTTGACTTGACTTTGTTAATATAACAATCAAGACCTAGTGATTAAAAACAAGGTATCTATGCCATGGTAACGAAGTGAAATCCAGTTTTCTTGTACTTACAGAGCACAGGCCTGTAATGTCATCAGCACAGCTACTAGTCTTGGCACAATAGTATTCATGATAATGACTGTTGTTAATACAGTAATATCAAAGAAGCTGTCCTCTGATTTTGTGCACTGATGTGTGGGAATTCAACATCAAGCAAAGAATAGAATAGAAAGAATAGAATAGAATAGAATAGAATAGAATAGAATAGAATAGACCAGACCAGGTTGGAAGAGACCCTCAAGATCATCGTGTCCAACCTATCATCCAACACCAAGAATACTAAAGCAACAGACCTCTGTAAATTGGTCCATCCTCTGCTATATGGTCCCAGTCAATCCAGTCACAAGGAACTATTTTCACTATTTTTTCTCCATTTTCAAGCCTTTTAAAGAAATTTCAAAATGTATCAAATATATTTAATGGTGTTGTATTCGCAATCAAAAGAAGAAAAATTACAAACAGAAGCAGTGAAAGAATACAACCAAGCAATGGAGTTTATTGCTGGTTCCCATCCTCAGAAGGCCATCAGTGCATGAGGAGAGGCTGAGGGAGCTGGGGTTGCTTAGCCTGGAGAAGAGGAGGCTCAGTGGAGACCTTATTGCTCTTTACGACTACCTGAAGGGAGGTTGTGGACAGGAGGAGGTTGGTCTTTTCTCCCAGGCAACCAGCACCAGAAGAAGAGGACAGAGTCTCAAGCTGTGCCAGGGGAGGTTTAGGCTGGAGGTTAGGAAGAAATTCTACACAGAGAGAGTGATGGTCCATTGGAATGGGCTGCCCAGGGAGGTTGTGGAGTCACCGTCATTGGAGGTGTTTAGGAGGAGACTTGATAGGGTGTTTGGTTGCGTGGTTTAGTTGATTAGATGGTGTTGGATAATAGGTTGGACGCAATGATCTTGAAGGTCTCTTCCCACCTGGTCTATTCTATTCTATTCTATTCTATTCTATTCTATTCTATTCTATTCTATTCTATTCTATTCTATTCTATTCTATTCATAGTGGCAATAGTGATGGACAAAGGTGCAGGAGAGACTAGAAGAGCTATAGCTTGCCCTGTTATCTCTCACGGAAGATTATACAGATGTCCTCCATTACACTACTACAGAAGATGACGTGTATATGTGAATATATATTCTCTAGTACTAATACTTTATGTAGAGTTAAATGATAAAATTGCTGATAGAGAAAAAAAAAAAAGGCTGCTGGATATTGAAGCGTATCAAAGAGAGCTCATACTACAAGAGATTCAGAAAGGATGTAAAACTTCAATTCTAAGTACTTATGAAACAAAGTATGCTTAATAAAACCTGCTGAAAATGAGCAAATAGCACATGATTATACTTTCCTTCTCCATTTTAATATAAATCCTCCAATTTCATGAGTTGACTTCAACTAAGAAATTGTATCTGTGAGAAATTGTATCTGTGACCCTTACTGTTCTGGTTTACATTTTTTCACAGGATACTTTTACTTGGTTAATTTAGATTTGCACTTTCCATTCACCATGATTCCGTGTGTTACACAAATTATTTACAAAACCACTTTTCACCCTCCTCCTCCTCCAATTATTACAAAGTAATAACAATGAAACAAAACTCCAAAAAATTAGTAGAAGTCCTAAGTATTTCTCCCAAGGAGCACTCCCAAAGCAGTCACGAGTCTTTTGGCAAAGGAACAGTTTGGAATGCAGAATATTTGGGCATTATCAAATGTAATCTCTGAGACTTTGCTTTACAGAAGCTTGGAATAGTACTGAATTGCTCACTGTTCTGCATCTCAACTGTAACCTGCTCTAAGCAAGGATTATTTTATTTTTATGCATATGTGTACCACCCAGTCTGAGGAGAATGCATCTTAATTGAGATGAATAGAATTTATTCCTGTGGAAATAACGAATGTATACATAAATATGAATAGTACAGCTATGGGAACAGATTGGTGGGTGGGGAGGAACTTGAAAATAGATGCAATAGGAACAACAAAACAATCACTCAAGAAAACCCTCCAAACAATACTGAGAAACTCTCTGGCTAACACTATGCAGACTGCAAAACGTAGGTGGGTTTCTACACAGTGGAAGTACAATACAGATACAGACAGACACAGAATGACAGAGGTTGAATGGGACCTCTGGATATCACCTAGTCCAACCTCCTGTGAGAGCAGGTTCATCTAGAGCAGGTTGCACAGGACAGCGCCCAGGAAGGTTGTGTCTCCTCCACTCCAGAGATGGAGGAGAATCCACCACTTCTCTGGGCAGTCTGTTCCATACACATATGAGCAGTGCAGTACACTCTGCTACTGGCATTGCTTGTGGTATTTCTACAGTACAAATGCATGCAGTACTTGCAGATTTCACAGTAGAAATCAAGACACTGAATTCTTTTCCCTTGCTTTTGATTTAGAAGTTAATCCAGTATTTTTAGTTGTACAGTGCTGCTCTCTTTGTAACCCTGCAGCAGTCCTCTTACTGCAGCAAACATCTACAAATGTCAGTTAAAGGTTCATTTATTTCCTTGCTGATTTCCTGTAAAACTTGTGACTCAGCATGTCATCTGAACCTGTTACTCTGTGTACTGAGAGGACAACGAACACTTTTGTAACCGTGCTCCGGCTGCACTTGTTCTACCTCCTTCTGTGTGAGCAATGTAGAAGTCAACACTGTACTTGGACTAATCATTACCCTGTTACTAAATTCAGCCCTGAATATATGAATGCATGCACACACACGTTATTAACTGTGCCAGAACTACTGGTAATCTGTATTCACTACAGATAAAAATACTTTTTTTCTCAATTCACTATAGAAGAGTGGAGTTTCCCCCTCCCTTAATAGTTCTGATGATAACTACAGTCTTGAGTAATTCTCTTGCATCACTGTGCTCCAATAATTCTTTTTGAATGATGCATTTATGATGAACTCTTTTAGTCTGAATAGCTGGCTACCTAGCATCATAGAATCAGGACTAAAATCATTATGCCCTTCAAAAAACCCATCTCACGTGACTTTTCCTATTTGATATTTGAAAATCAGTAAAGGTTGCCTTCTGGGTTTTTCTGAGTATCTTGTGCTTTCTAATGTAACTGCATTGGTTTCTGGAAGCAACTTATAAAGCTTCTTGGTTGTATTTGAGGAGGTATTCAAAATATATAATTTAATGCTTGTTTTTAATATTGAACTACTCTAAGCTTTTGCATTTTAAATTGAGAGACTGCTTCACTCTGCAGGTTTAAACAGAACCTGCTTGAATACCATAAAGCATATCTCTATCTGAAATAAGGAGTAAATTGTGTTCTCTAATTTGTTTTCTTGGCATGATTAATCACTTTACGGGCCTCTCTTCTGTCATTTCGTTCCCAGTCTAGATTTCCTCATACAAGAAAGGGTTTTTATGCCTTTAATAGTTTTTCCTGCCTCTCTCTGAACTTTGCTTTAACTGCCTTTGCTTTGAAGATAAGATCCCTGCAGATGAATACAGCATTCACGGTGAGGATACATAATTTGTATATATATTCTCTCAGCTCTCTCCATACTTACTTTTAATATCATCTTTTTCCTGTTGTTGCACGGTGATGGGCTTGATTTTGGGGACCCAGACAAGAAAGTACTCATTGTTTTGGGCCCTTCTTACCCATTTGCTAGTAACAAAACAAGGCAGCATCTAGCTGGAGAGATTTAAACTGAAAATACTTCTGCTTCTAAAGAGCTTGGGAGGAAAAGACTGTGATCAAGGCAGCTTATACAAGAAAGCTTGTGTGTTGCTGGGATCAGTTCTTGGGAAAGTCAGAGCTCTCCTCCACAGTTACTCTAAAGAACGCAAGTGCAGAACAACAAAGCCATCTGACTGTAACATCCACTTAACCTCACGAGCTGAATCTATGTTTTGGAATGTATTTTATACTAACTTAAGTAAGAAAATATCTTACAGAAAATAACTTAATTTCTCCTTCTGAAACGTCTTGATTTTCTGTAGTAAGTCCTTTGGAAGATGAGACTGGTGGCTGCCAAGCAGAAGCATTTTTTTCCACTCCTTGTGCTTGTGCCAGGTTGTGGGACACGGGCAGATATTTCTGAGCCATCCTTCAAGCAGACAGAAGGTTTCAAATCTAATCACACACATGCAGACTTGAAGTTCTCTTTTCTGTAGGCATTACCCCTAAATTTATCTGTGCTATCTTGAATTGATCTATAGTAATGCTTTAACACAGTTCACACAGTTTTTCTACTCTGGTCTAAGTTAATTTTTTTTTTTTCAGTGTATTCAATAAAGGAATTTATTGTGTTAAGACCTTTTTATCTGAATGGACCCCTAAGTCACCTCAGATTGACTCTCCATGACAAAATGTGTTACTTGTTCTTTATTTTATCCCCTCCTGGTCCATATTTAATCACTTTTTAAATTAAAAGGTTTCTCATATGCCATAGAAAGGGACTTAATTTTTCCAACTCTGACAAAGACTTTATTATCCACAACAATTTCAGATTTTGTGCTATGGGTCAGGCGACCAAACTAATTCCACAGTTCTATAGTACTTTATTGAAATCATTCTCATCCTTAGAAAATCCAACAATGTTAACTTGTTCACCACCTGAAGAGAAATACTTTAAAGGCTTTTGGAAAGCTTTACAGGTTCTGGCCCTTTCATTCTGAAAATTATGTCTCTGTTCATTAGCGATAAGTTTTGTTTTCACAGCTTTCACAGCTTTACTACAGCAGGCATTTTACTAGGGCACCTTTTGGCCAAAGATATCGCGCAGCAAGTATCCTCCAGGTTTATGTTCTGCTTTAAGATGTGTATAGTGACAGACTGACAGGGAAATTAAGGAAAGATGTGGCTGAGAAGGGATAATTTGAGTAAGTATTAGCCTGTGACAGAAGTGGATTCAGTTCTCTGCTCTGACACACTTCCTTAAAGCTCTTGCACAAATGCTTCAATCCAGACGCACAAAGAGAATGATATGTCTAACTTCCACTGAAACCCCTGAGAGTTAAGATCCCCAAAATATTTTTGTAGAAGTCTTGTTTTTCTAGATCTCCAGTATCCACAAAATAGGTATCACTGAAAAACTGCATTTCTTTTGAAGCAGCTCACGTATTGCCCTTTAGTGTTCATAGAGTAGAAGAATTTAAAGACAGTACTGGTTGTGTGGGACATTACACAAATAGACAGAAGAAAAAGAGACCTAGAAAAGTACATTCCAGTCACAAAGCTCTACTTATATTTAAAATAAACAGTCCCACTGTCTCAGCAGTCACAGTTTCTCTGACAGACACTGCTGCACTAGGAAGACCCCAGAAGAGCAAAAGCCTTAGTGGCTCTGCTAGCATGGGAAAAAGATAACCAGCAAGGGTATAGTAACCTACCCCCTCCTCTCAGAAATTAAAAGAAAGAAGAAACATTTCTACATTTGAAACCGAATCAAAGATTTTCTGCCAAAATATTGTTGTCATTAAGTTTCGTGCATTTGATTTATTGCTGCTTCCTGCTGTTCCTGTTTAAACTCTCCTTTCCAGCAGGCATGTAATCAAAAGCATATTAAGCATTCCAACAGCTTGCTTGTTATGACTATTTATAGTAAATAATTACTGATAGATACTTCAAGAGAAAAATAAAATCCTACACATGACAATTATTTGAAAAATACTGATAGAATTCAGTTGGATCAATACTTCAGTATAGTATCTGAGGTTCAAGGCAGAATTAAACTGTCATATTGTGCTTATTTTTAGCACCTTTTGAACATTGTCTCACTATGAATCTATGGTGCAGTTGCATCCTGGCATGTCATAGAGGTGTGAAGCTAAGGCAGATGTTTTTGCTGCATTGAGTTATCTCATTAAGAATGACAAAAGTTTTCTCCATATGAACTCTCACATTGGTGAGAGCAGTTATCATTTGCTCAACTTCTTTACAACCCATTCTATTAATGTAAAATGGGTCTTAGGTAAAATGGGTCTTAGGTTCAAGGACAGCGAAAGATGTTGAAAAGCTGTGCTTTGGAGACTAGAGAGTTCGGAAATTCCACATCCTGCTAGAAAATAAAATGCATGTCTGTGCACATGTGAAAAAGTTCAGTAACATAAAGTTGAAATCACCATGTATGGTATTCAATAACCTGCTGAACATTTGGAATTTATAAGACTGAAAGACTGTAAAATAAAGAGCACTGAAGCAATCTTTCAAAGGAACACATTCATAGAGTGAGCTTGTGACTGTGCCAGAATGTCTCATTTTAGGGCTTTACAGGCCTTACACCACTCATCTCATGATTAAATTGTCGACTGAATTTATTTCATGGTACCTGTCTCAATACACTAAAACTGTGATCAAGCTGATGATTTAGTGAGACTGATGTCTTACTAAACATCAGACTGCTTAAGTGGCTGGCAGCCTGCACAGATGAAGCTAACAAAGGTTTTATGTGTCAGATACACTGATGTGAGGGTAATGGATGCCAGTACAAAGACCTCAAAAGAAACACATACACTGTAGAGTCCTCTTCATTAAAAAGAAATGGTGCAATTCCATGGTTAACTTTTTACTCTAGTAATAGTACAGAGAAGCCAAAAACTAGTGATACATGTGAACTGCATGCAAACTGGTGAGCAGCTGTGTTGGCAACAGAGAAATCCATCTGTGAACACTGAAGGATAAGGTATGTGCTGCTGTACTGCTATTCTGATGCAATTACAAGCAAAATATACCATGGAGAGCACAAATTGGGTAGTGAGTAAAAATACTCCAACACAGATCTTCTGTGAAAAGTGTACAGTTCTAAAAAATTCTCAGATCTTCAGCTTAGCTTTGCTACTTGGGAACACACAGCCTGGATAAACAGGCAGACAAAATGCAGATTAAACCTCCGTGTATCAATGACCTTTACTCAGCAGCAGTACTTCAGTTTTCCCAGGGTTGAAAACAAGGTAGCTTTAACACAGCCAGCTGGCATTATCATCCAAGCATTACTTCACGGGAAATGCTGAACTTTCAGGTTCTTCTGAGAAGAGAGACATGTCTGTATTTCACTAGCATACTGATGAGTCTCCTTTCTAAATTCTGAAGTGGTAGCTCTACAAGGCATCATATTAAACTATCCAGGAGCCAGAATATGGCCTTAAGGGCTGCTGCATTTCAAAACAGTTGATGATGACATACAGTTGTCTGCCAGAACCTGTTAAGCCCTTTCTCAGAAGTGTGGTGAAGAGCAAGAATAGCCTCCAATGTATCAGCAATGTCCCTCATTCAACAAAGCAATAAACCACAATCACAAATTCTTCTATCCAATCAGCAGAAATATGAGGCAACCCAGATCTGAGAGTGAAAAAATTAATGGACAACCAACGCACCTAGTACAAAGCACAGAGAAACCCCAAACTTGGCCCAGAACCTTTCCAAATGCCATTGACAGAAAAATTCAACTAGTCTCTGCTTATGATTTCCAAGTAGATGAAGTCTTGATACTACTGAAATCAAAAGCAAAACTCTCAATTTTACAGTGCCTGTAATTCATCTGCAGGAAATTAACTGTCAGGATTTCAAGCCTTTTTCCTCCTGGCTAATGCTTGAAACATTCACCAACTGTGTAGCAAGATGCTAGTATCTCTGTTCGGTTTTCCTCTTGGTAGATAAAGATGGCAGCAGCTTCTATGTTGCTGTATTTATCTACATTTTGAATAACAGAATAACAACTCTATCAGGATAGCCGTTTTGCAGTCTGAGCTCTTCATGTTTCCCCATCTGCAGCTGTTAGTCAGTGAGAAGCTGCTGTGGATCATTTGAGTATTCTACCACTTTCTGCTTAAGAAACATGATTCTAGGAACAGACAAGTCAGCTGTCAAGAGATTATTTCACAGATGTACTTGGCATCATGTGAAGCCATTTTCATCTGGCAATAGCTTGAATAAAGATGTAATTCCACCAGAGAAAAAAGCAGGCTTAGGAAAAAGTGATGATGAAATCAAGAGTAAGCAGTGTGCTTATTGCTGAACTGTTTTTTGATGTTCAGTACGCCCTTGCAGAACTCAATGCATATCTCACTTCTGTTTAGCCCCTACAAGTCTGTGCTCCCTTTCATGAGAAACCAAGCACAGAGGCAAAAGGAGACTTAACAGTCCAAGGCAGGGAATTACATAAGGGTATCAACAGCCTAACTATGCAAGTGGCACAATGAGGTTATGTAGTTTTAGTACTTTGCTGCACGTATCAAACTCTGTATTTTATGGAGCAATAAAAATACTTCCTTGATTACAAAAGAGATTCAATTTTACTGCTTACATCAGGAATACACTCATGCTTCGACTTCTGTGGTGTTAACAACTATGAGACTCACAAGCCTAGTATAGGCAGAGAACACTGCACTTGATGCTGAACAGTCTATTATCCTGCCAATCACAGTCTAAACTACAGATCAAGTTTGATAACAGTTAACAATTCTCACAGGGATGTTTTACCAACTGAAATATTTTCTGATCAGTCTGTGTAGCTGGAAGAGAGTAAGTGAGCTTATTACTTGTTACCTTTCCAGGTTTTGTTGCATTCAAGTAGCATCCAAACGGCGCAAGGTGTTTTACCTGGAATTTTTGCTCCCATTCTCCCAGAAGAGCTCCCAATCAAAGGAAATACAGTAGAAAAAAAGATCCAGCTTACAGAAAATCCAAATAATTACTTTTCCTTCAAGTAAGGGGCTTACTCACTGCACTGTAAAAAAAGACTGAAAATGTATGCTATGCTGTGTGGATACTGAATCCATAGCTAATCCTATATAAATGCACCAAAGTGAATATTCCAGAATTAACAACGTGCATTTTCTCTTGCACACCACATTCCAGAAAGTATTTGTACTGTAAGCTGCTTGGAGAGGAGACCTGTCACTGTTAGTTAGTCCATAAGAACTATGTACATTACGGAGGCTGCACTGAAGACTTTTTGCTCTTTTCAAAGTTCCAAAGAGTAGATCTGATTTTACAGTTCTCCTATGAATTAGATGCTAAGGAAAAGAAAGCAAAATCCCATGTTAAATGATGCAATTGATTGTTTTGGCTTACTTTGATGCATTTGTGTTTTGGTTGGGTTTTTTTAAATTAACTGTGATTTACATCAAAGTCAATGATAAGACATTGGGGGTTCGGTATTTGGGTTTAATTTTTAAACAGCTGTTCACACCAAAAATCTCCAGTTTGCTCCAGGTAGACTACCTGCATAACACCTGGAAGAATTTTCAAAATCACATGTTCAGGACACATCCTGAGCTGTATCTTACATTCACAATTTCTACAGCCATTAAGGGGCAAAAATATCTCTGAGATGAAAAGATTTTGTTCGGTCAAACACTTGTTTGGGGACTACAGATCAGTAAGTACTGGAAGGCCACATCTGGGCAAACTTTGGGTTGTGGGTGTTTTTTTTTCTTAGAAAGAGAAGACAACATAAGTACAAACTTCTTAAAACACAAGAAAAGGAAGTCAAAATCTACCAGATGTCCAAATTCATAACTAACTTGAAAACTGATTTTGGGGAACAAATAATAGCAATTAAAACACCCAGAAAATCTTTTAAGCGTTTATTGTTCTTCCTACACTGCTGACCACACTATTTCAATATACAACTCTGAACTTTACCTTTCTTGTGGACATTAACGTCTTACTGCCACTTTGCTGCTGTATCTGTGAAGAAGCACCTAAACCATACTATAATATAGTAACATTTTAATAAAAGAAGATTAATTACTAAACAAATCTATACACTTCTTTCATGTCTCAATGTAAAGCAATCTTGACAAGCTAGTATCAATAAAAGTTAAATTAATGATATTTTGTTCTTAAATATATACACAAACAAATCATATTCTGCAGCTTTCTTAGAAATAGCAGTGGTAGCAATACACCAGTACAGGGCTTATAATTTTGCTAAGTAGTACCCACTTGAGCTGACACTGAATCAAAGAAGTGCATTCAGAGCACAAAAATCACAAAGCTAATGAAAGAGATGCAGTTTTACCTCCTAAATTCTGATAATTTGTTCTTTGGACAGCTCCAAAGTCCCTTTGGGCTGAAGCAGGGACCTGAAGTTAAGTTCAAGTCATGTCTGTGTTGGAAATAACTTTTTGTCTTTCCTATAAGAATCTGCCCATTTTACCCAGCAATAACCTTCTGAAAAGCTGAAATCTGCACATTCTTTTCTTAGTTTGTGAACTTAAGTAATACTGAGATTTCACCTAGAATTGGCATGAGTCCAGAATGAAGAAAGGAAGATGATCATTCCCCTGCCTAAACTGAGAAGAGAAAGAGGCTTTCTAGTCAACACAAATTTTGGGGAGGAACTGACACCAGAACAAGAGGGCACAGTCTCAAACTGCTCCAGGGGAAGTTTAGGTTCAAGGTGAGGAGGAAGTTCTTCAGTTAGCCATTGGAATGTGCTGCCCAGGGAGGTGGTGGAGTCACCGTCCCTGGAGGTGTTCAAAAAGGGACTGGACATGGCACTTGAAGCCATGGTTTAGTAGTCATGAGGTGTTGGGTGACAAGTTGGACTTGATGATCTGTGAGGTCTTTTCCAACCTTATCGATTCTATGATTCTATGAAAGAGGAAGATTGGGAAAAGCACCCTGAGGGGAATGGAATGAATAGAAGAGAGGTAGAAAAAGGAAAAAGGAAGGGAGTTTCCTTATTTCCAAATTTAGACAAGGAATGATTCAAGATGACCTACAAAACCTGACGTCAGACTGAGGTCTTCTTTGCATAAACGCTGAAGTCACTGTGACCTGTGTGCCCTGTAACAACACCTCTGATAAACCAAGTCCTAGGCTTCTCAAGAGCTAGCAAAAATGTTTATGCTAATCTCTCTGAATTTCAGTTTCCCATCTGTCAAGTGGGAATAATAATAATCCTCTCATATGGGTAATGTAAAAACAAATTCATTAATGCTTGCATATACCGTAGTAACAAGTATCATTAGAAAAGCACAACAGAAGCACTAACTCTGCATTAAGAACAGCATTTGATTAGTCTGCAGAAAACAACAAATGGGCCTTTTGTTCACTGTTTACATATTAACAGAATGAAGTGTTGGTATTTAATAACTCATAGACTGTAAGCTATCCCCATAAAAGCAGTAAGAAAAAGGCATTGCCCAAATAGTCAACAAGGTAGAGAACACAAAATATTGAATCAGAATTGAGAGGAAAAAATAAACTGTGACTACATAACTTAAAAGCTGTCTGATTGCTTATGTGTGGGGGAAGGAAGAGGGGATAAACTATTGAACAATTTGAATTCAAGCAGTATGTACAATTGCTCTTGAAGCCTTCATAGTTTTCTTTCCACATTACATGCGTACACATACTGATCTTCATGCAAGCACTCACAAAGCTTCCTCTCACACTGCACCATGTAAGCACCTATATGTATATTAAGCAGTTTTCAGTTAAACCAATAGACTATATCTAGAACTAATACATTTGGTGTTACTGCGTAATGAGGTTAACAGATTCACCTATAGCGTAAATTATTCATGTACAACATCAGCTTGAAAATCTGTTCTTCAAGTCTTTTGAACTTAGATTAATCTTAAAACAACAAATGATGAAAGTTCAAACAAAAGCTAATTTTGTTTAATGAACTAACCAAGGAGGTATTGTGAAAGTGTTGTGCAACCAAATGCTAAGCTAATTATTGTGAGATCAAATAACTGTTGCCATGGTTACTGGACAGTGTTTTCCATAACCAATTTTATCTCTTCAATAAATCTTAGTGATGCAACAAATATAAAAAGTTGACTGTAAAATGACTATTATGTTTTGAACAGCATTTAGTTATGACTGACCTGTAACTGTGCTTGTATTCCCCTGTTTGTCAGAGGATAATAAAAGACAAGTATCTGCTCAAATTAACAGAGGAACAGTTGCAACTATAGCTTGGCTTAGGCACTGCAGGTCAGGTTGTAGATGTTTTTTCTTCTTCTGTGTGTCAAGCACATTTGTGTTGATTTGTTTGTCTTTAGACAGTAAAATATCAAGAAGACCAGCTTGTTGCCCCACTTTCCTTCACTGTTGTATGTTATCCTTCGCTTTCATGTTAGTTCATATCAGATGCTGCAGTGCCTCTACAGTAACTGAAAGCTAAACCAAACATTTGGGTCATAAACAACTGAATATGAAAGTCGACATCAAAAGCATTATCACTGCATAATGAACCAAACTGCTGCTCTGATTGAATGTTCCTGTGAGGGAATCTAGTCTATCAAATCACAGACTCAACATCTGGCTTCTGAAAGAATTGTTCTGAACTAATAAATATTACACGTTATCTGCGTTTTTATGTACACAGTTATACCAGGGGATTCATGACTACATCTAATGCTTGGAATTAATCCAAATTTGAAAGGTCTGGAGAAAATACTGAGTTTAACTGATGAACCCCAGAAAATAAAGACAAAGATGGATACCACAGAACAGACTATCTCAGCCTGTCTGTGGAATTTTCTAAATTCAGCATTTGAATACAGATGTTGAAATAATATCCCCAAAAGTAGAAATCAAATGTATTCTAGACATTTGTATTAAACAACAGTTCTTTGTTTCTCTGATACCCTGCCATTTCATGTAGCTTCTGCCTGCTTACCCAGGATGCTGCAAAAAGACCCACAAACCAGATGTGGTTTCTGTCTTAAATTCATGACTAACTGATTATCAACTAAAGCTAGCCACAAATTCTACAACAAAAAACATGAACTTGATCAATTTCATATGCTTTAAGAACGCGCTGTGGATTTATACACCTTTTCTTTGTCACCAGCACGTTTCTGATTTTCTGATGAGGCGCTGGGGAAAAAGGAAAGGAACTTCTCCAAACACAAACCAGTCTCATTGTACTAGATGTCACAAATTTCCTACTGCAGAGTCAGGACTATTGCAAGGCCCACAAGATCCTACTCTTGCCAGATTATGTGTCAGTAAATAGCAAGGAAGCCCAAAGGTCTAATTCAAAGCCACACCGCATGGGAGAGGCTCCATTGCCTAATCCCCCTAACCAGGAATTGTAGGTGTTCCAAGACTTGGAATATGGCAGCCCAGAGAACCAGGAGTAAGGTCTTGCAAGGAGAATCTGTGTTAGAGTAGTGCTAGAGTTCTTGAAGCTACAAGTGCCATTCCTGCCAGTTTCAATAGTGGTTACACAAATGAGGCTGCCACAGTTCAAGCCACACTGGGACATTACGTGTCATCTCAGAGCAACAACTTGCCTCTTTTTTTTCCCCATCAAATATTTTGACAGATTTCAATACACAGAAAATTTTCTATTTTAATCAGTTCAACAAACAAAAATCCTGGTTTTGGCTATCTTCCTATCCGCTAAGCACAAGGACAAAAGAAATGAGATGGAATTTACAGCCCAAAGAAATTCCAGTTCTAAAATAATTTCTTAATAACAATGTTACATGGATTTCCAATCAAGCTTAGAGATGCACAGACTCCATAATGTTTTTTAAACTCTGCAGCTCAGCTAATAAAGCCCAAAATAGTACCATCTCTCTCTGAGACATTTGCACGGTCTCAGAGGAAACAAGTGACAGAGGCCATCTTTCCATTCCACTTATTTTTGCTGTTCCTATGGCCCCCAACAGCCTCACTAGACATGGGCACTTCAGATCTGAGCCTAGAACTGGGAATCAAAACCCTGTGCCATTTCTCTTTGTGCTTTTCAAATGATTCACAATCTAATGTGTTGTATTAAATAATAAAATAGATGCATATAAAAGTACCTCATTAGACAGTTAACAGAGGAATGAGGCAACTGAGAAGCCACAGAAAAGAAACTTATCCCTAATGACCCAGGAGGTCATGAGGATGGGGCTGGGATATTCTCAGCCAGTGGTAGGATAAGGGGCAACAAGTACAAACTAGAATACAAGAGGTTCTACTTGAACATAAGGAGAAACTTCTTTACTTCCAGTGACAGAGCACTGGAACAGGCTGCCCAGAGAAGTTGTGGAGTCTCTTTCTCTGGAGATTTTCAAACCCACCTGGACACATTCCTGTGCAACCTGATCTAGGTGTATCTGCTTTAGCAGGGGGTTGGGCTCAATGATCTCCAGAGGTCCCTTACAATCCTTATGATTCTATGAAAATAGTATCTTATAAAATAAAATTTGACAATAGCAAAGAGGAAATCAGTTCTACAGAAGAGATAGATCTTCATAGGGATGCAAGTTACTCTAACACTGAATTTTGGATCACAAATCAATGATTCATGCATTGCTGAGTACTTTTCCTCTCATTTCTCATTTTCCAAGCCTAGTAAGAAGTTTCATTATTAATTTACCTGAGTTTGAATGCTCAGCTCAACCTAACCTTTAGCATGCTTTTCAATGATGTTTCTGTAACACAGCTGCAACCTTGATATCACATGCCTGCAATACAAACCATCACATACTAAAACCCTTTTTCAGGCAGAAAATAAAACATTAAGTGTGTTTTAAGGATAACTGTTTAAAGAAAGAGACAAATTAGTTACACTCATGTCATCTTAAATTAGTGAAACTTGGGAAAGCTAAAGTACCTTGAACAAATGAACAGTTAATACACCCTGTCAGTAACCTAAATCTCCACAATCTTTACTGGGGCAAATGTATGTTATGTTAGAAAAAGGGTAAGGCTACAAGAACTGTATCCACAGGAATTACAGAACCACACAGAATGACAGGATGGTAGGAGCTGGAAGGAAGGGACCTTCATCTATTCCAACCCCACTGCAAAAGTAGGTACACCTAGATCAGGTTGCACAGGAACGTGTCCAAGCAGGTTTTAAGTCTCCAGAGAAGCAGACTCCACAGCTCCTCTGGCAGCCTGTTCCAGTGCTTCATCACACTCAAATTCCAATACCAGCTCATTTCACAGCAGCTCTACATAGTGGTTGAGAATGTTCAGTTTTTTAGTCCAGGATATGCTGGCAATGGAGCAAACAAAACTTCTTGTTTGCTTTTTTTAATATTCTTCACCTGTTCACTCGCCTAGACGACTGTGCAGATTTAGTGCTGTGATGGATTTTAGCTTTGCTGGTGTTAAACTGCAAAGCATTCAGTGTATAACGCAGGAATTTCACACGGTGAAAAAAATTAGTCATGGGATCATTTTGTATTCTGAGCTGCACTGCAGTTCTGAAGGTATTTCTGTGTTTTCTGCTTCTCTGCAACACTCAAAAGCACAAGACTACACAGACCTGCATACTGTATTTGAGACAGCATCACAAAAACCTTGACTAAGCTTCGCACACCAGCTTGTGGGGCATTTTGGAATTTACTTCTCCAATAACTTCACAGACCAACCCCCTTATGAACCCACATTATAAGATTATAACCCATGAAAACACAAGCCATTCCACAGTGCCAGGCAGCTCTAGAAAGCCTGTTTCAGACTAAAAGTGGTGATGAGAAGAAGAAAAGCTGACTAGCATTTGAAAGATGGAATTCAGAATTAAGTGCTTGGGGACATTATTAGTTTTAGGTCAAAAGCCTTACTGCAATAATTCCTAAGCTTTTCTTTAATAACCCTGCTTCTAAGAAGTACAACCCTGTATTCATTGCAACTTTTGATAATGTCCATACTTCTAAATCACTTCTATTAATAGTAATTTTGACGTTTTTATGAACTATATTACGTTATTCCAAAGCACTGGACACAAGAGAAACAAAATACACAACTCCACACGCCTGCATCTCTTATTTAGTGGAGTTTCCCTTGAATTCTAGCAGTGTAAATGAAGGCGGGGGCAAGGCTCTGTATTTATCTCTTATATAAATAGAAAACATTCTTTGCACCATTACATAAAACTCATTTTGCAAAAGCCTTTTCCTAGAGCTTTTACACTATTTTGCTTATTTCCTCACCCGATTAGTTTCTAACCAAATGTAGATGTTTTCCCTGACCTATTTTCAAAGCGAAATAATCCCTAAATCCCCCAGTTATGCAATCTTGAGGGATTAAATGCTTGTCATGAAAGAGTCTGGATTTGTTTAGACTGAATAAATTTCAGTGGTTTAAATAAAGTTCATTGATTAAATTACATTCATAGAATGCTGGGCCTTGTCACAGGGAGTCTGCCGAAGTAGCTCTATTTAGGCATATATGATATAAGCTTCTGCTCATAGTTAAACCCACAAAATATTTGCATGTGGTGCATTTTGGAAGAGAGTAAGAGTCTTTTTATATAAAACACTTGTTCCATCTCTGAAGAAGTATTACAATTATATAATATCTATATTGCAGTGGCATTTGAAATCCAGCCTGGTCAAAGCAGCATTATACTAGGTAAAATGACAATCTTTGCTCTGAAGCATGCAACCTAAAAGGCAAGACGAACCAGGTGGAGGAGACAAACAAGTGGATTGGTCTGGAGGTGGTAGCAAAGACAGAGCAACAAATAATAGGATGCACAGGATTTGCAGGCAATGAGACACAACGTGCCATCTGCCCACCCATAATTAAGTTAGAGTTCTCTCTGTGCAGTTCAGTAGAGCACTTTTGAACAGACACTTGGGGGAGAACAGGACTTGTCTTGAAGCTTCTCTTATAATTAGTAAGATGCCAGGAGAGAAAGGATAAAGATATTTAAGGAGAAGTGGAAGACTGAGATCAGCAACAAATGCAGGTGTCAGATACATAGTGAGGTAACAGCTCCCACACAGAAAGGACTAAATAGCCAGAAAGGCAACTTCTGCTTGTTTAGGTTTTGCTCACACAGTCAGATCATTCTTTAAACAGCACCTTCATGGTAGTTTAAGCTAACTGGTTTACTTCCCATGTACAGTAGACTAGGAACTGCTATTTCCAGCTACATTGTCTTAATTGAAAGGGTATAACCTCAACTTGTTGGCATTGGACAGCTACTTTTTACTTAGAATGCACTGAGATGACTTGCAGTGAAATGAAGACATTGTTATTGGAAGTGTGAACAGCAAGACAATGATTTAGAAGAAATGAAAATATATTGCTTCATGGTTACACATGACTCTCTCTAAGTAAGGAAGTCAAGAACAGTGTTTTTCCCTTAGACATAATGATCCCTCCTTGGTTTTCTATCCTTTCTTCCAAAACAGTATGCCTGTCTATCTCAGGATGGGAAATCTGAATACCTGAACTGCTTTCATGAGCTGCTGTTTCCACCTACTCTAGCAATTGCTATTTTAATCAGCTGAAATGGAATGGTCACACACAATTCATCTTCAAACCTTCTAAATCTGTACATTCAAAATGTACTCAGTGTATCTAGATTTGTGCCCTTCAGTTCTGGAGAGCCTGAGATTTCATTGTCAGTTCATTCTGATAAATCATGCTATTATGTGAGCAAGGACTAAGGATCAAATAGGCATGAAATTCAGGTTTAACAAAAACAGTTATTATAGCATTGCAACATACCTCCTGAATATAAAGATGCAAGAATAGTACTTTCCACATTCCATGACATTTTCTGTAAATACAGTCTTTTAGGCAATTACATGGTCCCTTCTTTCTGGAAATGTAAGTCATTTTCAGTTTCTACCAGGACAGGAAAAACAGCTCACTGAACTTAAGACCTCAGTATTGCAAAATTCTGTACGGATAAGCCAGCTCTTAAAAGAAAGTCAGACTTCTTGTTCACATTATGGGAGGATAGCTTGGGTGGCTGCAAAATATGACTGCAACCATTACTCTGTAGCAAGCAACAGCTAACCACAGCTTTACAGAAAGCACTGGCAGCAGCAGATTTGCTGTATTTAAGATGAGGGAAACCACAGCTGTCACAGCTGTGTGCCTGCATTTGTAGCATCCAAAAGCAAAAGTACTGATCAGGGATGAAAAAGAGTAAAACTGCAAACATAAAAGTAATAAATGGTCTTGAAAATAATTGACATTAAGGAAATTCAAATGAAGAGAAACTTACACTGCAGCACTGCTAAGGACACCTAAGGCCTTAAGAAATAAAAGGAATTAGGCTAGTACATGTGCCTCATGCTGGGCAGCCTCACCATGCAATCCCTGAACAGCTGATGCTCATCAAAGTTTGGCTTAATCAAAAGAAGTTGCAAAAATCCTAAGCTGTCATGATCAAGAAGATATAACACAAAATCAATTTCCAGGAAAATTAGTTCACAAAAGTAAATTGAGAACACAAGATTAGTAAAAATAGCAGAACATACATTATTTTGTGTTGTATTTTCCCACTTTTTAAAGCAGGTACTTTGAATCCTGTGGGGTTTTCCTTAAATCAATGCAGTCTAAATACACTGTCAAGGCAGTTTGATTTACTGTTACTCAAGCTAGACTGCACATTAAACAGTTTGTTACTGCAGGCTTTATAACCAAAGAGTTTAAAAAGTCTTGTTGGATTATCAGATGAATTAGCAGAAGTCACCTGGAGGACATTTTCTGTTGTTCTTACTTCAAGAGCAAGCAGGATTTGAGGGTAAGGTTATAGAACCTGCCATTAGAGATCTTTCAATGCAACTTGGCACCAGTACATGGCCCTCCATGTAGCTGATGACACATCACAAGGCAGTGGGTATCTAGATCCTCAGTGAGCACAAACCAGATTGAATGTCTAGAGGGCTCTGGTGCCAGGTTGTTTCTTAAGGAAAGGACCCTCAAGGAAGACCTTCTCAAACTGGGATTTGGCTAGATGATGCTGCCATTTCCAGAGCAAAACTTCAGAACACATTCATCAGCCATTGAGCAGAAAAGGAAGACTGCAGTATTGTAAACCAAAGAGGTGAGATACAGGCACTGCAAGGAAGGCCTGTGTGAATCCCCCATGGTTGATGCAACACTTGACAGGAGTACATAGCAGACACAGTTAAGAGGTAGAGGGTATCTTAAAAATATTAGTAAAAGGGGAAAATTCCTGCTGAAATTGCACTGGTAACTACAAAAGACCATAAACATGAGTTTGAGAATAATGGTGCTGGGTCAAGCCCTGCAGTGGCCATGAGTAGAGGCCTAGCTCATGTATTTTGCATTCTTCAGTGGTTTTGGACAGACTTTGAATTAGTTGATGGCGTGTTCAAACATAATATACATTTCTAACAGCACTTCAAGTATGTTGGTATTTTCTGACATGTGTTTAAAATACTTATTCTGAATGTAAAATTCATACATCTCATCCAGGAACAGCAAGCCATTTGTGTATTTACTCTTGAACCTCAGCAGAATACTGTACTTTTGCCAGCTTTTGGAGAAAGAGCAGTCAAAGAGCTTACAGTTCAGCTGCTGAATTTATTTACAGTTCAGCTAACTGAGAAGCAAAAAGACTATCAATGTCAGTGGTTCTAACAAGACCTAGGGAATGACTTTCACAGAATCACATAATCACCAAAGTTGGAAGAGACCTCAAAGATCATCGAGTCCAACCTGTCACCAAAGACCTCATGACTAAACCATGGCACCAAGTGCCACATCCAATCCCCTCTTGACCACCTCCAGGGACTCCACCACCTCCCTGGGCAGCACATTCCAATGGCGAATGACTCTCTCAGTTTGTCAGTGGTTCGTCAAAGGATGCCCACACACAATGCTGAACCAGGTAGAAGATGCAATTTCAAAGATAAAATGTACATTAACAGTCAGTAGGTTTCACTTAAATAGTATTTTTCACCTGAAATTATCCTGAAACCAAACATTAAACCGAATGTGAATGGACCTTTTGAAAATAGTTCACTGTAAGGGAGGGATGACATGTGCCTCAGTTCTGATGACCTGCCCAACATCCAGACACACTTTCTGACAGTGTGAAGTGCTTGATGTGGCACATATTTTCTGCAGGGTTTCATAAGACTTAGTCCACGGAAGATGCAAGGTTTCCAATGATTAATCTTCACTGCTATCTATGTGAAACATCCCTCATTATTTAATTATTTTTAATGAATTAATTTCTACAAGGGAACTACATTTTGGTGTTACAACACTACGTATCATCAATTTAATGAGAACTGCCTAGAAAAAGAGTAGATCAGAAAGCATAGTTCCACTTAGATCTTTTGTTCAAGTCTTTGGTTGTTTGTTTTAAAGACAGTATCTTAAAACCTTTCCTCCCGCCCCAAACACTGCTATTCCATTTTGAATCTTAAACAACCTGTTCCATGAGCCACCTGGGAAAAAATGTATTAAAAAATAACTGAAAAGATTGCTTTGGTTATAATCCCTTGAAAAAATGTGACAGCCATTATCTATGACTTTTGTATTTACGAAGAATTAATCTCAATATTGTGCTGATCTCTCCTTCCCCCTCTAAGCAATACTGAACAATCAGAATTCACGAAGTTGCCTATTACAGACAAATGTCGTTCTGTTATTTCTTGTTATAATGAAAACAGCATAAAACCCACACCAGAGCAGAAAATATCCCCTGGTAAAACAGAAATTACAATTCACATAAACTTTTTTTCTATTCTTTGTGCTTGGATCAGACCTGCACTATAGAGCATTGGCTAAATACAGCACCACAGTCTTCATGATCCACTCTCAAAGGCTGACTGACCCAAAGCGATAGTATCAGGGCTTACACTGCTCAGCCACACATCCTAATGAAAAACTTTCCCATTCCTGTGCCCACAACCACTGGCAGGCTGGCTCACAGACACACCTTTCTATGCATCATCCAGGCAGGTCAATGGATTGTACAGATGGTCTGAGAATACCCATGTAGAGAAAGCAGGAACTGCTGCAGTTTCAACATGGAGGTGTTCTGTGTTTTTATGCAACTGCTTCTAAGAAGGTTAGGGAGCTGTAATTAGCATACATCACCTCTTTGTCAGCTGAGCTAACCAGGCTGAACAATCCCAAACTCTCCAGTCCTGAGCAGCCCTGCTTCTTGTGATGGAATTTTGAAGCTCTTTCTTGCTAATTGCTTACACTGCTTCCAGACTCACTGGCACCACAGAAAGCTTCCTACTCGTGTGGAAATCAGGGGAAGACTTTCACTACAAAACTGACCTTTTCTATCTGCTAGGAATGTCATTACAGCTATGGATTCTTCTGAAGACATCTAGTGGTGCTAATAATACATACCACTTCCTGGCTACTGCTATACTGTTGTATATTAAATTTAATTCTCAATTTCAGGGATAATTCCTGGTCTCTGTCTATACTGTAAAGTCAACAGCTGTTTGAAAGCAAAGTATTTTAGATGTCACAGATAGTACCCTGCTGCCAGCTGCCAACCCAGCTGTCACTCAGGCTCAAAGCATCCAAATTACGATTACAAGCTGCAGAGGTTATGTGATCTGCTGGTGAGTTGTGATTGTTAGGTGTTCAAATCTACTTGCATCCAATCAGATCAGACCACATGATTGACAGCTTGGGGTCAGGCTGGCAGCCTCAAGCTTTCCTCATTGAGAGCATCTCCCAGAGTCAGATCTCAGTCAGCACCTGAGCGCACACCCGACATAAACAATGTGGATGATGGGCAAAACTCTGTAGCTGGGAATGGTCTTAATAGTTACTATTCACTTATCTTGAACAGGCATTTACTCAAGCTTCAGAATACATATACTACTCACTTAATGCCTGAGCAGGTCTAAAGGGGTGTTCACAGTCCTTTGGAAAGTTGTAAGAAACTAACTAGCTGCACTTTTCTGGTTATGGCTAAGTGTATGCTTGGCTTCTCTCTACCTTGCATTCCCAGGATCAAGAGTAAAATATTTTTCATTGTAGGTCTGGCCTTTTCAGCTTGGTCTCTCAGGTTTTTGGATACTGCCTTCATTTATCAGCTTCAGAGTAATTTTTCACTGAAGTTATTTTGGAGATTAAATAAGTGTTTCACACTATGATGTTAAGAGTGTACTTGGGGCAGAGTGGTTTGTGTTATTAAAATTCAAATTCCAAAATAAGTCACTAACAGGGAATGTCACATGCACGAAACCCCCACATTTAACAGCCTAGAACTAAATAATACTTATTTTTTATAGCCTTCTTATAATGCTAACATCATTTTATTTCTGCTTTGTAGCTATTTTTTCAACCAAATAACTTTTAGAAATCATGTCTTTGTGAGTTCATCTTGAAAAAATCCCACATATAAAACTAGACAATAAACGTGTTGTGTTCATCTGTCAGAACGATGATACAGAAGTTGCTACACCAGGAAAATGTACTTTTAATGTAAATCTCACAATATCAGAATATATTTTTTTTACAATCAACTGTATTGCCAGTGTAAATGCAAACCTTAAGTAGAGCAGATCTACACATTACAAGACTAATCAAAAGGTAGGAAACACAAAAATCTTCTGACCATTTTACCAGAGGACATAGTTTTATCATGTCAAGAACAAAATGTACTATGTAAAAGTAGGGCACTGCACTGCCTCCTCATTCAGTTTTTTAAGTTAAAAAACAAAAAAAAACAAACCAGCAATTGCCCTTCTTTATTGAAAGGTCACTGTAATGCAATAGGACACAGTAAGCAGTTGTGAAATTAAGCCCTCCAGAACCTGGTTGCAGCTTTGGAATGTGACCATTGTTGTGCAATGGAGTTTGTCACCATCATATGAAAAACCCATTGGGAAATAAATCTTTTGTTTACCTGCTCATCCGAGATAACCATCAACTGATTCACATTCTATAGTATTTTAGTAAGGTCTAAAACAATACCTGAACTGCAAACATCATGATCTTTTTCTTTAAACCACTCTATTCAAGCAATTTTGGAATAAGTGTCATACCTCCTACATACAATTTTATTTTGTGTGTGTGTTCCTCTTTAAAGAGAAGGTATGTCAACAGGTTCACAGCCTATTAAAAGCTCCTCAGTGCTTGTTACCTATTTTTACCTGCTTAAAAAAAAATACAGTAATGATGGTGTGCTAGATATCCAGTGTGATATTAATCATGCTGATGTCTCAAGCAAAGGTTTGACCTCTGCTCAGAAGGAACAAGCAGTAAAAGCAAATTAACCCGCATGCATAAGCAGGAATATGAGCACATTGTCCTAATTACAATCTTCATTCTCTGGAATTTTGAAGAATCTGAGGGCACATCTGCATAGGTAGGTGATAACAGTTCCTCTCCCCATTCCATTGGGTGAACTGATATAGACTAGTGCTGATTCAGAATTTGTATAGCCACATTTGCATGGCCCTGATTTGGCCAGATGTAGAGACAATGCAGGCAGAGGAACTCAATGTGTCTGCACGTGTCCGTAGACAGTCATCCTGAGCTGTGGACTTTCCATGACATATAGAGGGCAACATAATAAAGATCATAATCAAGTTTCTCAATCAGGAAGCTAAAGCAATACTCAAAATTTATACATAAACTAAAAATATGGCTCCAGATCTAGATTCCTAAAAGTGGATTTAGGAAATTACCTTTGGAATGTGCAGTGCTTATGCAGAAAGCTAACTTTTCAGTATCTTACTACTCAGCTAGCACTGATGATCCAAAATACACAAGCAAGTTATGCCTTAAAGTAAGAGTTTCTAAGTTGCTTAGAGAAAAGCATCTCTCTTCATTCCCACTGTCTTTGACGAATTGACTCTCCCAAGACTAAAGACTTTCATGACTTGGAAATGTTTTCAATTGCAAACATATGTTTGCAGTTTCTGGTTTGTAGTTAATCTCAGGACAAATCTGTCTAGTAATATTTCATGAAAACAACTGCCACCGTAAGTATAAAAAGCTTGCCATAGATTTTAAGGGTGGAAAGCCCCAAAGAACAGAAGCAATGAATTCTGCCAGACTAATGGCTTTTGCAAAAGAAAATCATTTGGCAGCTGTTTATAAATGATCGGTTTAACATACAACCTCTTCTCAAAAGGTGACAGTGATTAACAGTCAGCCCAATTATGCTACTGGATCCTGGTATGACTGTGCTTCTGAATCAACCTCACACAAACCGAAAAAAGTAAGTGCTATTTTTAAGATTAAAGGCTTACAGGACAACCTTAGTCAGCAAGGTTCATTCTGTAAGGGCACAGTCACATAAAAATAGTGCAACAAAGAACAGTGTTTTTCTGGCCATCTGCAGCTCATGCTATGCAAGTACTACATTCAAGGACACATTTGGTTAGCAATACCTGTATTATTCACAATTCATAGGGAATAAGGAATAAGCATCCCTTCCATTACATATAAACAAGAATTCTTATGGTTATATGTACCTGATAAAATCAATTTGAAGGGTGGGAAAAGCCATCTGCATTCTGCTGCTGGAAACAGTGTTGAAACTGAATACACTCACAGACCACCAATTTGTTAGCACAAAAATCCTATCACTTTTAACATCTCACAGACATCCTGGTTCCTACAGTACTACACACTTCAAGACCCAGAAGAATTCAACAAGCTGGACATCTTCACAGCCCACAGTGGTTAAGTAGGTATGAGCTCTCTCAGCACTATGCATGCATAATGGGTTCTGTTTGTCCTAGCATACAAAAATTAAAGAAAATCATCTTGAATTCACAACTGAAAGTGATTTAAGAACTGAGAGTTTTCACCTGTCATTCTAGGATGCACATGTAGCAGGATATTGGTTTCAGTTCAACAGAATATTTCCTGTATCTTGACGGAAAACAGTTAATACTTTGTAATGAAGTTTACATTCAGTGCTAGACTGTCAAGCTCCTGTGTGCCCCATGGGAAGCTTAGCGCACGATCTTCTGATACGTTCTGTAGAGAAAGACTCCAGGTGACTGCCCTGCCCATCCTCTCTGTGTCAGTATGTGTGAATGTGTACACAGAAACACACGTGTATGTGAGGGGAATAATTTGCTATAGCTTAATAAAGGCATTACTTACATGACATGTATAGAGATGCCCGAGAGATATGATGCCTTAGGCAGCTCCAATCTTTCTGATGATCCTCAGAGCAGAAAAGCCTCCTACACAGAGCTGTCTTTTAAAAGGCAGAGTCTTACTCCTAACATAAATTCTCATGTCTATATTCTGCATAACATGTCTGGAGGTATGGTTGAGGTACTGCCTATTCAGTAGCCATGAAGAAACTGCTAAAGAGAGTAACCAGAGTAACCACTGAAACCTTTTTAATAACAGTGATTTGGGGGGGGGGGTCGCTGTCAAAGAGGTAACAGAAAAAAGAAAATCAAAATCCTGTCCCACTTCGCACTGTTTGATGTCACACAATCATTTCTTTTTTTAGTCTAGGTTTAGGAAAATAACACAGTATCATTTTTTAGCATGACTGTTAGTCAGGAATTTTTTATTTATTTTTTAAATAATTACTTCAGCCTTATTTTAGTTAAGTATACTGAAAAAAAAACCCAAACACCAACAGCCAAAGTCTTCCCAGTGCAGTTATGTCTGCATTTTTATTCACAAAACTCTATGCTGAAATAATGTAGAACTATGCATATCAGGATAATGCATGAGATACAGTCTTTTTCTATAGTGAAACCACTCTAAGAGAAATTTTTGAAGTTGGTATTCTGGCTGATTGGAGAAAATGCTTTAGCTTGTAAAGATTTGGCAACAGCACACATTTTTAAATGTACAGATGAATATATTATTCAGTCATTACACCTATCATCTGTAGTTAAAGGAAGAGATACATAGCAAGCTTTTCAACCAAACCCAGGTATAAAGGATTTTACTTTCACGGAGGTTATTAGATTCTAATTTAATTTATGGAACCTCCTTTAAACACATGCAGGATATTTTATGCCACTATCGTAGGATTTTTCAGCAGTTATAATACCAATTTATTTTTTAAGTAGGAAAAAATATGGGAAACATTAAAAGGTTTTGTTATTTATTGTTCTAAGAAGTGTTTTTTAGTAAGAAATTACATTTAACTGGAAAAAAAGTTTCAGCATACTGAAGAATGATATTTGGTCCTGCCACTGTATTTCAGGATATCATTACACGGTTGCCTCAGTAAGTTGCTTTTGGTTTCAGCCTTCTCTCATTACCCCTTCCCATGTGACTGAAATCAGCTGATCTTTTATAGGCATTCCCACAGGCAGCCAGCAAGCTACTCACTTTCATACACTAAGCACCATATTTAGGGTGTGCCTTTTAAAAACAGAGGCCAACAGGAATACAGTTGCCTCGTTTTGTCAGCCCCTTAAGGGCTGACTGCCTTCCCATCACAAAACTTTTGCCAGCCAAAGGGAAACCTTTCTCAACCTACATTCTTAGCTTTCTGATTTCATGTGTGCTTTTGCCCAAAATGCACATTTAATTATTTCTTTTAAAACAGATTTTTTAATGTTTAAAATACAGTGCACATCATCTAGAGAAAATGTAATTAACTTTTAACATCCATGCAATCATTTTGTTATTGCTGCTAAAATATAATTCTCAGAACCCAGCTCTTCCAGAATCTCCAAGAAAAATACTCTTTGTTTCACCATTTTCTGATTCATTTGATTTTGGAAGCAACATAAACACATTGCTGTGTTTAATATTGTTGCACAAGAGAATTCACAAGAATGAAATGTGTTCAAAGTTCCTAGAAAAAAATGTAGCAATGCAGGTTGCCAACTTGTTCAATGTCAAGCTCTAGGCAGTATAGCAGGACTAGCAGTAAATGACTCATAGTGAGTCATGCTTTAGCTATTTTTGCTTTTAAAGTAATGCCAGGCGCTGTGTTAATATTCAACCCAGAGTAAATTTAGCAATGCAAGAAAACAAGTGTTTCCATGGTTGCTCCTTCACAATGTTTATGGTATATACACAGCCATTAGGCACAGGAATTAAGCCAAATTAAGAATATGGAAATGTTCCTCTTTCATTTACAACTGAATTTTGCTACGTTGGGATTCATGACTCACCTAGCTACTCGTTTTTCCAAGTCTAACAAAAATGTAAAGCCACAGCTAGCACACCACCAGCTGTACTGCTGATGGTCAATAGCCACTACTTTCCTCTAAATTACGACTTGTGCCGTGTATACAACTGAGCTGGAAGCGTGCTGGCCTATCAGTAACTGTGCAGTCAAAAGCAAGTGGTAAATGAAACAAACGGTTTATCATGATAATGAAGTCATGCATAACTTTTTCGGGACAAACAAGACTGGCATGTAGGTCTCACTAGTGAAACTAACTACACCAATCATGGGTAACACGTTCCCACACTTCTAGGGAGGAGCTGACTGGGAGGAAAGCTGAAAAGGAGCACTGAAGGGAAGAAGGAGGTTGTGGCGTCGTGTGAAAAGGGAAAGCAGCTGCAGAAAAATGAGGAAGGATGCTGATTCAGGCTGGGGAGCAGTTGGGCAAAATGAGAGAAGTGATAAAGAGAATATGATAGAGTTGGAAAATATCTTTCCATCACACAGCTGTGATGTGACAAAACCTATATGCAGGCATGACTTCAATGAAATTATATCACAACCATGTTTTCTTAGGTGAGTAGGTATTTGTGGAAATGTGGAATACGAGCCCAACTAATCTAGACATCTGACACAACATAACAAAACTGCTGGAGAATAGGAAGAGAGAATGTAGTCTGGTTACAGGGGAAAAAAGAAACAAAACCCCCCAACAATAACAACAAAACTCAAAACACCCAGCCCCCCAATAAAAACAAACAATCAAAAACCCCCAAACCAAATCCAACCCCACCAAAAATACCAAACCTAAACAATAAATACATAAACAGAAACACAAAAACCCCACCCAAAACAATGGAGGCTGCAGCAAAGCTTAGGTGAATAGTTTACTTTGCTCACTCTTAGAACAGAGCTGCTGCTGATTACATCTGATTGCTTGTTAAACTTTTTTGTTCCCATTTTAATATAGTGATTTATTCATTAGTCTCAAATGGCAGTAATTACTATTTTACTGTAGAGACTGATAAAGCAATCAGGAAGCTCTTAACATTTTTTCCCCTCAAAGGAAACTCTTTAGCTCTTCTGTACAAAGTCTTCTCCCATGTTGCAATAAGCAGGGCTTTTTTCTCCTGTTTTCCTATCTGATTATAAAGTAGAAACTTAGTTCGTAATGGAAATCTATCGATAGATCCTGATGAACTGCCTTTCACTTTCATTTCATTAAGTCTTGGATTGACCCATAAACTTTCAAATAGGGAGTGACGGAGAATACTTTATGAATGGGACAGATCCAAAGAACTGAAGCAAATACAAACACTAAACTCTGAAATTATGAAAACTTCTGTTCAGTGGCCTCCTAAGCCTGAAGATATCTGACTCTGGTAAGCTCCTCCCAGGTTCTTCAGGGATCTGAAGTTCTGACTTCCTTACTTGTCCAGAGGTGCCTCAGCCTAAGTAACAGGGAGTACATGGTTTGTCCTGAGATCTCTTTGGTTCTTGAAAGCAGGCACAGCTCCATCCAAATGGAAGAAAAGGTGGTGATGGAGGTGTGAACAACCCAGTTTCCCATCCTTTGCTGAGTACACAATCGAGTACACAAACCCTCTTGGCATCCTTCCTAGCCCGCTTCCATTTCCAGCTGCACGTGATGCAGACTTTGCTTCAGCTGAAGCGATGGAGAGTGCCCTCTACAGACTAGCCTCCAGTTGAGAGGTTCTTAGAAGCCTATGCGCAAACTGTATGTCAGAGGTAAGGTCCATCCCATCCAGAAGCCTTACTCTAATAAAATCAAATCCCTACAGAGGGCATAAGGCAGGGAAAGTCTACAGTGATATTTTCCTGGTATTCTTGTCCAGCCTCCAGTAATCTGGTCAGGAGCATTTGAAGGATCCAGAGAGGGGCCAAAAGTGACATCTTTCCATCTTAAATTGTATGCCATTGAATGTACTGGAGATCTTTACACTATCCCAAACCTATTCTGTAAGTTGAACTGTAGTGGAGAAAGAAAGATACAAAAGCACTAAAGGACTGCAACACCCATCTTTTAGGTGTGTGGAGCTCAGACTGAATGCCCAGGGGCCAGTGATTTTTCTTAGATGCTTATTTGTGAACTTGTTTGCATCACTTCCTGGGCAGCTGCTATAGACACAACGCTGTAATATAAAACACAAGCACTCTCACCAGCACCCCACTGCTTCTCTCCCTCATGAGGTATTTTTGATGCCTGCTGGAACATCTGTTAAGCAACTCGCCTGAGATCATTCACTGCAAGACTGGTAACATAACAAATCTACATCCATATTTGAGATTATAAGACATGATAAACCTATCCACACTTGTAAAGTCAGATGCTGTGTCTCGAATGAGAACTAATAACAGCTGAAAGATTACAACTTAAACCACTCCTCAGTTGTGACAGAGCATCTGAATGCTCCAAGCCTGTTTCAGAGTAAGGATTAAAACCATCAAAGGTGTTTAACTTCATTGATTTTGTGCTAATGCTAATTGAAAGCACCCAACCCTACTGTCATCCCGTATATCTTAGGTCATGCCTGAGATACAGTATACACAAATACCACTTCAGCTCCCTGGTAATATCAGTCATCATTTCAGCACCTGAAATTCCCAAATCCACAGATTAGAGCTGTGGTCAACTTTCTCTCCAGCTACATAATACAAGCATGTTCAGTCTCATAGTAAAAGCCCTGATTCATTCCCTCTGTGTTACTTTACAGATGGCACATTTTTAGTTATCTTACACAAACCTGTGACTGACATCCAGGTGTAAAGCAGACAATGACAACAGAATAGGTCTGTCATGGAACAAAGTTGTTCACATAGATGTGAATAAGCCTCCTTTTGGGAGCCAAGGCACTTATCTCTGGCCTCCAGGCATTCAGTCTGAGCTCCACACACCTAAAAGATGGGTGTTGCAGTCCTTTAGTGCTTTCGTATCTTTCTTTCTCCACTACAGTTTAACTTACAGAATAGGTTTGGGATAGTGTAAAGATCTCCAGTACATTCAATGGCATAAAATTTAAGATGGAAAGAAATCATGCTTTACTGTGAAGTCATTGGTACCTACATCTTTCAAGAGAGAAATAAAAAAATGTGGATATAAAAAATTACTGTAAGCAGTGAATGCATGTGAACTTCTGGTAAGAAATTAGAGGATGTTTATTAATCTCACTGTACACTACTAGTTTGCATGTTACTGTATGTTGCAAGTGTAGAACAGAGAAATTCCATTGATTTCAGAAGCTACATTGATGCTTAGATCTAAAAGCAAGATCAAAGCAAGATCTATCTCATCCTGCAGCTCTTCTGAAGGACACACCAAAGAGCTAAATGGCAAGTAGTTTCAGGAAACATAAAACTACCAAGTGTTTTCCTTTCTGGAAACTGGCATACTCTGAAGTTACCATGCAGTATGATACACACTGACGGATTATTATTTAGTGAGAATTATCTCAGATCTACTTCCTCGTTCTTCCTCAAATGGTTTTTGCGCTGGCACTCAATCCAAATGCATTACTTGGTGTAGAGTTCTATTTCCTTTGATCCCTGGTTCCACAAAGTCCCACGTATAAATTATTAAAATGACCATATAGGAAGGGCAAAACCCCTACTGCCACTGTAGGAGGAAGATAAATACCCAAGTAACATAAGAAATTAGTAAATAAAACAAAGGTGCCTAAATTCAAAGCTCTATTGAGCTCTACTTTCCTCCTTCCTCCTCAATATACTAAACTCAAAATGGAACACCTCAACTGAAAAATTGTAACACTGAGATGCTCTCTCTTTCCTTTCTTTGCTTACTTCTCCTTGGCCTGTTCTTCACCTGTTCTCCTGCGATCACACTTAGTTGAAGTTTAAGCTGTGAGCTCCATCCTCTCTCATTTATATTTATCTGAATAGCATACAAAAGACATAATGGCAAAAAAAATTGCACAAAGATGGCAGAGGCAATCCTTGCATTTTCACTGCCCACATTTTTTCAAGCAAAATAGTATGTATGATTGCACCATGAAGGAAGTGAAATAAAACTGGTAGTGAAATTGTTCATGTTTTATCACCCGAAAGAAAACTTTCCATAAGGTATAATCTATTTATTGAAGTTTGCAGATTTTCAGATACTGTCAAGCTTTAGCATCTATCTCAATGCTTCTCACTCATCTGAAATTTGTAAAACATTTCTGCTGAGTTCAAATATGGTCACAAGATGTGAGATACTCTAAGCTTCTCTGTTGCACAAATGGATTACCATGGAGCCAAGAAATACAGGAACTGACCAGACTGAGCTAAACACCATGAAAGGACAACTTCTCTAGCAAGCTAGGGGCGCAGTGCTGGCACAAGAGCAAATGAACAAAAACTTGGTCACAGGCTTGATTTGGCTGAAAATTTCTCACCATGTGAGCAAGGTTCTAAGGTTTTTTTTATCATTCTTCCAACAGAAGTAAAGGGGGAAAAATTAATGTATTTTAAGATGGCATTTTATTAGATAATGTGATTGAATGCAACATCAAGGGAATGGAATCAGCATCCAGAAGCTCTCTTCCTGACCTGTGTGCTCTTACAAACAATAAAAATGCCATGCTGGTAGTCATCAATGTGCTCACTTGAGAGAGAATTATACCATGACAGTAACAATAAATTACCCAAAGTATTATCCCTACGTGTATAATAATAATAAAAAGCTATTCCTATGCAACACTCCACTTCCTTTCTGGATTTTATGTACTCTAATCTGAAAGCCAGGCTAATATAAAAGCAAGAATTATACCTTGCGAAGACTTTTGTAATGAAATAAAATGTAGATCTTTAAAAAATATATGTATAGATCAGATGAGAGACGCAGAATGAGATAGAAAGAATTCACCCTCAAGTATTCACTGATTGTAAGGGCAGATATTTATAACAGTTGAGACCTACATCTGATGCTCTTTCTGATTTAGATACTTCCCTCAGCTGAGTACTTTTACCACAGGGCTAAAGGGTCAGTGTCTCTCAGGATTTCCTTCTTCAGTTTTTTCCGGTTTACTCTCTATATATAGTTAAATAACCACTGAACAGAGAGACACATTGATTCCAGAGCTACAGGTCAATCACCTAGTAGGCCAAGAGTCAGTCAAGTTCTGACTTTAAACCGCTGAGACTGAAACCCAGATCTCCTACACTTCAGGTTATTCACAATGAAAAAAGGCTGTTTGAGGGGGTGGGTTGATTCTGCTTTCATTTGAACTACAAATTCCATGCCAGAGCTCTACATGCCAAAGCGAGAAACTTTTTTCATCAGTCATAGTAGGAAGGCAATCATTTAATCTAAAAACCCTCACCAGATCTATTGGTAACTGATGTTATTTATTAATCTACTAAAGAAATGATTGTTAAGGCAAGCTTCTGCTTTTTATGCTATATACCTCATTTTTGACCCAGAAAAATTGTCCCAGATTGCAAGAGAAAAGTTCTGACAGTTTAACTCATTCTAGACGTGGTCCCTCTTTGCAAACTAACAAGAACACTAGCTGTGGTGGTAACTTTGCAATTTGGACATCCATCTTAGGTTCTGCATGGCTCCCATTGTTACAGTATTTGAGCTTTCCATTTATCTGGTTTGTTTCTCTAGCTTGTTTCTCTCTCCAAGGGCTCTGTGAAATTGAGAATTTGTATGTCAGACAAAATCATCATCACTTTAACTCATTCCATTTGAATTCCAGGCTCTGATCTAATCCTTCAAAAGTACAAATCAGCTAGCTCACTCCTGAGCAATTCAACTAGTTTTTTCCAGAAAATGCCCAGATAAGACAGCCCCAGAAGGACAAAACCATGCCAAGTTTCTCTCTCCTTTAGTCCTTTAACCCTACCCAAAAAGTCAGATCTCATTCACACAAACATCTCTAAACATGCTCATGTTGTTACTCAGGGGCTGCAATTTTCTCCCTCAGCAACATGCCATGAAAACATTACACTAGCCACCTAACTCCCAGGGATCTGTTTTGAACCTAAATGACTTCATCCAATACAAGAAGACTGTAACAAAGCAAAGAACTAAATCAAGGTCTCCTAAACTTCTAGCAACCTTCCTAAGCAACTTCCTAAGCACTAGATCAGTTTTTCATTCCTTTACTAGTTAAAGGAATTTTACATAAATGAAAAGTGCATGTCCCACACACACCACTGAACTGTCATAACACCAATCCTACTTTCAGTTAGAAATTGCAACTTTTACGCTGAAGTTCTTTTTCCCATAATTAGTCAGTAAAAGGATTTAAAATTATTATTTCATATTAAAGATACAAAGAAAACTGCAGTGACATTAGTTTTTCAGCTGATCCTCTGCCAACCCAGCTAAGCATAAAGGCAAAAGCTAGGAAGTTAGGTACAGCTGAAGAAAAATCCAGATCTAAAAATTAGTTATGTGAATCCACACAAATAACTATTTACTCAGGTTTTACCTCTCTTACATGGTGAGGAATAGAATTACCTTGTCTACCTCATTGTGATCTTAGGATTAATTGGATGAAACTCATTGAGCACTATACTACAGTGTCTTGTTGCAGCTTGTTTTCTTATACTACTAAAAGAAAATTAAAGACTTCATTCTTTCCTGCAATCTTCAGAGAGACTTTTTTATGAATTTAAAGATATTGTGGTTGAACCCCAGCTAGCGACTAAGACCCACACAGCTTCTGGCTCACTCCCCTCTGCTGGGACTGGGGAGGGAATCTGAAGAGTAAAACTGAGAAAACTTGTAGGTTGAGATAAAGACAGATTAATAGGTAAAGCAGAGGACAAGCAAAGCAAAACAAGGAATTTGTTCATTCACCACTTCCCATCAGCAAGCAGATGTTCAGCCATCTCCAGAAAAGCAGAGCTCCATCATATCAACAATTACTTGGGAAAACAAACATCATCGCTCCAAACGTGCCCCTTTTCCTTCTTTTCCCCCTAGCTTATATCATATAGTATATAGCTGAGCATAACATCATATGGCATGGGAAATCCTTTTGGTCTGTTGGAGTCAGCTGTCCCAGCTGTATTCCCTTCGTCTTCGTGTGTACCAACAGAAGCAGAAAAGGGCTTGACCCTATGTAAGCACTGCTCAGCAGTAACTAAAACATCCCAATGTTACCAACGCTGTTTCCAGCACAAATCCAAAACATAGCCTTATACAAGGTACTATGAAGAAAATTAACCAGGGCAAAATCAACACAAAAGAGAATTCCTTTCACAGTCATTTTTTTCTACCCCAAACTAATCTAAAATACCTTTTTTTTAACATCATTATTTCTCAGCATATGCATGGCTTAAAGTGCAGCTATCAACAGGGCATAATGGCAGCTACTTGAACATTGAAGAGTAAATTGAAAATCTTCTCCATTCAAAATGTTTGCTTATAGATAACAACTGTAAATCTATCCTAGTAAAATGTTAAATCATGATACATACTTTTTCCTTTCAAAACCTCTGAGACTTTTTTTTTCTTCAGTGGCAATGGGCAAAGAAGAGCTTTACAACCACAGTTTTGCTACTTTACATTACAGTGACCAGGGATCTTATCAGAAAAAGTTGCCTGAACTATTATCATGTCTCAAAATCATCCAAAAAATATCTTTTCTACATTTGCCAAATTGACTCCTTCAACTTCCTGGCATAGCCAGCAACACTGTTATTCACTCAAATCATAACACTTTCTACAAAATGACCACTGAAGTCTGCATCTGTTGGCTATTTGCACAGACTATGGTTATCAAGGATTCCAAAGTGCATGTTATCAGCTGCTATAAAAGGGCTATGAATACTTGTCATCCTTTGGGCACCAAATGTGAAACTAAAGAACCTTCAGCAAAACCAGCAGTGGCAGCTAGGATCACAGGAGTAGAGATTATACCTTATGATTAGCTCCTTTTACAGAGTATCAGAAATTTAAACTGATACATAGAGATTAAAGACAGATCTTCCTTTCATTTCATGTAGGCAAAATTCTCATACTCTGTGCCAGAAGATGCCTTTGATATATCTGTATGTGTGTATATATATATACACACACAAATAAATATTGGCATGAAATAAGAGCTGGTAATACAACTTTAAACTGAAGGTGGGATTTTAAATTTACAGAAGATACAAAATGCAAAGTTAGAATTCCTGCAGTAATCATGACTTAGTTCCTATGGGCTCAGTCCTGCAAGGTTCTGTACTGTGGTTACAATAAGGAAGTGAAACATGCCAGCCATCAAACACATTTCAAAGGAGCTACTCTTGCATTTTAATTTGAGCAACTTGCTTAAGCATTTCACCTTATCAAAAGGAGATCACTAAGCACTTTGCAGAGCCAGGACCCTTATGTGCAACAAGAGCATCAGTCATGTAGGATGAAGGTCACAAAAATTGTCCTTACAAAGCACATATACAGTGATTTAGAATTTTCTGTTATTACTAGATTTAGTGAATATGCCTCCATGTGCTCAATTATTTGGAAAAGATAATGTAGCCATTTTGAGGTACACAAAATGGTGAGAAAAAGGGGGGTTTTAAAAAATTAATCAACACTTCTTTTCTACTGCTTCTAAGCAGGTTTGAGTAGAAAAATGAAATTGTTTCCCATCAAAAATAAGAAGTGGGAATTTAGAAATGTAGGACAGTTCTGAAAACAGACTTCAGAAAAATCACTTGCTGTTCACATAAAACCTGTCTGACAGTGTTTTGACACATCTTATCAGAGGTGGAGATTTTGCATCGTTTTTCCCAAATTCCAACTAAGGTAGCTGCATAATAAAGGTTCACAGATTGAGGGAGAGTGCCTGCAAACTGCCTGAAAGACAAGCAGAACAGAAACTGCTCTGAGGCATATCATCCTTAGTGCCACAGAGATGCACTTTCCCAATTTCATTTCTGTGCTTCGTTGCTGCTAAAGCTCAAAGCTAAGAAAGTCTGCAGAACTGCCTAGAGAAAAGGACAATCTGAAGGTGACAGAGCGCTGTCCCCTCCCTGAGTGTTAGAGCTACCTATTGCACTGCCTATCACCTGTCAGGTGGCAGGGAACAGCCACACAGCTCCCAAGATGTCAAGAGAGAAAATGTATTAGCTTTCTTAATTTTCCATTAAAATAAGGTTATATTTAACTGCTTCACATTCTACACATACCTAAAAATGGTTGAGAAAGTTTTTATCCATCAAATCCTAGTTAATTTCTAAGTAGCAAGACAACGTGAGAATACATTTCCTTGTTCAGCTATTCCAGAATACAAATGCCAAACTCTGCATAAAAGATGTGTAATGATTAATGGCAAGTCATTTTAGCATCTACCCCATCTGCTCCTTTGAGACAGAAAAGGTTAGAACAAAAGAGAACTCCAGGAAAGCTCCTCCAAGAAAACTTGTCTGAGGGTTTATTTTATCTGATTTAGCAATAGAACCAAATTCCAAAAAGTTGCTGAAAACTGGACCATACTATATATGTATGCTTGAAATAGAACAGGAGTTATGCACTAAGTTGTGCCCTAACTTGGCAAGACTAGCAGCTCAAACCAAAATAGCTCAAACCAGGTAGTTGTTGTAATTCACATCAAGTAGTTTTAAAGTATGTCCTAAAATTTGCAGATGTTATAATATGCTGTGGGACTAGTATTGTAGGACTCATGCTTTTAAAAGCACAACTCATACAGGAGTATCTAAAAATACACAGAGGACTTGACTTGAGCATGGCTGTGGAATATTTAATAGAGTGACCTTAATGTTCATAGAATCATAGAATCAATAAGGTTAGAAAAGACCTCAAAGATCATCAAGTCCAATCTGTCACCCAACACCTCAGGACTGCTAAACCATGGCTTCAAGTGCCATGTCCAATCCCTTTTTGAACACCTCCAGGGATGGGGACTCCACCACCTCACTGGGCAGCACATTCCAATGGCTAACAACTCTCTCAGTGAAGAACTTTCTCCTCACCTCGAACCTAAACTTCCCCTGGCACAGCTTGAGACTGTGCCCTTTCATTCTGGTGCTGGTTGCCTGGGAGAAGAGACCAACCCCCACCTGGCTACAATCTCCCTTCAGGTAGTTGTAGACAGCCGTAACGTCTCCCCTGAGCTTCCTCTTCTCCAGGCTAAACAATCCCAGCTCCCTCACCCTCTCCTCATAGGGCTTATGCTCCAGACCTCTCCCCAGCCTTGTTGCCCTTCTCTGGACATGTTCAATTGTCTCAATGTCCTTCTTAGATTGAGGGGCCCAGAACTGGACACAGTACTCAAGGTGTGGCCTAACCAGTGCTGAGTACAGGGGCACAATGACTTCCCTGCTACTGCTGGCCACACTATTCTTGATGCAGGCCAGGATACCATTGGCCTTCTTGGCTACCTGGGCAAACTGCTGGCTCATGTTCAGCCAGCTGTCAGCCAGTACCCCCAGGTCCCTTTCTGTCTGGCTGCTCTCCAGCTACTCCGACCCCAGGGTGTAGCTCTACATGGGGATGTTGTGGCCCAAGTGCAGCACCCGGCACTTGGATTTGTTGAATGCCATCATGTTGGACTCTGCCCATCTGTCCAGCCTGTTGAGGTCCCTCTGGAAAGCCCTTCTATCCTCTAAAGGCAAATGTACACATGATGTGCTGTAGGGTAACTTACCAGCTCATCAGAACTGATAGACATCTTTTATAGATGTTATGTATCTTCAGCTCAGCTGGAATTGCAGCCTAGAAAATGCTACCTCTAAGCCCACTCTTTCTTTGCAGTAGCACTACTTTCTACGTGGCATATGTGGTGTTTTAGGTAACATTGACAGCATTCAATTATAGATAAAGCCCAAAAATGAGCAGAGACTTTTTGTACCATGGAGCACATGCACGTGTTTAGCCTCTCTCAAAGTTGTTAAGACTAAGGTTTTAGTCCTATAAGAATAGGATCTGCTGTTTTCTATCTTGTGAGTAAATCTCTTCTCTTTAGCTCCATTTGTCTTTTTACAGGCTGGATACGACTGAGAAAAACATGCAGAAGAAGATAGAATAGAATAGAATAGAATAGAATAGAATAGAATAGAATAGAATAGAATAGAATAGAATAGAATAGAATAGAATAGAATTAACCAGGTTGGAAAAGACCTTTGAGATTATCGAGTCCAACCTATCATCCAACACCATCTAATCAACTAAACAATGGCACCAGGTGCCCCATCCAGTCTTTTTCTAAACACCTCCAGTGATGGTGACTCCAGCACCTCCCTAGGCAGCCCATTCCAATGGCTAATCACTCTTTCTATGAAGAACTTCTTCCTAACATCCAGCCAGAGGGAGGATTAGGGGTAATTAGGACAAGCAAATCACGTAACTACAATAAATACAGAAACTCAACAGTCTTACAGGTTCCAGGTCACTATATCATATAGAAGTAAATTTACATGTGTGAATATAAGCTCCACTGATCTTCAATCACCCACTACTACCCGGGAATTTCTTGGAGCCTTCTTTGTAAAAGAGCCTTTGGAAAAGGAAAGTAAAGTAGGAAAGTGACTTTATGGTGGTTCAACAGATAATTTAGGCAGAAGACATAACAGTAATGCAAGTTTAAGGCAGCAGAATCGTGCTTGCTTTGAAAAATTTAACTTTCAATTTTCCACCTGTTTTCTATCTGAAGGCCTGAGGTGGCATTTAGTTTTCCATTTCAAAAGAACGTGGGCTGCACCAGACTGTTCATTTGAATATATGTCCATTATATTGCATCCAAGACTGTTTGTGAAAGCTAACAAGAAATTTTCCATTTAACCTTTTAAATTGCATCAAGTGCTGCAAGAGGAGCAAAACCAATGGATTTACATCATCAAAACCATCATGACTTCTACCAAACCCAAGCTGACCCACCTGATCAAGTCTATGTGCTGAACATAACAGTCCATACAACATCATCATGCAGTCCATTTTGGGCATGGTTTGATATCTAGGCACAACCAGAATGTCCCAGTGGCTAATAAGACAACTCTGGATTTCAAGCAGCAGTAGCACAGTGATGTCCTCATATACATAAATAGACATACATATTTGACATAGTAAGTCTTATTATGCTTATTTCATTTGCTGTTTTGTTTTGTTGGTTCTGGTTTTTGATTTTTTTGCTAACAGGTCTGCCAGTTAGAATTTAGTCCCACAGCCTGAGCTAAACATATTAGTAGAACTTACACCCCTTCCTCAGGCAATTACAGGGTAGAAAGTAAGTCCAAAGTCAGTTATCAAGATTTTATCTTCTCAGGTACAAACACCTGGAAATTAGAAATTACAACATAATGGTGGGGCAGTAATAATTTTATGGTTATGTAGGGAGTGAAAATTACCCTGTTTTGTGGTCTGCAACTTGGTATGTTCATTCTTAGAGTAGTGCCAAGAGTTTTATTAAACTCAGGGATCAGTATTAACACTTGAATCCAAAATCTTAAAAACTGTAAGGATGGAAAACAAATGTATTAAGCCCTCAAGCTCTAATCCTAGGAAGTCTTGAAATATCAGATCTGAAATTCACCTTGTTGAGCATGTCCTCACACTTCATAAATCTCTACAGGGAAGTAATCCAAAGACCAGTGAAGTCAGCAGGAGAATTATTTCCGCTAGTTTCAGAAGCTTTAGGATAGAGCTCTGACAAAAACCAAAACTCAAGGAGAGCTAGGGGAGAGTATCCAGAATATAATTTTCCTAATGGTATAAATCATTAATCTACGACTCCTGAAGTTCCTGATACCAGTATATGTTGAAATCAAAATGTAGCATGAGAGGGAACAGGTACATGGGTCAAGGGACAGCAAGCAGAATAATATGATTTCAAAACACAAACATTATTGGGGAAGAATGGCACAAATGGTGTTAGAGCTCATGAACTTTCCTGGCAACAGTAATCAGAGTGGTATTTTAATGGCTGCTATACGTGCAGGGCAATAAAAGCATACAATTTTGTTCTGTTGCATCAGTACTAGAACTGTTCACTTTCAAACTTTCCCGGTAATTCAACCACAAGCAACTTAAGATTATAGCATTTCATAAGTCATGTGATAGAAGAAAAAAAAAATCTTTTAATACATTGCAGTGTTTCATGGTGTGTGGATAGAGGCTGTAAACCTGAGAACACACACAGTAAGCATTTTCCAACAATATAGTTCTGCGATTAAAGCAAAGGTCTTCTTAGAGTTGCAACACATCCAAAGTTGTGAAACAGGAGCAATTTGTTTAAGTCACAAAGGAAAACAGCTTACCTAATCCTTTTAGAAGATCCTATCAATTAAGGAAAGGAAAAAAAAGGGGGAAAAAAGCCTTCAAATGCACAAGCCCACTTTACCGGAAAAAAAAAGAAAAGAAAAGATGGGAAGCAACTTTTTCATTATATTTCTATTCACACACCACAGGAACTGTGGGAATCCAAATACAACTACCAAGGTAATTACATTTGCTTTTTTCTACACAGATATCAATTTAAATAAGATTAAGAACACTCATCTTGGTTTGTGCCATAACTGGCAGTCCTATATTTTAGGACAGTTAGTCACATCTCACAATTTGGCATTCAAAGAGTCTATTTGGTAAAAAAGACGACTTACATTGTTTTCTCATCTCTTTAAGTTGATCCTTAAAATACATGTATTTTTCATTCCTTTGCAAATCTGAGTCACTGTTCGTGCTCTCCAGTGCAGTAAATTTTTCCTTTACCAAATTTTTTAAATCTGGTATATTTTCTGGTTTTTCTCTTTTTATCTGTAAGGAATAAGAAATGGAATGTTATTTATTTCAATACATATTAATACAGTGTGAAAGTCATCAAGCTAAAATTCATTAACATAACCTGTTTCTTTGGACCACTGTTTGGATTCCTGTTCTGAAAACATAACCTCTAGGTAACTATTTATTTCAGCAGAAGTACCTATAAAATGTGGAAGCTAACTTCACGGGGTCCTATAACTCAGCTGCTGTGCACAGGGTATTTGTCATGCTAACAACAGTGAGAACCAAACCTTGCAGTCAAATTTACATCTCTGACTGGTACAGGATAAAATATTAACAAGAACCAGCATAACACTGAACATGAATGAAACTAAAGAATATGAGTGCCCAAAAAGGGAGAAGGGAAGTGAAAAACAGAATTAACTTTTAAAAGAGTTTTCTTAAATCCTCCACTCAAACCATTTTTGAGAGAAGCTTATAATCTACCTGCATAATGAGTGTGATAACACCAGTAAAGGCAGTATAGATAGCTAATATAAAAGGAAACCACCTCAATATATTTGTGCTGTTGTGAAGCATTATGCTGTACATGCAGGCAAAAACACAGCTTCTTGAAAATTGCTTATAGCAATTATATCTGGAATGATCTGAAGAATAAATTAATAGAAATAAAAGAAAAGTCATCACACAGGCAACATTAACACACTCCAAGAGTGCAAAAACACTTTGAGAACTCCCCCAAACCAATTTTCTCTTCTAGTTCCGTTTCTCAAGCCAGCATTAAAATCTAAGGAACCATACAGGCCTTCATAACAACCAGCTTACAGGTGGTGGGGACTGTGCAATGCAATGATGCTCAGCGACAGCACAAACTCTGAAAGAAGGTGGACATATGTCAAATCCTTAATGCTAAGCATTCTCTGACCCAGACAAAGGTTATTTCTATCCCAAACATATGGTCAAACACACCAATCTGAAAATAGAGGAGGTAAGCACTATTTCCGCTGAGCCGCTCTTCCCCTACCACACGCATTAAATTCTGCCCCTCATGGAACTGTTCATTGTGAAAGACAGGAAAAGAGCCTAGTGAGAAAGAAATAATTGTTCACTTCAAAGTGTTTATAGGTTTCTGGGTTTACAAAGACCTTGGAAATGCTGTGGAATATATTTTATTTCAGGAGCCAAAGAAATAATATCTTCACCCGAAAATGGATGTTGCTGATATATAAAATGCTACACAGCCAAGAAAATTTCACCTTCCTTTTAATCAAAGCAAAGCAATCCATAAAATTATTATTTCTTCCAAGAGTAAAGACAGTTTGGTATGTCTGCTTTAAGCAGATGCAAGTTGTGGCAGGAAGAAACATAAGAAGAAAAACATGCACTGCCAGGTGATAGCATGCAGTTTTCAAAGGCACCTGGAGATAAGAGACCACCTACCACAACATCCAGCTGTGAATGGGAAAGACTCCGGGATGTCTTGGTACTAAAGGAGCATGGTGACTGTGAAAACCAACAGTGTGTTATCACAGATGCTGACTGCTGCATAAAGCCAAGCAGTAGCACACAGTCCTTGTTCTATGAAACCTGACAAAAGGGGTAAAGGAAAACAGAACATCCTGTGCAAAGGGGGCAATCACACACACTCAAATTATCTGCCTGTGACAGCATCACAGTAAACTGCTGCAAAGAACGCCTATCACAACCAAACCCTACATTATTCAGTTGGAGAAGAGACTTGGCCATCAAGTGTATGCAAGCATAAGAAAGCTGACATATATGGAACAAAGTAGGAGCCAGCATGCTGTTTGCTGAAGGTAGCATCAGCAATTCCACCAGTTATGAAGAAAAAAAAAGTCCTTCACACCAGCTGTATTCCCAACAGCTATACATTACATTGTGAGGATAGCCCAGCAAGGCACTACATATGACACTGGCTCAACCAAACATCTACTAGAGAAACCTAAAATGTCAGGTCAGAGAGATGCTCAAAGAATGCTCTTTCCTATATAAGTTTAACTTCTTTCACATTTAAAATTTAAATTCAGTTCCTGTTCACCTCCAGATGAATGTTTTCATTAAAATGGTTAGTAGAGACACCATTCCTGACCACACTCGATACTATAGCATCATGTACACTACTACTGAAATGCCAAGTAGACCTTCTGGAAGGTCAGCACGTCACAGGTGAATCATAAGGCATGTCCACCCACTACAAGTAAATATGTTTGCTGTGCACAAGCAAGTTCTCTTTGGTGCTGCATATCCTCTTCAATGAAGAGGGTTGAGAACGGTCTAACCCCGCAATGCAAATGAAAACAAATAAAAGAGAACATGACATCAGTTCTAGTTCCCCACAGTGGGACAGAATTGCAACATCTTACACACTGCATGAGTACAACACCCTTACAGGTACATTACAGTTTTCTTGAGTTCTCACCACCCATTCATACTCTACAGATTCATGATGGATGTAGTAATGATGAGATCAGCATAACAAAATGTATGAGGACAATGCAAACATAGGATATGGCTAAGGGACAGGATAAAATTATCAGTGTTCAGGGCCACATGCTGGGGTCATACTTCTTTCTGGTCTCAGCAGCATACCAGAAAAATGCTTACCTAGCAAACCTAAAGCCACTGGCATGTTCAATTTGTCAGTAAAAGTTACTTCACATGGGAACCATGAAAGACATGTTAAGTAAACAACTGTTCATTTAGCAGCACTGTCAGCCAAAACCAGCAGGCTAAGTAACACCTTCCAGTCATTAGTCAATCCATTGAGAGTTACATTGATTTTGAAATGGGGTGGAGGCACACACACCCTACAAAGCATCCTGGAAATGACATCTAACTATGAACTGGGAGTGTTCAGGACATACGGTGAAAACAGTCACTCACAACAGCTTGTTTACAATAGAAAAAGCAAAAGGATCTGCTGTAACAGTCCCATAGCAGCAAAGAACCACACAGGTATTTTAACATGGGAGCTCAGCAATAAGAGGGAGAACAGACCTGTTACACATGATAATTAATGATACTCCATAAATGATCCACCAGCAATGCCAACAGAAAAGCACATTTAGAAATACTAAAACCAATAATTGTTTAGAAAAACATAGATGTGGTTTACTTATCAGAAGATACATTTGCTCACAGCAAGAGACCACACCATTTGGTCACAGCTGACAGGTGCAAAGGGGTTCATATATTTGATGGGCAATGCTTATGAAATGAGCCAGCTCATCATAGGTATTTGACTACTGGCAATGGCTGTAAGGATGAGCCTTGCTGTTGTAGGTTCTTTCACTGGTTATGTGTCTATTCTGTGCATAAAATGTTAGACTATGCCTCTGAAAATCAGGCTTTTTGAAAGACCAGCTTGCACAGCCTAAGATAACAGTAAATTCAGGGTATTTTAAGGGGCAGTAGGGGAATTTTTTATTTAATCCATTACCACAACCACCAAATAGGAAATAAATTATTCTGTTCCAAACCAATCCCAGAACCAATGAGGTCAGATGTACCATAGACTGAAATTGGACCAGCATGCAGTAATTATCTACATCCAGTAAAGGATCAGTGCCTAAAAAGGCACTAATTAGCATGACCTTGAATGCATCATTGCAGCATTTATTAATCTGTTCTTTCCAGTATTATGTCTCAAAACACTAAACAAATATTATTTAGCCTCAAACACTCATTGTGACACATGTACCATCAACTGCATTTTACAAATGTGGAGAGTGCAGCACGAAGAGATGAATAACTTGACCTAAGGTCACACAAGGAGACTGTGGCAGAATCAAGAACAAATAAATCCCATGCTTTGAGTTACAAAGCCATCATTTTACCTTCTCCTTTAGCTGAGGGAAAGTTCAAATTAACATGTGCATTTGATTCACTCTCTACAAAGAGGCCTGAAAAAGCTTGTGGCTTCTTGGCAAACTTTGTGATAAAAGGGCGGCATTCTGCTTACCACAAAAATGCTCCACTGGACTTTGCATTGCGGTGGTTTGCCATGTGATGCGCTCCACAGATATTTTTTTGCCTTTTCTTTCTTCTGAAGTCCTTTAGCTGTGTAATCTCAATCCTGTCACTGTTCCTAGGTACTCTTTTTCAGGGCTATCATTCATCTCCTTTGGTTCTGGGGAGCTTGCTAGTGCCACCCATGTTATTTCTCAGAATATTCTTGTCATACTTGAACTACACTGATGTTTCCTCAAACCAGTGACAATTTGCAAAAGAACTGTCTTTCCAAAAACATTCAGAATTCTCACTTTAATCTTCCAAACCAAATGTTATTTGTTCCCTGCAATTTAATCCCTACAAAATATGGATTTTAGAAGTTTAATTCATGGATATTATTGACATTTGGAATTTTTGATGTAAAGAAACATTCCTGCTTGCTAATCACTTTTTTAATGACCAAATCAGCTGAAATGGCAGAATTTCTTCTTTTCTCAGATTCTTTGTTGTTTCATTTATAAAAGGGAGGATGACTAGTCACTCATTGCTACGAAGCTCAGAGGTATATACATATTACCTAGATATGTATATCCTTTTGGGACAATCTGAAAAAAAGATACACTGATGTCTCCAGCTAACTCCAAACTCACAGTAATTTAGAGAGCATTCACAGTGAAGCCACATGCCTGCCCCTGTGCTTATGGAACACTGACAGCAGCTGTATCTTACTTAGTATCTTGCAGCTCCTGTTGGGACATAATTTCTTACCTCTGTGAATTTGATATAATAAAGGAACTCAAACAGGACTGTTTTAGACAGACAGCTTCACATAGTGGGGGTGACTAGGCAAAAATGTCCTACAAAGAACCTGTTTTCAGAACCAGGTATCTCACACTTTCTGAACTGACATCATTTTCAAATGTCTGACTCAGGCATTTTACATCTAAACCTACTTATTTCAGAGAACAAATGCCAAGAACTGGCTTGCCATAAGAATGGGCATTGTCAAATGAGCCTCCCTGAACATCTCCATCAGATAAAAATAACTCTTCTTCCTTTATTTATATGCAACAAACTCAACCAAAAATGCATGTCACCTTTCTTGTTTAACAGTTCCTACATCCTATTATTCCATCCTTACCTCACTAAATAATTTATTACAAATACGCATCCTTTCAACACACATTTATTTTACCTCAGGTTAAGTCAAAGTTTGCTGTGATTATTTATTATAACCAATTTATTTCACTGAGAGGGAAAATAACATGGGAGCTAAGTAAATTTGTGGGCTGAGTCACCCATACACTTTGTGAATCATGTGAGAACCAACTCAAAGTGAGTCACCACTGTAACCGAATCAGGCTGCAAAATTTCAGCTCAACCTAAACAGTCATTTATTATTCTTCAATGGCTGGATTCAAACCCTTAGCAAATATCAGATCATTTGTTGATGCACAAATAAAACACAGCTCTTAGAAACATCAGCAAGGGCAGTCAAAAAGGATATCGTCACACAGCAGCAGGAGCTGCACTAGTTTGAATACAGCTCTGCCACGGGCAGAATTGCCTAAGGGTCCACATCTGCTTCGGGAGATTCAACACCTCTATACATCATGGCTGCAGGGCTGGGACACTGGTTGAGCAACACCTTCACAGACAATTGTGAAATGCCAAGAGAGGCATGTTTATAAGGGCTGACCCATACTTATGACAAATACTGCACATTAAACTGTAGGAGCACAGCAGAAAATGACTGTCAGCACATTTCAAACATCCTAAAACTCTGCCAGAGTCTGAAGGTGAGGCAGGGTTGCCATGGTTCAAAAGCAGCTTGTCAACATGGTGGCTGTAACTAAGGTGTCCCCCACAATGAATTTCTAGTACCCTCCACGATTTATTTTCCCTACTTGGAACACAGCTGGAAATGTTTAACCTTTATAAAGAAAACAGCACACACTGCTTCCCTGTATACTGGGCTATATCCAAACAAAGTCCTCACAGGTCATGGTGCGTTACAGTCATTTTGGTAAGGCTAGAAATGGACTCCGGCCCACTCTGTTTGCTTTCTTTCTCCTGTTTAGAAAGGAACCATATATACAGACTGGGATTAAAGTAAGTGAGCACCAGGTGATGAAACAGGATTGCCTGGGTGCAAATGCAAAGTTTACAGCCTGAACAGCAATTCTTGGTGTTCCCATCTGTTAGAAGTTTCACCTCAAGCAAAATGCTTTAATCTGCACATATTTTAACAGGGGAAAAAAATGCTCTTTGTATTTTATGCAGTTACCCACTATGGTAGAGACAAAACTGAACAGCTTTTTGTTTCCCTCCGAGACACCTTGTGTGCTGCTCCACAAAGAGCAAAAGAAGAAAAAGCAGCAAGGAAAGTGGATCTTATTGACCTACCAGCATTGAAACTACTTGCCACCAGTAGTGTACAACTGGCTCATAAAGAGAGCAATAAACGTGAGTATTAGAGGTGAGGTTTTCCCAAGGTAGCAAAGTGAAGAAAGTTAGTGAATATTTAGCACCTTAATCCCTTCAGCATTCCTGAAAGCCCAACTGCCCAAGGTTTGCCATCAGGGCTGGACTGCATTTTCTCAATGACTTCAACCAAACAGAAGTCTCTCTTCATCTTGTTTTCTCTGTAGATTTTCAATATATAAAGTGTAAGTATGATAAAGCAAAAAATGTTACAGTATTCTGGAGTCAATTACCAAAACATCCAAAAAATGGTTTAAGACACAGTGGAGGAGTAAGTACATAAATATACTAAACCCATTTTCTCCAAGAACTTTAAAGTTCTGCCACAAACCATTTACATACAAACTAATTTTGGTGCACTAGAGATATACATCATCTTGTTCTAAGCAGTTTTGCCTGAGCACAGATTAAGTCCTATAACAGCAAAAATAACAACTCTTATAAAATCATTGCTTTGTATTAACAATGTATTAGCAACTGTGAGGCAGATGGTGCATCTGTTTTAGCAAGGCTGATTCAGCAAATGCATCAGGCTGTTGAACCAGTTTATCAAGTAGCTGATTAATTCATGTATTTAGAAAATACATTAACATGGATATTAGAATTGGGTTTTATTTTTTAATATCCCACTCAAACTGATGGGAATTTAGACATTGATTTAGTGGGAGCTGAAGAAGGCCCTGAGGTAATTTCAGATTAACAACCTGTTTACTTTCATATGAGTCTGTTTAGTTGACTGAGATCACTCAAACCCATGTAGAAATAAAGGGCCAGATCCTAACCCAAGTACAAGTCAGTGTTATCCTCACCAGCCTCCACAAAACACTGTTGATTTATGCCAGCTATGAAGCTGATGCCTGTATAAATACAAAGGGTGACTTATTCTTTGGAGATGTGCACACAACATGTATTGTTAAAATCATCTGGATTTCCACAAGGCTGTTTTCCATATTCCTTGGACATACCTCCAGTGAAAGTTAAGCAGCCTTTTTCAAGTTTTACTTCTTTTTTTTTCTTTTTTTTTAAAATTCATCTGATGAAACTCTTGTCCTCAAAAAGTTCTTCAGCGCTTACAGCATTTCTTCTTCATAGTCTCCAAAACAGCTCTGTGAGTCATATTGTCATTTTTCATTAAGACTAAATGTAACCTTTACACTTTTGGGAAACAGAAATAAGATTTCTTAAGTACAGACTCATACTTTATTTGAACTGACATTAGTTGAAAAACATATATCCTGGCTGACACTTGCAGCCTAGACTCACCAAACTAATATATCTATATTAATACATGGATCAAGATGGCAATACTTCTGTCAGGGTCAGCCCCACCTTCAACACAGTGAATTCAGTGATGGTGCAGAGCTTCACTTAGTACACACACACACACAAAAAACCCCAGGATCAAAACAGCGCCACTGCAGTATATCCCCCCCAGTTCCCTTATAAACTGGAGTACCCATTTTATACTGCAGTAGGTAAGAAATGCCTCACTTGTGTGACAGTCCCCAGTCTGTGGCTTCTGGCAGAATTGCCTATTTTGAGCTTTACTGGGAATGCCTTAGAGAGACATTTCTCTCTTGAGCCCTTCCGCATATCACATTCTTCAGTTATTATTAGTGATGTTTTCTTATCCAGCTTCCTATTGGGAGAGCCCTCAGGAAAAGTTACTAGTCACTAAATCTCAGGTCTTAACTTCCATTCTTATCCTTCTTGATTTACCAGTTCTGACTGACAGCTTGCACCTCTTTCCTTGTCTTGGCCAACATTTTATGTCATTCTTTTCTCTTCCACAGGACACTCTGGTATGCTAGCATATCCTTTTTGCTATATAGGTGTCCCAGGATATCTCAGTTCCTTAGTTTTCACAGGCTCCCTGCAGGCAGTATAGCATTTGACAGAGGAGGATATTTTCAACTGCAATTCTTTGCCTCCCCTTTGCTTATAGTCCCATCACCATTACTAATGCAAAGCCTCAGAAACAGATTTGTATCAGAAAATTGTAATTCACTAGGCCTTTGGCCTTAGTATGCTGGATTAATCTTGTCCATGTTACCTCCCTATGCATCATTCCACTGAATTTCCAAAATCCTTGGAGCCTAGCTCACCTTTCCTGCAAACTATCAGAAAATCAAGATGTTGGTTCAAGAGGCTGAGGCAACCTCTGGAGAAGAGAAGACTCCAGAGGGACCTTATAGCTGCCTTCCAGTATCTGAAGGGAGCCCACAGGAAAGCTGGAGACTTTACATAAGCATGTCAAGTGACAGGACTAGGAAGTTTTAAGCTGAGGGACAGTAGGTTTACACTAGATCTTAGGAAGAAGCTCTTCAGTACGAGGGTGGTGAGACTCTGGAATAGGTTGCCTGGAGTGGTTGTGGTGCCCCCTCCCTGGAGGTGTTTAAGACCAGGATTGGATGAGGCCTTGGGCAACCAAGTCTAGTTGAGAGGCATCCCTGCCCATGGCAGGGGGCTTGGAGTAGACAATCTCTGAGGTTCCTTCCAACCTAAGCCATTCTATGAATTTACAGTCCTAGCTCTCATATTTAGTACTGGTTTTGAACTCATCCTTCCTCTTTGTCGTATTAGTTTACTTTCCCTTTTTTAGCTTCTTTTGAAACTCCTCTCATTACCACTCATCACAACTCTTCAATACTGCTCCCTCCTTGTAACTCTATCAGACTTGCTTCCCTCCATTTCTCTGACTCTTTCACTGTATATCACATGTGAAACTGATCCCTTTCTTATTACTAGCCCTAATTATGGGATGCCTTAATTCTTCACTTTATATATTACATTCCCACTAAACACCAGCCTCTGAGTCACTGGCAAAGGATTTAGGGAGCAGACAGAGTGAGCCTCCTCTCCAGGCACGGGGCAGCAGTCTCACAGGAAGGATAGGTTATGGTGAGCTATTCACAGGCTGCTGTAGTACATCTTCAACCAAGTACACCAGCTGGCACCTAGCAATATTTTGTCCTGAGAGTGTTACTGCCATGCACTTTCTCAGTTGACCTCCCTAAGATACCTCGTTATAAAGCGAAAACACACTATCCAAAGTGGAACACTGTAGCTCACCATAAGTAACTAAATCTTATGGTTGCATCTCAGAGATTCATAGGTTCATAGCATGGTTTGAGTTGGAAGGGAACTTAAAGGTATCTAGCTTCAACCTTCTGCAATGGGCAGGGACGTCTTCCACTAGACCAGGTTGTTCAAGGCCTCATCTAAGCTGGCCTTGAATACTTACAGGGTGGAGGCCTCCACAACTTCCCTGCACAACCCCTCTCTCTCTCACCACCCTCACCATACAGAACTTCTTCCTAATATCCAGTCTAAATCTATCCCCCTCAAGCTCTCACACTTCAATAGGGATCTTCTCTCTGAGTACATGTCACAGCAAAATATTTACAGTTTACTTGACACCACTCTGTAGTTTTCACAATCAGATGAAATTTCATCTGCTTCTCAGCCGATCTCTTGCTATTTTGGCCAGTTGCTATAGATTAACTACTATCAATCCCCACCATGATTGTTCCCCTCTGTTTTCTGCCATGCAACATACAGTCACACAATATTTCTTGATTCATGATTTTCTGTTCTCCACCAACCTCACCAGCACATTCTCCTGTCCAAGGAACTTACATTTTGACACCAGACACAGCTCATCTGTATAAAATATAGGGCAGATGAGATCTGCCCTTGGTTCTCAAGTTCATGACTGACTCCTCTAAGGAGCAATGAGGAATCTCATCTTGTTATATAAAGTACTACATGCAAAAGAACCCACAAACAGGACAAACAACTCCCTGAGGAAGTTACAGATTGCAATCACTAAATAGATAGATCATTAACTGGCCAACCGTTTCATTGTTTGCATGACAGAGAGAATGAAACATGCCTGCTGCAAAGTTGGGTAACAAAACTGAAGGGAAAAAAAGAACACCCAACTCACTGGCAGAAGAAAAAAAACTTTTGCAGAGTCACTAACTCAAAATGGAATAATTAAAACTCCCACTTCAGAAGTTGCCTCTTTGAAGTGGAACTGCAGATCTCTATTTGCATATTAGGAAAGCTTGTGTCGATTTCCATGCTCCATCAGGGCAAGAGATTGCAGATGAGGATGACAAGGCTCTGAATTAGGACAAATCAAATGAATGCAGACTCATGAAATCCTGTAGAGATAATTATGAGTCTCTCAAGATAGTGCCATTAGTATATTAGCATGGTTTCCTCCTTTACCAGTAAACATATTTTTAAAATATGTAATGCCTTCATGTCTGCTATTTCATATATCAGCCCTGCTGAAATTGCTGCACCCTTCTATTTGGTTTGTTGGAACCATTCTCAATTCCTGCTTTGTGGCATACAAGTAGATGGAAAGAAAGGAAAAAAAAAAAAAAGGAAAGAAAAAAGTTGCAGCAAAGATGCAAACTGTAGCACATAAACTTTAGAGATCCTGCTACCTAATGTACCTAATGAAATCCTCTCCCTACATGAGGCAGTCAAACTTCTTATAAAATGAAGAAAGCCAGTGCCCATAAAATAGGCACCACAAAAACCAGCTATCTAAGCAAACACTGTCCAAGAGACAAGGAGTCCTATTTCTCCAATGGCAATGGATGCCTCAACCACAAACCCTTTCCTTGATTCGGTTGCTTAAGCCAGGCAAATCCTTCCTCATATACAATGATGAGAGAAACCCACATGCTATCAGTTTTAATATCTCAGTGGTTAAAACAGTCATCAGTAAGGTGAGTGACCCGTTTTCAAAACTCTGCTCATCCCATATTAGTTGTCCTAGCCCATAGGCTATTGAGTATTCAGAGGCAAGGCATCTTGATCTCACCTGTTTGAAGTTGTTCCACTTTGTATAACTAATTAAAAGATAATTGGAGTAAGTACTTGAACATGACTCTCTCACATCTCAGGTTATTGCCAAATCATTCAGCTGTGGATTCAGTCTCTCTTTGTTTCTGCAAGGTTCTTAAATCATGCAGGCACTTCTGAAATTCCTATTCTTTGTACTTTACATACAAGTATGAAAGTCACATTTATTTCAGAATTACCACTGCAAACATCCCCCATTCTTCTCATATTCAGTACTATCTCTTGCTCAATAGTGACAGCTAGGTGCTTTGTTTGGGTTGTTGGGTTTGTTTGGGGTTTTTTGAGGGGTGGTTTCTGTGCAAGCAGAAAACCACCTTCTGTGGTTCTTAGTTTGGAATCCTCGCTTGGAAAAGACAATGAACAGCCTCAAAGAGTATTCATAGATAACAGAGTAAAGGGATATTGGTCTTTCACAATGACTGATGATTGTTCTTTGGATTCTAAAAATATGGTATTATAAGCCTCAGAAAGTACAAAATGTGATGAACAGCTCTCTGCCCTAAAGAACTTGCAAAGTAAATGACAGAGCTGAAACACAGGCAAAGACACAATATAAAGCACACATCAGGAGAAACAAAGATTACAAATCCAGGATAATGAAGTACAATTGAAAGCTTGTAAGGTATTTCAAAATAAAGACAGCCTGGTATAATAGGCATTTGTTCAAGGACTGTAAGTGCATTGTGAGCTGATAGAAGAACAGTATCAGACTAGAGAAGAAATAGTTCAAGAAGTGGTACAGAGGACAAAGTAATTGAAGGAAGGCTGTTCAGCCGGTCTACACGTGCAATAAATGTTATCCTGGTATAAAACTTGTAGCTCTTTTTATTTCATTTCAGCTTCCATGTCCTGTACAAAAGTTTAACGAAGCGAAATAAAATAAAATTCTACCAAAAATAAAAGCAAGAGTGCATAAAACACTGATATATAGCTATTTGAGTTCTGCCACTGCCAAAACCTTCCCCACAAAGTCTTAGCTTCAAAATGTGAAGTTACTGCAGTCTGAGACAGGGGAAAATTTTAGAAATGTTGGTTGAAGAGTGGCTTAGGAAAAATGAAGAGTCCAACAACAGTATTGTGAAATGTTAAATGCAACAACATTGTGCAGGAAGCAGGGGAAGATCTGATTCAAAAAGACCAAAATTTTGGCTGTGTAAAAACACAGTGGCTCATTTACGGTTTCCAGAAATGTTTTTGCGACACAGCATTCTGTTAGTCTTCAGCTTAAAGGAGTACTTCCCCATAGCAGAGGCTCCTGGTGATACAATGCAGGCACAAACCAACCCTCAGAACAAAAAGTTCTTTTACAATATTTCATTTCTGTGGAGATTTATACATTTAAATACATCATTACAAAACAAAATGACTCAGTACAGAAGCAATTCAGATGCACCAAAATGCATTAGTCATTCAATAAAGCAGGCACCAAGGATTTACTAAAAATACTTCACCCAAAAAAACCAGCAACATATATTTACTTTACTGAGTGGTTGTTGTGGAAAGCACATAAAACCAAATCCTGTACAAATCACCCTCATTTCCCTGTCCCAAAGTTGCCTGCTGTTCCTAGTTCTAAAGCAGCACAGCTAACTTACATCCAGTGTCCAGCCCCTGCTTTGTTTTGAACAGCAGTGCAAGAGGAAACAATGCATGATATGATGTGATGTGAAGTGATGTGATGTGATGTGATCATAAGGCAAGTAAACAGGGCAGGGAACTAACTAACCAGAATCACGAGAAGCTCTCAGCCAGGCAGGAGTCTCACTGGGGGCAGAGTTAACTTGCATCAGCCTCCTACTCATCTGGTAATGAGACAGTGTAATTTTGGGAACACCAGCAACAAGAAACCCTGTCATCAGCACACAAAACCAGGAGCAAAGCAGTTAATATGGCAGCTGGATTGTTGGGAGTGCAAAGAAATCTCACACATGCCACCAGCAGAAGCTGGTGAAAATGCAGCACAGATCACCAGCACAGCCTTTCTGGCACTTTGGCAACCTCAGCCTTCATGGAAGTGCTGTGAGTACTTTCTGTCATGCAGGGCTTGGACTGCTCAGGCACCCAGTGTTCTTCCCTGGGCCAGAGAGCCAGGGAGGTGTGTTCTGATCAAGTCACTGCTATTGCTCACTGAGGAGCTGACAAGAGAGGACGGTGACCTTCACTGCATCAGGAATGCTGCACAGGAGACCAGGAGGATCTTTCAAGACATTTTGCTAAGATACACACTTGTAACCCATTGGGTAAGACTGCTGGAAATACAACATAGCAGAGTGGAAACTGACTAGGACATTCCTACAAGTGGAGTGTGTGTAAGGTAACTTCCTGGCACAGCTGGTAAGACATGCTGTTAGATCTATTGTTTACAAACAGTTGGAAGACCATCTTGAGCATAGTGATAACAAAACAGTAGAGTTTTCAATTCTCAAAGAAGTAAAGAGAGGGGTCAGCAGAACTTCCACCTTGGACTTCCTAAGAGCAGAGTGGGGCTTTTCTAGGAGAACAGTTCTGAAAGTCCTTTGGGAGGCAATCCTGAAGGGCATAGGAGTCCAGGAAGGCTGGACATTCTTCAAGAAGGAAATCCTGAAGGCACGGGAGCCGCTGTACCCACGTGCTGAAAGACAAGTCAGTGGGTTAAAAACCAACCTGCCTGAATAAAGAGCTTTGGCTGGAACTCAGGAAGAAAAGGAAAGTTTATGACCTTCATAAGGAAAGGCAGGCAACTCAAGAGGACTATAAGGATGTCATGAGGTTACACAGGAAGAAAATTAGAAGGGCCAAAAAATCTACTAGGCTTGGGGAAGAGTGGCTGGAAAGCTGCCAAGCGGAATAGGACATTGCGGTGTTAATTGACAGCTGACTGAATACGAGCCAGCACTGTGCTCCCCTGTGTGAAACAGAAGAATCCATCCCTATTACCCAGCTGAGTTTGTTTCTTGCTCAGAACCTAGATCACTGATGCAGAGAAATTGTCAACATTCACCTAGACTTTTAAACCTAGACTACCTGTTGCTCTTAACCTTTGTGGGACAGGTGATACAGCCTAGAAAAACCTTGAGCAGCTCAAATGGAACAGAGAGCTCAGAGCAAACATGACAAGGCAGAAAACTCAGTGGTGCACTCTTCAATCTTTCTAGTCAATGGAGAGGCCTGGCTAGGAGATGTAACCAGCAGACCGATGCTTGGTTGTGCAGCTGCTGTCATCAGCAAGATTTAGGTTTCTTTGTTTATGATAACCTCTACAATTAAGATGAACTGCTACAAATATATGGAAGCTACTTGACAAAGAGAAAAACATCCCTTAAGAGTCTCTACATTCTGGCTTTGAACTAGATTAACTAAACAATAGATACTTGGTCCAGATGTAAGGGAAGGGAGGAGAAAATATATGTAAGAAAAGGCCACAAGGGAAAGCTACACATTTCTACTTGGAGGGAGGGCATGCAAAACTCACTTCAGGTGTCTGGATACTAATGCACAGAGCTTGTCCAAAAAACAAGGAGAAATGGAAGTCTATGCAGAGAGTTCTGATGTGATCAGGATCACAAAGATTAAATAGGAAGCATCCATGTACAGTGTCACGGAGAATGTTCAAGAAAAACAAGAAAGGAAGAAAGGCAGGTGCACTTTCTTACAAACCACCTCCTTGTCTATGCACAAGTCCAGTGTGAAACCAGAGATGTATCTGACAGGAATCTCATGGTCAAAAGCAAAGGCAAAAGCAACACTGGCCACACAGCAGCAGGGCCTGTTAAACACTACCTGCTGTAGACGATGAAGTGCACATGGCTATCTACAAACAACTACCAAAAGCAACACAGTTACCAGCCTTGGTCCTCATTAGGAATTTCAATCCCATGGACACTATGGCATTGTGCAAGCAATCCAGGATATTTCTAGACTTCACTGGTAGTAACTTTCTAATGCAAATGCTAGAGAGACTAAACAAAGGTAATACTCTACATGACCTCTGTGCACAAGTAAGGATGAAAAGTGGCAAATGTGGTCACAGATAGCTTGGGAACAGTGACCACAAGCTGATTATATTCAGGATCCAGAAGACTGAGGAGATCAGAAGAATTAGGACTCAAAATTTTATGCAAGTGGACTCTGGTTTTACTCAGGAGGTGGCTCAGCATAATCTCCTGTGAAGTTGTCAAAAGAGGTGCCGAAGATAGCTGGTAATTTTTAACGAAAAATGAAATGAGAGCTCAGGAACAAATAATGCTGATGTTCAAGAAGATTAGAATATTCAGTAGAAGACCCACTTGACTAAGCACAGAGCTTCTTAATGAACTGTAATTCACAAAGCATACAGCAAACAAGAACAGGCAACAATAAAGGAGTACAAAAGCACTACTTTGGCACTTAGGAACAAAGTATATTTAGAATTAAAACAAGGGATGTAAAAAGCAGCAAGAGGGAATTGCGTAAGTTCAGAGGAAAAGTGGGGATGATACTGAAGGGGGGAGACAACCTAATGGTTGTGCAGATGGTAAAGGCTGAAGTACTCAATACATTTTTGCCTCAATTTTCACAGGATATATTCAGATCTATGAGTACAAACAAGATTAATCTGAAAGTGCTGAAAGAGTTGGCTGATAAGACTCCAAGAGTCCTGCCTGTCATCTCCAAAGAAAAAACATAATCATTGGGGTAGGCCCCTGAAAAATGGAAAAAAGCTCACAATATTCTTGTCTGAAAAATGCATAAGAAAAAGAGCTCAAGTCAACTACAGGCAGCTAGCCTTACCTCAGCTCCTGGAAAGATTACATACCACATCCTTGTGGAATCCACCTCCAAACATGCAGAGAACAAAAAGGTCATCAACAATGATCAACATGGACTTACAAAGGGCAGTTCATGCTTGATCAAACTGATTGCCTTGTGTGATGGACTGACCTGAAATGCTATTGTGGGGAGAGTGGTGGATGTAATCAAATGGTCTGGTAGGTAGACTGAGAATTACCAGGGTGGCTGGTCTTAGAGGAAAACACTCACAATATACATTAGTTTAATATCCAACTGGTAGCCAGTCCCAAGCAGAGGGAGCCTGTTGAACAATAAGGCTGAAAATACTCACCAATGACCTGGATGATGAAACACAATGCACTCTCAGCATCTTCTAGACAATGCTAATCTAGTGGTGTTTGACACATCAAGCAGTAAAGCTTTAACCAAGAAGGACCATGAGGAAATTCAGGCCTGGAAATGTCCGGTTCAATAAGAACTGCAGCTTTTCTAGGGCCCAGCAACCCCATCCATGAGTGCACAGTAAGAACTGATTGGCTTTGCAGCAACTCTTCTGAAAAGGACAGGATGGTTAGGATAGAAGCCAATGCAAAATGTGAGGAAATATTCTCACTGATAATAAGACAGATTTGATACAGGGTACCTTAGGAGCAGTGTAGCCAGCAGGACAAAAAGGTTACTCTCCTCCTATAATATGAAGCATTGACTAGCTGATAGCTGCAATACTGCACCCAGTATCAGACATTCCAGTTCAAGAGGTACATGGAGAAACTGGAGTCCAGGGAGGGACCATGGGCTCATGATTGATAGAAGTTGGAGCAGCTGCACATTTTTAGTCTGATAAATGGGAGGCTAAGACAGGCAAAAAATACTTGAAGAATTAAAAAAATGGTGAAGCAAAGCTTTCCTCAAGTAAACAAAGGGCATGTAAAATAGTGATTTTTTTCTGACAGTGCTACCAACTCAGTGCTTTCTTTTTTTAAAACACATGCTTTGTTCTCTCTTATCCAGTATCTCTTGTAGGAAGTAGCCCACAGTCACAATTTAGTTGACCATATATATAATCCCAGTTGGACTACCTTTCTAATTTGTAACACTGTTGATGGATATATAAAAGGCATTTTTATGTTCACTAATCCAGGAGTCTCAAGGACCAATCTTAAAACTTTTAACTTTTGATCTATTAAAATAAGCCAAAACCCCTGCAATGTACAGTATCCAACCATCCAGGAAAAAAACAATGATCCCATTTGGTGCAGTTCAGATTGAGCAGGTAAGTTAAGATGGAATTTCATCAAATTTTTAAGAAAGGTCCCAGCAGATTGTCACCCAGAGCTGTAGTTTGGCTCCTCCTGTCAATACTACAAGCAAGATTTGTTATTTAGACATGTTATTAAGTTTTTATTGGGCATTAAGAGAGAAAACTGGCTGCTAGACAAGGATCAAGCTGAAGAATCTTCCTTTCTTTGCTCCAAGTGGGTGTAGCTCTGCTAACTTCAAAATGGATTTTATCTGCTAGTACCTAATTATTAAATGGTTTGTGTGGTTTCATATGACATAGATTTGAAATGAGCTTTGGGATTAAGAATTTTCCAATTATGTAACAATGCCCAGAGCAGGAGCTGTTCATTTACTTATTTTTTTTAAATCACTGAGTATATGAGTGAGAACACAGAGATAAATTATTAAATACTCTGAAGACTTTCCAAATATTAAAATTATGGAGGAAAAAAGACAGCTTCTAGATAGAACTATGCTCCAAAATAGTTTTGAAACAGAGTAAAAATGCTATTCTTCTAAAGCTATGTAGCCAGTCAACACAAATTTCAGGATGCAGTAGTGCTGGTGGACTCTGTTTTCTGTGTGCTTTCTGATGCATAAAGAGCACGACTGTATTGGATTGAAGATGCATCCAGCATATTCTCTTGTCTTTGACAGTGGTCAAAGCAAAAATGCTGGAGTAAGAGTATAACAAGAGTGCCAAACAGAATAGTGCCTGTTTCCTACAATACACTTTTCTTATTTCTAGCAACTTGCAGCTTGGGGATTTTCCAAGATATTGACTGTGTTTGAATCTTTGCATCTAATAGATGTCAATAAGTTTTTCTTCCATTATTTATCTAGTAGTTTTTTTAATCCATTAATGCTTCTGGTCTACATAACATTCTGTGGCAACTACCTCCACAATGTAATTATTCACTGTGTAAAGTTACTTCCTTTTGTTGGTTTAAAACCTGCTGCTGGAAAATTTCCTTCAATGGCTCTTTGTTTCTACATGACACATTGTGAACAAGGACTTCTGTTCCATCCATGACTGTACACACTGCTATTACAATCACCTTTTATCTGAATTAACTGACAGTTCCTCCTTGATAGAAGTAAAGCTACATGTAGGACTCTCCACAGGTGCTTTTTGTTTTAGCTGGATTTTCTCCTTACCATGAAACACTGTCTTATTAAAAACTCAACAGACAAGTAAAAAATAAACTAATGTAAGGAGAGATTAATATAAGGCATTTGGGTTTGAGTTTTGCAGGGTTTTGAAATGGCTGTGTATGTTCCCTTTGAGTTGTAATACACTTTACAACTATAGTTATCTATGTTGTACATGTAAACCTGCTTGAAGGGATTTGTCTGATATATGCATATAAACCAGGCATATGGAAAACTAACTGCTAGATTAATGAGGACCAACTAGCTATACTCGGGTCTAATTAGATCACAAGAGGGTTAGCAGAGACATATGTCATTGTAATTGATGGGGCAGCTGTGTGCAAATCCAACTGATGGTCCAGGTTCTCTTAAGACACTGTTCAACAGGATCTTCACAGCTCTGTCAGATTTTGTCTGCCAAGAGATATAATGCACTGCTGTGGATGAAGAGAAGATAATGCTTCTGTGAGTCTTCTCCCAACAACAGCCAATTCTGGTTTTGGTCAAAAGAAGATGAGAGAGCAATTCTAAAGCCAAGACTAGAGAGCAATTCTAAAGCCTAACCAGGCTGTAAGAAGGGAAGCAAGGGGAGAGGAAGAGGAGCTGCCCACCAAACTGAATGTAATCAGCGTGCCTCTGGGGAGAAGAGGTGGTGATGAGGGCTGTGCCTCCAGTAGTTAGTGGAATTTCACAGACAGCAGTGGGTGTTTGCAAGGAGCAAGGGCAGCAGGCTTGTTAATGGCTAAGTCCAGAAACACCCTGTTTCAACAGATAGTTTTACTGAACTGGACCAAACTGCCACTAGTGCAGCCCAGTTACTAGTATATCTTGATCAGCTCCAACTGAGCATAAAAATACCCATGAAGAAACATTTGATCTACAGCCCACACTTCATCATTACAAGAATTATCACACACCACAAAACCACACTTCATGTATTTTTCTACAAGAGCTGCCATCTTCCCAGCAGCCCTTGTAAACTCTTCATTGCATCCAAGCCTTTACTATCCTCTCCCCACACAACAGACTGCTGGGCAGAAAATAGCATCATAACAGCTTTGAATGCAGGATGAGTATTGAATTGAATGAAGACTGAACTGCTCACACAGAAGCAGTGGCAATGCAGTAAGACACCAACACTTGAAAAGAGGCAGAAGGCCTAAGAGTAGCAACATTATGGAGCTTTGTATTTTTCTGGTTTTGTGGAATTTATCAGCTGTAGTCTGTGTGGATACATATTAACAGCATTTAAACTTCACAAGGAAGTTGTGTGTGTATTTGATACACACAGTTATTTTCTTAAGTCTATTTAAATATTTCTCATTCACTGTCAGTGTTAACACACAAGCCCAAGGATGAACAAAATACTTCAGCTGGTTAAATCATCTTACTCAGGCTATGCACTTAGTTCAGTTAAATAAGTCAAGAACCCAAAAATTAGTCCAACTTGCCAGCCGTTATTATCAAGCACAGTGTTTGTAACTCATAGTAGGTTATCAACAATGGGGCCACATGTGAGAGATACTGTGACACCTGTATTGATTTCTGGCAGGGTTTAAGTCTTTTTTGAAACCTCCACCTCAAGCTGGAAAGATAATAGATTGTGTATGTTCTACTCAGCAGATGGTTGGGGTTTTTTTTTTTAGAAGGCATTAAAATAGGTATAGTTACATACTGCAGCAAGTCACAAACACAAAGTCCTGCTGCTTCCTTTAAATCAAAGCCCCATACTGAATATTTTTATTGATAAAATCAGTTTAAAATCAGACTAGGAGAAAAAGTAAGTGTTTTTAAATGAGTGTCTTAACATGAAAACTTCGAGGGGAGAAATATTGAAATACTCAACATACACATAATTTCTGGAAACAATTGCAGTAATTAAAACAACACTGAATGTTTGGAGAGAGACCTTTTATAGAAGGCATTTCGGAACTGCCTCCCCAAAGACACTGATCCGCTTGGGTGTGTTCAATTAACAGGGAAAATTAATTTCAAGTCAAAACCCCTGCTGCTGAGAATCATCCAGCCTTTGGCACTCCCACTCCCTGGCCCCAGCTTTTAAATCCTTAGACTGCCAGCAGGAGCCTTCCAGATGAGATGGCTAATGTGAAAGACAATTTTCACTACTGATCAACTGAAACTACAACTTCATTGTTTCCATTAACAAGTTTCATCATCAACAATAAAAAATAATCCATGATTTGAAACTAAGGTGGCCTTTTAATTTGCACTGGTTATCTGTCTCAACTCCTACCGTTTTCATTATGTTTCATAATTCTATCTTCTTCCTCTAGGCTAAACTAAGCCAGACAGACTTAACTCATGTTGACTCCGAGATGCAGACAATGCCTAGAAAAGCAGGGATCCAAAACACAGAGACCTCTGGTTGCCCTCTGTTGTGACCTTCTGGAATTCCAGAAACAGTTCAGACTGCCAAGTGCAATCCTTAACATTAAAATAAAAACCATTAAAAAAAAAAAAAAAAAAGAAAAAAAGAATTCACATTGCTTTGAAATCTTCAGGCATGGAAAAGCAAAATTTAAACAATCTCTTTACAGGCAGAGACATGGGATGCTGTCCACATGACTGAGATTGTGGTTGAACTAGATAGTAAATTTAGTTTCAGTATGTCTAGTACAAGATCAAAAACACCACAGCTCCATGACACACTGATTAAATGCAACCCACTCTGCCAATTCTAATTTTGCACAGTTATGCTCCATCAGGTAGCGTCTGTCCTTCTGCAGCCGGCGCGTACCCAGCACAAACATGATATCATGTGATCTGGCTTATTTGATGAGAATGTGCTACCAGGTGATTTGGTGCTAAACAAAAGCAGCTTTAATGAACATAGCCCAGGGCATGGAGTGAAACATTTTGTCAAGGTCAACATCAGAGGCTGCTAGTGGACCTGAAAATAGTACCCAGTTTGCCTTAATCCCCTGCCAGTTTGCTACCTACTGGCCAATCCTGCTGCCCAACATAACAGTTTTCGAACTCTCAGGGAGTTCTGAGGGCTTTTTAGCATATTCATTCCAAATAGTATCCCTGCTGCCACCCTGTCTATGGAGCTGCCAGTTCCATGTGACGGTCTTAGGTCCAGAATATTTCTTTTCACCAAAATCCTCATTCTGCTAACCAGCTAAAGCCCCTGCTGCTCCACTCATAAAAGCCAAGGGCCATTTCAGCAACTACATTGTAACACTGCAAATAATGAGGAAAATGTTTAGCTTGACAAATACAAGTAACCACAGTGAAGTTAAATAAACCTGTGTCGATGTGCAAGGGTTTCCAGGGTTTAGTTCCCAAAAACAAGGACATGCAAAATTTTATGCTTACTCTGAGACATTCAGACACACTACTGAGGATGTGCTCTAAAATCTACATAAAATGCTACTCCTACTTCTTTATATACTGTTCACTAAAAAAGGTATTTTAATTGCAGCCCATCGAATGTGAACTCTTAATGTATTATTGTACAACTGTACAAATAGCGGCTTCCATCAAATGCTTGACCCAACACATACAGAGAGAGACACAAAAAAGTAAAGCAAATATTATAAAGCAAATATTAGAAATATGTTGAAATCCATCCTTGTCCCAGTTTCTGCAGGAAATGGAATACATGCCTCCAACAGTGTAATATTGTTTGACCTACTGTTTGAAGATGGAAGTAGGACAGAGCAAACACTACCCTATTGATTATGAATTATATGAAAGAAAACACACTGACAAAACTTTAAAATACTAAAGAACTCCATAGCCACTAAATGGCAGAATTATGTTTGCCTGTAAAAGTTTTAGCAAGCCCTATAGCACTACATATATGCAAAGGCATAGAGTCACAAATTATTTTCCTCTAGGACCCTGCCCAAGTCACAATAATTTCACAGAATCATATAGCCAAAGAATGCTTTCAGTCGAAAGAGACCTTTAAAGGTCATCTAGTCCAACCCCTTGCAGTGAGTCAGGGATATCTTCAACTTGATCAGGCTGCTCAAAGACCCATCCAACCTGACCTTGAATGCTTCCATTTGCATGGAAATTTCCACGGCATCTACCACTCCTTTGGGCAACCTGTGCCAGTGTTTCACCACCCTCAGTGTAAAACATTTCCTCCTGATATCTAGTCTAAATCTCCCCTCTTTTAGTTTAAAACCAGTAGCCCTTGTCCTATTGTAACAGGCCCAGCTATAAAGTTTGTCCCAATCTCTTTTATAGGACCCTTTTAAGTACTGAAAGGCTGCAATAAGATGTCTCCAGAACTTTCTCTTCTCCAGGCTGAACAACAAACCCAACTCTTTCAGCCTTTTTTCATGGGAGAGGTGTTCCAGACCTCTGACGATTTTTATGGCCCTAAATTGATTCAATTTGATCCAATGTCCATATCTTGCTTGCTCTGTAAGATGAATTAACAGCCTGAAGTGACTTCATGAGCAGCTAGCAAGCAGTAAAGAGCAATACCTGTTAGCATTCAAGGTACCAAAATAATGGTCAAGGAGATATCCACTGTAAACAAAACTCTGAAGATTAAGCAAGTTTTCCAGAAATCTATTTACTATTTGATGGGAGATAAGACACTGCACAGGTAGACTATCTTTCATCAGAGGATTGACTTGCTGCTGTTGATGATGCACTTTAGTACACTGTAAGTGAACTTCAAGCCAGATTCAGTAGCTTCTACAATTATAGAGACAAAAAAATCAAAATGCAGTGAAAGACTACAAGAGCTATTTTATTTTTCCTACCCATTTGCATGGTAGCAGGTTTCACAAACATCTTTCTGAGCAATTGCTGTGTAGCAAAGGGCTTTTTAAAAAATGTCTCAAAATTTTCACACCTAGCATACTAGACCTCAGAATCCAGAAGCTCTGATGCACTCCATGTATCAGAGAAAGTGTTCTGAACTCAGCTGGAAGGTCACAATTGCAGATACAGGTATCATCAGTGGACTTTGTTCTAAAAGAGCGCAGCAAGAAGAGGAGCAAAGTGCTCATTAAGAATGTGTCAGCAACAGACAAAGCTGTTTGTTCCATGAAACCAGCAAGTTTCATGTCAAAAACTGTTTCACTGACAATGGCTATGTCAAAAATGTTTCACTATAATGTGCATCACAGTGTCAGCCACTGCCAGAGTCCTCAATCAACTAAAACGTATGAATCCCATGGGATTAGTAGTCTTCCTGTTACTTAGTCCTATAGAAAACTAAGTGGCAATCTGAACTTGAACCACAGTCCTGTCTGTAACAGACAGCAGAGGTCATTGATGACACCATCAGTGCAGCCACACAGACAGGACTTGGTCATCACATCTGTAACGCTGTAATAGCTGCACCACCAAGGAGGACAGGAACTAGGTGAAATCACATCCCCTGGCTGACCTTACTATTCCTTCAAAACCCTCACTGCAGGTGGAGCTACCACTACAGAAAGTGCTTTTGTTGATTTAGTTTGCTTTGTCCAGAGAGTTTACTTGGATATATTGACAGAACCTTCTCAACTGGACCCACAGCCAAATAGAGTTATGCTGGCAGAGCCTGGGTAACAAAGATGTTCTCTTTAAGCCTCTTTCATTTTCCTGAGACCAAGGAATAGTATCCATGTCACTAGAACATTATATCACAAGTTTTAAGTAAAGAAACTGGAATTCTTCTGAACAGTTTGCAAGTCAAACACAGCCCATGGACTTTCCTGTACAGTATTTTTAAACACAGTTCCTTCCTGCAGATGCTCCTTAAATCACTCACAAGCTGCACACATGGAATGGATACGACCTACACAACGGAAGGCAATTATTCCTCTGCGGGATTAAAACCTACACATTTGGCCATGACAAGAACAGAACCCAACACTAAATAATCTGCTCTAAATTACTGACAAAGTGAACAAAACATTCCCTGCTATCCTCTGTCCAAAGAACTCATTAGTCTAAAGGGAACTACGATCAGGAATACAAAACAAAGCGTAGTTGCTGTACATTCTGCAGACAAAACCACTCTTGTATAAGGAACGTGGTGCACTCATCTTTGCCAAAAGAAGACTGAACATCTGACAAGGTGTGAAGTCACACACACATGAATGACCTACACGTCCAGATTTCAAGCTCTACACAAGGCACACGCCTGCATCAGTTGTATGCAGTTTTACCGAAAGAAAACAACACTCAAAAGAACATGCTTAATTTCGCTTCCTGCATCCAAACTATAAATACCTTTCATCTAATTTACAGTTATAATTACTCAAGTCAGTTTCCATGTAGGACAATCAAAAACCAGAGCTGTCAGCAGCCACTCACATGGTGATAGAAATGAATCATCTAGAACACAGGAAGGTTGTAGCAGAAATATGGATAAACCTCAAACACCAACGCAACTTCTAATATTTCCATCTTTTTCTTCCAGCTCAATACCACCTCCTCCCTAGCACTCTTTCAACCAGACTATTCCCCATCTCTCTATATGACCTCATGATTTCCCCAATCACGTCCTTTACCTTTCTGTCTGCCTCTTCCCACTCTCAGTCCTTCTGTAGCATGTCTATTAACATTTTCCTTGAACACATAGCTTATGTTTTTCTTCTATCTCACTCAGGTTTAGATTTTATGCTCCTTCGCAGTGCTTAGGCTTAGCAAAAGGCAGATGTAATTCAAGAAAGATAAACTGATGTTTGCAAAGCAGTAACTGACAACAGTAAATACTAAGCAATCTTTGCCAGACATGCTAGTAGCACACTCAACACTTGCTCTCACCTGCAAAACAAGTAAAAGAGCCCAAGTTCCCTTTCCTTGCAAGAGAAGGAAAATGATGCAGAAATAATGCAAGCATTAGAAAGTTAGTTTTGTCTTCTTTGTCTCTAGATCTATCTAAAATACATTGTGATTAGTTCTGAGGACTTCAGAAAATTTATTCAAACTTTTACAGTCCCCAACAAGTAAAATGCATGAAATATTAAAACAGCAATGGAAGTCCACCACCAACACCCCTGCTAATCTAGAGAGCAGAGTTGGAAATGAGAGACCAGGCACAATATGCCTGCATCATAGCCACTTCAGAGCTCTCCCAGAGTAAGGGACACTTAAACTGGCTAAGTCGGCCTGAGTCCCAGTCACTTTGGTCCACTTCAAGACTATAATGAAGTCTGCCAGTGATACTCACAGCTCCATCAGTCCTTTGTTGTTACGCTAAAGAGTGCTGTCTGGATGTTGCATGGGAAGAACCCAAGTATTGCCTAATGTATTTTTTTTAACACCTATTAAAAATGAAAAAAGAAGCAGCAATAGGAGCCCAGTCCTTCGGTACAAGAAAATCCAGTGGCACAGGGAGTTTCCACAGACAAAGGATTTCCCACAGCCTATTGTTGGAAACAGTGTGATTCAATTGCTCATTTCTTGCTCAACAGGCTGCTGATTCACCAGAAAAGGATGCTGGTATTTTTCACCTTCTGCATTCCACCTACTGCAGCCTAAACCAACAAAACCCCTGGCTTTTAAACACATGTGAATCTATTTCATGCCAGTTCCTAGTATTTACCTCATATAGTTTTGTTATAAAATATCTTCCTTTTTTTTTTTCTTCAATGACATTTAAAGCTACACATAATAAATTAAGCATTTTAAACTCCTTATCTTGCTAACTTCCAGTTGGGCATTTCACTACAAGCAGGTGGTTAGAAGGTGAAACAGAATATAACATATTTTAGATTCACTGCTGTTTGAAGAAATTACAGACACACACAAAAAAAACAAAACAGCAAACAACAACGACAAAACATTTCAAACCCACAAAATAATCAGATAAAATGTGTTTTGCAGCTTGTGACAAATACTGTTAACACCCTACATGAAAAACAGTCTGCTTGTGAAAATGAATGACCTGCTGCAACTCCCCAGAGAGAGCCCTCAGGTAAGCAATTCAGATGGAACCAAGGAGCAAGCCAGTGGAAGCTATTAAAAGCCACAAGGCTTTCTACAGCTACCTCCAGGTGCAGTCCTAAATTCAGCAACATAATCTGTTTCCCAGAAGCAGATTTTAAACTGTCTCTGACAGGTAACTGGAGATAGGCTGTGCAGTTTTGGAAGTATGGCATGCAGCTACCCACCAAGACAAAGCACTAACTGCTATTTTGTAGAGAACAGATTGTATCTCTGTTCTACTGCAGAAGCCTCTATACATGTCTTTCTCTTGCTCAGAAACACTTTTCAGAGGTTCAGAGTGCTGGCTGTGGAAAGTACAAAAAATTCCCGAGAGTGAGGCAGGAAATAGACAGGAGAAATGTGGCTAGAGGCTAATAGATTAGCCATTACTGACATTATAATCCATGTAGACTTTAAAATGTGTTAAATGTCTTGGAGCTGCATTTTTAAAATCTAAGGAATGAATGAGCAGGGAAGGAGCCTGTTTTAGCAAAAAACAAAGCAAGAAATTTCTGATACAATATAAAAGAGTTCTTTTAAGAGGGAAAAGGGGGGGAAATGAACCCAATCATTCCAGGACTTTAGGGTTTTTGCACACAACAGATGCAGCTGAATCCAGTCTTAAAAATCATGACTATATCACTGCCCTACCTAAACCCATACAATATTTTCACTTAATTTAATCAGCTGAATCTGTGCTTGACTTGAAAAACCATGAGTGGATGCATCTCAAGTAAACAAGATTTGAGTGCTTCTTGAGTGCTTCTTGGTGAAGGCACAGGCTTACTCTTTACTCCTACTATTCTAAGGTGTTTTGATGTTGCACAAGAATAATGAAAGAAGACACATTGTTGGAAAATTACTTGGAATTCCTATTATAACACAATTTGTTAATAGCTTACAATCAAACTATAAACCTACTATGTTTCTCTCAAGTCTGGATATATCTCATTAATCCCTAATGATGTGATGATTGTGTTACATTTTACTAAGAAAGCTTTAAAACTCACAGATATTCCAAATAGAAGAAAAACGTTCTGATCCATTCAGTTTCTAACAAATATAAATTAGGATGTGTGCAATTATGGTGACATCTGAGTTGATCACTGCAGTTAATGCTTCATTTGCTAATGTAAACATAGTTTTCAACTCCTTTTAACATGTAATATTTAATTATTTGAATGAAGATTTTTCAGTTAATCATCTGACTCAGGATGATTTAAAAAATGTATTAAAGGAAAACCTTTCTACAAAATAAAAATCATGTAGGCATTTCTCAGAATAGAACTATTGGTAATGCATTACTTTGTTCTCATGTTTTTGTATTTGTATAGCAAAGAACAATACCAAGATAATAGCAAGACATCTTAAATAGAAAAGCTCTACTGCCTTCCTGCTTTGAAACACAGATTTCACATCTTGAAGGGAAAACAGGGATGTGCTTTTGCCTTTTCAAGAGAAAGGCATACAAGACTGACACCTAAAAGTCTATTTGCAGACACTAAGATAGGTTGCTTAAAAAGTTGAGTTCTCCAAGAATGGTGTGGCCCAAATATGAAGTGATCCAAGTATAGACTGCACTGAAATTGACTCTTTTCATGTCAGGATTTGCCTGGTGCCTTTTTTAATACCTTGCTTGCCAGACTGCCAGAAAATTAATGAGCTGTTTTAAGAGAACGATCAGGGGCACCCTGAGAGACCGCAGCAGCAGCGGCACCCTGGCATTGACCTAACAGGGTTACGGAGCTGAGCGGATTAGTAGAGTCCGAGAGCCAGTGACAGAAAACCAAGAGGCTGACAGCCCATAACGGTGAGGAAAGGAAACACCAGACAATGCCGAGCGGGACCGGCTCGCACAGAGAGAGGATGCTGGGGCGCTGATGGGCGGGGGCCGGAGAGCAGGGGCACTGCCCAGGGAGGGAGCATGGAAGCCGGGGCGCGACCCGGGCGATGAGCAGGGCAGAAGGGCAGGGGAGTCGGAGCAGTTCCCGGGCGATGAGCAGGGCAGGGAAGCCGGGCGCTACCCGGGCTATGAGCAGGGCAGCAGGGCAGCCGGGCAGCAGGGGAGCCGGAGCGCTGCGCGGGCGTGGGCCGCGGAGAGAAGCTCAGCCCGCGGGGAACGCAACTGCGGCGCCCCCTGGCGGCCAGCGCAGCCCCAGCCCCGTCGGTGCCCCCACCCTGGTCTCCGACCCTCGGGGCCCGACGGGGACACAGGAAGGGTTTCCGCGGCGTCGCCCTCCGTCCGCCAAAGGCAAGGAGGGTGAAGTCCTCCGAAAGCTGGTCTTCATCTGCCTAACCCACGGCGCCCGCCGTCGAGCCCCGTTTGCTAATGACATGGAGCTTACGCAACCCGCGCTGTTTGCGTGGCACACCAACAGCCCCGGCACCTGTTGTGCAACTGCAGTCAGGCTCAAGGGCGAGCCAAAACCCCCTGAACGTCCTGAAACGCGACACAGGAGTGGGCAGGTAGCAAACGAGACCCTAGTGAATGAAGCAAACAATTAAGACGCTCACTCTGTATTAAGCACCAGCAAATTCACGTGGCAGGATGGCACTGGAAACCAGGCTTCAGGTCCCCACTTCCACAGCCACTTGTTTATTCCTGACATCAGCTGCCTCCTTCATTACGCAGCTTCCATCTTCCACCACACGTGAAGCAGGCATTACCTGAAACTACGGTGTCTTAACTACAGCTCCCAGTCATTCCCATTCATTTACTGGCAACTTCAGTATTTCACACCCATCAAATATCTACCTTTCCAACTCTGTGTTGTTTTAATGTATCATTTCTATCTATTAAAAGATAATATTTAAATAAGGATCTATTTTCATAACTTCAATAGAAATGTCAGTTTACCTGGTTTACTGTTTCTTCAATTGCTCTCATGTAATGATTAAGTTCTCTATCCATTGCAGCATATTCTAGCATGACATTTTCCATAGTATTAACATCCTCTACATCATCTGCAAAACAAAATAGTTTGTACATGGATGATTAGTTTTATTATTTTCAGACAGTATTTTTTCTTTACAGATATGAAAACAAGTATTAATGCTGTGAATTTCTACAGCATCTATGAGGCAGAGCAGGTGTTTTCAAGCTCCTCAAACATAACACTTGATTCCTATTTTCCAGCTGTAAACCTTGACATTTCTAGGGTAACCTGAACAAACAGCTTACTCCAAAAGGCACTTTCCTGGTTTCATGTGAACAAGAGAGAGTGTGTGTAATTTCATATACCAACACCTAGTCATTAGGCAATCAGGATATTTTCTGCAAAAGTTATATTTCATGACTCATCACATTGCCTCAGAAATAGTCAGAAGGCACTTAAATGCCCTCTCAGTACAGTATAGTTCACAGCTATAATTAGACCCTTTATTCCCAATAAACAGCTACTGCAAAAAAACAAACAGAGCCAGCATTTTCTAACACAGGACATAATGGAAGGCTGAATAGCACTGGTGAATCAAGCAGTAAAATTTTAACTGCCAGTGACAATCAATGAATACAGTACATGAGCTTAGTAATTCACACCCACTTTTATTCTCTTCTGCATTCCTCCTAATTTCACTCCTTTCATCTCTAACTACACCTCTGCTTTCCCATTCTAACACTGCTGTGCATCTACGTAACTGGATAAGGGCTCCTTGTAGATGCTATGGGGCTAAACAGCCACAGCTGTATCTGCTGACACAAGTTCATGTACCACACCAGACACTGCCAGCTGCAGAAGAATAGCCAACCACATGCCCTTAACCCATTTAGGAAACAAAGAAATTAGGAAATATTAGTCTCCACTTTTACTCTTGTTTCTTCCTACCCTGCAGTTCCCAGGTATACAGAAAACATGACAGAGCCCCAAAGTCTGCCATGCACCATTAAGAGCTGTCATTTAATGGAGTATTATTCGTTACAAGCAGTTTCAGTAGCCATTTATGTTATTTTTAGGAAGAAAATTGTGGTATAGCTTTTAAACTTTTGTTGTTGTTTGGGGTTTTTTTGTGGTGGGTTTTTTGGTGGTGGGTTTTTTGTTGTTGTTGTTGTTCTTGTTCTTGTTTGGTTTGGGTTTCATTTGTTTGTTTTTTGTGAAGAAAGGAAAATGTCTTCTGATCTGGCAAGCTACTGCATTTCCTAAGTCACTAACTGTATGAGCATGATAGAGCATACAAAAATGTCTATGCAGAAAGCCAACATAAAGCATTGTGTACGGCCATCTTGAGAGCAAAACCTGAAACTGTTGCTGAAACATCACTCAGAGATATGAGATTCATACTGTATGAAACAGTGATGCATCCAGGAGACAGAAGGGAGAGCACTAAGATATATTTACACGCACAAAAAAGTTACATAATAAGCCATAGCATTTTGTGTACATGGCAGTTACAGTCGTGATGTTTCCCTTAATTACACAGACACTTGGTATATATCTATTTCTCATTAAGTAGGTGAATGGATTTTGCAAACTGAATCTTGGCATTCCTACAACTTTCTTCTGAATAATCAGCATTTCCCTTTCCCCTTTCCCTTCCCTCCCACCCAATTTCCATATCCTATCCAGCAACTATGATCATGCTCTTTTTCCTTCCTGCTAGGAAGAATACGAAATGCCTCCTTCAAGGCTGACACAAATGGCACTCCATGAATCACAGGAAAGGTTTGTGTAGCAAGTAACTGTCATTCTCCTCCCATGGCCAGAATGAATCATTTCCATGACAGAAAGAAACTACAGTGGCCTAAATCTAATTCCTTTTTTTTCTGAAGGGGGCAGACAAGTGCATTGTTAAACACCAAGAGAGCTATACTAACTTTCAAAAAAGTTAAAAATAAGTCTTTAGGTAAAGAATAATAAATGTTGCAACGTGAGACATGCCTTAAAATAAAGCTCAAAGAGGCGGAACACAACTCAGACAAGAGGGACATTATGTGTAACTATGCCCTACATTCTTCATGCACTGACTGTTCTACCCATCCACCAACCAGTTTTAAGTCTCAGTGATGTTCACTGCTGTTTCCCTGTTGTGTTCTTTTATGCACATGAAGTATGCTATACATACTGGGAAATCACCAAATGCATCACCAACACATGATTACAGCCTGCCCTTGAAGGCATTATGGACATAAAGATAGATCTGAAGCACTGTATCCAGGTCAGTTGTTCATCCTTTATTTCTGCTCTTTGACAGATACCAGAGTCCATTTTCTGTCTGTGGTTCAATCCATAGTCCAAGGTGCTGAGAGCTAAGAGGAAATCTCCCATGTTATTCCCAGCCACTCATCTCCCCATCTACTAATCAAGATTGAAATGAAAAATTACATTACAGGCTATTCTATTTGCCCTTAGAAAACTCTCATTGTCTCACATTAGACACTGCAATAACCTGCTGTGCATGGCTCCTCTGCTCCCACCACACTCCCTTCCCTGATGAGCTAAGAGCACTTCTGCCCCTCCCTGGCGAGGAGCAGATGCAGGGCAGAGCTTGGGTGTATACATACAAGGATGCAGGTGACCGTACAGGGATGTAAAGTTTTACAGCTCACCAAGGCAGGGATCCCTGTACCTTCAATGTTTCCTAGACTAATTAGAACACATCAGCTGGCCTGATCTTACTCTAGGGAACAAGAAATTTTAAAAGAAAGGCTTACCTCTTCTCACCATCATCCCACAACTCTCTCCCAATTCCCACCAAGCTATTAAGTTTAAAAGCACTGTAATGTCAGGAAGAAACAAAGCACTGTAATGTCAGGAAGAAACAAAATTACTCTTTTTAAAGGTTTTTGAGAGATTCTAAAAGATTAGCCAGCAATGTGCCCAGGTGGCCAAGCAAGCCAACAGCACCTTGGTCTATATCAAAAGTCGTGTGTCCAGCAGGAGTAGCGCAGTGATTGTGCCCCTGTACTCAGCACTGCTGAGGCCTCACCTCAAATACTAGGTTCAGATTACGGCATTGTAGTGTAAGAGAGATACTGAGGTGCTGGAGCAGGTCCAGAGAAGAGCAACAAAGCTGCTGAGGGGTCTGGAGAACAGGTCTTCTGAGGTGCAGCTGAGGGAGCTGGGTTTATTCTGAAGAAAAGAAAGCTGAGGGGAGACCTTATTGTTCTCTACAGCTACCCGAAAGGAGCTTGAGGTGGGGGTTGGTCTATTCTCTCAAGGAACTAGCAATAGGACAAGAGGAAATGGCCTCAGGTTGCACCACAGGGAGTTTAGGTTGGATATTAGGAAAAATCTCTTTACTGAAAGAGTCGTCAAGCATTGGTATAGGCTGTTGAGGGAAGCAGTAGAGTCACCATCCCTGGAGGTGTTCAAAAACATGTGTGTCACTTTGGGACATGGTTTAGTGGTCATGGTAGTGCTGGGCTTACAGTTGGCCTTGATGATCTTGGATCACTTTTCCAACCTTAATGGTTCTATGATTCAATCAAAGTCCTGTCCCCTCCTGAGCTGTGACTGCAGGGTCTTGGCCAGCCTGGGTGCACACTGGTTCTTGCTAACAAGGAAAATGGAGCTTGGAGAGCCCTGATCATTTCTGGAACTGTGGGCACAGGCTATTGATGATTCTGTTTAAACTCATCCTTGAACTGGACCAGAAATGGAGCTGTTCAGCCTGGAGAAAAAGAGGCTGAGGGGAAACCTTCTGGCTCTCTGCAGCTCCTTGAAAGGAGGTTGGAGCCAGGTGAAGCCATGTAACAACGGACAGGATGAGAGGAAATGGCCTCAAGCTGTTCTAGGGGAGATTTAGGTTAGTCATGAGGAGCAATTTCTTCCCCAAAAGGGTTGTCAAGGTCTGGTCCAGGCTGCTCTGGGAAGTGGTGGAGTCCCCATCCCTGGAGGGGTTTCAAAGCTGTGGAGATGTGGTGCTGAGGGCCATGGCTAAGTGGTGACCTGGCAGTGCTGGGTTAAAGGTTGGACTTGGTCTGAAAGGTCTCTTCCAACCCACACAACTCTGATTCTAAGGCATTGTCCATTACCCACTCCTCAAACCTCACTATTGCTTTTATTTCAGTTGTGAGGAAGGCAGTGGAGAGTCATAGTAAAGAGATTCAAAACACTGTCTCTCTTCCAGCAGACTGACCAAGCTACATGCTAAACACCCGCCCAGCCAGACTCCAGCTACAAAGCCAGCTAACTCTCCAAAGCACTCAAACCTTGCACTCTGCGGGCCAACAACGCAGCTGAAGAACAAAATCAAATGCTTTGCAAGTGCTGGATTGGTGCCTTACTGTTATCTAATCAAAATTTATCCTAATCTTGTTTCTAATTCATATCTAAGGAATGCATTCCAAACTCCGAACATGCTTTTAGCTACTGCCACAAAATACCATCGAAGTTGCACACTGTAGTTAAGTCTCCTTGTTATCTAGGCTAAGTATGTTGAGTTTAGTAAGCATTTCTCCACAAGTCCTTAACCTCACCACGCAGACATTATGCATTTTGCAATATTACATCTCTTACTCACAGAAAGCCCAGTTCAAGGCCACACTTATTCATTTTCAAAGGTCCATGTGCTTCATGTTAAAATTAGCTGGCTAAGTATGTGCTGGCTCAATATGTACACTTCATGATTATAAATTTCAAACAGCATGACTTCGTGATCTCTTTTTATAATGGAAAGAGGGGTATTACTCTGAATATTCTCCCTAAATATTAAACAACAGCAATAGTTCAACTTCTCATTTCTACTGAGAGGCCAAACTGATCATGCTCAGGTGCCTTCCTGATGATTCAAACTGTATTCAGTCAGGGCTGGGTTACCCATCATGAACCTCAGGGTTGAAACAGAAGTTGCAATAACAGGGTAGAGTCGAGTCAGCACTGATTTAATACTTCCCATATGAATACTGACGTTAAATGCCACTCATTTATCCAGAACTTGCATTTCTTTCTACTATCTGAGTTCAAATTTACTTATTTCTAAAGATTTTTCACAACTACCTCTTTTTACTGTGGCAAATGTTACAACACTGGTATTTACTTAATTAGAGTGCTGCAGCTGTCCTGAAGCCATGTAAATAAGCATTCACTTCCACTGCAGGCTATCTCAAACACCCAAGAGTCTGGAATACCATAAAATTGCAGGAAGGCTCTAAGCCTTACTTACAAAGGATGTTCAAGCACAGACAATGTGAATTTACACATACTTCCACATCTTTATTGTATTGGCTAATAAAAGTCAAACTTCAATTTAAAGAAAAGAGGACATTGTCAGCTCGCTCTCTCGTACTACATACTAGCTTGCTTTGAATTTCAAGGCTAGATGCTGATTTCTTCCTGTCAGGCTCTCCCATCATTCAAGGCAGAAGAGGAATGGTGTACCACTGCTCATAAATTTTCACAGTAGATATCAGACTTGTAAAACACATGTAACACAAACATCTGTCACTTGAGCCAATAGCAACAGCAGTAGTAGGCAGCTGTCTTCATATGCACCAGCAGATAAAATACAGGCTTTGCCAGCATGTTTCAAGTTACTGCTGACAGGAGAGGAACGCAAGCTCCCCAATTCCTCGATTTAGTTCCACCTTCTGGAGAATGTACGTTTGTAATTCACGACACAGTGAAGCATTTGTGTTAGTTTTTGGCAAGTTATTTTAATTGTCAAAACCAAAAGCAGTAAGACATGTGACCCAAATTTTGGTGTATGAAAAAAACTGTTGGCAATTCAAATAGGACAATACAGCTTGAAAAAAAAACCACCTACCATCCAATCCACACTCTTTAAGAAGAGATTCACAAAATCACTGGAGAAGAAAGTAGCAAGATGTCCCTCTGCTGTCTAGATGCTCATAGCAAAGGATACAGACCTATGTAGAACACTGTCTTATTTCCCTCCTCTCTCTAGATACATTAGACCCTGTCATGGCACTCCGGACTATACAGATCGAGAGGAACTTAAACTGATTGCTTCTGCAGCACTAGGGTGCATCTTCATCTTTTCTTCTTCAGAAAACTCTTGCCACAAGAGATTTCTTTTGAAATTCCTCTCCTTGACTTGTAATAGATTTTACCTATTAGACTTCAGAAAGAGCCAAAAGCTACTAGAGAAAAATTCTAAACTAAAATAAATTAGAAGCAATACAAAGGAACAGCAAAAGCCTGGAGAAAACCAATGTAATCTCCTGAATGCAGGTTAAAACTAGAGAAATGGCTGAAAGTAGAATGCTCCAAAATCTCTATGGAACAGTTTGGATAAGGAACTAACCACTGCAGTTCTTAAGAAAAGTTATTACTGATTAGTGGGCCAACAGCCATAAAGGGAATGGCAACTGGTGGGCTAAAGGGGAACTCAGAGCAGTCATTGTGAAATTCTCCTCCGTGTAACAGTCAGAAGCTACTTACTGCCGAAGCTAGTCCTAAAGAAACCTTCAGCTTCTTAACTAGGCTGTAGAGTATTTTGAGCAGGATTTCCCTGATTGTCCCCAAGTGAAGCATTCTACTTGTATAGAAAGCTTTCATATACACGAAGTTAAGAGATTGAGTGTAGGTGAGTGATTTTACAGAGCAATACCTTCACCTTGATACCAGCACTTCAGCAAAAAAAGTGTCTTACAAAATGAAATTACATTGGTGAGAGAAAGAGACATGCACTCTACATGACCCTGTTTGAGCAGAGACATTGGACAAGATGACTTCCAGAGGTCATTTCCAACTCAAACCATTCTGTGATTCTGTGATATTCCACAATATACAACTTCAACTCTAAACCATTCTTCTAGAAGACGGCTAAAAGCGAGTTCAAGTCTTTTCAAGCAAAGAAGGAGGTTGAATCTGAGTTTCCTATACTCCATCAAAGGAAAAAAAAATACTAGAAGAAATAGAAGTGAGAGGAGACAGGGCTACTGTAAATTAAAATCTAGTACTGCATAACAAATACAAATAATACAAATACAAATAATACATACACCAGGTTGGAAGAGACCTTCAAGATCAAACACCATTAGCTGACTGTGTCCAGTCACACCAGAACTATCACTTGTGAATATTTTCTACTGGGCTTGTGTTAAGAAATTGCACATCAAACAACAAGCATCTTTCTATACCTGAGTAAAGTCTTCTAAGGTTTTATTTTGGAAAGCACAGTGCTTTTTAGTGTGGATTTAAACATGTGTTTTATTCAGCAAATAACTGATAAAATCTCCAATTATCCATTTCTCCCTGCTTAACCTATGTAACTTCTTATAAAGCAAGACAAGCCAAGAGCATCTGTCAAATTACAGACTATTCCTGACCAAAAAAAACCAAAACCAAACAAAACCAAAACCCTCATCCTGTGTTACAAGTCATTTCCTTGCAGGCTATGATAGTCTGAAATGGAAACAAAATTCAGTTGACCCAGGAAGCTCCTGCCAATCCCATAGAAATGAAACCCAAGTACATTGTATTGTAGAGAGAGTGAGATTTTCAACAGCAACGGACGATGCACGGTCTGAGTGTCCACTTTGAAACATCTCAGCTGCTGAATGCCCAGTTTGAAATACCTCAAGTGGTCAGCATTTCCAGAGAGTGGATCTTGCACGCATTCTGAAAACAGAGTCATCTCGGCGTGGGCACAGAAAAGTTGAGGCACCAGTAGTACTATATTATTCTGTAATAAAGTAATCATGAAACTTTTGCTCAACATGAAACTCCCTTAAACTGTGCTGCCAACAGAACTAGGCCAACAGTACTTTTGAGAGCAACTTCCTTACAGTACTGGATTTTTTTTCCTTCAAGCAGAGGAAGTTATAATGATCCCAGTTTAGACCTGAGAGCAGTAACAAAGATCTCTTTTACCAGATATTTCTGCCACAGTATCCAAACAGACTGTACCGAAGGGCAACACCTCCTAAACCTACTGACAGTGCTAATACCTATGAAATAAATAAGCTTTTCACAGAGTTTAATTTAGCAAAACACTCCGACATATGCCAATGTGCTTTGCTGTATGAAATCCAAAGTAAAACATTTTTCAGCACAAATAGATATGACTTAATTGAGGCTGAGGCACACACATAATAAGACATAACTAATCTCTAGTAAAAGCAGAGTTCGCTATGGCACACAAAGTGAAAAAAGTTTCTATATCATGTCTGCATATTTGTTTGCTACTGTAACCTCTCTATTTGATGCCACACATACAGCACCAAGACAGGATGAGAGGTAGTGTATAGGCACTTCCTCTCAGAAATGGATGCTTGCTTGACCACATCCTGGTCTCCAAACTGGTGAAACATGGGTTTGATGGGTGGACCACTAGATGGATAAAGAACTGGCTTGATGGCCGCACCCAAAGAGTGGCTGTCAGTGGGTCCATATCCCAGTGGAGGCCAGTGACAAACGGAGTCCCTCAGGGATCAGTCCTGGGACCTGTCTTGTTCAACATCTTTGTGGGTGACATGGACAGTGGCATCGAGTGCACCCTCAGCAAGTTTGCTGATGACACCAAGCTGTGTGGTGCAGCGGACACGCTGGAGGGAAGGGATGCCATCCAGAGGGACCTTGACAGGCTAGAGAGGTGGGCACAAGCCAACCTCATGAGCTTCAACAAGATCAAGTGCAGGGTCCTGCATCTGGGTTGAGGCAATCCCAGGCACAAATACAGGCTGGGCAGTGACTGGCTGGAGAGCAGCCCTGAGGAGAGAGACTTGGGCGTGCTGGTGGACGAGAAGCTCATGAGAGTGGTGAAGCCCTGGAATGGGTTGTCCAGGGAGGTGGTTGAGGCCCCATCCCTGGAGGTGTTTAAGCCCAGGCTGGATGAGGCTCTGGACAGCCTGATCTAGTGTGGGGTGTCCCTGCCCATGGCAGAGGGGTTGGAACTAGATGATCCTTGTGGTCCCTTCCAACCCTGACTGATACTATGATACTATGACACTAAGGCCCACAGTATTTCCAGGCTAATTCTCTCCATTCTGAGAAAACATACTAGTACCTGACCAGCAGGTCTTTCAACCTTAATAAATAAAATCAAAGGTCACAGTGAGGTTAATTTTTTATTTTACCAATTAAAACCTACTTAATTTTGCAGAAAGAACAACTAAAAGTTAACAAAGACACTGTAACCGGTAAGCTGAAGCACTAAAAGGAGGATAAAGCATTTGCAACATGCAACAGTCTTGAGAAGCAAGTTAAGCTCTCCTCTGTCATAACTCTGCATCAGTTTCCTGGCATTATGGTGATATCTGTGCTCTGTTCAGCACATATCAGCACTCCTCACCATTATCTACATCCACAGGCCCAAGAAGAACAGAAATGCAAGTTACATTGACATGCAGCAGGAAAACACCAAGGCTGAGGTTCATGTAGCTTTTCTTTAGAAACCAAGTGAATTTCACAGGTCATTTCCCCAGGCACTCATCCTTGCTGCTCCTCTGTGTTCCTTCTCTGCTGCTCCTCAGCTGGGATAATATGGCTTTTCACAAGGTTATACTATAAATTGGATTAATGAAACAATCCATGCTAAAAATGGCATGCAAGCCTTTAAAACCAAACCATCACACTATAAAATCCCCACAAACACAAACCCCGTGTTATTCCAATAAATTAATCTGAAGTGCAGATATACAAACAGCTCTACTGGTATGACTGAGGGGGTGGGAAACTGCAGCAGGCTGAGGTTGGGGGCAATAACCTCCTAAACCAGCCTGTTTGCCCAGAAAATGGTAGAGGAACCACACCTATATTTTCCAAGTAAGTTCAAAACATATGTTATCTTCACACAGAAGTCTGACCAATCTCTCATAAAATAATATTTTCCTGACTCTATATATACACAGATACATGTATTTGTGTTTCCCCCTCTTCTCAGTGAATTTCAACATATCATGAAACTAAGGCTGAAAACAACATTCAGTAATAATTTTAGTGGGAAAGGATTTTCTTGTGACTAACAAGCCTCTTGCCTGCAGAGGCATGAACATGTCTACACCACACGACAGATCATGGTTCAAAGCCCCAGGATGCTTCTGACCTCACCTTCCACAAAACAAGGGGTGGAAGAGTTGGCAATATTTAAAAACAAGGGGGTCTGCTGCTGTCCTACCTATTTTTTCCTCTTAGAGCTTAACATTAGAATTTGGGGAAAAGAAATTTTACAACATTTCCCTCATAATGAACAGTGAAATATTTATTGAGGTGTTGTAATTGCTACTCGTTGATACCTCAGAACACTTCCTAAAACTGCTACTTCAAATTAGATAATTTATTTCAAGATTTTTAATGTCATTTACAATTTCCATAAAAGTTCACAGGCTGCTTTACCTACCATTTCCACTAGAAGGGAAGGCCAGAAAAAGAGTTTATTATTTTTTTTATTATTCCAATAAATTGATTTTTCAACTTGCTAGAATCTTCCTTTTTTAAGAAGCACAATTTCTTTTGCATTACACAAGATCCCTACTTGCACATTATGAATTCTACAGAGATAATCCACTCCCTCTTTGTTTACAAGACAAACGTGGTAATTCTTTCTGTTGTCAATAAGCAATTCTTCTCTTATTTTAAATTGCATTGACAGGTGGAAAATAAATATCTCAGCATGAAGAGAAAGTCTGTCTCCAGTGAAAGGCATGATTGTGATGATTTAGCAGTACACAATACTATTAGGTTTCTCACAAAAAAACCTTTGCCTGTGTTGATGAATCTATTATATTTCTCAGAGACTCTCATTCGAAGTGCACCTTCATTAAACTAAATGCAGCGGCTACTTAGAAATTCCTCTGTTTGGGTGAAACAGGAAATATGTTGGAAAGTCATTCCATTTGAAAAAAAACTCAGTAGAGATAGGACAATAATCTCTTTTCACCCCAAACCTTCAAAATTCTCTGAAGTATTACTTTGTCCAAAACTGGAGGCAGCCTAACTCAGAAACCAAGGTAACGAGCCCTCCTCAGAGCTTACTTAATCAGATATAATGTTTCAGTAAATGCAACTGTGTTGGTTCTGGGCTCGCCCTACAATCCTATCCACGTCTGATACAGATATATACAATTCAAAATCTAATTACACAGACTAGACATGCTGCATGTGGCACCACAAGAAATAGGAGTCATGGGATGGTGCGTCATCAATGGCCGGGACAGAACACAGGGCTGTGACACAGGGCACAAGCACAGCAGAGTCACTTCACAAAGCAGCTGTGAGTGCAGGTTCACTACAGGGGCAGTCTCACTGCCAACCCCTGGAAGTGCCACCTTCACAGGTGGCAGTACCAGTGCTCGTGCATGACCTGCCCAACGGGTCCCACTAAAAATCAGCGAGCTGTCCCTCCTAACGCAAGCAAATCCCCATTAGCAGACTGCAGCGTGCATGAGCTCTAGGAGAAGTTCAAGCAGCAGAACATGAATCAACAGGAAGATAAGACCGAGACAATCTTCACTTCAAGATAATCCAGATCTGACTTACTTCAGCTCAGTTCAGTGGTCATAGTTGCACTGTGACACAAAAACACCCACAGAATCCAAACTTAAGTTTGCACAACCAACAGCAACAGCTTCATGTAGACATAAATGAACACTCTTCCAGCACTGAAAATTCAACATTATTAACCTAAAATTAAAGATCTGGGCGAGGAAAAATGCCAAAGTATTTGTTTTTCAAATGTCAAATATCTAGATATTTCCAAACATAACTCTTGTCCTTTTTTACCCCTAAACCCACACAGTCTCCTAGTCCAAGCTTTTATGTTTCTGCTTATACAAACCTTGGCACTACCGATTCCAGAATTCAGAGAAGCTAATCAGTAGCCTCAAACAGAACAACACTGGACTTCAGCTAAATAGCCAGAACACTTGCTGTACTGCAGCTGCAGTAGCAAGCAGCTCAGAGTAGAAAAACAATCCAGTTTTACAGTTAGCTTTTTAGGCAAGTATGACTGGCAGGCAACTCCACATTCGACACCTCTGTGGACAGAGCAGCGGTATGTCTTACAACAGTTGACATTGGTCCACATACATAAAGGAATAAAAGATAAATCAGATTCATAATATAGAGCTAACAGTGGGTTGTTTAGTATATTTAAATGAGAAAAACTTCTCTGTTAGATTATCAGACACAGGAAAGTTAGTAGAAACAAGTAAGACTATTGTTTCCAAAGTTAACTGCTTATTGAAAATGTAGTTATTTCCACATGCTCTGGATATTTTCCATTTTCTGTTAAGAGAGAGAACAGACAGAGGACAACCAAGATGAAACTAAGAGAGTCTAGAAAACTCATGTTTCATGCAAGCAAAGGTCAAGTGATGTTCCCCACAAAACATACAATTCAGCATGAATCACATCTTGATATGATACTTGAAGTGCTAACCATGCAGCATTACTAAATCTAGGACTTTCAGAGCCCATAATTCCTCACTATGACCAAAAAAACCCCAACAGACACAACACAAAAAGCCAATCCACAGCCTCATCCTCTTACACAGACAAGGCACATAAACTGCAAGTATAATGAAAACCAGCAATTCATTCTGCCTCTAGCAGGCCTCCTTTACATAAAACCTCTTCTGTGAGTTGGCAGATCTCCTGGTTTTGGCATGAATCGCTGGTATGTGGCATTCATTCTTCTGCTTGCATACTGGTAAGTGACAGAGCTAAATCTTCCCATTGCCAGACTTCAATTTCCCACAAACTTCATGCAAAAATTTCTCCTATTATGAGGAGCTGCTACTTTGTTATCATGTGGAAAATGTGCCTATGTGCAAAAAAGGGCAATGCAATTCTGTATTGCCCAAGTCTTTCACATATGCACAAATATTTATGATTTTGAAAAGAAACAGGAATTTATTTGATGCCTTACAATGCACCACAGATGATGGTCCCTCAGTGTGTTCTTTAGATAATGCTTTTATCTTTGCCCATAGTAGGAAAGAAGTAGCTTTCTGGGGGCCTCCTGGCATTAAAGAGGCAGCTTTGAAAGAACAGGAATACAAATTGAAACTGAAGTGTTCTGAAACTAGATAGAAAGAAATAGAAGGTTCCCTTTGGTCAGTACTTAAACAGAACTGGTAAACTATCACACAGTTATCAGTCAGCATGTTATTAAAGTAAATGAAATTCAGAAAATATGACAATGCCTAAGACTTGTGTAGTTGAAACATGCCAGTTGGGAGAACTTTCTCCCCTTTGCAGTGAAAGGCTTTTCAGTTTTGTTCAGTTTAAAATCTGGTTTTCTATAAAAGTGACTGGGCCACTAAAGGAAGTATGTTCAGTGGAGGAGAAGTCTTTATTTGAGATTATCTTGAGACATTTGGGCAGACTGCACACTTCCAGCAAAACATGGATAAAAGTTTAATCTAAAAATACTGAAGAAATCCAGAATTTGAGCAATGGCATACCAAATTCACTCAAAAAACAGCTGTGAATTAGATCCACACCCACAAGTAATAAACTTAAAAAAAAGAGTCTTGTGAAAATGTCACATTAATCTACCCATACAGTAAAAAGTCTACTCACCCACTGCTTACTAAGATGATTAGTAAGGAAATCACAAGTTAAACTTTATTCATCTGCTTAAGAAAAATAGGAAAGAGTTTGCAAGGTTGATTTAACTCATAAGATATTATTGTCACTTGACATTTCCATGCAATGTGTAATTTCATTCCCACTTACAGTCTGGGGAAAGCCTGTTAAAATACTTCCTTAATGTGTGAACACTTCTTTGAATTGTGTTCTTTTCATCTGCCACCTTCTCCTTAAGCCAGCTGGCTCCTTTTGTTAAGTCTTTTTTAATAAGAAAGTTCATTATATGTAATTCACAGAGAAGTTTGAGATTGTCACCTTCTATTGAGTGCTAGAACACATGCATATTTCAGAGCACTCCACAGCATTCGCTGATAATGTCAAAAACTAAGGAGGTTCGCACATATATATCCAGAGACTAATCAGAAAGACCACATCTCTCTTCTCATTTACAACCACATGAACCAGTACCCCTCTGATTTATATGCCAGACTCTTCCCTTTGTGGAAACTACAGAAGCTGCTTGCATATTAAACATCATTAGAAAGGCATTTAAATATCTTTCATCATCTAGAGTACCATCAGCTTACTGCCCTGCTTAATCCTTTTGCTGTGGCTTTCTTATTTCTTACTTCTCCTTCTTCATTGCAGATATTTCTTTACCTCTCCCCTTCTCTCCCTCCTCAACCAGTTCCCCCATTCCGGCTCTTTTTTGTTTTGTTTCTTTTTTCCCAGAGCACTTGCTAACCTGTTTTTGATTCTTTCACTTTAGCCACTGATATCTTCCCAGTGGTCACAATCTTTGAGGGTCTCCCCCCACTTTCTCCCTTTTTTATAGCAGTAGCTCTAGTAGACTCATGGCTGTTCTTTCACTGGCATAAATGTCCATTAACATACAAAAGACCCTCAAACTAAACAAAAGCAATTGCTATGTAGTGCATGGTCTGGGAACTAAGGTAATGCAAACAATGCCTGAAAGGGTGGCTGGGGCAGCAATGTGAGCGATGACAGGTTAGCTGGTTGTTACTGTATGCCCTACACAGAAGATTGTGCTGTGTGATGTTCATGACAAATGCCAGACCTCTGTTCAATGTCTAAAGAGAGGTACAGGGATTGTTGTTTATTTATTTCATATTTTTAAAAAGAGGTTGATTGTATAGTGAATATTTTGCAGATGCATCCTTATCTTATATGACACAGAGTATAATTTGAGCAAAGGCTCTTTTTAGACCAAAAAAGCATGAGACTAAATCCTGCTAATTGCATTTGCCTTCAATAAGCTCTTTCAGTATTTCAAAGAAAGAGCAACACAAATTACTCAATGTCTGGAAAGTGTGACTTACATCAGGACTGATTAAAGAAGCTCAACTTGCAAAGTTTCAGTGAGAGATGCTAAAGGTGACTTACTACTCAAGATTTCTGAACATACTGGGCTCTTTGATTATCTGCCAGTAACATAAGATCCAGTGCCTGAAAACTGAAACACAGTTAATGAAGAAAGAAAATACAAGGTTGAACTATTTATTCAGAGATGGGATGTATTCTCACTCACTTCAGTTGACCTTTTGCTGGACTCAAGGTTTCAATGTAAATTTTCTTTACATAAGCAGTTTTAGTAGCACTTTCTTTGAATGGGTGTAGTATTTTCTATATATATTCTATATATGGTGATATGTTTTTATATATATATTCTATACAGGGTGATATATTTTCTATCTTCACATAATATTATTTACTGACTTACTATCCTCCTGTAGACAAGACTGTAGGATCCACTCATAAAATTTATCACATGCAAATCTTTGCTTCGTGCCTTACATGTGTCTTAGCAGTTCAAATCACTTCAGGCTGGGGTCGGAGTGGCTGGAGAGCAGCAGGGACCTGGGGGTACTGATTGACAGCTGCTTGAACATGAACCAGGTGGCCGAGAAGGCCCATGGCATCCTGGCCTGCATCAAGAATAGTGGGGCCAGGAGGAGCAGAGAAGTCAGTGTGCCCCTCTACTCAGCACTGGTTAGGCCACACCTTGAGTACTGTGTCCAGTTCTGGGCTCCTCAATCTAAGAAGGACATTGAGACACTTGAATGTGTCCAGAGAAGGGCAACGAGACTGGTGAGAGGCCTCGAGCATAAGCTCTACAAGGAAAGACTGAGGGAGCTGGGGTTGGTTAGCCTGGAGAAGAGGAGGCTCAGAGGAGACCTTATTGCTCTCTACAACTACCTGAAGGGTGGTTGTACCCAGGTGGGGGTTGGCCTCTTCTCCCAGGCAACCAGCACCAGAACAAGAGGACACAGTCTCAAACTGTGCCAGGGAGAGTTTAGGCTGGAGGTGAGGAGAAAGTTCTTCACTGAGAGAGTTGTTAGCCATTGGAATGTGCTGCCCAGGGAGGTGGTGGAGTCACCATCCCTGGAGGTGTTCAAGAGGGGACTGGACGTGGCATGTGGTGCCATGGTTTAGTAGTCATGAGGTCTGTGGTGACAGGTTGGACTTGATGATTTTTGAGGTCTCTTCCAACCTTATTGATTCTATGATTCTATGATATCACTACAATGGTTCTTGGAGATGTGAGACTTCCTATTTGTTATTTCACAAAAGGCAAAGTTGACATTGTGGCTATGCTGTTGTTTTCTTCTGCCTTTTATTCCCCCTGTACACATCTTTTCCTGGCTATTTCCTACCTTTTCTCATCACCTACCACCATTACAGACAAGTCACATTATTTCTAGACTCTTGCAAGATCATTTCCACAATTGTAGAAGGCACAAGCAACAACAGAAATATCTATACAGGAGCTTGAGATATTCAGATGTTCATATATACTCTCAAAACACTTCTGGCACTTCTTTTTATAGAAGGGAAACTGATGCCCAGTGAACTTCAGTGACTTGCCCAAGGCCACACAGTGCAGTGGCAGTTTGAAAGCACAACTGTTCCCAGCTTCAAGGCCTCAGCAAAATCAGGCTTGGTGCAACTCAGCTGGTTTATCTCTTTCATATATTGCTACTATGAGTTCCATGTACTTCTTGAGGGAAAATGGGAAAGCAAATGAGAAAGGAAACAAATAAAATTGATGAAAATCTTAATTAAAAAAATTTTCTATATCTACAATTCAGACAAACAACCTCTGCATATTCCTCAAAGGCTGAAAGTTTTCATAGGTCTCAGTGTCAGCAATCATAAGGAACACACAAGTCTTACATGTGATTCTGACTGATAAAGCAAACATTCCCATTTATATTCCTGGAATTTTATCAGTCCATATTTTCACCTTCATTCCTCACCAGAGCTTCAGTGAGCTATGTGCTAGTGTAAATGGAAACAAGTCATAAAGCCTGGATTTGAGTCAGAAGGCAGGTTTTTTTTAAAGTTTTCTTTTTAAAATTACTTTTGTCTGAAAGGAGCAAAAACCTCTCACAATTAATTCTGCATGCACTGCCAAGAAAGCTATTTGAGTACCAAAAAATGAGAAAAGTTAAAAAAGTCTCAAGTTCTTGAATTCTTGAAAAGAGGAACAAAGAAGAGAAAGAAAAAAAAAAGAAAAAAAGGTTTACAGGTGGGGTGTGTGTGTGTGGAAAAAAAAAGTGTCCTGCATCTACAGGTAGGGGATCAGGATGAACTTTCAAAATTATCTTTCATTCTTTCAGGGATTCTTTCATGTTTTGACCAAACACTGAGAACATGTTACCACAATACTTACTTTTAACCCAGAGAAATCTTTCTCTCATGGAAAGAATCAAGAAAAGAAATACAATTGCTTGATATTCTTAATCTTCCTGAATGCTGCTCACCCAATTTTTCTTCTGCTTTTGTGGGCTCCTCCTCCCTCATTATTCAGGCACACAGTTGGATCACTGAAAGCTAAATACTGATCTACTTAAATTGATAAAAATTAAAGCCTTCAGAGTGAGCTCTTCAAAGCCCACACTACTTTCTATATATACTGTATGCCTCTACATTTGAACAGGAGTTAGCAGTATTTTCTTACTGCCACACTTCTGTGGCAGAAATATGAAGAAATTGACAGATTAATATACTACAGAGAATATTTTCATACAGTAAATTACTCAGATAAAATATTCCTCTCTGGCTTTTGTTCAAAAGAGGTTGATTTATCTTTGTGCTAAAGAGCCCACACAAGACCTCTGCCGTACTTCATAGTATTTTGAAGCTGAAACAGACCATTAGGATCATCTATTCTGATCTCATGCATAGTAGAGGCCAAAGAACCTCACCCAGCAATTTCAAGCCTGTAACTTACAGCTCTAAGCTTGCTCATTCTCTCAAGGTTAACATCACTAGTGTGCAGAGGGTCTGCAAAAAGGTCTATACAGCATTTAAATCCCACTTATGATCTATTTTGAAGACTGCTGAGAATTTATGAGGTCTGGGGCAGAGAGAAATTTATAGTGACTATGTGTGTACATGAGGTAACGCACCAGGTGACTGCAAACCTCCCCTAACTCTTAATGACCTTTGGGAGAGAAAATTACTACTTCCTTAAGAAAATATTTAAGAAAAAAAAAGTACACACACATACATATGTTTGCATGTGAAACCTGCGAAATAAAATTTGTGTAGTTTAGATCTGCATGCTCACAAGAGTACTGACAAAAACTGAGCCTGTCCAGAGTGCAACCTTCTCTTCAGGTGTAAGCTGTCAGTACATTTCCATGAGAATACACTAAACCAAGTTAGCTATAAACAGGACTGGATTTCACTTTGAATTATACTGTCCAGTTCAGTCACAACATACCAGCTTCATGCAAGAGTAACTGCACAAAATGCAATGATCTGTATTATGCAGGAAGTCAAATCAGTAGATCATGCTGATCTCTAAGAGCCTTGAAAATCTATGATCTGATAACACAAATTCTCTCACTATCAATCTTAATCCTCCATTTATATTTTAGTGTTCCTAAATGCAGGAGCAGGGTGATCCTTCTAGGACTGTGTTGCTGTAGTGCCACAGCAGCTGCCCACAGCAGGTGAAGGTTACAATGACACAAGCTGCAGGAAAGCTTTTGCTGCCACCTCATGGGTTTCTCTTTCCTTCAACAACTGTAGAAGCTGAGGAACAAAGATACTTGGATGCACTCAGATTACTGAGTACCCAAACCAAAAAAGAGCCAGCAGGGAAAAAAGCATGTTGCTTAATATAGCTACTTTCCCCTCCCTGCACTGTGTTCTTTTTACAGTCAAAATTCCAGCTAAGAAATAATAACAGCCCCACATAATTGTTTTTTCCCCACTTTGTAAGATTATAGGCTATGGTCACAGGGTGGTTTCTGGAGAAATATAAAAGAACACAAATCTTTCAAAGTCACATTTTTCCACATTTTCAAACAAGGTACATTTCCAACTTTTCATTTTTAAGACAGCTTCTTTTAAGAACAGCCTTCAGAACCAACTGGCGCATTCCAACAACAGGCTCATCAGAGCTGGCTATAAATGTCTTAAGTAATTTAAACAGTGTAAGCTCTGCAGTACAAAGGTAAGATACAAAATTAATCCAACCCTCTCTTCTCAAAATTTTGGCATTGATGGAAGAGCCTAATGCACAAAATGTATTTTTTTTTCTTCAGGAAAGTATTTCACAAGAACCTGATCAGTTCTCTTTGCTTCAAAAAACAAAACTACTCGAATAAGAAATACATGAAGTATGACACCATCTACCCAGCTACTTCAAGAAAACACAACTATCTTTCTCACTGTTAGCTAGAAGGTTACATACCTATAAAACAGTCCAAGAATAAGTTCAGATAAAAGAGAACATCTTTCCTAAAAGGATGAATCTTAAGCAAGGAATCTGAAGGAAAGCAAAATCAGTATTCTTGACAAAAGGAATTTGAAACATTTTATCTCACATATCTCAAAATACAGGTTTACTTTAAGCAACAGGAAAAGAACCTTCCCAAGAAGAAAGAGGTAATTTTGGTGCCTGCACCGAGTTTGTGCAAGTCACCAACTAGTACCACAGACATTGGTGTAGCAACAAGGCAGACCAGTTAACAAACAATTTCTGGTAGATAAATGCCTGGGGTTAGGAAGAAACTTCCTGTGAGCATCTTGTTGTGGGGGAATTCTTGCAGCTTCACAGGAAGCATCTGGTAGAGGCTAACACAGAAGGGTTACTGAATTTCACAGATCACTGGCCTCTCTCCATTTTCTGTAGTGTCTTCTCTCATAGCAGAAAATACGTTTGTATAGCAAGTGACAGTGAAAAGTCATTTATCTCCAGGATGGACTTTGACATTCTCCAAGAAGAAGAAAAAAAACCCCAAAACCAAACTAACGTCCTGCAACCTTTAGTTGGAATTTAACTTAAAGACAAGGTAAATTCTGAGAGAATGAGGCACAGTGGAAGATTTCAAATCCAGGTCAGATTGTTCCTTTGTGTCCGTAAAGAAGTACTGGATTGCTCAATTCTACTGCCATTCCTACACTGCATATAAAATTGTTTGCTACTTGCTTTCCATGAGCACTTTCACAGATAAATGGGCTCACAAGGGGAAAAAAAGGTCTGATTCTTCATGTAGGTCCCTACAACACAGGCCATAGCTTTGTCCACTAGGAAGTGAGAGCAACCTAACAAAATCACAACTCCTGTGTGAAGGGAGGTAGAATATGCAAGGAAATACCTTGACACAGCCTGCCTTCCCTTGACAAGAACAGGACAGCAATTCAAAGGATAGCAAGTCAAAGCTTCATCTTGCTCATTTCCTCAGTCCTTCATGCCCCCTCTTACTCAAGTAGGTTGCAAAGTGCCAGTCTAGCCTATACAGTGCAGCCTATTCTCAGAACAAGTATTTTGATTATTTTTATGAAGCACAATGTTCTGTAACACCATGGAAACTAACAAAGCATGAGAATTTCAGAAGCACAAGTGTCAGCAGTTTTTTTTTTGATTCCCAAATCAATCACAGCATGGTCATTTCATGCAAAAGAACACTGTTAAAATATTAAGACTCATGTTATGGTATGGTATGGCAGGAATCCTGCATTTAAACTTTCTGTGAAAAATAAACTAGGAAATAAATAAGTAGATATAAAGAGCAAAAGAAGATAATTAACCAAACCATTTTATATTCAAACACAGCTGCAGTCCATCCTTATACTGGAGTTTGCACCATTCCAAGTAGGAGGAGTTTAAGGTCAAGGACAGAGAAACTGCCATGGAAAGATCCCCTGCTCTCAGCAAAGAAAGAACTTAAAATGTTCAAGTTTGACTCTCACAGTTTGCTGCAATGTGTTTAGAAAGCCACTGCAGGTAACAGTGGATATTCCAGAGAAACTCATGAACCAACTGTTTATTAAAAGGCTGCCAATAGTTTCACAAAGCTAGGCTCAGTTCTGTGCTCCATGCTCCTTCCTATGTCAACAAGGGTCAGCAATGATTAGGGTGATTCTTGTTTAATACCATATTAAAAGAGCTATGAGAGAAGTCAAAGTGATGTGGGTAATCTCAAAGAGCTAAATCTACACTGAAAAAAGGTCCCACATTACCAACTACTGTTTAGCTAGTATTTAACGGGCATCACAACACAAGTGGATCCCAAGAAACCTGGAGAAGAGAAAGCAATTGGTAAAGGGAGGACATTGTACCTGTGAGATGCAGTGCAGCACACAGGAAAAGCACAGAGATGGCTCTGGGGCAAGGGGAACAAACAGGATCAGCAGCCAGAGCTAAGGTAAACGCTGCTGGCAGAGAGCAGATTATACAACAGGAAACAAGCAGACAAGCAGGAAAAGCCAGAGCTGTAAAGGGCTAACTTAATCTGGGGCACATGCCAAAGAATCCTATCACTAACAGTCTGTAAGACCCAGAGGCCTGCCCTGTACATACTGGTGAGCAGAAAAATCCATCAAAGTGTGGAGAAAGATACAAGGAATTCTCATGCAGACCCTGATACTGCTATGGGAAAATCACTGCTATGTAATACAGATGGTGAACAGCCACAGGTAGCAGCTGACCACAATATTTTAGAACAAGTTTTAGAAGAAAAGCAGCTACTTTCCCCCCCCAAATAAGATTAGAGTTCAGGTGCAATAACTGCTTCCCACCCAGATATTCTACACTTCACAGTGGGAGTGTGATGTGTCGTTTGAAGATCCAGACATCAAGGAAGCACCTTATTCTCTAGTAGAAAACCTGTTTTTCAGAAGTTATAAACTAAGAAATCAAGTCTGCAGATTAATCTCCAGCCTTTCCAATTATTTTCCATTTGTACTGGACATTCCTCCCAGTCCCACATAGCTTTGGCTCCAGCCCAGACAAAAGCAATGGAAAGAGCAAGCTGCTGGGCTGGAATCCTGGAGATGACCATGAGTTAGCCTGCTTCATTCCAGTATCTTAGAGCAGAAGTGTCAATACAGAGCTTGAAGTTCAATACTAGAAGCATTACAGTTAAGAGACTTTGACAAACAAGTTCTGACTTAGTGAAGACTTCTTTTCGATCACACTACTAAAGCTCTAAAACAGACTGAGGCTAAATGTGGAAGATGCAATTTACAGTAGAATTTAGATGACTTTACTTGCTTTATAACTGATTTCAAGCAGTATCACCTTCAAATTCACATATCTGTTAGGACTCCAGTCTAACAAAGGTTATAAGCACGTGTTTACGATTTAAATTATACAGACCAGTCTGGACACTGGTGGACCACTCATGACTTTCAGTGTATACTTTGCTTCAGTATTTTTCTAGGTTGCGCTACAGAGCATCTAAGAGTGTTTTAAGCACAGGGAGGATGTACTGAATCCAAGTGTGCAAAGTCTGTTTTTCTGTTTGTATGGGGTTTTTATATAGAATCATGGAATTGTGTTGGTTGGAAAGGACCTTTAAGATCATCAGTTCCAACCATTATCTAACTTCCAAGTCTGGTGCTAAACCATGTCCCTCAGCACCACATCTATGCATCTTTTAAACACCTTCAGGGATGGTGATTCAACCACCTCCCTGGGGAGCCTGTTCCAGTGTTTGACAGCTCCTTCAGTAAAGAAGTTTTTTCTAATAACCAACATAAATTTCCCCTGGTGCAGCTCAGGGCTGTTTCCTAAAGTAACATCTTTAAACGTTTCTATATCACAATTACATTCTTGAAAGAAGAGAAAAATACAAACTTTAGACAATGTCAGTATCTAATCAGTAGAAAGATTAAAATAAACATAAAACTCATCTTTCTTTATTAACTCTTAACTTGAGCTTTTTTTTTTTTGTTTCCCTTTGACATTCAGTTTGGTGAACCTGATTTTCACCTTTCAGATAGAGATCCTCGATCTCTTTGCCAACATTTGCTCACAACATGACATCACGAAGATGCTCAATGCTGAAAGTCTGCAATACTCATTGGACAGGGAGGTCTTAATTTCCAAATCAAGTTCCTGTACCTCAACAAAGTTATTTGAAAAATAAAAGGTTTTCAGCTCAGATGCATTAAAATTATTCTTCACCTAAGTTAACATCAGTTAACAGAAACTCTGCCTTATTTCGCTAGAGATTGTACATGTTCATAAATGAGCAATGCTTGACCTGAATATTTAACACTAGCTCTTTCTTTTCAGAAATCTATATAGGACTAGAACAAAATAGATGTAAAGGTATTAGTGGACTAAGCAATAGAATCACCCATGAAATGAAGACTTGGTTAATTGCATTTTTGGCAACAAATTTCACATTAGTCTAAGTATCTCACTTTTACAGCACATTGTGAACAGAGGATTCCTCAAAGGAAAGAGACTTGGGAATCACTGTGGTTATAGCTAACTTAAGATGAATCTCCAGAGTGCAGCAGAAGTGAACAAGATGTTAGGCAGCACAAAGGAAGAAGAGGCTCACAGACATTTCAGATTGTTTCAATTCCACAGTGAAATACTTTTCTTCATGTAAAGTCTGTTATTATTTACAATTCACTAGGATTTCCAAGACACCTCACAGCTTTATGTAAAGCTTACATGGAAAGGAGTAATGTTAAATTACTATTCTCGACTGCAAACAGATTTTCAAGAGGACTATATGCATAAGTTGAAAGGAATGTGAATCTGCCTAGAAATATTGAGTATTAAATCTTTCTATTATTAATATGAAATAGAAATATACTGTTATCAGTATTATTATTTTGCAGAAAGTAGTAAAAGTAATTGTTCAAGGTCATGGAGAATTAGACTGATTGCTATATTCTGTCCTACATTTCAGAATGTGGGACCATGTGATGACAGGCTATAAACCTTTAGATCTTCAAAGTCATCTGAATTGCAATTTATTTTCATGAAACCCATTCCCTCCATTTCCAGATTCCTCTGATCACTATTTATTGTAAAGCTACGATGTTTAATTATTTAATTGAACCCTTCCTCTCTTGTCAGTTTCTCTAACAGTCATTCATATTTCTCACAACAGCTGTGTCCAGTGAGATTACTTTATCTTTCCAGAACAGAAAATCAAAACTTATGGGGGAAAATACCAAGTTAACAGGACATTCTGAATACAATTAATGCATAGGAGGAAAAAAAAAAAAAAAAAAAAAAGAAAAAGCCAAGAACACCAAACATGAGAACTGCATCAAACTAAAAGGCTCTGTTGTTATTTACAGAAGGTAGTCCTCATGTAAGTTAAGTATGACGAGCAAATGATTAAGAGGTACACAGGGCTCTACAGAGAGAATAAATTTAACTACAGCAGCACAGCAATGAACAGTAATCAACAGCAGCATCAGTACATGCACTGGCTTGCAGCTATGCTGTCTTTACCCAGAAACAGATACATTCCATTTAAGTGGCCTGAAGTGAGTCAGTAGGTAGACAGCAGCCTCCTAAAAAGAATTAGGGTACTGAAAGAATAGTGCCAATTCAACAGGATGCATTCTCCATCTAAAATTACTGTTGAAATGAAACCCAGTGTTTGATTTAGTTCTGAAACTTTCAAACATCAAGTCAAAATAGAAGTGTGAAAGATCTAGTGTGGTATTTATTCATGAGTAAGCAGTTTAGTCTGATGTCCCTGATATCCAACTTAAAACCCTCTATGTTCTCTAATAAAGTTTTCTCAGTTTTAATTATAGGAAATACTATTTTTCTCTTTTGGATTATGATACAGTTACAATGTTCCTATACAGCAACCATTATTCACCCAAATTTGCTTCATTTCAATGGTGGTGAAGTAAGTAATTCCTGTAACCATTATTTACCTTCCCCAAGAGTTAAGAGGTTTAGCCAGTGTTTGCAAAGCATCTGAGATGTCTGAAGAAAGGTGACATAGATAACTAGGTGACTATAAATCATGGAATATCCTGAGCCAATTCCTGCCTACAAGCCTGGCACATCTTCCTATCAGCAGCCCTCTGGTTTCTTGATCAAACAAGTAGTTTTGTTCCCTCTTTATCCTATGCAACACTACCACCATCTGTTTGCAAAGCTTCAATTCAAAATCATTCTGGGAGGATTTTACATCTTCCATAACCAGTGTAAGAGCTCTTTGTTCTCTGGATGGTTTAACTGGAGAGGACTTCAGGCAACTCAAGGATCATGCACAGATCAAAGTACAGATAAAGAAACCAATTTCTTTTCAATGCCTTTTAGAACGTAAATGGCAGTACGGCTTACTCCCGATCTTCCTCTGCCCCCTAGTGATCTTTCATTTTCACTCCACCTGAACAATCCTGTGGCTGCGTCGTAACGTACATGCACACAAAACTGCTGAAACATGAAACTGTTTCCTTTTAACACCCTTTACAAGTGTTCTTCGTATTGCTCTCCCCTAAACAGTTCAGAAAACACAGAACCTCTTCTAGCTCTAAGGTGCTAACAGGCAGGAAGTGATTTTTACTTAAGAGGGAACATCCAAAAATGGGCATAAAATAAAATCCCTTTCCACATGTCAAAGTAAACATAAGTTTGTTACACTATATTTCTCTCCTTTAGTAGAGCTCTTAAGTTAGAAAAAAAATCACACACAGGTTCTTTCACAAATACCATTTAATTGTTAAAAAAAAAAAAAAAGAAAGAACTATGGTGTTTGTTGCCTACAAAGCATCTCACCTACGGCAGCAGAGCAAACCCACTACCACACCTAAGAAAACAGGGAAAAGTGACCCAGGTAGATCTTTTGATCTAAGTTAGCATCAGATACATTTCTAGGAAGTCCCTCCATGATACCACATTAGACTGCAGCCAGTCCAGTAAACACTACTGGACTGAATTTAATATACATTTGATAAATGCATTTACCAGTAAATGTTTTCAGGATTGGGCTTGTGGAGAATAGCGATTAAGAGGGGAAACAGACATTGCTTATTGTACTAACTTTGCCTTTTCAGTTATCTTCAGATGTAAATGGAACTTCTCTTGTGTACTTGCTATGAAAACTTTTGGTACTACTCTCAAAAAACAGTGCTGTCCAAATTCCAAAGGAACAAAATACTTTGTTTTACAAGCCCTGTTTCTTTGGTGGTATCAGCCACAACAGAATTATTTGCTTATACGAAGCCTGGCAGTGAAACCTGTTAGAAGTTGGACGGTTACCATTTTTTTAAGGAAAGTAAAACACATTGCAAGTGGGACAGGAACAAGAATGCAGAAACAGATTATCTAACATTGGCACAAAATTCAATTAATATTTTGCCTCAGAACATGAAGGCAAAGTACGACACATGAGTAATAATTCTAGAAAAAGAAATCATCACATATGTGTTGGAGGCAAGAGCTGAGCAGCCAAGTATGGCAGATCAGATGATGCTAATCCTGTAATGCCACAAGTATTTGTTCCAAAGGTAATATGTCACAGAAACCCTGTATCTTTCCTGATGGCACTGTGTAAGGAACATAACTTGAAGTCCAGGGGAAGTAGTCAGGGGAGTGAAAACAAAATCTCATAAAACTGAGAAACTTCACTCATTTGTTTGTTCCGTGTACACACATCTGCAAGGAAATGAGTAGAAGTGAAGACAACTATTGTAAGGAAAAAGCTAACACCCCTACACCAGACCAAAGAGTTATAAACTACAGATACAAGTCTGGAATAATTTTTCAGTAGGGCAATGGGATGGACTATGTTAAAAGGTCATGCTTGGAAATTCTGTGACTATGATTCCACAGGGAAGTTGGCCCTGCTAAAACGAGTGTTACAGACTAGAGCTGATTTTCAGTCACATGATAGAACTTACCTGTAACAATGACCGTGGATATTTCATCACGAGTAATACAGGATAGAATGCTAAGTGTGGTTGTTTTGGTGTCTGAGGGGACAAAATTATTTCAAGGTTGTAATTAAAGACTAATGTGTCAGGAGCAGGTAAGTGAGGAAGATGGTGACATTTTCTAAGAGTATAAAGCTTGGACTTCCAACTGCAGACCCGCAATAGCAGAGCTTAAGGTGCCTTTCACCCCTCCAAAAAGGAATGCAACAAGGGCTTCCACTGAATGGTGAAATTAATCAAGGCTTTTAACTTTTGTACAAGTAACTCATTCCTGTCAATCATTCTGCAGACTTAGGAGTAAAAGAATTCAGTACTTTCACTGTACTTCCATGTATTGCGTATGGTAAAGTAGGAGAGAGGGTGACTGCAAAAGCAGAAGAAATAGAACTGGTTAAACCAGTTTTATCTCAGAGGGAATCCCCAGCTGACTGACTGTTCAGATAAGCTTTCTATTTCCTCTACTCAGATAGAAAGGACATGTCAGCTGTTTCTGACAGCAGTATGGGTAAAAAGGAGAGAAAAGTACCACACTAGATAAAGAGAAAAGCATTCATCTTAATTGTACATAAACCTTGGCTTAGTTGAGTGCAAGATTTATAATTAACAGCAAAACTTGTGTTTCAGAGGATTTTCATTCTTCACTGTCCACACATAATTAAAACTATTCATGTTTTGAAGCTTTAAATTTTTATTTTTTCCCTAATGAAAAAATTATCACATATCTCAGAAGAGAAAGGAGATGCCTAATGTTTGCCTCTGAAGAGTAGCTTTGCTACAGTGAAATAGCAGTAACAAGACTGTTAACAGCAAGCACAGATTTAAGGTACCCCACCTTGCAAATATCCAAACTGAAGCACCCTAGAAGGGCCTGATTTTCAGCAGAGACAGTAGTTTAAAAATTTACATTCCCTAACAGATGTGTCAGGGTTTACACTCAAAATCATTAGCATTATTGTAATGTATCTTGCCCTAAACCTCAAATAAAGCACAAAGAAGCAGTATTAGAATGAAAAGTCATTTTATTCACCCACTTAAGAGGCCACCTCCATCTTGTTCAGCAATGTAGAAGTATTTACAAGCTGTAGGGTTACAACCACTGGAACACTATTAGCTTTGGGTATTACAAAAGCTGGGACAATATCTGCCTGGTATTTACATTTTCACTGAATTCAGCATTAAGACAATTAACTGATTGGAATGAAAACACCCTGGTCTAGCCAGAAGAGCTATGAAGATAGATATTGACAGTAGCCAAGTCAAAATGCATAGGCCTAGGACTCATCTGTCAGATTCAAAATGCACTACAAGAGAAAATATACTCACTGAAACTTTCCACAAGGTCAAGTGCAACATGAGTAGCAATATCCATTCCAGTATTTATGTAAGACTGGCAGTTTTTCAAAGATGAAAGAGAGGAGTCCACACCATTGAATGAGATCCTTGTACCGCCCGGCATCTTGGAATTGTTACCCTAGAAATAACAGATAAAACAATTAGAATGCAGTTTACACCCAAAGAACTTGGGAGAGAAAACAGAAGTACAGACTGTCAACAGAAGCAGTGTCAACAGAAACAGTGAGATATCAGAGAGCAAGAATGAAACCTTATCTCCCAAAATGTCAGTAATTTCAATTCACCTCCTGTTCAATATTAAGCAAAAATACATCACAAAAAAAGGCAACTGTTCACCTACTCATTCCTATTGCTAAACTCAGTTCTTACATCCACTTGAAAATTACTCTTCTATTTCAGATCCAAAGAAGCCCACATGCCCCCAACTTATCTGTGTTTTCTAAGTAGGTCATCAATTAGACTGGAAAGAAATAGAACTTCTCACATCCAATTCAGCCTCATCAGCTACAAGCCTGTTTCAACAGCAGGCTCTTGGGGAAAAAAAAGACTCTAACAAAGAGCCACTCTTCTAAGAATATACTTATGACTAAAATATCTAGCACTATTTTTAAATAAAAGCCCACCTTAAAATACTGTCTACTTCTCCCAGAAATGGTACAAACTTTTAGTACCAGAGTGCCAAACAGAACAGAGAAAGCTTTGCCCAAGCCCAAGCTTTGCATATCCCAAGGCTCTCCCTCTACTGTTTAAGCTGGAACTCCAGAAGTAAATCCTGTGCCCACCCTAACCTGAACAGCACTGACACATTCCCCACAAGTATCATAGCATCATAGGATCACAGACTGGTAGGTGTTGGAAGTGATCTCTGGAGATCATCTAGTTCGACCACCCTACTAACACAGGTACGCCTAGATCAGGTTGCACAGGAACATGTTCAGGCAGGTTTTGAAAGTCTCCAGAGGAGACTTCACAGCCTCTATGGACAGCCTGTTCCAGTGCTCCACCACCCTCAAAGGAAGGTTCTCCTTATGTTCAAGTGAACCCCGCTGCGTTCTAGTTTGCAGCCATTGCCCTTGCCTTATCACTGACCACCACTGAAAAGAGCCCAGCCCCATCCTCATGACCTCCGCCCTTCAGCTATTTATTTTCCAGACTGAAGAGCCTCTTCTCCTAAAAGAGATGTTCCAGTCCCCTAATCATCTTTGTGGCACTCCATTAGACTCTATTCAGGAGCTCCGTGCTCCTCTTGAACTCTGGAGCCCAGAACTGGACACAATCCTCCAGATGCAACCTCACCAGGGCAGAGCAGCAGGGTAGAACCTCCCCTGATCTGCTGGCCATGGTTTTAATGCACCCTTCTTGGCCACAAGGGCGCACTGCTGGCTCAGAGTGAACTTGTCCACCAGCACTCCTAGGTCCTTCTCTGCACAGCTGCTTTCCAGGAGGTCAGCCCCTAACCCTTACTGATGCAAAGGGTTATTCCTCCCCAGGTACAAGACTCTACACTTGCCCTTGTTTAACTTCATGAGGTTCATCTCTGCCCAATTCTCCAGCCTGTCCAGGTCTCGCTGAGTTACAGCACAGCCTCCTAGTGTATCAGTCACCCCTCCCACTTTTGTATCATCAACACACTCACTAAGAGTACACTGTTCCTTCATCCAGGTTACTGATGAAGATGTTGAAAAAGAATGGACCCAGTACTGACCCCTGGGGAACACCACTAGCCACAGCTTCATCTAGACCCTGCACTAGATGACAACCCTCTGTGCTCTGTCATTCAGCCAGTGCTCATTCCATCATGCAAACTGAAACCAGAATACCTGCTTGTCATGCTGTCTTCACTCCTAATGTTTTCTTTTACATATTTTTATTTTTTTCCATCTTAGCAAGACTGTTTGTACAGAACCTCTGTGATTCAGATAAACACTATTAACCAGCCACATAAAATCATATTAGCAGCTTTATCTTTCTGGGCCCATTTAGTGTATCAAAGTTAATAGCAAGAACCCAATTTCCTCTTGAACTTGGTTAATCTCACTGAGACTGCCTACTGTTCTTTTGGAAATTTCACAGATACACACTGTGAAAGGCAGGAATCTGAAAAAAAACAACAGTTAAAAGGGCTTCTTCATTCTCTTGACATTTGTGGAAGCACTAAGCAAACTACATGGGAACAGAAGTTACTGTTTACAATATTAAAACATACCATTATAGTTCTATCTAAATTTGTCTCTTGGGAGGTAATTTAACTATTTTTGGACACGTTTTCCTTTTTTATATATCTAATGAAATATTATTTTCCTTAGAACTGTTTATGATTCCAAGCAAAGATTTCAGTCTTGAATGCTCTAAGTGAATTCTTCAATTTCAGCTTGCAGCTGCCCATTCTGCCTTCAGAAGAAAAGCCACACTCCTCACTGGAATTGGTTGAACATTGGTTCAATGGGTGCATCAATTAAGCACTGAACGTTTCCAACTCCCAAACTCCAACTCCACTTCTGCAAAACGAAATCACCAAAATCAGAGTTGAAAAGAAGACCAAGTGAGATTGTGGAGGTTAGGGTTTGGTTGAACCATAAGTGATCGGACAATCCAGACAGGATTACCAAGCAGGACTACCAATTTAAATTACAGTTTCTGCCACTTATTTTAAAGATTTGAGCACATGACCTGATTTCTCTGTGCTTCAAAGAGATCTGTAGGTGACAAGTGCTCACTGACTACCAGGATTAGCGTTTACCCCATCACTCCACGAACATGCATCACAGTTGGAGAGAAAACCCATCAGGCAGAAAGTTCTACTCTCCCAACCCCTCTACTTTACAGCCCTATCCCGTCCACGACAAGCCAGGGCAGCTGGCCTGGTCCACTCTGCCCCTTGCTAGTCATGCACCGAGGGCAATGGCCCCACACCCTTTCCCTGCCCGGCTCTCCCCGCTCCGTTGGCTGAGACAGCGCATCTCAGCCCTAAAGAGGTGAAGGGGACGGTGAAGGCAGTCATCCTTACCAGCGGCTGCTGCTCACCTGATCCGACGCGGCTCCTGGCCCAGCGGTAGCCCCCCACAACACTCTTGTCAGCGGCAGGAGGCGGGAGCGCTGGGCCCCGGGTAGGCGGTGCTTGCGGGCGGCGGAACGGCCTCATCAGCCGGCGCCTCTCCACGTGACGGCGCCATCATTTCATGGGTGGGCTGGGGCGCCCTGTGTGGGCATCATTCCCTTCTTTCCTGCCTCCGGCTGCCTGCTCCTCATCCGTCGCCGTAGCTCCCTTCCGGCGGCCGCTGGCCTTGCCCTTAGGCACTGCCGCCACGCACCGCATCGGTGACAGGGCAGGGTGAGCGCCGCCGGGCACGGGTGGCACTGGCGGGGCGGCCGCTGTGTAAGGAGAGGCGGTGGGAGCGGGGGTAGCTGTTGGTCCAACGTGGCGGAGAGTGCCCCGAGGCGGGGTTCGAACCAGGAGAAAGAGAGGCGGGACCTTTGGAGCGGCCCGGGCAGACTCGCGTTGACGGCGAGGGACGGGAGGTAGTTCAGTGCCCGGTCCGGCTGTCGTGGTGTCTGGGGCCCACCGTGGGCCCTACGGAGGAACTTGCTGCGGGACTGATGCCCTGGTACCTCGCCTAACGGGGAGGCCCTCTCCTGGCTTTCAGTTGGGGGCGGATGAGGCGCTGGCGTCTTGAATTTACCTCAGTGGTTGGGAAGGTTATTGGCGAAAAGTCAACTCATAACTTCCCATAAATGTTCCCAAACGTAAAGCTTGGGTTTAGCAGTGCTACGCTCCATATCTTTTAGGAAACATGTCAATATATAAAACTGTGGTCAGGAAATGCAGCCGCAGAAGCTAACACTGCAGCAATAAATAAAGGAACAGAGCTGTGTCATTTCTATGTGCTAGAAAAGTTTTCCTTGTTGCTAAAGCCTATCGCAGTCACTTCGGCTGTATATTTGAAATGGCTGTTATGAACACATCTTGTAACCTGGTTTTAGTTTCCTTGCTGCCGTCTGCTTGACTGGTCTCACTTCCTTTAGTCTTTGTGACCATTTGATTCTTCTTTAGTAGATTGCATCAACTGTTCAGTACAGAGGATCATGCTTACTTTGCCTGGTACACAAGTCCGTGAATTAAACATATGTGCTGAAGATAAATTCAGTGCCCTTTTAATATTTTTTTCTATTTTACAAAGCTATAGATAATTTAGATTTAATAAACCAGAAGTTTTGAGAGTATGCTTAAAAATCTGCATAGGTTAAACTATGAAAAAAATATTAATACAAACCACTCACTGTCGGTGATTTTGGTTTTACAGGTTTTTAATGGCGCAGATAGTTTTCTCATCAGACTTTCTTCTTCACATAACCTAAAGATTAACGGTCAGGATCTGACATCAGGACTTCCACTTCCCTGTCAAATCTAGTTCCACAATGGTTGATTTTCTAGCTGAAAACAATCTCTGTGGTCAGGCCATTCTTCGGATAGTCTCCTGCGGAAATGCCATCATTGCAGAACTTCTGAGGCTTTCTGAATTTATTCCTGGTGTTTTCAGGCTAAAGGACAAGGCTGATCAACAGAAGTATGGAGATATCATATTTGATTTCAGTTATTTTAAGGTAAATCCTTTTCTTTTACTGTTGCACTTCTTAAAGAGTTGCTGTCCAGCATGAGGGTACTTCAGGCAATGAAACAGCTATTCCTGATTATTGTATTTATCGGAATTCTTCAGAATTGGCTTCTGTGACTTCTTCCTTGTTCATTTTTACCAGAATTTCATTAGACTGAAATACAGGTGTAATATGCTTGCATGATAACATTCTGTTTTCTGGCTGCCTTTTACTTTATACGCTTCTGATCGTGTTCAGCCTCGCTATACTCATTTCACTGAGCAAACAGTCTAGGAAGGTTCAGTGATTAGTCCCCTAGGCAGAATCTTAACTATAATATGCACTGAGAGTATCAAGGCAAGAAGGGGTGCCAGTTTTGAGTTCACTCAAGAGCAGTCCCAGCTACACCTTTCAAAACAGTCACTGTGGACTTTGTTAGATACTGATTATATGAAACTGAGGTATTGGATTATCAGGTTGTTTATTATTACTATTTCCTGCAAGAACATCAAATTCTATTTTTACCAGCAGGTTCTGAGCCTGTTCTGATGGTTGTTTTCCTTTGAAGCAGTACTGCGGGCAGTATGCCCATCTACTCTTGCATATCTGTGGCTTATTCTTTGCAGCCATGAAAACTGCTTTTTGCTTTCCTGTTTGACAGTACTGTGGTTGTTCATTTGCTGGACTTGTCACATGCACTGAATAAACAAATAAAGGATCCTGACCATAAAACCCCTTATTTCCCTTACAAAATTAAGCTTCTTGAAATACCTATTTCTTTGCCGTTCTCCAGCATGATTAAGAAGGAACTGCAGAGGCTATCTAATCTGACTTTATCTGCCTACAAGACCTGTTAATAGTAAAGCAGAGAAGGGAGGGATTATTTTTCTCTTCTTGAGTAGGAGTCGTAAATTTCAAGCACTAACTGAGCCTTTGACACTGAAAACCCTGAGTACAAATGATTTCCCAGATAACTTCAGATATAAGTGCTTGTTAGAAGTCTGTTTTATACACAGTTTACTTGAAAATTTAAAAACATATATGTATAGTTGGTGAAAAATAAAATTACCATTGAAATGGTAAGATTTTTTTTTATGTTAAGCAACAGTGCTGCTGCTTTTCAGAATAATCACCCCAGAATCCATGAAAGACATACATAGACAATCATAGAATCAACAAGGTTGGGAAAGACCTCCGAGATCAAGTCCAGCCTATTACCTAGTACCTCATGACTAACTAAAGCACACATTAGTGAATTTACAAATGGTTTTGCTGCCCCTGTGGCATTTCTGTGTTCATGATTCTTAAAATTAACTAGCAAGAGGAGATTTTGAACATTCAGACTGTTTGTGCATTTCAACTTCATATGTAGTTTGGGGCTGCTTTTATCCTTCGTTTTATGTAGGTATTATGCACAAAAAGAGAAGCAGGAGAGGATTTTTTAAACCACACTAGAACAGTCGTCTGTATATGAAGCTTGTTATTTTATTTTACCTGCATTGTAAGCTATTTTTAAGAGTTCATGTTGACTATTTTTAAGCTGTGATCTCCTGGTGTCATAAGCAGTGTGTGGAATGAGGTTAACAGTATTTTCAATTTAATCTTGATGATATTTGCAATTAAACATAGGCTGTATTTTAAATCAGGTGGTAAGACCAAATGGTGGTTGTGAGAAATTTAGATTAGATGTTCAGATTAGATTAGAAAAATTTGTTTATATTAGGTGATTAGAAAAAAATGTGCCATTGATGCAAGGAAGTCAAACTCTTCATCCCAACCCTTTTTTAGCCCATGGTTGTTTTTGCATTAGTTTGAGGGACTAATGCTGAGCTAGATCCAGAGTCTTCAAACCAAAACAAAAACAAATCAACAACAGCAACAACAAACCAAACAGAAAACAAAAGTATCTCCTAAGCTCTGTGAAGCCTCAATGTTATGATTTCTCTCTGAGAAATTGATGAGATCAAATGTGTAAAGGGAAAAAAAAAGCCCAGGAGGGAGATGGTTAGCACTACAAAAAGCACACAGTGGCTTGAGATGCATTAGGATTTACCCAAAGTGTTAACTATTTTTCCTGTTTGTTACATACCATAAATGGTATTTAAAATCATTGCAGGTTATAACTCATCTTTATGGAATCAATGATAATTGGTAAATTAGCTTGGAAATCCACAGATCCTTGTTCTAGTAAGAAACGTTGATTTTGGCGTGCGCATGGTGGTGGTTGTACATGTTCTGTGTCTGAAAAGAAGTAAAACAGAGGCCAGAGTCAAATATTGTCTCTAAAGATGAATGTCTTTTCTTAGGGGCCTGAGACATGTGAAGGCAAACTGGAAGCCAAACCTGAGTTACTGGATTTAGATGAAGAATTTCGTGAAAACAACATTGAAATTTTGACAAGATTTTATCTAGCTTTCCAAAGTGTACATAAATACATTGTAGACTTAAACAGGTATTGTGTCCTACATACACCTGGATTCTCTTCAAGGCTAGTTTACTGTTTAGTCTTAATAATGAGAAGCTTTTGTCTTGGAGACTCAGTATACTTACTCTTGAAACATATTCTAGTACTGTTACTCCCACTATGGTTTACCAGCTTACGATGTGACTTGAAAACATTTAGCCTCACTACTTCGTTCCCTCAAGTTTAAGCTAGAGCTAGTTTTGCTTCTCTGTCTTGGAGATGTTTTTAATAAAAGGAGACTCCATATGATTAAACTACATTTTTGTGGTCTTGCAAAACAGAGCATCAGGTAGAGTTTTTTCTTTAACTTTCATTGGCATTATTTTCCTGAAATGAATTTTTCAGTGGAGTTGCCGTATTCCCAAGTTTGCTCCCTTGTAAAAAACAGTATGAAAGGTTCATAAAAGTACTCTTAAGAAAAGGTTTCAGAGAATCTTAACCATGAGAGGTAGTTTTGTTATTGGTCTTATAAGAAAAGGTTAATGAAATGATTAAATATTTAACATGTTTCTGAGAACTGGAAAATGACACTTGTACTAAATGTTGCAGTAGAAGCTTTCTCATACTCTCAGGCTATTATCCGTCCATAAGATGATGATGACAGCTCTAAGTTAGAGTCTCCTCTAGTGTCTTTCACAGACACCATCAGGATATGGCAGTAGGCTTTTGCCCACTGGTTGGTTCTAGCTAGGAGTTCCAGCTTCTTATTTCACTGTAGAGCATCTCTTCTTTGTCTCAAATACCCCAGTACAAGCAGCATGGAGTAATGTTTTCATGTCTGTTGACTTTCAGTGAAAATTGGCCAATCAAGTTCTGAGATTGTAGAATTTGAGAGCAAAATAGTCAATGACCAACTTTTTGTTATGATCCCTAGATATTTAGATGACCTCAATGAAGGAATTTACATTCAGCAAACATTAGAAACAGTCCTCCTTAATGAAGATGGAAAACAGCTTCTAGTAAGTATTGAACAACTCTGTAATACTAGAGAATGAACCAACTAGTTTAGCACCAAACTAGACAAAGATTTACATTAACTGAATGCAAGGAAATGCTGTGACTTGCTTTTAGGAGGACAAATACCAGAAATGTACAGCCCACCATTTTTCATATTGTGTTGACTGTGTACTTGACATTGTGTTAGCTTACCAGTACATGTTTGTCTTTACATGTTAGTACAAAATTGTGTTTATGTGGTTTCTTCCCTTTGCTCTTTATTTAAACAGTGTGAAGCGCTCTATTTATATGGAGTCATGCTACTGGTCATTGACCAGAAGATTGAAGGAGAGGTCAGAGAAAGAATGTTGGTTTCCTACTACAGATACAGGTAATGTATATTGGTTTGGATGTAACCATGCAATATATTTAGTTAACTACACTAGCAGCACAAAAACCACCCAAAAATCCAACAGCGCAAAGCTGCTTCTTTGAGTATAAAGTTAGTTTCTATTCTGTTTGTGCTTTGTGTCCTGATCTGGGATTCCATTATGGACATTTATCAGTATCCTCCTATAATATAGTGAACATCTTATTATTGGACTAAACATCAAAAATCCCAGCCCAGTATCTGATCCTTTTCTTGGAAGAAAGGCATGATTACAAGGGAAGAGGCAATGTTTAGGTCATACGCTTCAGTTTTTTGTTCCTTTCTTTTGTGAAACAGTGCAGCCCGATCTTCTGCTGACTCCAATTTAGATGACATCTGTAAATTGCTTCGAAGCACTGGATACTCAAGCCAACCTGGAGCTAAAAGACCTCCAAACTATCCTGAGAGTTACTTCAGCAGGGTACCCATAAGTGAAACGTTCATTAGCATGGTTATTGGCCGGTTACGGTCAGATGACATTTATAATCAGGTAAGTGACTGTGAGATAAGAGGGATCTAAAGCTGCATATAAAATGATTTTTTTTAAAGTTAGTTACTCAGCCATAAAGAATCATAGAGGTTGAAAGGGATCTCTTGAGATCACCAAGTCTAACCCCTGGCTCAGACAGAGTCAGCTGGAGCATATTGCCTGGAAATGTGTCCAGTTGAATTTTAAGTATCTCCAGAGGTGCAGATTGCAGAATCTGTATGATAAACTTCCTCTCATGTTTGGCCAATTTCCCAGATAAGAGGAAAAAAAAAATAATGACAAATTCATGTCTCATTGAATGGGATTCTGATACCAACTTTTTTTTTTTTATATTGCCCTCTGTGTTTTATAAATGAAATTTCAGCTGATCATTTGAATCTTTTTGATCTTGCTGGTATATAGAATTGGTGAACAATTAAATTTATCCACATCCTATTGCCTATTACTTCAGTTAAATGAACACTTGTTCCTGAGATGAACTAAATGATGATGATATGCCCAGTCGTTACAAAATACTTCCAACTGCTCCTTTCAGCTCATCTGAATCTCTCCATCTCCTTTGACTCCTTTACAGCGTAGCAATATCTTACTGTATGCTGTTAAAGTTAGCAGGCATCTACACAGTCAACTCTTATACTCTGTAAAATATATCTGGTAAATACACTGCTTGTGTAAGCATGTCCAGCTTACCAACATACCCTTCTTGCCTCTTAGTATCTGTATACTGTACTCTCTATTGTGTCTCATCATATCTGCAAGAGATTTGTCATGTTAAATTTTGTTTTCTTTTGTTCCCCTTTCCTAGGTTTCAGCATATCCATTACCAGAACACCGCAGCACTGCCCTGGCTACTCAGGCTGCTATGCTCTATGTGCTACTCTATTTCGACCCTTCTATCCTTCACACTCAGCAAGCAAAAATGAGAGAGATAGTGGATAAATACTTTCCAGATAACTGGGTAAGAAATAATTCTTTTTTTAAAAGTGCTCCTTGGGTTTCATTTCATAGGAACAGTTTATCTTCTTTTTACAGCATGCATTGTAGAAAATAATCATGTCATAAAACTAGAATAAATTTCTCTCTGGGGAATTTCACTTTCTTTAGAATAGAATAGAATTAACCAGGTTGAAAAAGACCTTTGAGATCAAGTCCAACACACAGCTTTGTGTATCCTTCTGTCAGTAACCCAAAGCTTTCATTTTTAGTTAAGTGTCTTGCAAACACTTGTAAGTCAACCACAATTTTGTGTTTTCAGTCACAGTTAAAGCTGGGCTAGAGGTCTGAAATCTGTTCCACTTCACTCTATAAATTACAGTGAAGAATCATAATTTCCTTCTGTTTGTGTTCACTATCAAAGATGCATGACATTTCAGTTTGGGCCTTCAGGCAGTCTCAGAGTAGAGTTCATTCACATCATTTCCCCTGTCATCCCATCAAAGTGGTTTTGCCGGTTTCCTTCATCAACCTCATGCATAACATCATGGAAATGAAAACAAAGTCAGAAGCTCATGGGGAACAAAATAGAGTCCAAGGATGATATGCAGTGACTGAAAGAACAGTCACCTTATTTTCACAATTAAGCCTCTAATTAACTATGTACCTTTTATTCTGAAGTCATCTTGATTTCCAAAGATGGCGGATAAAAAGTACAGAAGTCAAAAAAAACTTTAGTTTATATATTTAGTTATATTTAGCATATCACTTTCTACTCATACTGCTAAATGAAAAGTATGTCCTTTTCTTAATAAAAATATAAGTGCAACCTCTTTTTTTGTGCTTTCAATCTCCAGGTTATTAGCATTTACATGGGAATCACTGTAAATCTAGCAGAAGCATGGGAACCCTACAAAGCTGCTAAAACGGCCCTCAACTACACACTGGATCTTTCAAATGTCAAAGAACAGGTACATAAGCCAGAATTAGGTGTTTTTAGGAAGAGTCAAGCTATGCAGACATCTCAAATGTATATTACATGACATCAGTAATGTGTGAGTCTTTTTTCTTGCATACTGTTATTTGCCTTACATTCAAGAACAATACTTTCAGCACATAACTTTGAGTTAAAGGTGCTTGAAAATCTGGTCTTCACAGTACTGCTTGTTTCACTTCTCTTGCAGTGTTTGTTTCCCTGAAAGGGTAGTGATTATATGGGTGCTTGGACTCATCACTGTGTTGCTCAGTAGTGGGATGCCCTGAGCTGGCAATACTGTTTGGTCTTTTATAGATGCCAGTTTTAGATGTTACACATTTATGAGCATGGCAATTGGTCAATTTTAAATGGAGCCTCCCAAATGAAATGTAGAAGAAACATCTGATTTCTAAAGTGTGATACCAGAATGATGCAATGCAATTAGTTATTTTTATGTAAAATATTTTTTCCATGCCTGAAAAAACAATGAGTGATACTGGGTTTGTTGATTGTTTGCCCAAATTGCAAATCAGTTGACTGATGATAGCAAAAAGTGTTCTTAAAATCTGTCACCGGTGTTCAGGAAAGAACGCATAAAGTTTCTAATTAGGAGAACTGTAGTATGTATTTTCTAGTAAACTTAGGGAACATGAGCAGACATTTTTCCTTAGCCTTTAGGGAAGAAGGCTGCTAATAGAACTGATAGCTAACTCGTAATAAGTATTTCCATTCTGGAATAGATTTGCATCATTGTTCTTTCTCATTAGGTAATAAAACATTAGTAACATTTTTTTAGGAATAATTACCAAGGGCACCTGGGGGTGCTGGTTGACAGCCACCTAAACATGAGCCAGCAGTGTGCCCAGGTGGCCAAGAAGGCCAACGGCATCCTGGCCTGCATTAGGAATGGTGTGGGCAGCAGGAGCAGGGAGGTCATTGTGCCCCTGTACTCTGCTTTGGTTAGGCCGCACCTTGAGTACTGTGTCCAGTTCTGGGCCCCTCAGTTTAAGAAGGACATCGAGACACTTGAACGTGTCCAGAGAAGGGCAACAAGGCTGGTGAGAGGCCTTGAGCACAAGCCCTATGAGGAGAAGCTGAGGGAGCTGGGGTTGTTTAGCCTGGAGAAGAGGAGGCTCAGGGTAGACCTCATTGCTCTCTACAACTACCTGAAAGGTGGTTGTAGCCAGGAAGGGGTTGGCCTCTTTTCCCTAGCAACCAGCACCAGAACAAGGGGACACAGTCTCAAGCTGCAACAGGGGAAGTTCAGGCTCGAGGTGAGGAGAAAGTTCTTCACCGAGAGAGTCATTCGCCATTGGAATGGGCTGCCCAGTGAGGTGGTGGAGTCACCGTCCCTGGAGGCGTTCAAGAGGGGACTGGATGTGGCACTTGGTGCCATGGTCTAGTCGTGAGGTCTGTGGTTACAGGTTGGACTCGATGATCTTCAAGGTCTCTTCCAACCTTAGTAATACTGTGATACTGTGATAGTACATAAGTGACTGTAGGAAGCTTATAATTTGCATTTTTGAAACAACATACTTCCTGTGTAAGCTTTTTGCTTTGAAATTTAGCTTGCATCCTTTGACGTGCAGTTGCAGTGTGTGATGTTGCCTACTAATAAAAGTAATAATTTTTGTAGTGCTTTTTTGATCTATGTGCCCTTTCAGTTCCTTGGAATTCTGTACGTGATATATGCCATTTGAGGCAAGGATGGTATTGACGCAAGCTTTGTACATTCCAAGGCAAGCAGGTACGCTGCAGTCACTGAGCGAGTGCACACACAGGTGCAGCAGTTTCTCAAGGAGGGCTGTCTGAGGGAGGAGCTGGTGCTGGACAATATTCCCAAGCTGCTGAACTGCCTGCGAGACTGCAATGTAGCGATACGCTGGCTGATGCTTCACACTGCAGACACAGGTAAGACTTCATGCTAGATCTTTATTGTAGGACTGTCTGTCGTGCTAAGTTTAGTGTGTACTGCTGTTGAAGTCATCAGAGTTTCAATAGATTTCTGAGCTGTTCCTCCGTTAAGTCTCTCTAAGGTCTTTGGCTGAAACAGCACATGTGCATTTCCTTAACTCTCATGAGCTAGACAGATGCAAAGAATACTATGAGAAGTCATGATCCTGTTGAATAATACTCTGCAGAAAAAGTCTGCAACTTTATCTTTTTCTGCCTTAGCACTTAGAGTGTTCTGAAAGTTTTACCTAGCACTAAAAAGGTAAGCAGTAGCCAACAACTTTGTAATTTCTTAATAATTTAAGTTTTTATTATATTGGGCTGACATTCAACTAAAACTGATGAATGATATCTCTGACGTGAATTTGGTTCTGTAAACTTAACCTATTTAGACATTCTTTTGGTTCAATGTTTGTGCTGTCTTTAGAGCTTCTTCATGTGTGGGAGGGATTCTGTTACAACTCCATGCATTCTCTGTAGTGGTTTCAGATATATTGATCTCTGAATTTCTCAGTCAGATATACAAAATTCACATTTAGCTTGGAAAAGAGTCAAAAAGGGCTGAAGCACCACAGAATCACTACTTATCTCCTGTTCTAAGGATAGTTTGTACAGGGGAGAACAAGTGGACACTTGAATATCAGAGCAAAATGGGTTTGTTTTCAAGCAATTAGAAAGAAACCTGTTTGCAAAGGTTTAAAAGCTGGGCCAGATCCTGTAACAGTCTTTCCATTTTCAGCTTGTGATCCAAATAACAAGCGCCTCCGCCAGATAAAGGATCAGATTCTAACAGACTCAAGATACAATCCTAGGATCCTTTTCCAGCTGCTTCTGGATACAGCTCAATTTGAATTCATTTTGAAAGAGGTAAAGTGCTGCTGCCTCCCTTGGCGTTTTCCCCTGCATGGCAGAACAGAGCCGATGATTTGTATAGTAGTGGTAAACTTACCACACGTTCCACTTAAGGATTGTTTTGTTTAGTTTTTGTTAGTTGTGAGTTTTGTATAGAAGATTACAAACTACTATTGCTTGGAAATTAGTTTTGCAGTCTTCTCAATAATTGGTAGTTGTGATTCTTAGCCAGTGCATTTATGTTTATTCAGAATTTTACATGGATGAGGGTAATAAAATCCATTGAGGAATCTGTTTAAAGTTTTTTATCTTGCCATATGTCTTTACATCACACTTCCTTCAAAGCAGAGCCAAAAGCCTATATATGTTGAAGGTAAGCTGCTAAGAAATCTCTTACACCTATGTATGAAGTTCTGCCACTTCTAAAAGACTTCCCATTAATGTTCTGATGCTAACCTGGTGGATCATATGAGTGTGCTTAACTTCATGTACAGGCATTTTTGAACTGGATTATTCTGTACTGGCTGAGGTGATTGCAAAGTGTAAGTCAACACTGGACCAGAGCCTTCTAGAGTCTCTAAGATGATAAAGTTACCAGATTTTTTATAGGTAACTAAAAAGCAATAATAGCTGCATCATACTGGTGTTTGAAATTCAGTTAATTTTTATCACTGTGTTAAGACACACAGAGTGATGACATTTTCAGTGTTTTATTTAATATTCTGGCAAGACCTTGAAGTTATGTAGTAATCACAGTAGTTCAGGTCAGTCTGTTTCCAGTGTTTCATCTGTTGTAGTATGCCTTCCTGCCAGTTGTGTAAACCCAATGCTTTGTTCTTAATAGATGTTCAAGCAGATGCTGTCAGAAAAACAAGCTAAATGGGAGAACTATAAAAAAGAGGGATCTGAAAGGATGACTGAACTTGCTGATGTCTTCTCAGGAGTTAAACCTCTAACTAGAGTGGAGAAAAATGGTAATTATTGAAAAATAAACTAGGCAGGGGATACCAAAAGAAAATTCATGATGTTAATACTGATAATAAGAAAAAAAAAAAATTCATGTCCCTCAGCTGCCTCAGAGGTATCTTACAAGCTGTATTGTTTAGGTGTCCTGTGTGTATTCCATATGTCAGCCTTATTGAGGTGCCTAATACAATATTTTTTTACTTAGATATGCCAGGTAAGATTATGAAATGCCAGTTCATGTTTCCACAGGTCATGGAGTTCACAGTACTGTGTTCAAAAAAAAAATAATGCAAAGATCATGCCCATTAAATGTGGGGATGGTTTAACCTTTCCTCACATTCTTTCCCTAATTGTAACCTGGATTTCAACTGTACCAGCATTTTTTTGCAAACCTTTTACTTCTCTCCTGCAGAGAGTGGCATCTTTCTGATTCTCCAACTTCTGCAAGAACTTAAAAGCACAGAATCTGCCTCTCTTTCCAAATGTCTTACTCTGTCTTTAAAAGTTTGGCTTTTTTTTTTTTTAATGGCTGTAAGGATCAGAATTATAAATTCTTTCTCATTTGTTCAGGAATACTGCATAAAGTGTCAGTGGCAACGTTTGATCAATCCAAAACAACAAAACTTAGAATACAGGCAATTTTCTCACTTGCTTCCAACGAAAAGCAGAATTGCCTTACTGAAATACTTCCCTTCATATTTTTCAGCCCAGCCCATCTGTAGCTAAAACACAGTAATTGCAAGTGCTAGGGCAACTAGCATTGTAAAACTGTTTGTAAAACACACATTTATTATTTAAAGGTCTTTATCAAATTCGTACAGACTTTATAATGACTGTTTATGTTGGTAGTTTTAATGTAGTATGTGAAAGTCACCTGAGCATTTGCCTCCTTACACATCTATGTGTTGAAAGACAAGAAATGTTAGAGAGACTTTTAAAATAATCTGCTACATGTTTAGAATTGAACTTTGTTTGTTTGTTAGACTAGCAAGTTCCCTGGCTTTGATGCTTACCATGCATGGGAATATTTGATTACATTTTTCTTGTTCTTGTGTAGAAAATCTTCAGGCTTGGTTCAGAGAAATCTCCAAGCAAATAATGTCTCTAAACTATGATGATTCCACTGCAGCAGGCAGAAAAACTGTGCAGCTAATACAGGCACTGGAGGAGGTATGGCAAAGAAATTTTGAGATTAATGACCTTGTCCTTTGGAAGAAACAGCATTTGATACAAGGGCACTGACTTCTGATAGATGAATTACAAGACAGATCTGCATTTTAACAACTGTTTTAAGTCTGTAGATCTTCACAGCTTTGTATATACAGTCAGCAGGACTTGCATACAGACCTTGTGTTTATGAAATAAGGGGCACAGCGTAAGAAGTCATTCCAGCTGCAAGTGTTTCAAAGACATTGATTCAGTATTAAAGATTCTTTGGGAATGTTACTCATTTGACTAGAAATTGTAAAAATAAACTCATTTGAAGCTGGACAGGGTAATTTGAAAGGCAAAGTAAAAATATCCATATTTGTTGTGGGCTCATTTCTTCTACTTCCGGGATTTAGAGGAATACCCACTGTGATGCTTCACAGTACACCTTGAGTAACACCTTTGAACTTTATTATTTAATGCACTCTAAAGCAGGCCAGGATTTGTTAAGCATCTTACTGTAATAATATCCTGAAGAAATATGTCAGTTTACTGATTCTATATGTATCACTGTCCTTAAAGATGAACAGAGGAAAAAGGGGTTGTTTCATGGACTTTGTTTGTTTAACTATAGGTCCAAGAGTTTCACCAGCTGGAAACTAACCTGCAAGTTTGCCAGTTTCTGGCTGATACACGCAAATTTCTCCATCAGATGATCCGAACTATCAACATTAAAGAAGAGGTCTTGATCACCATGCAGATAGTTGGTGATCTCTCATATGCTTGGCAGTTAATTGACAGGTATCTTAGCAGGAGCTTTTTCTCTAAGTTAGTCATCATTTGCAAAACTTGTGAGAAATATGATGCATAAATATTAATGCTACTGTAGCCTTTCCAGCTTAAAACCTGAACTGCAGGTTACGGGACACTGTAACTTTTTACTGTCTATCTTGTTCTAAATATAACAATTTTTATAAGTTTCTGTCTCCAGCCTTTAGTGTAGTTATGTGGTCTCCAAAATGCTGGAGTTCCCACTTTAAGTTAAAATAAAGAGGGAAAGAAAAGTGTTAGAGAATTCTGCCATGGTGTGATTCTGTTGAGCTGCTAGTTCATTACCTTGGCTGTTAACATTCCCTGATGTTCTCTTTTTTTGTCCCGCCTACTCCCCTATCATACAGGATTTCTCTATCCAATATCTCTTCAGACCAAAATCCTCCTTGAATGAGGTTCTTTACTGATCTCCTGTGTTGTTTCTAGATTACACTGGTACTGCTGACATACAATTTAGCAGTTGAAAATACGGTTTTCAGGGGAAGAAGCTGACTTGGTTTGTGTTGGGTTTTTTTTCCTACCACAGCTTTACATCTATTATGCAGGAAAGTATACGAGTCAGTCCATCTATGGTAACTAAACTCAGAGCCACTTTCCTAAAGGTAGGTATGAACAGCAAATATACTTGAATACTGCAGGTCAATCAAAGCACTTATCAAATGTGACTTCACAGCCTTAAGACCTAGAACAGTTGAAACTTCCTTTTGCCAACATTCAGTATCTAGATTTTTTAAAGACTGTAATAAATTAACTCAAGGCTAGTTGTAAAGAACATACACCCAAGTTATGCATGGGTTTTTATGCAACCTCTTCTATTGTGGTTGCTAGGCAAATGAGTCTCATCATCCAGCTTCTCTTCATAAGAGTTACGTGCTGGAGACATTGGTGCATAGATGGCATCTTCTATGAATTGGAGGAGGCTGAAGAATTACAAAAGTTATGTTGGGTATGCCCTTTGTCATGATGAAGATCTGGCATCAGCTGAAAATATTTTCTGTAGAAATAAAATGGTAAATAGTATGGAGGGGAGTGTAAAATCACAATGAAGTAACACCTCAGTCAGCTGGTAGCATTTAAAAAATGAGTAAGCAGAATGTAGCATTAGAGACTGTTGGGAGTCTTTTCACTTTAACAGTTTGTTGTTGGTTGTGGCAGTTTTAGGTTGATGCCTAGGAAATTTCCCACAGATTGGCAGCCTGAAACTGCCACATTGGTTTTTGGTTGAGGTTTTTGTGGTGTTTTGTCAAAACTGTCAACACTCCTCTTTAGGAATATGCTAGTGCTTTCAATTGGAGGTTAAAAGCCTTAGCAGGAGAGGTCAAGCATGTCACTTCTATTAGAAGAGCAGACATATGAAGTTAAAATGTTAACTTTATTTCTAGCTTGCTTCTGCACTTGACTTGCCCCTTCTCCGCATCAATCAAGCAAACAGTCCTGATCTTCTCAGTGTGTCCCAGTATTACTCTGGCGAGTTGGTTTCTTATGTAAGAAAGGTAGGCATTTGAAGAGGTAGAATTGTCTTGTTCTCTAATCACTTGTTCTTAACTGAGTATTGTTAATTATTTTTTTCTAATGAGAAAATGCTGACTGTTTGTTTGTGCTTTCACTTGCAAAGGTGCTACAGATAATTCCAGAAAGCATGTTTACATCTCTTCTCAAAATCATAAAGCTTCAGACTCATGATATTATTGAAGTGCCGACTCGCCTCGATAAGGACAAGCTACGAGATTATGCTCAGCTTGGACCACGATACGAGGTGCAGTTAAAATAGGGAATTCTGAAGAAGCATACTTGATAGGTGGCCATCTTCAGCCTGAGTTTAAATAGGTACAGCTCCACAGAGTTACACTTTAACAGTCAAGTTGGATTCATTGGCTGAGTAAGAACTAAAATGGGCTTGCGCTATCATGAGTATACCTTGGACTTCCTCAGGACAGATGAGTAACTCTTCTGTTTGTAAAAGTTTGAACTTTAGATCTTTCAGAAAAGGGGAGGAAAACTAAATATGTTTATAAATGGAGGTAAAGATATTTTTTATTTATTTAGATGCTGAGGGGTAAAACATACCTAAAACTTCAAGTCTGAAATTAAGCTATCCACCTTTGGAAAGCTTGTTCGGGAGAAAGTCAGAGTGAATCGAGCAGCAGGCAAAGGGCAAAAGACTGGCTTGTCTGAACAGTCAGCTTAAAAATACTCACCTAATAATTTAAATTAAGTGAATGTGCTACTGTATTAAATCAGTGGAAATACTGAAGTGGACTTACTGCTGGCAGCAGGCTTTATTATGGAATTACTACTTCACGCTGTGTCCCTAGCCTGCTTACAGGTACCAACTTAAGAGTTTTGTCCACAGTGTTTTGTACACACATGATACAGCTGGCTAGTTTTTACTCTTGTAATCTTTGTAACACCTCTGAGAGGTAACTTCTTTCACTTTACCTCTGGTAACATACCCCTAATGGTCTATTTAAAAGGAAGATAATTGTACTATAGACAAATCTAAGACAAGATATAAAACCAAAAATAAATCAGTGTAAATTACTTTAGTCTAAAATAGGATGCTGCCACTAGGAAAGATATGTGTCTTTTGAGCCTAATTATTTGAATCTATTCAATCACTTCAGTGAACTGTATATTCCCTTTCTATTACAGGTTGCAAAGCTAACCCATGCAATTTCAATCTTCACTGAAGGCATCCTCATGATGAAAACTACTTTAGTTGGTATCATCAAGGTAATGTTGTGTTACTGCAATAAGAAAGAAAAAACAACAGCCACAGATAATTCAGGACCTTGATGAAAGATAAAAAGACAAGATTTTCAAATGGTGATACCTAATATGGCATTCAGATTATAAGAACTGTATTGTTGAAGATTAAGAACCCACATTACTCATTGTAAATAAATTCATCAGCCATAATTGATGCTCTTGGGAGTTGTTTTTTCCCTACTGGAGCTGTTTTGTCCTGCGGTAAGATACCTCTTTCAGGACCAGGAGCAAGTATTCCTTAAGAAATACACACTTCTTAATGCATTCTGGCTTCTTACAATTGTATGTAATTTTCAGTGTGTCATGAGCAGAGCTCAACTGTGGTAACTATGAATCTTTGCCATTCAACTTAATTGAATACTTCTGCTAGATAACAATTCATTTATTTATTCATTAGATAGGCACTGGTGGGAAAGTGCATCTGTTAGCAATGCTTTCCAATTTACCTAAAGTACTTAAAAATATTTCATAATAAAAACACAATCCATAGAAAAAAAAATTTTATACCTTTGTGACTAAGAAAAAAATGTTTCTTTTACTTAGGTGGACCCAAAACAGCTACTGGAGGATGGCATAAGGAAGGAACTGGTAAAGCGAGTAGCTCTAGCCCTTCACAGGGGACTCATCTTTAATCCTAGAGCCAAGGTTTGCAACAGCTTGATCTGATTCTAATTTTTTGATGTCTCTTGGGTCTGATGGGACTTTTTATAATACTGCATTCTAGAAAACAATTTGTCATTTCTGTCCAGCTTTCCTTTTTTGCAAAGCATACTTTTAAATCTTCTTAAAGGTTACTTGGAATGCCTTTATTTGATACTAAAGTGAGTTTGTAAACAAAGAGCACAGAAAACTCAAAAACATGTTGCAAGTTTTATTGCCAAGTGTCCTATAGATCTGAAATGACAATTCTGTCTTTGTGATGGCTGATGTTTGATTCAGATTCTTGAGTTTTTCTTCTGATTCAATCAGTGCTACCAGTGAAGCCTAAAATAATCATTTAAATCATAAGGAAAAAATATTGAATAGAAGAATTACTTCAGATATCAAACAACCTTTGATAAATTTCTCAGTGCTTTTCAGTTCTGGCTGGAGCATAGTGAAATCCTCTAGAGGTTGTCATGTAAAGATATCTAGAAGCCTTATGCATTTTCTTCATATTCTGCCTGTTCACAGCTTTGTTTTTATTTGTTTGGTTTGGTTTTTTTTCCTGCAGCCAAGTGAACTGATGCCCAAACTGAAGGAAATGGCAGCCACAATGGATGGGTTCCATCGATCATTTGAATATATCCAGGATTATGTCAACATATATGGTTTAAAAATTTGGCAAGAGGAAGTGTCTCGCATCATTAACTACAACGTGGAACAGGAGTGCAATAACTTCTTAAGAACAAAGGTGCTAGCCAAAATCAAGAATGAGTCAAAAGTTGATGAATGTCTTGCCGCACTAATGTGGTAGTTACTGTGTAAAACACCTGCCCCTGGCTGCTTTTGAAGGATTTCAGCATCCCCACTACCCAGAGAGTGGTGGTGAATGGTGCCACATCCAGCTGGAGGCCAGTCACTACTGGTGTCCCCAGGGATCAGTGCTGGGCCCCATCCTGTTCAATATCTTTATTGATTATCTAGATGAGGGGATTGAGTCAGTCATCAGTAAATTTGCAGATGACACCAAGTTGGGCGCAGGTGTTGATCTGTTAGAGGGTAGAAGGGCTCTGCAGAGGGACCTTGACTGACTGGACAGATGAGCAGAGTCCAACAGGATGGCATTCAACAAATCCAAGTGCTGGTTGCTGCACTTTGGCCACAACAACCCCATGCAGAGCTACAGGCTGGGGTCAGAGTGGCTGGAGAGCAGCCAGACAGAAAGGGACCTAGGGGTAATGATTGACAGCTGGCTGAACATGAGCCAGCAGTGTGCCCAGGTGGCCAAGAAGGCCAATGGCATCTTGGCCTGCATCAGATAGTGTGGCCAGCAGTAGCAGGGAAGTCATTGTGCCCCTGTACTCAGTACTGGTTAGGCTACACCTTGAGTATTGTGTCTAGTTCTGGGCCCCTCAATTTAAGAAGGACATTGAGACTCTTGAATGTGTCCAGAGGAAGGCAACGAGGCTGGTGAGAGGCCTCAAGCACAAGCCCTATGAGGAGAAGCTGAGGGAGCTGGGGTTGCTTAGCCTGCAGAAGAGGAGGCTCAGGGGAGACCTTAACATTCTCTACAACTACCTGAAGGGTGGTTGTAGCCAGGTGGGGTTGGTCTCTTCTCCCAGGCAACGAGCAGTAGAACAACAGGACACAGTCTCAGGCTGCACCAGGGGAAGTTTAGGCTCGAGGTGAGGAGAAAGTTTTTCCCAGAGAGAGTTGTTAGCCATTGGAATGTGCTGCTCAGGGAGGTGGTGGAGTCACTGTCCCTGGAGGAGTTCAAAAAGGATTTGGACGTGGCACTTGCAGCCATGGTTTAGTAGTCATGAGGTGTTGGGTGACAGGTTAGACTTGATCTCTGAGGTCTTTTCCAACCTTATTGATTCTATGATTAGTTGTATGTAAGAAGAGCAAAGTCCCCCAGCAAAACATTTTAATATCTTTCCAGTGAATAATATCCTTCCTCTCTTTCTCAAAGGATACACAAAATCCTGCTGAGTCACAGCAGTCCTCTCTCTATGTATTGTTAGCCATCAGGAGGCAGGCTTAGAAAAGACTGCAGTAATTGCTGACAATTTTTGGTGGTATTTCACAAGTGATCAAGTGAACAGATCTTAAATTTAGCTAACTGTGGTAACAGGCTTTACTGCAGGAAGGAGCAGATGGAGTTCTCACCTGAGATGTAGGTAGTGCTCTCAACCTCCATACTTTTGCTTCCTCTTAGTCATAAGGCTCAGTCTTCTCTTGTGTTTTTTCTGTATTTATAGTGTTCTGCTGTGTGTCATTTACAGTAATGCTTTGGTGCACTACTTCTAAATTGAACAAAAGGAACACAAATTTTAAGTGAATTAAAAACATGCTACAGTAACACTGCAAATTAATCTAAGACTTCATATTTTTTTCAGATTCAAGACTGGCAAAGCATGTACCAGTCCACTCACATTCCTATACCAAAATTCACACCTGTGGATGAGTCTGTAACTTTTATTGGTCGGCTTTGTAGAGAAATCTTGAGGATCACAGACCCAAAGTAAGTACTGGATGTCACAAGCTGTATTTTGGTGCCGTGCATTGAATTGCTCCAAATCTACCGTATGCAAACGAAATGTACAACAAATAGTGTTTTCTTAGCTGTAATACCACCATCATTATGTAAAACTAAATTTAGCTGTGCATGTGAAAAACTAGTCTAGAAAAAGTTGTGATTTGTCTGAGAAAGGTAAAGAGAGGAAAGTAACCAGAGAAGGGTTGACAGTAGCTTGTGGAGAGAGGTGCGATTCAACATCGCCAAAGATACTGAGACAGTCTGTCTAATATCTACCTGTATAAGGCAGCTCATTGCTCAGAGTATCCCTGAAACTGGCTGCAGTTTATTCTGAAATATTTATTTTCTTAAATTTTATTGCAGAACCACATGTTACATTGACCAAATGAACACCTGGTATGATGTCAAAACACATCAGGAAGTAACCAACAGTCGTCTCTTCTCAGAGATCCAAGATACTTTAGGTACCTTTGGTCTCAATGGTTTAGACAGGCTGCTGTGTTTCATGATTGTAAAGGAGCTGCAGGTAATGTTTGAACTTTGATTTCTGAAGGTCATGAGGCTTTTATTGCTCAGTAACTCCTAGTCAAATAAACCTGGTAGTTTTTGAAATGGTAAATTGAAATCACAAACAATGTCAGAATTTCAGTTACTGATACAATTCTGACTTGGTAGTCCTGATGCTGTGCAAGATGACCTTTGGTTTGCAAGGAAAACCTTTTGAATGTGTATACTTAAAAGCTGATCTCAGCTCAACTTCTATTTTTCTGTCCAGATATTAATAAAGAATTAGATTATATGGGTATACCATGCTTTAAACAAGGTGTCAAATCTATGTAATGACTTTTTCCCCTAATTCCTCTATATGAAACCATGTTCTTTTCTGAGAAGAATCCAGTCCTAGCCTGGTTAAAGATTTTTTAAGGAAAATAAGTATTGATGAAGACAGTTCTTTCTCAAAAGGTGAATTAATACTTGTCTACAGTGGGTATCACATTTTGATGAGGGGAATCTGCTAATTATCCTAGCACTAATTAGCATAACTCAGAGAAACACAAAGCCTAACTACAGAATTCCTCAACAATCTGCCTGTGGATTTAGTATTTCCCTGCTCTTAATAACTATGGCTTTTGTACCACCAGGATTAAGCAAGAGTACATGTGTGATGATTTGACTTACCTATTTCTTTTGCTTAGAACTTCCTCAGTATGTTTCAGAAAACTATATTGCGTGACAGGACAGTGCAGGATACCTTAAAAGTACTTATGAATGCTGTCAGTCCTCTCAAAGGAATTATAGGTAAGTGCTTACTTGTTAAGATGGAAGAGAGCCATTGTCTTTGTACACTTGCATTCATTTCCCTTCTTACTTGTTCTTTTTTTTTAATGTGTCACCCTTTTTCCTTTCTCAGCAAATTCCAACAAGGTTTATTCAGCAGCAATTGCAAAGACTCAGAAGATCTGGACAGCATATTTAGACTCCATAATGAAAGTAGGTTTATGTGACTTAGTGATACACAGAGCTCCAGGTTCTTACATACACCGTTGTAAAATAAGCAGATTCAAGTATTATGTTGACCTGCAATTCTGTAACACCATAAGTGAAGCAGGCTTGAGTTTTTGAGAGCTGCTGAGCTTCATATATATAGACAGCTCACACTCCAGAAAGTGCTTAGCACTGAGATTCATACCTAATAGTTTGCCAGAAATGGAGTCTGGCACTAGAGACTTGGGAAGACTGAGTTAGTGCTCAGTAGTGGGAGCTCAGAGAATCCCAACAGTACCCTAGTGCTTGTGTTTGTAATGATACTGTGCCACCAGTGTTTTCAGAGTACTGTGGATGTTTATGTTACTGAAGAGAAGAGGAAAGGTCAGGGAAAGAAGGGGAAGGTTGACTGCAACCAGCCTCTCTGGTGGCTTTTACCTTTGCTATTGCTGATCTAGAAGTCTAGGGGGAGGTGGGGAAAAGAGCACAAGCATTCACTGAGGAGTGAAAAACAAGCAACTGAGCTTTTATACCAGGTATAAAATTGTACTTGTCTGTACTTGCTACCATGAATTGTGTGGAAGTGCTGTGACTGCTCTCCTCTGGCTACACTGTGCAGCTGGGGTCTTTCAGTTCTGACTGCAGGCAGTCTGAATCAGTGCCTGCTTATCCCAGGAAGAAATAGCTCCAGCCACAATATATGTCTCTGCTTTGGGCAGCCCTACAGAGGCTATTAGGTGAAATGAGGACTTTGGGTAATCAGTTTATACTGGTAATTGTTACTCATTTAGTTTTTCCTTAGTTTGACTTTGCTTTCAGTGTGACGCAATACCCTTTGCATTTTGTTTTTGTTTCAACAGGTTGGACAGATGCAGATTTTAAGGCAACAGATTACCAATGAATTAAATTATTCCTGCAGGTTTGACTCCAAGCATTTGGCTGCTGCTTTGGAAAATCTCAACAAGTAAGAAGCAAAATGTATCACAGTATCACTAAGGTTGGAAGAGACCGCGAAGATCATCGAGTCCAACCTGTCACCACAGACCCCATGACTAGACCATGGCACCAAGTGCCACATCCAATCCCCTCTTGAACACCTCCAGGGACGGTGACTCCACCACTTCCCTGGGCAGCCCATTCCAATGGTGAATGAAGAGCTGTGTGTATCACTGTGATGTAAATGTTATCAACTCAGTGAGCCTTAAAAACTAAATTATGGCAAAGTGTGGAGTCTGTCTTCAGACTGTTTTGTATTTTTGGTGATGAGTATTTGAATTAAAAATCAGTAGCTTGGCAAGTAATTTGTATGGACATGCTAATGGATAGCACAGCTTCTAATTGCATTTGGTTAGACCTGGAGTCACATTTGGATGAGAAGAACATGGCAAATGTGTGGTGCTGGGTTTTAAGTAAACACAACGTTTGTAAGAAGATATTCCTCAAAAAGGTGGTGGAGTCACTATCCCTGGAGGTGTTCAAAAAGGGATTGGATGTGGCACTTGAAGCCATGGTTTAGTAGTCATGAGGTGTTGGGCGATAGGTTGGACTTGATGATCTTTGAGGTCTTTTCCAACCTTATTGATTCTATGATTCTACTCTTGCTTGTAACCATTTACAGATTTTGCATCTTTGAAGGTTCTACATTAATATGATGTGGCATTAAATATGCATTTCATGATTTCCCTTTTTAGAGCAATACTGGCTGACATAGAAGCACATTATCAGAACCCATCACTGCCTTACCCTAAAGAAGACAACACGCTTTTGTATGAAATCACAGCATATCTGGAAGCAGCTGGCATTCACAATCCACTAAATAAGGTCAGGTTGCATTCCATGGCTAGGTAGAGTTTGCCTTTCCTATTTTAATTGATTATTAATGGAGGAAAAAAAACACATGGAAGAACTGTTTGTCTTTTTTCCCCTTCAGATCTACATAACAACAAAACGTCTGCCGTATTTTCCCACTGTCAACTTCCTGTTTCTCATTTCCCAGTTTCCAAAACTTCAGTACAACAGAAATTTAGGTATTGTATAAGTTGGCTGTCTTAATCTAATGAAAACTTACATGAAATTACCTGTAGAGGAGACAGCAAGGTCATCTGCTTATAAAGTACTTGATTTCTGACTTTAGTCCATCATGTCCAGGCAGGTTTGTTTATAGTATTGAAGCCAAATACAATGGAATAGGAAACAGAACCTGAACCCCTGGACTTTCTCGTTTCATCCTGTGCCTTAGTTAATGACATTAAGCCATTTGCTATGGAGGAAATGTTTGGGAGAAGGGTTGTTTTCGGATAGCTTGGGAAGGCTATGAAGATTTGCCTTTGTTTGAATTAGAGAAGGCTATGTTTAGTCTTTGACTCAGAAAAGAATGAAGGAGAGAAATTAGGCAGAATTTGGTTGGATGTGTTTAAATACTGTTTTGTTATTTTGACCTACTGTATGCCTTAATTACATGCATGCCAGTAGAAAATAAGCAATTAAGATGTGACACCTGTGCCTTCTGATAAACTAGATAACTTTGCTGTATAACGTAATAAACGTCTTTGCCTGCTTACATCTTGTCATGGGAGCTGTGCTCAAGGTGAATAGAACAACTATATTATAACAGAAATGTAACTCTTACATTAGTTTTTAATTTCCATGTGTGGGCAAGCAGAAAGGGAGGCACAGCAAAAATAATCAGGACGGTATATTGTATGTTTGTCTCTGCTATAAAGACTCTGTCCTGTTTTATGAACATGTTACAGGTTTTTTTCTGTGCAGGAGTGGTGTGCAAGCGGCCTGCTGATCAAATTGATTGGCTTCCTCTAGTTCTGGGACTCCTTACCTTGTTGAAACAGTTTCACTCAAGATACACAGAACAATTTCTTGCGCTGATCGGTCAGTTCATTCGTTCAACCATGGAGCAGTGCACGAGGTATCCATGCTTTCCTTTTCCCCAAAGTATCACCTCTGTGAAGAGAGCTTCAGCAGAATAATCGCTGGTTTTTCAGGGTGGTTTTTTCAGCAGAGTGTATTTGACATACCAAAAGACTTTACTAGATACAAGACTAAACCAGTTTCTTTTTGTAATGGAATCACATGATGCCTAGGGGAAATGGTGTTACTTGAAGGCTGGCATTTCCATGTGGTTTTGTGCAAATAACTGATGGTGGTTTAATTTTTAGTCAGAAGATACCAGAAATGCCTGCTGATGTAGTGGGCGCCCTCATGTTCCTGGAGGATTACATTCGCTACACTAAGTTACCCAGGAAGGTAAGAAAGAACTCTGTGTCTCCTGTTTGTAGCGCAGAGCAGGAGTCCTCTTCAGAGGAGCTCAGCCTTGGTTTATGCTGTGGTTAGGTACTAGCAGTCCGATCACATGTAGCTATGCAGGGATATGGCTTTCCCTTCCCTCCTTCCCTGTTCTGAAAGCCTGGGCTTGTAGAGAGACTTTATTTGGGGGCTAAATGCAGTCTATCTGCATTTGAGGATGATAAATTATTTTAGGTGCAGTATTAAAAATAAGTCAGAATCCCATTTGCTATAAGCTGTACCTGAGCAATTCTTGAATAAGCCATTTCCCAGTCAATCCAACTAAAAGAGAGACTCTTCCAGTCTTTCCCTTCTGGTTCACATCACAATGTAGCAGAAGGCCCTTGTCTCAGTCTTACAGCTGATGTATCTGGTACCTCTGCTTTGCCTGGCACTATATGGAGAAGCAGCAGAGGCTGTTGATGGTCCTCCAGTCTTACACACTACCCATAGTCACACCACTACCTCCCTGACCATGGTCTTCCTTATTCTCTCTCTTTGTGCACCAAGCATGAGCATATCCTAAAGCCGGGGTGGTTCAGGGTGACAGTGTTGTGTGCTTAAGGGACCCAATAATGAAGAAAATGCCTAACTGTGCCTTCTTGTTTGCTTCAGGTGGTTGAAGCACATGTGCCCAGCTTCCTTTTTGATGAATTCAGAACTGTTCTGTGAATATGGAGGAGAACCAAGGACTGTGGATGAGACAAGTACAGCTTTTCAGAGCTCTTTTCTGTGCTTTAGGGTGGTATCTGCAACCACCTCTCTGAAACGTAACCATCCCCTCTCATCTGTACTGTTTGCATCTCCCCCAGCTGGTGTACATCTTGTACTGCACAGTATAAATGCTGTATGTAATTGTTTATGCAGAAATCATTTCAGGTTTTCTGCTGAAGAGCTGCCTGTGGAAGTCTGACTTTTCTATCACAAATGAGCAATGCTAGTGGAAATAAAGGTGTTGGAGAGGTTGGCAGGACTTGGTTTTCCCTTTGTAAAGCAATGCTGCCTAGGCCTAGTCCTTCGTATGTTTGGGAACAGGTTTCATGTTCCATCACCTTTCCAGGGAGTGAGGTGAAGCTGGCCATGCTGCAGCTTCCCTCCTCCTTGCTGCTCCTGAAGAGAGAAGTGATGTTTGCTGTAGTCCAGGCCCCAGGATCACCACCACTTTTCACAGAGAATTTAGTGGTTTCATGCAGACACCTGCCCACTCTCCCTGCACCCAGGGGTGCATCCCCCCAGCTCCTATAGTACCCACATTGGTTAAATATGTTCCCCAACCTCCTCCTCTGCTGAAGGTATGGCTACTGTCTGTGGGCTCCAGCACTCCTGAGCATTGTTGCTTCACCTATTCCTGATTCAAGTTGTGCAAAAGCTGAGCCTGTGTCCCAGTAACTCGTTTTTCAGCAGGAAGGACTTTATCTCCTGCACTCAGTGGCTGTGACTGGCTTGTTCAGGAGTACAGTCCTTCCCCCCACCAAAGGAAGAGGCTTGCCCAATGGCCATGTCCTTGTCCATGCAAGAGCTTTGGCATGTTCATGCCAGCTAAGCTGCCCTGCTGCCAGCCACTGCCCTTCTCCCTCCAAGTGTGATAACTGCACCCACACTGAGTGGCCAGCATTTTGCTTCAGGCAGCCCTGACAAGGAGGCCTGGCTCAAACAGCCCTACTACGCAAACCGCAAGAACCACATGAGGCTACATTTTCCTTGCAACTAAGGAAATTAAGAACAAACCAGTAGTGTGCTTTCAAGAGAATTCTCAGTTCCCATTCTGGCATGACAGAAAAGACCCAGCATATTTATTCTACCTCTACATTTGACAGTGGCACACAGTGTGGTCTCAGCATCATGATCCATTGCTTAACTGGTTAACCAGGCCCAAAAGGTTCATTAGCTGGCATCAGCTAAGTGCAAGACTCAGAGCCAGACCTGCCCAGGGCACATTTCTTTTGCCTGCCTGTTAACAGGGCATTTGAAATGCCTTCCATAACTCCAGACAGTAATCTCCACCACAACTCTTCCAGCGGTAAAAAAAAGATGTCTGGGTGCAGGACTCCCTGGCACTGCACACTCCCCAGCACTGCAATGGCTGTACCAGGATAAAAGATTATGAATTCTCACACATCTCACTGGCTGAATGGCACAGGACTTTTAAGGCTGAGGTTACACGCTAGGTTAATGCAGACAGAACTTCATTTCTGCATGCTCATGTCTTCTTCAAATGCTGTGTTCTTCTCTGGTTTGCATTTAGCAAATGAGCACTAACCACCTTCATTTACTCATCCAAATATAACCAAATAAAATCAGGCTCATCCTTCCTACAGGATGAGGATGGTCCTTAAAAACAAGGACATTTGTAAGGCATGCAGCTCCCCAAAGCATGGTCCCAGGGCACTGAAAGAGTCTCTTCAGCAGTATCAGGCAGCGATGACTGGCAGAGCAGTTCTCTGAGGGGAGAAATGCCTTCCTGGAACAGGCTTTAATTTATCTGATTGTAAAATGGGGTGTGACAAATACAGTAACTGACAGGTACTGTGCAGGCACAGAATGATGGAGCAGAATGACGCTGAGCGATGCTGACATGGCAAGACACATGAAAACCACAGACCTCTGATGCAAATGCCCCAAGCTGGGCTTGCAAATAACATCTATATGCACTATCTGTTTCCAGATGTCCTTCACAGGACATAACAACTCCTGAAGAAGATGAAAAGTGCAGACACCAAATACATTACTGAGAGACAGAGTGGCTCCATTTGTCTTCTATAGCAATTAGCCAGCTACTCTGTGTACAAAGGAAAACAGTAAGTCAATGACCAGTTTCCCCTGCCAAGAATTACCTGAAGTTACCGAGTCACCCTATGGCCAAGCCTGAACCACAGCAGTGCTGCTTTGCAGTTCACAGTTGACAGAAATGGAGGCAACTGGAGCTGAAAACTCAGGTACTGGATCTGATTCCCGCCTGGTGTTGGCAGGAGAGAGTGAGACCTTGGAAAAAAGTGCAATACAGCAATACAGACAGCAGTCATTAGTCAGAAAGGCTTTCTGGCACAGGGAGGGAAGCACAAGTGACCCCTGGCAACCCAAGGCCACCTGCAACAGAAGCTTCTCCCACCTCCTATTGATCCACAGTTGGAAGAGGAAACTCACCCTGAGAAAGTGGTATAAGGCTCAAGGTTCACAGAAACATTTCTGAGCGCTGGAAGTGGCAACAAGAGCTCAAGAGAAGATGGAGGTGGGGACATTTGAGGTTTCCTGCACACAAAGGTATCTCATCTCAAATGCTTGAGGAATTCACATGCCTACAACAGGATGTGCATCAAAATGCAATCAAAAAAATGCATTTCAATCCACTCTCCAACAAGCAGAGTAAAAATTAGCCAAGATCAAAGCACATCAGCCACATTCTCAAAATAGCAATCAATTTCTTGCTACCAGTATCCTCTTCTGCAGAGTTTCTTTCAGCAGATATGAGGACAAAGTACTTGATAAAATGGCCACTGTTCTGTCCTGGCAAACACAGAGGCAGCAAATATCATAAGTCATAAGGAAGATGGTAAAGCTTCATAACCTAGAACCTTAGTAACAGGTTTTTATTTATAATGAAATATAGGTGAGGGATATGTTTATGCTCTACTTCCCACACAAAAGCTACATGAGCCATTTGCTACTGTGACTCAGCACTGTGCTCAGGAAGCCCCATGTGCACATTTAGGCCCAGGATCTCACTACTCACACCTTCATAAAACATGTCAGGACCCATCTTGTGATGTAGGAACCAGTGTGGCACACAAAAAAGCTCACACCCAAAACAGGGCAGTCTGATCCACCCAGTGCTGGCAGTAATCCCTGCTCCATGCTAATCACCTTCCCCTTCTGAACATGGTACCAGCAAAGGCCCAACACTTCACTCTGCAGGCTCTCTTGACCCTGCCCGAAGCATAACTAGCTCCTGCTCTGCCATGTATCAGTTGGTGCAAAGCCTCATTTTGTGCAGAATTGTGGGGTTTCACTTTAACCTTTCATTAACAATTTCCAACATCCCATTTCACCTTTTTGACTGCTGCTGAAAACTGAGTGGCATCTTGCAGAGGACCAGTCATGGTGATTCCAGGACACTCAACAGCTAGGTTCCACCATCAGGATTATATTCCCTATTTATGTTACTTTGTTTACATTACAGGTGGGTTTCAGTTACTACTTAAAACAGCCCATCAGCTTTTATTTTCAATGCCTTGAATAACTTTATCTCAGCAAACTGTCATGCTGCCGTTCACAACACACAGCACAGGAGCTGGCACAGCTCTTTGGAGCTCCACAGGGAACAATTAAGGAACTGCTGACACTATTTTCCCATGTAGTAATGTCATGCTGAGCAAGCCAGAATTCCAGGATGCATAATTTATCAACTGCCTGTATTTATGCTGGATTGAAGGGATTTCGCCTCTGTCCTAGAATACAAAACGTGGTTCCAGAGAGCAAAATGCAATCACTGTGGGCCAACCACAAATTACTGCTCTACTGATGCAAAACCAACTCCTCACCTATGAACATGCCTCCAGATCACCAGACTCGCAGAGAACACAACTACAGTTTCCTCTTTCCACCCCATCACCAGCACCATGTCACCACCTGTGACCTCATTACTATGTATTGCTGCTTCTCTTGTTGCTTCTGCTGTTAGCTGTCACGGGTCCTGGTATCTAGGGATGAGCACTCACACACGAGGCACATATGCCCACAACACTTAGCAAGCACACTGCTGAGGATAGAGGATGGCATTGAATTATGCTGTGTGAAAATCCTTAGAACTAACCTCTTCAGAGTTGCAGATACGTAGTTGACGCAGCCTGTGAGTTGTCTGTGTGCTGTGATCTGCTGAGGTTCTGAATCATACCTGTGCCTCCTCTTTCCTTGTATATCGCAGAATACGTCCAGTTGGAAGAGACGTCAAAGATCATGCAGCTGTCCCTTTGGTGCACACAGGTGCAGAAAATTAAAACAAGAACTCTTAGAGACCACTGCATACTTTAGCTAGCAATGTGAGATTCCATTTTATCCATGGGCATTGCCCACTTACCGACAACTTTACCCTTCTTACTCTCACATGGCTCAAAAAACTGCTTCTTTCATGACTTCCCCTTCACCCCCCAACCTCCCTACGTCCTCAAGAAAAACACTGCAGCCAGGGACTACAGAACACAGCCTGAAATTCTGCCCTGAGATTTTCTTTCACCAGGGCAAAGAGCTGCTGCGCGCTACTGACTAGCTGGAGCAGAAGCCCAGCCAATGCTATTACCCAAGCCTAACCCATCAGTAATTTCAGATTAGAAGTCCACACCCTGTGTCAAAATGATCCCAGTTTGTTTGATAGTTCTGCAAGGATGTAACCATTTCATGAGTTGCTTTTCCCCACACATACACACAAGATTTTTCACTCTCCCGTGGTAATTTCCAACATGTGATCTTTACCCTCCTCATCAAGACACTTAACAAGGCACTGGGTTCAAGAAAAGCAAAGCAGATCCTACATATGCAAATGTAAGCAGAGTGGTATTTCCTGATAAATCAGAGCCTAACAAAGCTCATTAAGGAGAGATACACAACAAAAAATCCACAGATATCATAACTTTTATTTAAGTTAGCTGAGGATGTGTATTTGGCTCAGGACTATTCATCCTTGACTTAAAAAGAGATTGACTGTAAATAATACTAAAAAAAAATATATATATAGAAAAGGTAAGAGCAATCCCCATTTTCACAATTGTCACAAACTTTGGAAACACTTTTATCACTTCTGCAAACTTTGCATACCCTTAAAGGGGCACAGTTTGGTTGCCATACACAATGATATTTGAAAACATTAGTACTTTACCCTGAAGTTTAACCACAGACATGCTCCAGCTGCATGTAATTGCCAGAGGGTTATCAAAAGTGGTAATGGTTAGAAAAATAGACAAAATACTTTTGCTTCTGGAACAGAACAGGTCATTTGAAGTAGCTGTCAAATAAAGGCTCAAAAAACCTCTCCACAGAATTTTTTTGTTTTCACAGTCAAACATTCGATGGATGTTTATATACAGCTTATGCAATCTGTCATTTTCAAGATGTAGTCAAAGTTGTGCCAGTACAGGAAAAAAACAAATTGAAAACAAAAATAAAAATCAATCTGCTCCTGCTCTCTAAACTGCTGGCTGCTCCAACGTGGGGTTGTTCAGGCAAGCCAGGAGAGGAGCCGCACTGCGATACACAAAGCGATCGTAAGAAGGGTATGGAAAAATGAAAATACACGCGATGAAAGGAAAGCATAGTGGTAAAGGGAACATGGAGGGAAACAGTGACCAAGAGTGACTTCTACAGGACAAAAAAACCCCACATCCCAAGTATTAAAAGGACACTTTTGTGGTACTTGCCACGAGTCAGAAGTAGTAATAGTAAAGATTACACTGTCTGCTGGAGACAGCCTGGAGCGAATTTGTTTCAGTGAACGTGGTTTGTTGCTGTGCTTCAGTTCATGGCAGTGCTATGGCTTCAATTGCACATACACACCAAGTAAACCTGAACAACCCCCAAAGATTTTAAAAGGGAGTGAGCTAGAACGAAAGTTTCAAACACCTCTGCTTTCAGTACCTGAGTGCTATGCAGTAGCCAACAAAACTATGGTTTGGTACTTGTTTAAATTAATCCTACTGTAAAGAATGATCTCAGAAGAGCAACATGGCACTTACAACAGTGACAGAAGTTAAAGATACGGTGCTACTTCAAGATCTGAAATCCTTTAGAGTGTCCTTTTAAGTGCCTGTAGACTAGTATCTTAGCTGTAACTGAAAAAGAACAGTGGCAAATCCTAATGGAATAAGCCAAACCAAGAATGTTAAAGTCTTTCACAGTAATGAAGAAACAGTCTATGGAACTACTGAATGGGACAAAAAAAGCATGAAGGATAATAGCAGCATATGGTTTACAGTTTTCACTTTTCAGTTTATTAATGTTAGTGGTGCACTCAGCAATGGATGAAGCAAGGAATGAAATTCTGACAAAACTGGCAATTATCTACCACATGTCGACACTTAATGATGGTCCTTGTAAACAGCTAACTCCTTTTTTAACTTTACTTACAAAGAAGATACTATTTACATATAATATATATGTATATAACCACAAACCCAAAATTAAGTCAAATCCTCATCAAGGAAATTGCATTCTGAAGAAAATAAAACATAATACAATATTAAATAGCACATGTCCAAAGATTTTGAAGGCATCACGATTTTCTTCCTCCAGTCATTCCCCCTGGATTTTAATAGACTAAATGCTTCATTTCAGAGTAAATAAGTGGAAATATTATGGAACAGCTCCGGTAAAGAATAGCTCCACTACTGAAAAATGCTCGAGGCATGGTGATCCAGGACTCTGACTTAAAGCAGAAATAAACAGCATATAATGCCACAGCAAAGAAGTGGCCAATCAGTACCATTGGTTTGGGAGATAACCTGTGTTGAAAAGAAAGAGATAAATCATGTAAATAAATATAATCAGACAGTACTGACAAATTTTCAGTTTGCAAGCAGAGATGGCCACTTTAGGTAACACACAGCCTGCCTTCCCCTTTAGGCTGCTCTGATTCTGCCATCTCAACTGAAGAATACAAATGTGCTTGTTCTGGAGCTGCTATACAGCCTCTATTCCTCCCTACAGCACAGCCAACACACACTGCTGCTTCCTCTTTGTTTCTCATAATCTGCACCTGCCTTTAGCAACTCCAAGGGGTTACTCTCAACAGGCTCCGTCAGTTTCAGCTCTCATTCCAAAAAGGGAGAAACATTCTCACGTGCTCAGAATATTATGATTTGTTGTGCATTCAGTGGTTTCTGAGAAGGTACAGATTTCCCTGTTCCTTATGTTCTTTCATGGGAGACCTCTCTCTTATGGGAGACTTTGCTCAACTTGCCAAGCATGAAATGTCTTCTCCACCTCATCTGCTAGTCTGGACCCCTCCACCTCATTCAAACTCCCCTGCCACCTACATGAACTTTTCTTCAGCTTTTAGTGGCAATTTTAACAAAGGTAAAAAAGAGTCAACATTTAAAGTCAAAGCTTCTAACAAAGCTCCAACCTTCAGTATAATCCTAAAAATATAAGCTGATGGAGCTGACAGACTGGGAGCAAAGTAGATCCTCACAGAGGCTCACAAAGCTTGACCCAGTTCACATAAACCATTACCAGTGCACTGAACTTACACAGATAGCAGTCCAACAGGACCCGAGACACATTCTCCACCAAGTCTGAAGTAATGGAAACAAGCTTTCTTCAGCTGATGCAAGGAATCTGCAAAATTAATGACAATGACTCAACAAATATATTCAACATTTAAAAACCTTCTCAACATACACAACAGTGACACTAAATTGAGTTTTCTGTTGAATTCAGTTGGATTTTGAGCTAGTTTTATTTTGGTAAGTAGTCTTACAGAATATCTACATCTTTTTGAACTACCTGACACAAGAACAAGTGACTTCTGTTTTCAACTTTGTTCATGGGGTTTTGTTTGTTTGTTTTTAGTACGAATTCCAGACTTACATTCACATTCTATAAACTCAGTTTACATAACACAAAGCAGCTAGGCAGAGAACACAAGATAACTCATTAAAATCTTTTGATTGATGTATATTTTTTATATGTATCAATATACATGCACACAAACATGCAGGCATTTGGTCATATACATTCCCTCCCCAGGAATTAGATTTCAAGTTGTAATTAATCAACAGTTATCTTTAAAATATATTTACCATCTGTGGCAGCAAAGAGTTCATAAAGTGCCTGGGCAAGAACATTCACTACAAAAGAATGAGATTTTTTCTTGACCAGTAAAATGTTCTTTTTGCCTAAGAAGGGAAAAAAAAACCACAAATGTATTTCTGTCAGTAAATGCAGAAGAGCATTCAAAAAATTGCCAAAGAGGTGGTAAGAATCACACTTGTGAAAACAGAGTGGATTTAGTGATAGGCTAGAGCAGTTCCAAGCTAGGGCATGAAGGAGTTTTGGAAACCTGTCAAACAAGTTATGTAGGCTCCTTACACCAAATATAGGTGGGAAAAAAAGGTAGTTCCAGGGTGTGCTCCATCTCATCCTACAGTAGGTGGCTGGGGTAGGTCATAAACTTGAGGAGTAACATGCACTTAGTTCTCCCTGTTGACAAATTAGGAAATAACTGAAAGTTCAGTGTGACCGGCTGCGATGAGATGCAAGTATCTGTATTTGGTTAGGTAAGTCCTGCACTGTCCTGACGTTCAGGGTCTGTCTCGCTGCTTCCCAAATTTTAAATACATCTTTTATGGGCTAACAGAACCACAGAAACATTCAGGTTAGAAAAGACCCTCAGGATCACCAAGTCCAACCCAGAACCCTCCTCTGCAAGCTTCACCCTTAAACAATATCCCCAAGCGCGCCACATCCAAACCACCTTTAAACACACCCAGGCTTGGTGACTCCACCACCTCCCTGGGCAGCACATTCCATTGCCTGACCACTCTTGCTGGGAAAAATTTCTTCCTACTGTCCAGTCTAACCCTGCCCTGCTGCAGCTTGAGACCTTTCCCTCTTGTTCTATCACTAATTACCTGTGAGAACAATCATTGATGTGCAGTCTATATTTCAACTGTAGTTTAGCCAAGACAATATTCCTAACAAAATTAAAAGCAGTAAAGAGTAACTGAAAGATCTTATTATCTACTAATCTCACTGAAAAAATAAACCTAATACTAACACTGACGCTGATGATTCCTGGGTACAAAGGGTGTCTACTAACGGTGAGATTAATGCAGTAGTCAAGAGGCTAGTGGAGCATTGAGATGTGTCTTGAAAACACTCACACAAGTGTAACAGTCTGAACCCATCCCATTTAAGATCCACCTACACTACACTACCTAGTATGGGAATATCAGGCTGTACCAGCAAGGCATGCTGACCAGACAGAGCACACTCATCTCCTTAAGCAAAAGGCAACAGGTCAGTAAGCACAGTTTTGAATCTGCCTTTTGCCACACAGCCACAGCACTCCTGAATTGTAGCTCTGAAGTAAATAGCCAACACAAAGTCTTGAAAACTGCTGTGCCTCACTAATAACTGAGATGTCCCTGAGGTGCATAAAACTTAAGCGTGTGTCATGAAATTGAAGCAAAGGCTGCCCAATGTAAGTTTGAAATAAAGCATCACCTTAAGAATGTCAGAATCTTCATAAAGGTCTGGGATATCCTGGAGTAAACTTCTCCATATTTTAATATCATTTAAAATAACACTCATTCCTCCACCAGTCAGAGGGTGTCTTATATTATATGCATCTCCTAATAGGAGAACACCTAGGTAGAAGAGAAAAATGAATGGGCTAATGCACAGCCATTACATAATCTCAGAAATCAAACCATCTATTTATATTGTTTTCAAATCAAACTTACTAAGAATTTGTTACTACTATAAAATGAGTAACAACTAAAAATTTAAAAAAAAGGAAACAGACATAAGGAAAAAAAGCCCCAAAGAAACTATCAGCTGTCCTTAAATTAACAGGCTTAAAAAGACTTTAAGATCAAGGTTAAATATTTTTTTCCTTATAGGTATCCCTGTGTGTCAAAGGACACAAACACAGGAGCACATTATAAGGTAATTTCTTTCCCTTTTTCATCAAGTTTTTCTTAGAAAGACCACGCTTGTATAAGCTTCAGCAACTGAGTGATTTAAGCTTAAAAACACAGCGGGCACTGATTTGAAGTCTGGCGTCCAATACCCATATTCCAGGTAAACCATGCCCAAGGTACAGATTGTCAAATTATAATGTTTCATAGAAGAATAACAAGACAGGTGTACTGAACAACAAATACACATCTGTGACAACAAAGCCATGAGAATTCTACAATGCCTTTTCCCCCTGTTTTTATTTCATAAGGCACACCTTTTTTGTTCACAGCTGAAGGAGGCAAGAAGCTGGCTGGCATAGTCCTTAGACGATCATTCTGAACTGCTATCAAGAACTGTTCCTTCAAGTGATCTGCAATAACCAAAGATTTTCATTACACTGCTTGGGAGTCTAAAACAATTTGCACACAACCCACTTTAACCTCTTCTTACAGACATAATCCTTCTGAATTGATAAACTCATGGATGTGTGCCAAACAGGCTGCTATGTGATGTGGAATCGAAGGCGGCTGCCTGGCTACCGCACACACGGAAAAAGCCCTCACAGTTCCATGGATTCAGTAAGATCTGCCTTTTTTTGGAACATTTAATTGCAACAATTAAGGATGGGAAACTTTCTAGACTTACCAGGTAATTGTGGATGAATATTTGTAATCAGGTATTCTTTTAAATTTTTTGGCATTTCCCCTCGAATATCTACAAGGACCCGAGTCTCAGTTGAAGAAATCTGATAGATTAGTACTGGACTAGTTTTAGCTAAAACAAGTTCAGCATAATTAGCTTTGAACTGTGGTGCATCCTTAAAAATAAAAAGATGGGGGAGAAAAATGGAGATTGATTAATGAAAGACATTCAACTTCAGATACATGAAACCATTTTCTGAAATACTTGGAAATAAAATCCTACATGAGCTTAAGGCTGTGTTACTTTTCTCTTTACATGAACAAGAGAAGTGTTTTCAAAACCAAAGTTTGGAACTTCAGTGTAGGTACAATTCTTTTGGCAATGCTTTTTAATGTTGACTAGAGTATATGTTAAGTTACACATTTCATTTGACTCTCTCGCTAATGTTTAACACATGCAACTGAAGAATCTGTTATGTGTTCAATGCAGTAGCTTTTGGTAAGATCTCTTTGTTTTCTTTCCACAAAAAAAGTGGTGGGAGAAAAAGAAACACACTAGTCTGTATCCACATCAATGCAGATACCAACTGAGGAAGAATCAATAGAATAGAATAGAATAGAATAGAATAGAATAGAATAGAATAGAATAGAATAGAATAGACCAGGTTGGAAGAGACCTTCAAGATCATGGCGTTCAACCCATCAACCAATCCAACCCACCTAAACAACTACACCATGGCACCAAGCACCCCATCAAGTCTCCAATCATAGGGTCCTACCTATGTCTTAGGCAAATTTCCACGAGCAGAGAAACAGGAGGCACTTGGGTAGTGGTAACCAGGTTAGGGACCCAAAAGGACTGAAATCACTCCAAGCCAATGCTCCTAGTTCAGTGAAATTCTATAGGTTTTGTACCCTCTCCCTTAATTGTTTCTGCTGTCAACGCACTAGTTAATGCAGTAGAGAACAAGACCCAGTCAGGATTTCTAACTGGATTCTCTAACTACTCAGGTACCAATTTGGAATCCCACTTTCTCTTGAAGTTTCTAGGACCTGAAGGTATGTTGTTCAACTGAGATTAACACCATACTTCACTCTTAAAAGCAGAAATCTAACTTTTAACAATATCTACTTAAAACCAAACACAGCCACACAAACCCCCCAAACTGGCTCACACTTTTTAAGTGTTTAAAGAGTTGAAAAGCTGCTCTGTAATATGTACCAAACGTGTTGTCTAACACAGCAAGTTTTGGCTGTCCTAGAGCTGGGACGAGAGTACGCATCAATAATTTGAGAGTTAAAAAACACAGACCTCAGAGGGGTGTCCCTCCTCAGAGGGACACAGAAATTGATAGAACAGCTGGATAAACATCTAAAAACATAGTTCTATTATCTAAAAACATCCTTTCTGTGGAGAAAAAATAATGAACAATCTAGTGAAATTCAGACACCCATTAAGCAGCAGTAACATAGTGGCTTACAGATGATTATGCATAAAAGTTACCTTCAAAATGCAACCAACAAAATGGGATGAAACTGTAACTTTGTTGGAGACCAAGTTTTTTCTAAACTTGGAGAAAAGCCCATCAGCTACAACAGTAAGTGGTGCATGAAGTTCCTGCAGCATAAAAAAAGAATAGGAAAAGCTATGACGTTTTCAACTGTGCTTCAGAACAGGGGGAAACCACTCCCCCAAGCTCTCATTTTCCATTGTATTTCAGGCATCCTACAAAACAATAAACATATTATATATGTGGTCTGTGATCTTCTTACAGCTAAGAAATACAGTCTTTTTTTGCCTTCCTCGTATTCATATTTAACTCTATTGCCTCTAAAAGTTGATCTAACAACATACTTTGGCTTTTTTTAGACATGCATTCATGTAACTGTGGAGACTGTGTAGGAACCTGGGTTAAGAAAAGACAAGAAAGCAGAGTAGCTGCTCCTTTCCACCTATCATACCCTTCAGAAGAAAAAAGAAAACAGTGAAGAAATTTTAAATTAAAGAACTGTCCATAAGGAACTAACCAAACACAAAGCCAAGCTCTAATAATCAGAAATGCAGTAATGATACCAAGACCTTTTAAAAAAGTTTCTCAGTACACTTAGACACTTTTTGTTCTGACAGTTCCTATGTCAAAATGCAAAATGGAATCTAAGTGAACAGATTAGGTTCAGCTTGAACATATGCACAAATTCCAAATGTGTCACACAGATTGTTCACTAACATAAGCAAATTATGCTGACTACTAAAATATGTACTTAAATACTCTTACAGCAATATAACAATGTTGTTATATTAGAAAGCATTTAGAGGTAGGTGTTTCCTTCTGGATACAGCTTTCTCAGTGTCAGTATATTCAGTGACTTAACTGCAAATGGCTATAGATTAGTACTGAGCACTAGTCCTTGGCATCTGGTGAGCCAGCATGTGAGAGGGCTCCTCTGCAAGCAGCTATCTTCTGCACAGGAATGGACTCCATCACTTGTGTCACACAATCCTTACATTTTTTACTGTGTGAAGTCAGACAATCAGATGAGGGTAGAGCTGAACAAAATAATGTTTAAGGTGTCTGAGCTTATTTATAGAAGTCAACTCCTGCATATGGGTACTAAACCTCTTTCTTATGGATTCCTGCCTCAGGTGAGTCCAAGCTCTAATTATTCCTGCAATTAGAGCAAAAACACCTGCCCATATGGGTTCTCTGATGCCTAATAAGCTGAACACTCATGCTACAGTTTTTCCACAGTCCACGTACTAAAACCTTTACTCAGCTACCTGGTTTTGATAAATTTGGTAAGTTGAGCTCTAGCACACTGACTAATCTGAACCTCATTTGAGAGATAAAGATCTCAAGGTAATTTAGTAAACAACAGGGATGGAGAAAAGAGGAAAACTCAGAGATCAGCTTCCTTTCTTTATGAAAGCAGTCTAAGGAATGTAAACAGGCTTTGGGTTTGGGGTTTTATTTCCCTAAGTAGCTTCCCAGCTGTAAAAAGTGATAGGTAGAGAAACACAGTTAGTAAGAAATGTTTAGTTCTTACACTGGGTTTCTAAAATCAAAGGAGATCTAGGTCAGCTCTTTCCAGCTACAGTACTTCAGGGTTCAGAGCAAAACATGATTTGTTTATCTCCACTATATAGATAGGAAGCTCAAGGCCTTATGAACAACATCCATGCTCTAAGGAAAGATGCAGTCTAAAACACTGGCTAATCTTCTGTTGGTCAAGTAAGTCTCAGTTAACATTACAACATCCAAAAGTGCATAAAACTTAAATATCAAAGCAAAACATGCACTACCTCCCTCCACTCTCCAAAAATACCCCCCAAAAAAACTCTTTCCTGCATTGCTGGAGCTGGGAAAAAAAGCCCCAACAAACCATCCCCTCAAAACCCTCCTCCTCTCTAAACTCCTTATCTTCCAGTACCCATGAGTGATTTAATTCTAATAGGTATTTATTCTTTTATGTGATGTGCAAGACAAAGGACCAGGACTGGGAACTCACCCTTCCTCCAGCTGCCTCAAGAGGGGTCAAGGATGTTATTTCCACTCAGCTCTCTCACAGCTTCCTACTTAATAGCATTCTGCCATCAAGAGGGCTGAAAAGCCATTTGTCTGAGGAGGGTCTAAAATATCTCCCACATCTAGGTCAAGTATTTTAAAGAGGTTTCTTATATATGGTTTTATATCACCATTTCCATTTCTAAATGACCTAAAGATGAGAGATTTTATTAGCAATGCTCAGAGCAGGATCTTCCAGCTACTCAGGAACTTCTGCAGTCTTGTATGGATGGAGAGAACAGGCAGGAGACTCTTGTCTTCCCCATGAGAGCACATGTGAATGTTCTGGCTACATAACTTTGGGCAGCAAATGAATTCTTAAGTCAGCAAAGAAGGAGATTACAAATTTGGCTTTTCTATATGTGACAGTTTAGGCTGTGCCTTTAAGAAAAGGATAGCTGCAGAACTCTCTAGCTGAATGTTTGGGTGTAAAATGGAAAACAAAGATTAATTCTAAATGAATTTCATTGGTCAGATGTGAGATGTACCATAGCAAATATCTCTAATATTCTTTCTCTCACTCACTCCAGCTTCAGTCTGTCTGTCTTTTGTTTCTTGGCCAGAATGCATGCCGCTGACCCTGGGCTGAAATTGATAAGAAAACTAAATTTTTAACAACTGCTTTGAGCTAACAAATTTCCCTTAATATCTTTTTCTCTCTCTTTCTCCTTTTTGTCTAATTAACTGGAGGGGAAAGGGAAGGGGGAGAGAGGCTGGGGGGAACCCGAGGTGGGATCCTCCTGTGAGGGGGATTTTGTTGTGTTATTTCCTGTAAATTCTTGTATAATATTGTAAATACTGTATATTTTGTATATATTCATTGCATTTCACTATTGCTTGTAAAATACAGCCTTCATTCGCTTCTCCGACTGGGTTATCTGTGCTTTATGTGGGTGGGGGTAGATTAAACCATCTCACCACCACACTATAGAATAGGCAGTATATGCAGAACCTCAGCACACAGATTCCACCCAGACTGGTCTTTCATAAACGTTTGAAGTTCATACTGTTTCACAGCATTTAGCCAGCAGTTGAGCATTAGTTGAGCCAAAGAACACGAACTGAACCAGTGATACAACTAAAACAGGCCAGAAGTCTCCTTCACTGATCCAAGAACTGACTGGACAGATCTTTCCCTTTGAACAGGCACCTGTCCTCTTTTCAGACACCTCAGCCAATGGTGGAATATGTAGAAATGCAGACTATCACACACAGGCAAAACACAGATCTTAAAATACTGGGGGTTTTTCCACCAGTAACTCTCAAAAGACTTTAAACTCCCAATTCTGAAGTATCCAGAGACACTGAAAGCAGAAGCTGCACAGTAAGTTAATAACAAGAATTCTCATATGCCACGACTGTACCCATCAAAAAGTAATCTCCCTTTATTAAAGCTTTTGATTTCTGGACAGTTGCATTATTTCTGTACCCATGCTCCAAATACAGTTTTTAAAAAACTGTGTATATAGATATAGATATAGATATAGATATAGATATAGATATAGATATAGATATAGATATAGATATAAAAAAAAAATCAATCCTTGATTTGCTCAATAGTTTTTCAAAGACTGTAACAGACAACTGTCTTACCTTAGTGTCTCCAGTTTCTTTGTCCTTGTACTGGACACCCACAACACAGTCATCTTCCTCAAGCAGTTGCAGCACAGTCCCCTCAATGAATTTTGCACTGAAATAAAATGGAAGAGTTAGAACAGAATGAAAAGGGTTTATGATGTAACATTTCTCTTGACACAAAAGCCAAAACAGATTTTCACTGATCTTGTCCCTGTCAAAACAAACAATTTGTTTAAATTTGACAATTACGTGTTCTTGTCCACTTTCAGAAACCATATTAAACATCAAAAAGTGCCTGTCATGAGTTTCGGGTCATTACCATTTTGTTTGATACCTATTCCAAAATGGTTGTGCTTGTCTGAAACAAGTAGCAGAATCCCCAGCTGAGCTTCAGGCGCTCCACAGCCACGTGAGAGAAGCAGAGAGGAGTATGACATCTAATGGCCAGAAATCAGGCCATTGACTGAGTTATCCCTGCAAAATGGTGGGAAATGCAGACATTGCAGGTGAGACCTAGCTCAAAGCAGAATTTAGGAGCAAGACCCAAAGCAGCACTTCAGCACTTAATAATCTAACCTGTTCAGGACACAAGACATCTAACTTTTCACCTCAGGAATTCAGGAACAGTTCTGTTTTTATTTTTTCCTTTTGCTATTTATGCTTTTAAAGTTCTGCTTACATTGGGAGTTCAAACTGAGCATCCATCACTTCTACCTCCCAATCAGAGCTTTTTGGGGTTCAAAAATTAAATACCTGTAAACTTATATCCCTTGTTGGGTCTGAGATGTCAGGCCTGATCCCAGCAGTTCAGACTTAGCAGATTGAAATGGACACACTTTCTCCTTCACAAATATTTTCACACCCAAATGGAATTTCACAACTTGAAACAAAGAGCTTAAGTTCCACATGAGAATCCTGCAGTTTGATATTTTAATCTCTCAGAGGGAACATGAGCAACTGAATTCATGTCAATTCTATATGTGAGCCAGCACAGGAATTTCAAAACAGATTGTGATTGGCTAAACAGACAGGCTGACAGCACCAATACATGAATGTGTAGGTACGCTGGAAGAAACATCCACAGCAAGGGAGTGCAGCAACATCTCAGGTTAATACTAGGTGAATCAGAGTTCTGTGGATCCTATCAGCTTTAAATTTCTTCTGCAGTTGTCATTTCAGTTGCCAAAGTAAGTGTTCACTTAGTTTGATTCACACACTATAAAAATAATTAACTAATGATGACCTACCTCTTTCCTCTGCAAAAGCAATTTTACTAATCTGAAATAAATTAGTATTTCCTAATACTTATAATGAGGATCCATTAAGCAGCAATAATTATCCCCTATATTTTCACAACCTATGAGATGAAAACAAGGCCTCATGGTACTATTAAGAGTTTTTAATTTCTCCAGCACCTTAATCTAAAATGCATTTTTCTATGCTACATTTAAAACATAAACAAAATTAACACTGAAGACAAAGTGGGAAAACGGGAAAGCACTGAATTTCAGTCACAAACAGCTTTTGCAAGCTTCTGCTTCAACAACTCTGTACAGCTACTGGAGTTTACTGTGTAAATTGAGCAGGTGCTCAAATTTCACTGAACTTGAAGCCTCAAGAAGAAGCCTTTAGTTTTCATAGCTATTCACCACAGTTGTCTTTAATTTTAACCGTGCTACAGAGCCATAATCTTTCAGTGCTACTTTTAGTAATTCATATGATGTAACAGATGTGACAGGAAAAAGCAATTTTCCAGTTCAGAATTAAAAAGCATATAAGGCAAAAAGATGATAATACCACATTTACCATGTAAGAATTACTTAGGGGAAGGGGAAAAAACAACAACAAACAAATGACACTAAAAAAATCACCAACAACAAAACCCACCCCACAGAAAACAGCACCTAAAATCTGTTTTGATTCATTAAAGGTTTCCTTCTCATCTTTTGCATAAAAGGGAGAAAAAAATCCATTAATGAGGAAAGACCAAACACTAATTTATATTTCATTAGAAAGATGCCTTCAAGATTCTCGAACACTGAAGTTAATGACTGGAAAGAGCTACTTCCATTTAGTCTGCCTTTATAGTTATTTTGCTTGACTTCTTGCTATCAGAAGGAGCAGAACCATATGCAAATGTAAAAGCAGCTTTATTTCTGGCATCAGAGATAACATAAATGGAAGAAATATATGCTCATGACAGAAGGGTTGGACTAGATGTCCTTTAAAGTACTCTTGCAACCCAAACCATTCTATGATTCTAAGAAATTATATCAGACTTGCCACTTGTTTCTTGACCAAGGAAGTTCTATGCATTGCTCACTGAGAAGAGGTCACTTCTGGTAAAATGTCAAACCCTTCACCCTTGACTGTTCTCTCAGGCAGATGGACCAGTACCCTGCCTAATCTTTCAACTACAGGAATGCAGGCTTTAAATATTAACTTGTCCCAAAGGGTGAGGTAAGACGTAGAAAAGCCTGTCCACAGAAAACAGAGTAAGTAACTACAGCTGTTACTTTCTCTCAGTCTGGGCCATTGAAGCCCTCTGTGTTGGGACAGCGTGAAATGGTTAAGGAATGTCAGGGATGCTGGGAACAGTGCTTCTGAATCTTTGGATCCCACCTGGGCCCATTCACAAGGTGACTCACTTGGACTCTGCCATAGCTGCCCTTCGGAGACCCATGATGAACTGTCCATGATGAAAAGATCTTCCACTCGCCACGCAGCCATCCTCAGATGTGGGATAAGGAATTTCAACTTCCAAGTTGCTCTCTCTGTCATGGACTATGTAGCCATTTACTATTTGTGAATCTATACCTTCTACTGTATCTGCAAAATATGAACAAATAGATGAGTTTTTAAAAGTCTTTAAGCAAGCTTAATTAGGTATGAAGAGTATTTATTTACATGCAGTCCAATTTTCTTAATCAAAACACACATGCCTAAATATTTTCAAAAGGGAACACATTTAAATTCAAATATTAAAAGTAAATAATTCATTTCTTAATTTTCCCTGTAGGCATGCTTTCCTATGTACATAACTGAGTGTATCAACTGCTGTGTTAGAGATATATTTACATTCTGAAATTGACTCACCTTCAAGACCCAGGTCTTTAAGTGCCTTAAAGCCTCCAGGCTGCAACAATTCTCCAACGATCCTGTCAGGTTCTTTCAGATCTCTCTCTATCACAGTCACTCTTCTTCCATCTCTTGAGAGCACGGTGGCCAAGGAAGAACCAAAGACGCCTGACCCCACAATGATAACTTCCGGATCATACTGGGGTGATAATGTGGCATTTGGAACAGTCTCTGTCATACAGACCTCCGAAAACTTTACTTCTCTTTTACCCTTTTGAGAAGAAAGCAAACAAGGTTACACATGGCAATGCACCTGTACCATAACCTTGTCAGAGAGCAGACTTTGGACTGAGAGAGCATTGGTTGTTGGAGAGCATCTTCCCGTTTCATTTTGTCCCAAAATTACATCAGTCATATTGTGCAACACAAAAAATTCACAACACATTTCCAAACAAAATCAAGAAACTCACTTAAAACTACACTGCTGATCAAAGACAAACCACTAACATAGCCTCAGACTGAAAGTTAAGGTCCAGTAAAAGGCAACAAGCCAAGGCTGGTCTATAAAGTAATACACCAGTGCTTTCATATCAGTGAGCCACTACCACAAGGAGGCCTCAGCCCTTTCCTGTGAACAAAAAATTATCAGATTAACTGGAAAATGTATTCCTCTAATTAATTTTGCTGTAAATGAACCTACCTACCATAGGTAGTTTACTCAGCATGGAAAAGTGTCAGGAGAAGCAGCTACTTGGGAAGTGCTATAAAGAAGTGGTTCTGAGATGATAACTCAACAGTCAAAGTAAAATTACCATTCACCTACCATTCACCTACATTTAGAACTGTTAAGAATTGACATTCATCAGATTACTTATCAGTTAATACACAAACTGGTCTAAACTGGTACCTGAAGACCAGCTATATTACAGTATCTTCCCACGAGAACCTAATTACATACACTGCAAAGTGAAAAAAACTTAAAAGGGCAATTTCAGTGCAAACCTGCAAGTCATTTCTCCAGCTGGTAGACCAAAGAATAGAGTCCAATTCACTCTTACACAAATGCCTCAGCACTGACCATGCTAAAAATACAATTGCATCAGTGAAACAAATACCCAGAATAACACTGACACCAGAATTTTTAGTGGCATATTGTCATGTTTAGGATCATAGGATATTAGCAGTTGGAAGGGACCTTTGAAGATCATCAAGTCCAACTCCCCTGCCGAGCAGGCTCATGGAATCTAGCACAGGTCACACAGAAATGCATCAAGATGGGTCCTGAAAGTCTCCAGAGAAGGAGACTCCACAACCTCTGTGAGAAGCCTGTTCCAGTACTCTGTGACCCTCACAGCGGAGAAGTTCCTCCTCATGTTGAGGTGGAACCTCCTGTGCTGTAGTTTATATCCATTGCCCCTTGTCCTATCACAGGGTACAACTGAGCAGAGCCTGTTCCCTCCCTCTTAACACCCAGCCTTCAGGTATTGATAAACATTTATTAAATCCCCTCTCGGTCTTCTCCAGACTAAAAAGCCCCAGGGCTCTCAGCCTCTCCTCATAGAGCATATGCTTCAGTCCCTTAATCATCCTGGTGTTGTCTGCTGGTATCCAGGGAGAAAATTCATTCATGCAGAACTTTTTTTTGTTGTTGTTGTTAAACCTTATTATCTTGATCTGAAAAGCACAGATATTCTTAACAAGCAAAATGATAATTATGGAAAGATTTCACTGTAATAGCCACCACTGTGCTTTATTTTATGAAGTATTGATGGGTTTGTTCTTTTTGCATGGAGGCAAAGCAAACCATGAACTGCAGGTCTGCATTATGAAAGATTTATGGAAAATTAAATTATTTTAAAATCCCCTTCTTTCACCACCACCAATTCCCCTTTCCGACCCTATCTGCCCCTTTTCCACCCCACCTGCCTCATTTCCCCCCTTTTTCCCCTCAAATCCCAGGGCACCTGGGCTCTGTTGGAGTCTCCTCCCACCCCAGGTGTGGCCACTTTGCCCTCCCCACCCACTCCCCTTTTAATCCTCCCCAGGAAAGGCACAAGCTCCAAACTGAGCCCATCTGGGCTGAGGGATCCTCCTCTCATTGCTGGTGAGTGCCCCTGGTGCACACTGGGTGATGGTGGTGGTGACAACAAAGGCCGGGGGGCCTGGTGGCCCCCGGTTAGGTAGGATGATAGTTGATGGGCCTTTCAATATCATCCACGGGTGCTGGCTGGGCCTCCTTACTGGGGCTGAGCTCCTCTGTGTGGTATCTTGGCTGGTGAGGGTCTTGTCCCAGGCTCTATGATGGCTGGAAAAATGGTGATGGTGGAGTAGGAGCTGTTTAATCATAGAATTGTTAGGGTTGGAAGGGACCTCAAGGGTCACCTACTTCCAAACCCCCTGCCATAGGCAGGGACACCTCACACTACATCAGGTTGCTCAGAGCCACATCCAGCCTGGCCTTAAAAATCTCCAGGGACAAGGCTTCTACCATATCCCTGGGCAACCTGTCCCAGTGTTTCACCACCCTCATGGTGAAGAACTTCTTCCTATCATCCATTCTGAATCTACCCATTTCTTTTTTTTTTTTTTTTTTTTCCTCATTTCCCCAAGTCCTATCATTACCTGGCACCCTAAAAAGTCCTTCACTAGCTTTCTTGTAGGCCCCCTTAAGATACCGGAAGGCCACAATTAGGTCTGCTCAGAGCCTTCTCTTCTCCAGACTGAATAGCCCCAACTCCCTCAGTCTATTCTCATAAGAGAGGTGCTCCAGCCCTCTAATCATCTTCGTTGCCCTTCTCTGGACACGTTCCATCACGTTCAGATCCTTCCTGCAACAGGGGCTTCAGAACTGGATGCAGCACTCCAGTATCTACAATGTAGCAAGGGAGTACAAAACATCTGAATTTAGGTAATACATGTCGGGGGAAAGGCAGGCTTTGCCAGAGGGGGAAAAAAACACAGGCAAACAAAAAACCACCCACAAAAACAACAACAAATAAAAATATAGAACCCTTGAGTTGCTGTCAAAACCTATTTTAAGCTCTCTTGTGCAAAGGGTCATTGCTCAGGGTAAAAATGTTCAGAAGTACACAGGCAAGTGGCCAAACACTGACGGCCCACAGATGTAGTGAATATGCATGTGCAGTTGGTAGCCTTCGATGGCAGGACACCGGCCAAGCTCCAGCCACAAACCCACAGCTCTTTCCACTTTCACAGCAAGTCTCATACTGGGCTCAGCAGAACAGACTGAGCTCAGGCCCTGTAGCTATTCTACAATCAATAGTTCAGCAATAACTTTACTAATAACTCTATCTATAGTTGTCTAAACAAATGTATTAGGAAGCTGACCACAGCGCCTTGGAACAGCTGAGGTTGGATAAGAATTCTGGAGGTCATCAAGTCCAAAGCTCCCCGTTCAAGCAGGGTCAGCGTAGATTAGCCTGTACCATATCCAGATGAATTCTGAGTATCACCAAGGACGGTGACTCCATCTTCTCTCTGGATAACATATTCCAGTGCACGGTCACACTCACAGTAAACAAGCATGTGTTTCAGTTTGTGCTCATTGCCTCTGGTCCTGCCACTAGGCATCACTGAAAAGTGCCAGGCTCCACACTCTTTGCACCCTCCCTTTAGGTATTAACATGCATTGATGAGATCCTCCCAAGCCTTCTCTTCTCCAGGCTGAATAATCCCAGCTCTCTCAGCCCTTCCTCACAGAAGAGATGTTCCAGCATCTCTACAACTGACTGTCAATGACTTTACTACAAATCTTTCTTCAAACACATTTAACTCTGTAAGACCTCTGGTCTGCCACTTAAGTTTCACTATTTCTTTTACCATGCAAACCTAACACAAAATATGACCAATCAAGACACCCAGCATCTGAAGACAAAACCCCTACAACACTTTTTAGGCTCTTTTCCCTCATAAGGGCAGAGAGTCTGTGGCCAAATAGAACAGCTGGAGGGCACGGCACCCTACGTGTCACGTTTAACCTACCTTTCTGGCTTTGGGTTGTTCAGCTTGTTGAGATGCAGGGGTGGGTTTGGCCCAGAAGAAACCAACAAGCGGTAAAGCCGAGAGAATATCGGAGAGCATCCCCAAGTGGGTCTTCCGCCGCTGCTGCTGCTGCTGCTTGGGTCCCCTGAAACGGTACCTGTACGACAGCAGCAAGCCGAGGGAGAAAAAAAACTAACACGGAGAGCAGCACCTCCTTATTGGCGTAGGTCATGAGGTCTCCACACTTTTTATACACATAGATGAAGGAAGCGATACCCAGAAAGGTCCACATCGTGAGGGGACTGATCACTGTTGCTGGTTCCTTCCCCAAAGCTTTCCGGCCGGCGGATGCTGCCCAAACCGGGGCTTGGAGCAGAGTGTGAAAAAATATATATGTAGAGAGGCGCAAAGACTTTCGTTGCGATGGGAGTGAGATCGTGAAAAAACACGGCGCTACACAAAACCCCAGGGCTGCCGCAGGATCCCAGAAAGAGGTTCAAGAAACACCCCAAAAAAATCAGTAGGAGTTGTCCTAAAAACGGCCGAGCCCTGCACAGCACGCGGGGAAACTGCACAACGCCGCGCACCACACGCGATGCCCCTGGAGCTCGTCCCCGCCGTGGCCTGGGGGTTCTCCTCTCTACCGCCTCCCGGGGTCACCCCTCCGCTGTGTCCAGCCCCGCCTTGGCTGCTGGGACGGACGCGCCTCCGTTGGTCCGAGCCTTCACGCCCCGCGAGTGGGGCGACGGCGCTGCGAGGGGGCCGCCCGTGACGCGCCCAGGACGGCGTTTCCGACGCAGGAAGGCTCACGTGAGGCCCGGGGCGCGCGACTGATGCTCTACCTGCTCTGTCAGGGCCCCCCCCCCCCCACAGCCGCCTCACGGAAGGACACGGCGCTGTCGTCCCCACCCTCTCCGCCTGGTTTCCCGCCCGGTTTCCCGCCCAGCGCCCCGAACCCCGGGGGCGCCCCACAGCCAGCACCCGGCGAGAGCAGGGCGGGGGCGGGGCAAGGGGCGGGACTATGCTATGAGAACGCGCCTCCACCTCCCCCTGGGTACCGCGCGCCCCATGCCTCAGCCGTAGCTGGCCAATCAGCGGTGCTATGCCGAGATGGCGCTATGGCCAGGCGTCCAATCGGAGCGCGAGAAAGGCAGGGCTTGCGCCGGCCGGCAGCTAGGGCGATGTGACGACGGGGAGGGCGGGGCGGGAGCGCGGCGGTTACCATGGCTACGGGATGAGGACTTGCTGCTTGCCGGGGAGGAGTGGTCCCCGCCGCATCCCTCTGCCCAATGACGGCTGCGCGTGCCCGATGTCAGGAGCGCGGGCGCTTGTGGGGCGATAGGGTGTTCAGGTAGCGGTGGTGTGCTCGCTTGTGCCCGGCTTGTTCCCTGCCTAGCTGCGAGGGAGCAGGAGGCTGAGAGCAAACGGTGCTAAGGACAGCAGCGTTTGTCTCGGCGCTGGGCAGTCCTTGCTGGACGGCACCGTACTGCAGCTTGGGCAAACTAAACCATTTTCCCAAGGGAAAGGGATGAACTTGGAGTTGCAGTGCTGCCACAGGCGCAGAGGCAGTCTGGCAGCCCCTCAGCTGCAAATTGGACCCAAAAGTGCAAAATCTATGGGAGAAATGGGCGGGCGGGAAAAGAGGAAGTCTGCTGTGCCCCAGCCTTAATAATGGGAAGGGGAATTTGGAGATTTGGTCTAACAGTTTTGTGCAAGATGTTAGCTTATGGTTAGACTCGATGATCTTAAGGTCTTTCCCAACCAGGCATTTCTATCATTTGCTCCTGGGATGATTTGTATGGCTGGACAAAACAGAAATAATCTTTTTTTTTTTTTTTTTTTTTTTTTTAGGATGGAGCTGCTCAGGAGCACACATTTTTTCTCTGAGGGAAGGACATTTCCAGGACTGTGCACCTGTTGCAGTGCAGTAAGACTTGAAGTGACTCTGCTGCAGTGTAATAAAAGTGATGAAGCAATGAAGTGCATCAGGACCCCCACTCCAGGGTCCTGATGACCACAGCATGACCAAAAGAATGACCAATATCACTCACATGTAAATGGAGCAAAAGAAGATGTGATCCTCACAGTTGTAGAATGGAGTGGATTTTGAAGAGAGGGAAAAAAACTTAGTTTCTCATACACTGACATGAGAAAAGACTGACAACAATTTGGTGTACTTGCATGATAATAGGTGAAAATGGGAGGTAGTAAGAGATGGGGCTTTGGTTTATTCCTAAAATCAGTTCCGGCTAGAAGTAAAGATCTTGAGAACAGATAAAGCACATTTTTTTTCTATAAGGTAAAGACGTGGGTCTTATGTGGTGATAGTGGTTATTTCCTCAGTGATGAAATGAACTCTTGTGCAGGAGAGGCGTCTGTAATCATAGGCACCTACCTGTAAAAGCACATTCACTGCAGGAGCTGCTTTTTCCAGTTCACACTAGGGTTATTAAAGCTGTCAGCAAGTTTTATATTTAAACCACTTGAGAATGAGCCTCTTAAATACATCTGCACTTGATTTCCTGTGTTCGGTTTACAAATGTTCCTTGTACCTGCTAAAAATGCCATTTTATGGACTGAGTTGTACAGAGTGGCTCAGCACACTATAAGACCCAATTAAACCATGTGTAACCCTTCTGAGCTTTTCATGCTAGATTCTGAACATGAGATGAAACCTAGCCTTTAAGCTCCCAGAACCAGCACTAACCTTCTAAGGACTAAGAGGTGTCAATGGACATACATGAATCAGGAACTACTGAAAATAATACCAGAGTAATGCAAGTGTTTGCACAGTCAGAACTGTACCGAGGACCAGAACAAGCTTAAGTGGCTGATAGAGAGCAGGGTGGTGTTTAAGTAAACAGACTATAGCAGAATTATGTGAATTAAGGTAACAGTGTGATGTTTTTTAAGATTAGAGTAAAATTTAATCTTCCCCTTTACTGCAAACTACCCAAACCCCCCTTCAGCCATTGTGGATCCAGCTTTATGCAGCTGTAAGGTTACTTGGGTCGACTGGTGACAACATGAGAGTGTAACTCTGTTATGGGGTGCTCCAAATCCCCCTCCCCCACCTCCATCAGCGGAGGTTTGATGGGGGAAGACAAAGGTGCAAATTTGCCTTCCAGTGGGTGAAATTGCCTTCGCCTCCTCCTGAGGGACAGGTTAAAAGGCTCCATTCTTGCCGCCGGGAGCTGAAGCCCCTCACATGTACTCACCCGTGGGAGAAGCCCGCGCTGGGATTTGGAGCTGTGATTGGCTGGGTTCTTCGTGCCCAGTATATACTGGCACTGGACACACTAAGAAAATCTTAAACAGACTGACGAGAAAGTGGTCTGCACTCTCATTTTGGCTCTGCTCGCCCTGGGTTCGTGGCGAAGTTGGCGAGATGAGCACTCGGACCTGGCTGCTCCCCGGACCGGCCTACTCTGGGGTCCTGCTCCCTGCCTGCTTCTGCTGGAGTGACCTGCCTGCCGTGGAGCTGCGGCTGTTGGCCGGGACAGGCGGGCAGTGCGGCCTGCCCTGCACTGCTCAGGCGGTGCTGCTGCACGAGTCTTGCCTCGTGGCAGCTGTGCCTGAGGACGCTTTGATTTTGGCGGGTCCCTTTCCCTTTGGAGTTGTGCCGCGTTATCCACACACTGGATTATCAACTTGCAGTTCTGGAGCCTGCCACCGAAGAGAGACCTAGGGACTGTCTCCAAATTCCTGCTCCGTCCTGGTGAGTACAACCGGCATCCTCTTTTCCTTTCCCTAAGGTCCTGACTTGCCTCCGTTTTATAAGTGGGGTGAAGCTATTTTGTGGCTTAGCCTTTTCCATTTTCTGAATTCTCTAAATTGCACTAAAGTTGCCCATAAGCATCCTGGTAAAATTCGCTAACGGATAGAACCTGTAAATAAAATCTAACTAGTTTGTACATAATTTTGGGGCGGGGCTTGGGGAAAAATAAAGATAACTCTATTTTTATAATTACCACCTCGTTAATTTAATCCAAATCAAAGCAAACGCCATCAACTTTCTGTCTCATCCAAGTCACCTTTAGCCACCATGCCTGAGCCAGAGGTGAGGGCATACACGGGTGGTTCAGGAATGAGTGTGGAAGTCTCTGGCTGCAGGCTGTAATTAGATCTTATTAGGTGACCAACAAAACCACATGCTTGTTCTCCTTCCACCCCAAGACACCACCTTTTGTTGATTGAATACTTGTCTAAAACGTTTTTCAGGAATGTGTAAAACCCTGCTTGTAAAATCCTGCTTGACTAATCTGATAGCCTTCTATGATGTCATAACTGAGGGGGCAGATGGAGGGAGACCAGTGGATGTAGTCTACCTTGACTTTACTAAGACTTTTGACAATAACATAGCATCCTTGTGAATAAGCTCAGGAAGTGTGGGATAGAACAACAGACTGTGGGATGGATTAGGAGCTGGTTACAAAATAGAGTCCAAAGTGTAGTGCTCAATGGTGCCAAGTCCAGATGGAGAGCTGTAACTAGTGGAGTCCCCCAGAGATCAGTGCTGGGTCCAGTCCTGTTCAACATCTTCATCAATGACATTGATGAGGGAACAGAGTGTCTGCTCAGCAAGTTTGCTGACAATACCAAACTGGGAGGCTGATGATATCCTGGGGTGCATTGAGGAGTGTGTCTAGCTGATCAAGGGAGTTTCAGCCAGCAGATCGAGGGAGGTTTTCCTCCCCTCTACTCTGCCCTGGTGAGACCTCACCTGGAATATTGTGTCCAGTTTTGGGCTCCCCAGTTCAAGGGGGATCTACTCGACAGCGTCTAATGGAGGGCTACCAGGATGATTGAGGGACTGAAGCATGTGCCCTATGAGGAGGGACTGAGAGCCTTGGGGCTTTTTAGTCTGGAGAAGAGAAGACTGAGAGGGGATTTAGTAAATGTTTATAAATATCCAAGGGCTGGGGGTCAAGATGGATGGGACAGCCTCTGCTCAGTTGCACCCTGTGATAGGACAAGGGGCAGTGAGTATAAACTATGGCACCAGAAGGTTCCACCTCAACATGATGAGGATCTTCTTCACTGTGAGGATCACAGAGCACTGGAACAGGCTCCCCAGAGAGGTTGTGGAGTTTCCTTCTCTGGAGACTTTCAAGACTCATCTGGATGCATTCGGGTGCAACCTGTGCTAGTTTCTACGGTCCTGCTCTGGCAGGGGGATTGGACTCGGTGATCTTTGGTGGTCCCTTCCAACCCCTAACATCCTGTGATTCTGTAAGGAATTTTTCTTGATACTTAGAGTGGTTAGTGCAGGGAATTGAAGCAATTGCAGAATTCTGGCTCTGAATGCAGCACTCATAGATGCTTACAACATTTCTGATAATTCATAGATGGTCAGAACATTTCTGTATTTCTAGCCAAGACATGGCTCCCCACTGCATTTACTGTTAGAGTCCTGGCTATGGTGAAGAGCTTGAAGTATTTGGATTTCTTTGCTCTCTCTAAGAGCTATCTACATTATTGTAAATAAGTGGCTATTTCTGTAGATAAGCAGAACTACTGAATTTTTGCCATGACCTTATTCTCCAACCTTACAAAACAGCCTGTTGTTTTTTGTATTTTGTGGTTATGTATATTCTTGAACTTTGTTAAGAATTCTATATCTAGAATAAGAAACTTCTTGCTTTACTTGTGGAGCACTGTCAAGATGGTGACTATGAAACAACATTTGATTATTTTAATCTTACAAACAGGCTGGAGCAGAATTTCTAAAGTTGCATAACAAATTCATGAGCAGGAAATAAAGGAACCTGAGAAGAGGCTGAGCAAGTTTTTTTTCTTAGCCCTTCCCCAGAAGCAGCTTGGACAACTGACAGTTGGCCAGGCAGCGATGTGATGTTGGAATTCTCAGAAATGGCTGGCTGACCTCCAGGATAAAAAACCCAACAAACCACTTGATGACAATTTTGCCACTTTTATGGAAGCAGGTGTCATAGGTATGGCATGTTAAGATGCAGACACACGGGGTCAGAGTGGCTGGAGAGCGGCCAGGCAGAGAGGGACCTAGGGGTGCTGGTCGATGGTAGGCTGTACATGAGCCTGCAGTGTGCCCAGGCAGCCAGGAGGGCCAATGGCATCCTGGCCTGCATCAGGAACAGTGTGGCCAGCAGGAGCAGGGAGGTCATTCTGCCCTTGTACACTGCACTCGTGTACTGTGTCCAGTTCTGGGCCCCTCAGTTTAGGAAGGATGTTGACTTGCTGAAGCATGTCCAGAGAAGGGCAACAAAGTTGGTGAGGGGCTTGGAACACAAGCCCTATGAGGAAAGGCTGAGGGAGCTGGGGTTGCTTAGCCTGGAGAGGAGGAGGCTCAGGGGTGACCTTATTGCTCTCTACAACTACCTTAAGGGAGGTTGTAGACAGGCAGAGGTTGGTCTCTTCTCCCAGGCAACCAGCACCAGAACAAGAGGACACAGTCTCAGGCTGTGCCAGGGGAGGTTTAGACTGGAGGTTGGGAGGAAGTTCTACACAGAGAGAGTGATTGCCCATTGGAATGGGCTGCCCGAGGAGGTGATAGAGTCACCATCACTGGAGGTGTTCAGGAGGAGACTTGATAGGGTGCTTGGTTGCATGGTTTAGTTGATTGGGTGATGTTGGATGATAGGTTGGACACGATGATCTTGAAGGTCTCTTCCAACCTGGTTTATTCTATTCTATTCTAAAACACAAGGCATGCCCTTAATTCATTATCAGAACTACCCTGGCAGCACATACATCAGGACCAATATGTGAGGTATCAGACCTATTGCTTATAAAGCCACACAACTGACCAGAATGTGCTGTACAAGACTGTCCATGGACCTACTACAGGTGACAACAGAGGACTGAGCTATCACAGATGTAGAGCCTGGTCTCACTGTGCATCCAATTAGTGGTCATCTACTTGCACTGTAGATGGGGAGGGTCTGCTGGGTAGACTAAAAGATGAAAGAAAAATAACTGTTCTGTATGTCACTAACCATCATGAGTGAAGAAGAAGAGCCTGGTGTTTGAAAGAGGAAGGTAGTAAGGTTCCTGAAAAATGAGAAGGATAATTACATGAAACTGCAATTACTCAGACTTGGAGATGCTCTGAGCACAAAAAGGTGTAATTGTTGTTGCAAATATATCACTGGGTGTGTCTTTCCTGTGGGAAATTCATGCTGTTGAAAAGATAAGTGGTTTATTTTTCTAACATAGTGTTGCAGTGCAGCTGGATATTTTCAAAACTGATCACAGTGAAGAACTTGGCAGAGGTTTTCAATATGTTTTTAATAAATGTGGGAAAAAAACCTCACAAAACAGTTTAATGTCTGAACAACACTAAAAATATTATCAAATATACATGTAATGCAGGAACTGGAATTCCACTAAGAAGTTTAAAATATTATGCAGCATGCCATGAAATTTCATCCTGATGACATATGGTATTTATATTGTGATCAAAGGGATGTTTATCAGTATTTTCTCTCTTTCCCAGCAGGAAGATTGTAAAATAATTTGCCTGTTATTAATGCATAATTAGGAAATTAAAGTTTTATGTTCTTTGCAGTGCGATAGGACAGAGTATTTAAGAGGGCACTACTTTGGGAGCAAAGGTGTAGTGCCTGGGAAGTCTAGCCTGTAATTTAAAGTTCTCTGGGCTTGAGGAATACAGGCAACATACAGCCTATGGTAGAGCCAATGGCCATATGCCCTGTGTCAGCCCCAGTAGCTACATCTATAAGCATTTGTCTCCTTAGTTCAGTTTTCCCTATAAGGTTGGAAAGGCTAATTTATTATTTCCAAAATGACAGTCCTCACACCAGCAATGAGAGAGCTTTGTGGTTTTCTCTGCTTTTGAATATCCATTCTGTGGACATTTCCTAGTTGTGCCTTTCTGACAACAGCAAAATGTTTTCACATACATGGTCCTGAGGCTTGTGGTATGAAGGTGGTGATACAGGAATAGGGTTAACAGAGAGCAGGCAGGCTACGGGTACTGAGAAGGTAAAAACAGGTAAAGATTAAGAAGACAGAGGTGGGGTAGAGGAGAAGATCAGTGTCACGGTGGCATTTATTTTAAGTCTTTCATTTTTGTGCACTTATGCAGCATTGACCAGAAATGCAGCCTTTCTGCATCTGTAGTATCTATCTCCACATGCCGTCCAAACAGTTCCTTCTCTTCATGGCAGACCCATCATGGATCCCAGGGGCCATTACTCTCCACGGTTTGCTCAGTGAGCAGTTTGTTTCTACATAGATGGAGTTCAGATTTACCCAGAAGGTGATCAAATCTTCAACTTCAGTATGGAGCAATGGTGGAGCAAGAGGTGCACTAGCTCTGTAGCACATCGACTTTGCTATGAGTGAACTTTACCAGCTGTTGAGCAACCTTACTTCCCAAGAAGGTTAATGGCCACATACAAATTTCCACATGACTTAACAACAAAAAATACTGCTTTCCAATAAAAGTGTTTTCAATATAAATCATTTGACATGTATAAATGGCAAGGCCAGATGAAGTTTACGACTGACAATTATGTGTTGGAAATGTCAGTAAAAATGAGGACAGCCTGTAATTGCAGGCTCTGGAGGGCGCATTGCAGCAAGATGCCTGACCTGCAAAACTGGGTGGAGATAATCCATGCAGCTGGCAAGTTCCATTTAGCAGGTTTTTGGGTTGGTTTGTTGTTGGTTTGTTGTTGGTTGTAGAGCAAAGATTGTCTCTGTAGAATATGTGATAAAAAGTTCTGAAAATTCATCATCTCAAGGTGCAGATAAGTACTTCCCCTCAGTTCTGTATATCTTCCCTGCCATCCATCTTCCCTGTTTCTTTTCAGACTTTTCTGCATCTACTCTGATTTTTCCTTAGGAGATGCATTTGCTTCTTAATCTTTAAAAAACAGAAAAAGTAATCCTAGACAAAATATTCTTTCAGATAAGAGAACTGAATATTTTCTTCTGAAGCCTGAGCTTAATTTAGCAGCACTTTTTATCTCTTCCTTCAACTCCTTGAGGATACTGATCTTTGTAATGATTCACCCTGACTAGATGAGGGTATTATCTCTAATGGTGACTGCCGAATGTCCTGCTCTAACAAAACATCTAGGGTAAGAAAAGGGGTTTAATACGGATTTTAGTACTGCTGTGAGGTGCAGTTGTATGTGAACAGTGCTGGCTCCAATAACATCTGTAGTTTTGACTCAGTAATATTCCTGTCAAAAAAGGATATTTCCCCACCACCACCTTTTTGTTTTTCTTTTCCTACAAAGGCATGGGAACAACTTCTGCTTCTTAGGTGCTGCTGTATTTCTTTCCAGAGTCAGACTTTGTTTCCTGTTGTCTCTCAAGTGACCGACTGTTTTCAGTCATTTGCTTCAATACATGTAGTTATCTGCTATGTTATATCGAAAGTATTTCAGCTACCTTAGAATCCTAAAAACAACTGAGGTAGGCAGCAACCACACTGAGGCTGGCGCTCCATCTCCAAGGAGCCCCCAGAAGTTAAGCCTCACTGCAAAATTTGCAGCCCAGCTCTGTGAGGTCACGTTTGCGTCTCCCGAGCAGGCTTTGCTTGTGGGTCGCAGCCCCCTCTTGTGGAGTACTCCAGCATTACACGCCAGCCCTGCCGGAGCGTGTCCAAGTCGGGCTCTTGACTGAGTCAATGCAACACACGCACGGACCAAGGCTAGACGAGAGGTGGTTAGAGTAGAGGAATATACCTTATTTTCAGTGTAATCATCGATTTCTGTTTATGCCTGTGCCTTTAGTTATTTAGTTTTAGCTGCTTGATGCAGATTTAGGGGAAAAAAAAAGAAAAAATGGGTACTTGAGGCTCATCCTATGTTTTATGCATTTTTAGGGTGACAGGTCTTTGAGGCTTTCTTGAGACTTCAGTTGATATAAAAAGAGGGACTGTGTAATGAAAAGAAGCAATTGTGGAAATCACTAAACATGCCTATCCGTGACAGTGCGGGAGAAAGAGGCATTAATGTAGTAATCTATGGATATATACATGAGCATAATGAAAAGTAAAATTATTTTGCTGTAGTATATGACATTGCTGACAATGATACCAGAAAGGCCTGTGAAAATTTGTGCTCTCAAGGGCAAAAATGAACCTTAAGAAAGGGGGTGGAAGTGAGCAAAAGAGCATCACACCTGATGTTTCATATTGAAGAAAATGCATTTCATTAGGATATTGAAGAGACAATTTGTGTGGAATTTTTCAAATAAATGGCTTTAGAATTGACTGGATTATAGCAAAGAAACAACTTTGGGTATTAAAAAAACCCATGTGCCAGTGGATTCTTCAATCAGGTACCAGTGGCTCAAAAGCAGTGGCTTCAAACTGATCCAGAGTCATTCAAGTGAGGAATTGGGCCCAATTGTTTAATGCTGAGCATGATTAATGCCTGGCAGTGAGTTCTGCAGAGATGATAAAGCCATCTCTTTATGTCTGTAAATTAGGTGTTGCATTGTATGCTTTTTGTTAGCCAACTACAACATATGCTTTTATTCAACACAAGTAACTGAGTTAAATACAGAGGTAACTGGTTGACACAAGAGGGTTTGTATTACATGTGACAGCTTAAATGACTGTGTCCCCTCCTGGAACTTAATTTTATGAGGTTGTATTCTCTCATGGTTTCAAATCCAGCTGTTTACCAGTGTGAGATGGAAGTAGAGTTAATGAAGGTAGGATTTATCCTCACGCTCCCTGTGAGCATCTATAATATGCCATGGGATACTAATTAAATGAAACGTTAAGAAAAATCCCCAATGTAAAACCTGAGTACCTGACTGTAGCACAGACACCTGTAAATGTCAGCTTTGATGGTACAAGCAGAATAGCAGATGAGTGTTACAACATCCTATTTGAAAATCCTAGCTGGCAACATGAAAAATAAATTTCTTCTTGATAGTTGATAAAATGAAATGAAGATGAGTGTGGCTCCACCAGTGGAATGATGAGAAAAGGCAGGGATTTCATCCTCTGTGAGCAAGTACTTGAGCTGAGCTTGCAAAGAAAACTCCCAAACATAAAGTAACTGCAAGAAGATGAGAGAAATCAAGGCAAGTTTGAAGCAAATAAAGCAGACAGGAAAACAAGAATCTAGAAAAAGGGGACCTCTTCCATTTTATTCTCTCCAGCAGATCCCTTTTACTAATGTCTGTTTTCCATCTACTCTCTATTTCTGCACTCTGGGCTTGGATGTGAGGAATCATAGAATAATTTGGATCTTTAAAAGTCATCTAGCCCAACCCTCCTGCCACGAAGAGAGATGTGTTTCACTAAATCAGGTTAATCAAAGCACTATCCAACCTCACTTTGAACACTGCCAGTTGTGGGGCATACACAACTTCTCTGAACAGCTCATTCAGTGTCTCACCAACCTCATCATAAAATATTTCTTATGTTTACTCTAAATTTAATAACCTCTTATTTTAAACCTGTTGTCCCTTGTCCTGTCACTAGAGCCCTAGTAAAAAGTCCTTCTCCATTTTGTAAGCTGCCTTGAAGTATAGAAAGGGTGCAATAAAGTCTTCCTGGAGCTCTCTCTTCTCCAGGCTAAGCATCACCGATTTTCTTAGCCTTCCCTCACAGGAGAAATGTTCTCTTCTTCTAATAATTTTTGTGGCCCTCCTTAGGACCTGCTTCAACATGTCCATGTTGTTCTTGTCCTGAGGACTCCAGAGCAGGATGCTGAACTCCAGGTGAGGTCTTACAAGAGTGGAGTAGATGAGGAGAATCACCTCACTTGACCTGCTGGTCACACTTCTTTTGATACAGCCCAGGGTATGTTTTATGTTTGGCTTTCTGGGCTGTAAGTCCACATTGCCAACCCATGTCTAGCTTTCTATCTAGCAATATCTCCAAGTTCTTCTTCCCAGTGCTGCTATCAATCCCTTCATCCCCCAGTCTATACTGATATTTGTGCTTGCCTCAACCTAGGTGCAGGACTTTGCACTTGACCTTGTGCTTTAAGAGGTTCACATGGGCCCACTCTTCAAGCCTGCTTAAGTCAAGAAGATACTCAGACAGACTAGAGAATTGTTGTAGGTCCCTTCCAACTGAAATATCTGAAATGGTTTTTCTTTTCTTCTCTTAGAATATTTTTTAACTCACACCACCTCCAGTCTTGGTGGCTGGTGGCTGGGATGCTTCAAGGGTGAGCAGGCTGTATAACAGCTGAAATACTTCTGCTAGAAGTGGCTATCAGTGACATGAGCCTCATCCTCCACTATTTGCCAAAGTACCAAACCCAGGAATCAACAGGGACTGAGAGAAGGGCTCAGGGTGCTCTGACAGGAGAGTCAGCAGTAACAGGACTATATAAGCAGTGATCACAAAGCTTACCCCTCTAGAAAGTGAACTGCCTAAGCAGTTGATCCTATGCAGAGTGCATGCTGTGCTGCTGACTGAGCTTTCCCTGTGGTCTTGGTTGTTCCTCAGTCTTGCCAGTCTTGATAAGCTGATTTATTCACAGCCTGAACACAGACCATGTTCTGGCATTTGGGGAGTCCTGGTCTGTAATTACCTAATGGGCTGTAGCAATGCAAATATTCTTGGGAGATCAGGTCTGAGAAAACAGTGCTGGGACTTTACTGAGAGAGTAACAAAGACAAAACATGGTCATTAGAGTCAAGTCAAGTGAGGTCTGTCCATTAACTTCCCCTGTGTGGGACATCAGCAGGCATTCTTGTTATTTGGAACCAGAGCAAAAAAAAAATGTCCCAGTGAAGTCCTCATTTCACATTTGAAACCATGCAAGAATTGTCTGAACTAGTGGGAAGTTCTGCTGTGAAAGAAATAATTAGCTAAGGTCAGAATGTTTTTGGCCACATTCATGCTACTGTACTTTAAAGAAAAAGAGTTAGCTACATGAATAGGGGTATTTCTTGGCTCCTGTACATCCAGTTCTCAAGTGGTAATGGACTAAATATTTAAAGAGAAATTCTATTCACAGAGCCAATCTCATCCACAGATTTCAGTTTCTCTGGCTCATGTTTTCAGTGTGTTTTTCCTCACAGATCAGACTGAATATTTTTTCTTGAGTTTGTCTTGTACAATGACATTTCTTGGCTGAAGTTTCCTCTGGCAGCAGCAGAACTGTACTTACTGCTTAAACACAATGTGATGTCAGATTAAAATTGATGGCAGATTCAGCCCACCCCACATATGTGCCTCACCCTGCTGTGGGATAAGTAAATGGCAAACAAAGCAGATTTTGGACCACCACAGTTTTCAGGCTACTGGGATAAGGCAAGTTGTGTTTAGGGTTAGCTAGGTTTCAGATTTTAGATTTAAAACACTGTGGCATTAGCTCTGCCTTAAAGGTTTGGCAGACAGCCAGAGACAGAACAATTGCAGCCAACCAGATTTAATCTGTCAGAGACCTAAAGGCGAATCTATAGGTGCAAGAAAATCCAGTTTTAATCTGATTTGTTGTCAGCTATGAAAATTTCATATCAATCCCTTTTTCTGAAGTAAATGATGCTTCATGCTAACAACTTTGCACAACTGGCAATTTCCCATCTGTAAATAACCCATCCATGTGTACATACACAAGTATATATTTGCCTTTAAAAACAAGATTTCTTAGTATCTCAAGTGTCAAGTATTCATAAATGTCAAGGACTCAGATACTTGTTTTCCTAAAATTTCCTTTTGCATTTCCAATTAGCTCTGTAGAGGTTCCCATTATGCCATCTTGCCTTTGCTGTAGCAGTACCGAACATGGATGAGATTTCAAGTTCTTTACAGATTTTCTGCTGATTCTCATTTATTCCTTCCCACACCTTTTCAGTTTCTTTGCTTGTCTGCTGTGTCGAGATTTTCCTGCTTTGATGATCAGTTTGGGCAATTGTCCTTTCAGTCTAGTTTGCCATTGGAATGGGCTGCCCAGGGAGGTGGTGGAGTCACCATCCCTGGAGGTGTTCAAGAGGGGATTGGATGTGGCACTTGGTGCTATGGTTTAGTCTGTGGTGGTGGTTGGAGGTCTGTGGTGACAGGTTGGACTTGATGATCTTTGAGGTCTCTTCCAACCTTGGTGATTCTGTGTTATTGTGTATGATCACACTCACTGTTCTTCAGTCTTTTGAGGAAAACCAGAAATGTAATTTGATGTTTTAGTTTACTTTGTGACCATCACAGAGCAAAATGTTAACTCTTCAAAGCGTTTCAAGGGCTATCGGAGTCTTGCGTTTGAGATGTTATTGACTAGTGTTGCCCTTTTTGCTCAAGGGGATCACCAAATTGCAAGGCCTTACAAGGATTGTTTTTCTTCTAATTGACTAACAATTACTGATACAAATTAGAAATGTCTGTAGTATGATCTTATTTGCATAAAATGTACATACATCCTGTTTCTGTGTAGGCACAAGCAGCAAACATTGGTAGGAAGTTTCGTCACCCTTAAAAGTGAGTGTATCTGACTCTGGGGCCTCAACCCAGAAAAGACCATCTTTCAGCTTCTTCTCAAGATCACACTCATAAGCCTTTTATCTGTCTTTCTGCTGTTAATAGCTTAGAGGCCATACTTCATTCTCTTTGGGGTTTTTAACTGCTAAAACCTTTCTGAATGTCTCTTCCTTAGCTCTGTCTGGGCACATTACTGTTCAGTTGAAAAACAGATCCGGACTGAGGGGCTATTCAAACCGATCTTCTCAAGGAGGTTGTCTGGAACTTCTGATGCTTTAAATTCAAAACATCATGGAGAAGACAGTACCTGGGATTAACTTAGTAGTTTTATAACAACGACAACAACAACAACAAAAATTATTCAGGATCTTTCCTTTGCACCCACATTAATTTTTGTCAAAACTTGTGTTGGAGGGGTCATGTTACAAAAATAACCATAAGTTTTGGTGCACATTTCAGTAAGGTAAAAAAATTAAGTCTATGGCTCTTACATAAATCCAAAAGCCACCACATGAAACACAACCTATAATCAGACTTTTACAAGCATTTCTGACTTGTAGTCCTTTTAATCCTTCACTGCAAAATTAAAGCAAGTGTTGCAGCATTTCATGAGACAGCAGGATGGCTGGAAGATCCCCAAAATTGAATACATCAGCCCTGAATAATGAAAGACACACGGTCAGTAAGTCTGTGCTGGCATGGGTACTTAAAAAGAGAAAGCAAACAATGGACAGAAAGATAAGAAACAAATCTAAGGAGAAATTGGGCATTCTCAGTGGCTCACGTAAGTTAGTCAATTTCACAATCTGTTAATTTTGGAGCTTTCAAAAACTAGTAGATGATACACAGAAGAAAAATAAATATAATCCAAGTTGTGCCATCAAAATCTTTGTCAGTTTTTACTCCAGCTGTCAGTTTAGCCCAGTCTCAGCTGCAAAACTGGCAACATTCTCAGTGTGGAAATAGCAGAAGCCAAAACCCAATTTCAAAAGCTGCTGGAAGATGTTGACTGTCTTTTTTGCATCATAACAAGCAAGTGAGTCAGCCTTTTCATGCTGTAACCTGAAAAATGAGGCAGCCCAAAAATTGTCTGAAGTGGCTAAGCCCTGCTGTACAAGGTCAGCTCCCACAAGAACTTATTTTGCCATTGATTCTCATCCTTAACACAAGTCAGATAAAAAGCAGTGGGCAGAGCTATAACGAGGCTGAATGTAACAAGGTGGTGGCCCTTCCCAGGACTGGGAATAAACTAATACTCTCTGGCTTTAATGTGTATGATGGAAGATGGTGTAAGTATGTCAGAAGGCATGTAGGTGAGCAGGAGGTGTTTTGCTTCATTTCATGGTGATGTTTGTGCATGTGGTGCTGCTGGGCATCACATGCCAGGTCTCACGAATATGCTGGTACAGCTTGACTGCACTCCCTACACATTTGTGCTGTGAAGCTCTCTTCTCATTCCTGGAGACCTGAGGCAGGTGTCTCCTGTGAGGCACTTCCACAGTGGTCCTTCAGCAAGCGACCCAGAGGTTTTGGGGATGCTGACTATCCAATTAAATCATTAGATAAGGCCCAGCTGCTACTTACTACATTCATGGCTGTCCTGAATCACTGTCTGTGGTTTGTTTTAGCAAAAACTGGAAGATTTTCCCTTCTGATCAGAATTAAAGCACTCATAAGGTTTCAGCCTTTTAACTAATTTACTTTTAACACTACCTGGCCAAACAGAACAGCTTGATGACTTCAAAAAGCACTTTCCCCTGGATAAAAATCCAAAGAATCACTCAAGTATGCCTTTTATACCTAATTGTACCTAATTCATTTGTTAAACCACTTCCTCTTTTGTGTTTTGTTAACACTGCAGTGTCCCCTGCAGGCCCTGAGGAATGTAGTTTAGGATTTGGCCCAATCTACCTCCAGAGGTCCTTCCAAACTAAATTATCACATGACTGGTTCTTACCTGCTGAGAAATCACCCACTTGCGTTTCTATCACTTTTACTTCAGCAGTTGTCATCTCACCAGTGAGATTATCCACTTACTTCATTTTAACCTTGTGCTTGCTCATTGACATAAATTTTAGTCAACAAGAAAAACATCATGTCAGTGTTTTCTTTGCTAATCAGCAAATAAGAACACTATGACTTTCCCAGATAATTGGGTCCTTTATGAATATTAATAAGTGTTCAATAATTAATGTCAAGCAGTCTTCTCAGACTGAAACTTTCCTGCTTGTATTTCTGCAGAGCTTATAAAGCAGTGTGAGGAAAAACTCTGCAGATGAGCAACAGAAGCAAAAATACAGTTCCCACTAAATTTAGCAGGCTTTGGATTGTGTTGTGAACACTGTATATGAAAAAGATGCAATAGAGACAAGTTAAATAATATTCTAATACAGCTAAATAATATTCTTGAAGTGTTGCTGGAAAAAAAAACCATAGAATTTTGTGTCTGCCAAATGTGTTATATAAATGTCCAGTTCTGGGCCCTTCGGTTTAGGAAGGATGTTGACTTGCTGGAACATGTCCAGAGGAGGGCAACAAGCTTGGTGAGGGGTTTGGAACACAAGCCCTATGAGGAGAGGCTGAGGGAGCTGGGGTTGCTTCGCCTGGAGGGGAGGAGACTCAGGGGAGACCTTATTGCTCTCTACAACTACCTGAAGGGAGGTTGTGGACAGGCAGAGGTTGGTCTCTTCTCCCAGGCAACCAGCACCAGAACAAGAGGACACAGTCTCAAGCTTCACCAGGGGAGGTTTAGGCTGGAGGTTAGGAAGAAATTCTTCATAGAGAGAGTGATTGCCCCTTGGAATGGGCTGCCCGAGGAGGTGGTGGAGTCACCATCATTGGAGGTGCTTAGGAGGAGACTTGATAGGATGCTTGGTTGAATGGTTTAGTTGATTAGGTGGGTTGAGTAATAGGTTGGACATGATGATCTTGAAGGTCTCTTCCAACCTGGTTTGGTCTATTCTATTCTATTAATGTAACTTGCATTTTTAAGTATCCCCTGATAAAGATCTTGCTTGGTAGTTCTAAGGAGCTAAAAGAAGCAGGTAATCTCTACAGCTTAATAATAAGGCTTTCATGAACAAAAAAAAAAAAGGACTAGAGGGCAAGAGAAAAGAAAGGAAGACCTTTTTTGAGGTCATTCATAGAAGATTAGTTTTCTAGTTACAGGACTTTATCAGTAGGAATACTGTATGTCCTGTTTTCTAACCATTTGCACTTGGGATTTTGATTCTGCACATGCTGAGGTGTAATAACTGGATTAACTGGATGATCCTTGTGGTCCCTTCCAACCCTGACTGATACTGTGATACTATGATACTGTGATACTGTGATACTATGATACTATGATTTTGGGAAGTCCTTTGAGACGGAATGAAGGTCACAGTCAGGTATTGGCCATTCACCTAAATTCCCAGGCACCCAGGATGTGGGACACAAAAGTCCAGGCACCATTCTTTTGAAGAATGTTTAAATCCAGAGGTCCCACCTCTTTCCTTTCACTACAACTATCTGCTGCAGAATATTCTGATCCGCTGTGGAAGTTCTGCTTTCTATGGCATACCTGAATATTCAGCAGAGCAAAGAAAGCAAAGCAGTATGATACTACATCATGGTCATTAGAACATCCAAGAAATAGGTGCTGTGCCCAACTCTTATTAGTAGTTTAGCATTTTACAGAAAACCGTTTAGAACTTCTGCCCTGAACAGCTGATGATCACTTAGCCCCTTCCAAAGTCCTAGGATAAAAAATGGGGAAGAGTCAGATCTAAGTGAATGCCTTGCTGTTATGGGAAAAAAGACTCTTTCAGCTGTGGCTGTATGGATATACATCATATCAAATTCTGCAGGTGAAATAGGAGAGGCAAAAATTTTGTCCAAGAAACCTGAAGATACATCACAAATAATTAAATTGCTGGCTAAAGGAAGGATTTGGCACAGCACACAAACATACAATGATCAGCTAGAAGAGAGTGAAAACAAGAAAACCATCCCTTTAGTCAATTAGGACGGCACTGATAGTTTGCTCATCCCTACATTTTTTTATTCACTGAAGTGAATTCCTGGGAAGGTTTGAAAGTAGCAAAGAGCTGCCTGGTGAATAGCTTTGGGAATAATATTGTAAGTACATCTTCTGCCAAATGGTATCAGCAGTGAGAGCTAAATTTACATATCAAAGACATTAAAATTGACATACACACTGGCTGCTGGCCAGAGAGCTAGGGAAAGCTGTTTTGTTTGGTTTGGGTTTTAATAAGTTCCTTTTTTGGACCTCAGTGAGTTTGGTAGCAAGTTGTCTGTCAGGATGTAGCAGTATGGAGGCAATGATATGTGAAACTGATGGGTGGAAGATCAACATTAGATAATTATTTTAAAGGTAGTTGGCATAGAGGTATAAATTACATCCATATCAGCAGAAGAGATCATCTGAGTACAAAGAAGTGAGGGTGGAGGGGAAGGGGCTCCAAGAAGTTTTGAAGAGGGTACACTTTGAGGAAGGAGGAAAAGCTCTGGGCACAGATACTGGAGAGAAAGTCTACTGAGACAAAAAGGACACAGGAAAGTCATGGTGTCCAGTGCAACAGGGTGTCAAAAGACGAGCATTTAATAGTAGTATTGAGGGCAACAGATATGTCAGAGAAAATGATGATATGCAGGCTTGAACCTTGGTTGGGAAGTAGACTTTCAGTGATACTACAAGGAGGACACCTGTGCCAGGGAACTGGCAGGAAGAGATTGAAACTGGTCTGAGACCCCAGATCACAGCCATTCTTTTAATATCCTTTATTGCTACCACAGTCACATTGTTCATCTGCTTCTTTTTTTTTTGTGACAGTCTTGGATAGCAAGAACTTTAGGACAAGGTGTACCAGTTTCATTTATTTGAATAGCTCCAAAGGTCAGAGTTGTAAAGGGTTGCATAATGGGCCAGGAAGATAGTTTTTCCCTGGGAAAAAAATTAAATCAGTGGGGTAAGTGAAGGGTTAATGCAGTGAGCAAGGGAATTGGGAAGAAATGGCACAATCAGCAACATGGGAAGGGAAAAACAAAAGATGTTGATTATCATGTTAAACTGAGGTTTAGTAGGCCAACTTAACATTTTTTACTTTTACTGGGTTTGTTTATGAAACCTGTAACATTACTACAGAGGGTTGCTTGTTAATTTAAAGGAAATTAAGAAGCAGAGATAGTATCTTTTATTGATAAAATCAAAGCAGTCACTTACTGGCTTATCTTGATAAGCCCTTGCTAAAGCAGGATGGCAACTTATCCACAGACAGCAAGCTGAAGAAACCTCTCAGCAACCACTCCATTAAGCATGCCTTCCTATACCTTATTTTGTTTAGTTTGCATATCATTTTCTAAGTACCTCTTAATTGATTAACATATTTTTAAATGCATTAGGATATAGCTAATACTAGCTGTGCAAATTCATTTAATCAATGTACAACCCATAGCTCATCTACAATACATTGAATTTATGTCAGTTTTTTTTAGGCCTGCCTTTTCCTGCCTGCAGTGCTGCTGAGCTAAATTCAGCAGCAGGGAAGGACATAGAGTGAAATGATTTTTAGGAACTCCTCACATCCTTCCTAACAGCGTGCAGCATGTCTTGTCTCCTAGCCTTTTCTTCCTTGAGGCCAGCATCTCAAGAAAGACCAGCAAGTATCAAACCGTGTAGGCAAGAATGGTCGGACAAAAGCCCCTATCAATAATTCTGCTGAAAGACTCTGAACATTCACCTGACTTACTTCTCAGTACTCTGCCGCAAAATAGGCATAGTTATACTAATATGGTTTGAAAAACTGCAATGTTTAATTAGTTTATATATGCTGTGTCTGGAAGTAATTCCTGGTTTGTATAAAAGAGAGAGGACACAAAGTCAATAAAGATCTCAAACAAGATTCCCAGAAGAAGAACTTGCTCTCAAATTAAACAGATCAAATTTGTTCAAAAGGACAGGTGGTATGAAAGATTGACACCCAAACTTCTTCTTATGCCTTGCAAATGCTTGTGCAGAAACATTAAGGATGCAGGAAGAAGCCAGCAGGTGGCTGTAGATGGTAGCAGCTGTCCCAGAGTGGGGCAGGCTCTCAGCATGCCAAGCCAGATGAAACCCGGAGTAGGCTCACTGATGTGATTAACACTATGCCCCTTTACAAGCAGCTTTATGGCAGAGTCCAGTCCTTAGTTATCCATGCCCCAAACAAACTTAAACCCAATTCCCCCTGTTCTCATTCAGTGGAGAGTTTTATCTCCAGAGCATTCACATTAGGGAATTTCTACTTCAGAAATGGTTGCTTTGCTGTGGCAAATCAAACATACATTTATGAGGGCCTTTCCTGACTCAACAAGCTGGTATACATCAATTCTTAATGAAACTGAACTCATTCACTTCCCCCATCCTTTGATACTCTAATCTTGGCAAGTTCTGGGTCAGAAGTTGGACCCTGCGTTCTACCAACCATTCTACCACACTCACCTTGTTATGACAAGTGGTCTTTCAAGGAGAGGGGAAATGGCTTGCCAAGCATTGTTTCCAGTCTTCCCACCAAGTGGGTATCAAAAGGAAGGAATCCTTGCAGATTCTCCCTAGAAAGTTAATTGGGCAAGCTAGCTTTGGCATTGGTCTGCCCTTTGGTCTCCCATGCACTGGGATTTCACCACAAAGTAGTACTTTTGGGGGTCTGTTTGTCAGAACACTCCCATGTCAAAAGGATGAAGAAATCGTCAGGACCAGTGAAGGCTTTAGAGAAGGGAACAAACTGAAACCTTTCATATCTGCACAGACGAGCGCCAGAGCAAAAGAATTACACAAGCATTGCACAAGGGAAGCTTCACTGGAAGTGTTGCCTCTGGCTTACATTCCTTTTAAGCTGTTATAAAACTTTAAATATAATTAATAAATAACCAGGCCTCTCAAGCAGAGATGAGTCCAAAGCTCTGCCCCCTGCATGAACTGAGTTTGTTATTTCAGCTCCTGATACAAAAGTACAGCATATCACCAAGAGCTATAATGAGACTCCCAGCTGTAGCTTGCCAGTTGAGGTCAGCCAGACTGGCCAGGCTGTATTGCTGCTGCAAAGGAAACATAAACCCAGACAGCTTAAATAGGTGGGGTAGGCTAAATCGGAGAGCTAATTCCAAGTCAGGATGAAAGTACCTCCTGCCAGCTGCTGTTTGGGTACAGGGTGAAGATGGCTGTGTCTTCCCTCTGCTACTACTCTGCCTAATTTCAGAGTGCTTCCCTCGTTTTCCCCTCCCTTCTCCTTGCAACATCAGCAGTGGCCAAGAACTCCACTCACAGAGCTGGGAGATCAGCATGGCACTTGCAGCCTTCCTCTCAGTGTCCTTCAATAACAGAAAGGAGGGCCAGGATGGCAGGAAGGGCCAAGGAGTCACTGCAGTGAAGGAAGAAACCTCCACCTCAGCCGTGTGATGGGAAGGTGACTTCCCCTCTCCCATGATGTCCTCCAGGCAATTCTGTCAGGGTAAATTTTTTGACAGTAGTCTTCGCCCTCTTTCTTTTGCTAATCAGCCTTTTTAAAGCTATTGGTTTGCTCTAGAATTAAAATATTCTTAAATTTGTTACATATATAAAGAACATTTTTAGAGCCATGTTACTGTTTGGCATTTTTATCCACTCACATTCATTTCTAAACTGTTAGACATCTGTTCTCTGAGATACTGATTGCAATTTGCTTATTGGTATGACCTGGATTATGGTGTCCCATTGGGCAGTGCTGTGAAATATTAATCCAAAGCTTAAGAGCTGCTTTTCCAATGTAACAGGCTGTTAAAGGAAGGAGGTATGAAGGAGAGTATATAAAAAATACTGTTTCTATTTGCTAATTAGGAATGCTAATAATTACTCTCCATTTGATTTCAGTCAGGAATTCATTGGATATTTTTAATGTTTCTAAAAATCAGATCACTTTTATCTAAGGGTATGAATAATGGATTTAAGAGTGCAGCTTCTGACAGCTTTGAAAACATTAGCTATGGTTGCTGGTCTGTAGCTGAGACAACATTGACTCAACAATTCCCAGAGCTGGGAAAATCTCTGTGGGTGTCAAATACCACACAGAAGGTTAAAAAAGGAATATAGTAATTGCATGCTTTATGTTGTAGTATTTTTCCTAGTGAATACAGATTAACAAATTCAAGGCATGAGAAGAAATAAGCACTGAATATCAAATATTCATCAGCCAGACAGTTGCAGGTAGAGATGAAGAATATCACTATATCTTTATATAATTTTGGGGGTGTTGTGAAGTAATAATTAATATCAGATCTTGTGTAGACTTGTAAATTAATGATGTGTGACAAATGACAGCTCAAAATTGACCCAAGTAGTACATTGAAATTAACTGTAAAATATTTTCCGGGATCATCACAGACGATAAAGCCCTCAGGGTACATTTGATGGCTAATTTGTGATTTCTGGTTGATGATCCATGGTTTTGAGACTAACTCTTGCAGCAATGTACTCTTAAGATAATTTAACTTAATATTTTACCACATGTAAAATGATGAAGGGTATCTTACAGTCTATGAAGAACCTACTTGCACTTTGGCTATGAATTTGGAAATGTGTCTGTACTAAGAGAATCCATTACGTTTCAAATTTTACCCAAAAATAACATACAGTAAAAGTCAGGAAGATTAGAGAAAGAAGAGTCAGGAACATTAAGAGAGTTTTGTACTAAGGATGGTGATGCGGTCACTTAGCTAAAGGATTTACATATCCTGAGACAGTAAACTTCTTGCAGATGGCAGGTTTTTCCCTGTCTTCAGTACAGACATGATTTAACTGTCAGTGCTGACTCATTCTCTGATGGATCTAAGAAGAACTGAGACTGAGGTCAGAATAGGAATGAAGAGAGGATGCTGGCTGATGAGCTTCTTGCACTTTTCAAAGCACCACTGTTAAAGTCTGTCTATATTTGTAGCATTCAGTGGAAAGTGCTTCTCAAAAGTAATTTTTGCTGCATAGCTATATGCTATGGATGGTATGAAACTGCCTTCTCAGCTATTCTCTCTGTTTAATAAGAAGCTCTGTGAAGCTTGGATGACCACAGAGAACATTTCAGAAACACTCTGTATAGGTTTTGTAACACTACTGATAATCCCTATTTGTGTCCAGGAAAGATGAAAAAGAAATCAAATAGAATTGTTATTCTGCTCTGTCTAAAAAAGAAACAAAAAAATTACTAAATTTGCAACTAAGATTAAAAAAAAAAGGAAAAAAAAAAAAAAAAAGAGGAGACTCTTAAAGCCATATATAGCAATTATTTTTCAACAATATTAGATAATAATAATAGATATTGTAGAAGATATTCAGGAAGCTCAGTCTTTCCAGTTCTAAATCAGTTGCCCTCACATCTTCACAGCTGATTTTGTTGTCCTCTGCCTGCAAAAAGCAGGAGACTGAACACATTTTTTTGAGCTTTTTAACATTTTCATCCACTAGATCAACTTGTGACTAAATGATCCGTTACAGAGAAAGGAGGAAGAAGCCCTAAACCATTACTTTCAATTTCACAGAGAGACAGAAAATAAATGAAAACACAGTTGCCACATTCTTCCAACATCTCTTAAAAATTCTTTGTGTAGAGGAAGACAATATATACACTTCACAGAAATATCAGAACATAATCCTGATAATTTTCTGAAGGTGGTTGTGTGCTGAAGAGTGGCTGTAAAAACATTATACTTTTTTTCCCCCCAACACATTATTTGAACATCATCAGACATAGTTCTCCCATGTGTTCTAGGATGTCTGAAGTGGTGATGTGGAGGATGCTGGGTTTCAGTGCACAAAATTCCATTAAGGTATTATAATCATTTGAAAGGAGGGCCCACAAGGATTATTTTTCTCCTGGTGTTTTTGCACATCTCTCTGTAATGTTGTGTCTTAAAAACCCAAGATTAAACAACAGCAGTCTGCAGCAGTGTGATAGAAAACTGGTCAGGGAATTGAGAAACAAGGATTTTCTCCCCACCACTCTGACTGACATGTTGACTGGCAGAGCGCAGCCCTCACTTCTACATCTACCAGATTCCCAATTGTTTTCCCATAGAACTGATTTCCATTTCACTTTGCTTTATGATCTGAGCATACCAGTGAAAAACACTTCATAAGAGCAAGATCTTATCACTTGATGACTTGTGATATAATTCGTGTATTTTAAATTTGGCCTCCATCCAAGCAGGTGTTTTATCATTTCTGCGAACAACCTTCCTGATTAGAATTGTTTCTGTTTGCGTGTCACTAATAACACAGAGCCTGTTCTTCTGTTTAAAAACTCGATACTACTACAGAGTAAATATTCTTACAGATACTGCTACCAAATCAGGGAAATATTTTTTTATTTTAAATCCTCTCAAGCATTGAAACTGACCTCTGCTACAGGTCTAGAGGTATGGTGGCTGCTCAGACGTAGAAGTATATTGAATGACAAAGACTTGGGTTGTTCTTATTATTTTTCCCACTTACAAAAGAGAAATAATAAAATAGGAAAAAATGAGATGCATCCATCTGATGCTATACCTGGTATCATAAAAGGAAATTATGTAACTGCAGGCATTTTCACCTCACACCTCAGCTGTTGATCACTACCAAACACAGAAACTGGCTTTGATGCACCAAGAAGCTGAGCCAACACTGCCACCTCTTATGAGAGCACCTGATTCCACTGGCTAATTAGAGACACTTGATTCTGTCTGAAGATCAGCAACAGCTGGTATGTTCAAACCTACATGAAGCAGTCCTGGTGTACATAATTCTTCTCAAACTGAGGCCTGACAAACCCCCTAGAAAAATGAGTCTGGTAGGTGTGAGTGCTTTTTGAGCTGGTGCAGTAATGTGTTGTTTTAGCAGAGCCTCTTAAGTGTTACCGGGAGCAACGCAAAAACGGTAATAGCAATTTATGCAGAAGAAAAGTACAGCTGCTCTGTTGAGCCTTCACCACCTAGAACATCCTGTTTTGTTCTGTTGCTATGCAGCAAAGCAACTTCTATTCTGCATTATCTCTCACCTTTTTGGCTGGGGCAAATTGTCAGCTTGTCCTTGATACGAGAATGTCTATAAGGAAAACAAAGACAAAACTTTTTTGCTCCCTTCAGTGTCTCTACTGCCTGTGCTGTGTTACTTTGCCTATTGCTGGATATTCAGGTAATGCAGGTATTTACAGTTTGTCATTACTGAGGTATGAGATTAGATATTGTAAAGACTAATTTTTCCTATATTATCAAACACTCATTTATAGCAGCCTTATTGCTTTCCACTCCTGATTAGCCAATGGTGAGAACTGGAGTGTTGGCTTAATAACCTACCTGAACTGTCTTGCCCTTGCTTTGAGATTTCCCTGTGTTTGGAGCAAAATCAGGTCTGTTATTTATTGGTTCTCTAAATACAGTGAAGCTTCTCATATCTTACAATGGAAAGAAAGAACACAAGAAGATGGGAGGCTTCTAAATCACTAAAATTTGCTCAAAGGCAAATAATTCCTTTTAATTTTGGCTTGGGTTACTACTTGCTTTTGTTGTTTTTATCAGCCCCAAACACTGACTACTCCTGTGATACCACGTGTCTGCAAACTGAAAAGGCTAAAAATTCACTGGCATAACTGTGCCTGTAGTTAAGGGCATATAAAAGCCATTTACAGCAAAATATCTTTAGCCACTCTTTTATTTATATCTATCTTAGAATGCAGTTATTGTAACTGTTAAGATACATGTATAAATTCATAGTAAAGAACTGTGTGAAGAGTATAATAATGTGTTCATCATTAACCCAGATCTTAACTTGAAGGAAAAGAGATTCCTTATGTAAGAAATAGAGGGCTGTTGGGTCCATTCTATTAAAGCTCAATCCATTCAGAAAACATTTCCCTGAGGTCAGAATCTAATTGCTTTCTGAATAACTATCATGTATTCATCTTTGCCCACTGGGCCATTCCAAACGTGACATTCCTTAGCAGGGAAAAATGACATCCAGTTGTCTGGTTTGAATTTCTTTTTTTGCTAACATATACCAATATTTCACCCAACAAGCTCTATTAGAACAAAATTGAGTTACAAATGCAGTAACTCTGAAGATGTATTGGAATTAACATTTGCCATGTCACTTTAGTTTATACCCTTTCTACATGTTAGGTTTTATTGCATGATTACATGCTGTATTTTCCATATGATGCTTGTTTTGTTCAGTGCAAAGTAAGGATGATGTCTACTGAATGATCAGCTTTAACAGTACCCTTGTGCAGCTTCAGGCCATATTCCAGTGGGGTCTGTTTAGCACTATGCCAATTTTAAAGATGTTCATTTCCTACCAGGTTCTTCTGTGAGTCTCAGTGCTATCATTATTATTATTGAATTCATTTTCATACCTTTCTGAAGAGGAGTATGATTCCTTATTTTGCTAAGGCAGAGCTGGAGTTCCCAGGCAACCAGCACCAGAACATTAGGACACAGTCTCAAGCTGCACCAGGGGAGGTAATAGACTGGATGTTAGGAAGAAATTCTTCATAGAGAGAGTGATTGCCCATTGGAATGGGCTGCCTGGGGAGGTGGTGGAGTCACTGTCACTGGAGGTGTTTAGGAGGAGACTTGATGGGGTGCTTGGTGCCACGATTAAATTGATTAGATGCTGTTGGATGATGGGTTGGATATGATGATCTTGAAGGTCTCTTCCAACCTGGTCTGGTCTGGTCTAGTCTAGTCTAGTCTAAGCTATCTAGTTGTTTCGGATTTCCATCTTGAGGCCACAAGAAGGCTAAGTTTCTATGCATTGCTTTACATATGCTGTACATATCATATTACCACAGAGAAAACCTGGAGGTGGGATGAGAAGTGGTAAATTGTCCTTCCACCACAATTGCTTTTCTTTACATAGACCCATTCTCTCTGAACCCTTCTATCTGCATCCCTAGTCACCTAAATACTATTTTCCTTGACTGGCAGGGTCAAGTCACACCACTGATGTCTTCTGTCTGCTCAGTCTCCTCTAATTCAACAGGGTGGGATATATCCAAAGTAATTGTCAGAAAAAAAAAGTATGCTGCTAACAGTGTGGGGAAAGGAAGTATCCCAATATAAAGACTGCAGTTGTGGCAGTCATTAAGATCCTGATGTTTTGATGGCAACTGATATAATTGCTATGGAAGGAATGAGAGGGACAAGAAGCACCAGCCGAAATAGCACGTATAAAGTGAAGAGGTGACTGGTGGTTGAGTCAGAAAAAGAGTGGTGCTGGAAGAAATCAAGAAACTGAAATGTTTGGCTTTATTTGATTTTGTACTAGTAGTCTGAGGCTTAATGAAATAGCAGCAGTAAAGGGGGAGCAGGTAGGCAGGTTATAGCAGCTGAGGTTGTTATTGTGACAACATCTAGAGGCCAGCTGGTTACCTAGGGTGGATTTGCCTGTCAAGGAAGGGATTAGGTCCTTGGAACTGCTGTTTTCCAGGAAAAATATGTTGGTATTCTTCACCCTTCAACTCTCTGTATTATCTTCATATGTCTGGTGGGGACAGCTTCTCAGATAGCTGAGAAAGGTTGAGAGGTTTGGGTTCCCTGGAACTGGAAGATATGCTGTGGTGGAGACAGTCAGAGTTCTCTTAAAGGAGAACTCATTGTGTCCAGCATGATTTATGTCTTGCAATGAATCTTGCAATCTAAGATGGGACACACCTGTGAGATGAGGATTTGTGTTACAGTCATTGTATCCATTCTGATAGCTGCTGAGATAATTTGGTTTTCATGTCCATATATCTTCTAAAGCTGTGACTCCCCACTTGCAGGTAGAACCTGTGCCTTGTTGGATGAAACTATCATGTGGGCTGTGAATGTGCTTTTGTTCAACTCACAAAGGCTCTCCAGAAGAGGTTTATGCTGGTTTTGGGCAGCTACACCAGAACAGACAGCATGCAAGGTTAGCTCTGCTGCGTTAATCTACAAAAATGTTTTTGTTAAAGCAGAACTAGCAAACTGAGAGGGTTTTATTGAACCAGTGCTTGTCATGATGTATGCATGATATTTGAGATGCAGTACTAGGACCTTGAACATAGACTTCGCTATCTAATCAAGTTGTAGTCTAGGTTGTACTAAAGCAGTCCCACTGAGTTTAGCCTGGTAAATACATGTCTGCCATTTTATAATAGAATTCTGTGACCTCTTTTTCTTGCTCTTGAAACAGCTGATATGGTTCTTTATAAGGTACAAACTTTTCATCTGGTATATGAGCAGCTACAAAAATAAGATATGTAAAACTGGCAGCAGGAGATTGACCTTTCTGAAACTTCTAAATAACCATTCTAACTTTAAATCTATTTTTTTCTGAAAATATAGGTCTAAGTTTAAATGCTGGCTTCAGGCAAACTGTTTGAATTGTTCAACTGTCTAAAAATATACTTAAAAGCTGCATATGAAGAGACAAGAAGCTGATGTAGAAGCAAAGGAAGAGACAGAATGTCAGGGCCTTCGGGAAGCTGTAGCACAAAGACTTCACAGATGTTCCTTTTTCAAAGAATCCCTCATCTCCCTGCTCTAAGTGCAGATATTCGTGTGGAAGGAGCGTGCCAAATTCTTCCGTGGAAGTTACATAAAGAGAAGTAAGCTAAAAATAAAACTTTATGACCAAGAGGCAATGAAGACCAGAAAAAGACAAAATATTAGAATCAGAGACGGTATTTCACTCCAGACAATCCTTCAAGCAAGTAACAAGGGGCAAAAAAAAAAAACCCCAAAGCTGTTTGACATAGCCCCTTAACACAGAAGACCTTGTAAGCACTTCCCTTGCAAACAGGAGATAGCAGGCAGTAGCAAGACTCGTTTTCTTCAGTGCTGGGTCTGCCAGATCAGGAACTAAGGTAGATAAGAGCAAAAGATTTCAGCAGTGACCGAAGGGGCAAGGCTGATGAAATGGGCTCTTCAATCTTGTTCTGCGAGGCGAAGAAGATTTTGCAGGCAGATCACCTGATTCCTTGCTCCATGCAATCTCTTTTCATTCAGTCACAGGAGGATGGAGTTAGTTTATGTTTCTTTTTAAGTGGCTTTGAAAGATTTCTTTAATTGGGTTACCATCCTGTCTTTCCCTGCTGTTCTGTGTGAAATGTTGCTTTGTGACATAGATTTCCTCTTCCTGTCTGTACAAAAGCAAAAGATGAAGATCAAGTTATTCCTGAATAACAATGTCTAGACTTTATCACTGGACTCTGTCCAAAAATGTTTAAACAGGTCATAGCTTAAGCTGGCGTAAACTGGCACAGATGCACTGGCATTGTTCTAGTTATTCTGACTAAGGCAGGTGGGGGTACAGCACAAGTTAACCTAGGCCATTCTTGGCCCCTGTGCTTTGACAATGACTTTTCTGAGCTTATTCATTTTGGGGTATATTGAGTGATGGCTTAACGTGAGATATTATGTATGGGCTTTATGTGCATGACTGAGTGTCTAGCCTATTGCTTGCACTTAGTCTTCTGTCTTCCATATAGGAATCATTTTTGCGTTGTTTTGGTTTTTAGAGTTTTACTCCTGTTCCCACCTGTGTATTGGACTCTGTGCTCATTTGTACATGCAGCTTGAGGTATGCACATGAGTGTAGATCAGGATTGCAGGCAGATAGCTATGGGTGCATCCTGTTACTTTTTCTTCGTGCCTTCTCTTTTCTTCCTTCTTCCTCCTCTCACCGTCATCAGCAACCTTTGGTTGGAGACAACAGCAGCAACAAGGAGTTATGAATCATCCAATCTGGGAAGAAATACTTCGATTGCTTTTCATAATCACCTGTTCTGTCATCACTAACTACACAAGAAGCAAAATACTGTGAAGGTTTACCTCCCCGCTCTTGTAAACAATCTGGTCTTGCTGTTTGCCTGCTGTTGAAATAATGACTTATACATCAGGCTGTAGAGAGATGGGCCCAACCCCTTTGCCTGGAGTTTTACAATGACTCCTCTCATCTTAATACGTGCTCATTGCCTGTATCATACAGGTCTCAGCATGAAGTGCCTCATCACAACCTTGCTAATTCCACTTCAATCAGAGGAAGAAATCCCTTCCTTGTTAGCTTTGGAAAGATTTGGGTTCTCTTTGAATGCATTCCATATTAAAAACAAAAAAATGTAATGGAGGGAGTGAGACAAAATTGTTGCTGATACAAAGCTGAAAACGAGTGTGTTATCTGAAGATACCAAAAGACACTTTGTTCACAAAACAAGGATTTCTTAATCTTGATTGTGTTCCAGATGATGGCCCTGGTTAAGCAATTGAATATATTTTAACTCTGCAAACTGCTGAAAATGCAGGAAATAAAGAGAAAAAACTGTATGAGCCAGAGGTTGCCTTGTTGCCTGTGGCATGAAGTGGGAAAGACCCACCTGTGCCCTTACTGGTTGGGAACTAAAAGCATAACTCTGCAGTGCAGTATATGCATACTGTGAGGGAATGTAGAAGTGGGCCTTGTCCAGTTGACAGGGATGTGTTACTGCTAGTCAGCACAGATGTGACACAGAGAAAGAGATGACCATATTGCCATTGCCTGGGCAGGTGTAGTTTTGCACGTTTCTTTCTCTTTCAGTGTCTAATTTATCAAAATATTTTCTGAGAGCCAAGGAACTCCCAGAGAAGCTTGTCTCTATCAACAGACTTAGGACCTTTGCCATTTGATTACTTAACTCTTTTAATAGCAGAAATGTTGTTTGGAGAGTTGGTGATCCTTTATACAGTTTGAGTTAATACTTCTGATCACAGATGAGCCTGGTGCAGGCAGGAAATGATGGATCTCCTTCTCTGTGCTTTCTTATAGCCTGATAGGTAATGTGATGGAACTTGTGGACTTAAAAAAATAAAATCTCTAAATTATAATACCTGGAAAAAAAGAATCTGAGACATGCTCCATAAAATTTCAAGTTCACTTTGTTCCTCATCACCCACCATCATTGCCAGACCACCCTCTTCTTGTCACAGCACTGACCTTTAGAAGGTATTTGCTCACAGGCCATGTTCCTGATTTGTCTTTTTATCTCACTACTGTATCTCAAGAGAACTTACTCTTCTGTGTGCCACCACACAGTGTGTATAGGAGGCCAGAAACTTCACCTCATTGTGCATCACCCTCTTTCAACTTAATACTTTTGCTGTAGCTGGACCTGCCCAGTCTTGCTGCTGCCAACCTACTCATCTTGCCTTTGTCCAAGTCCTCTCCTGCCCTATCTCTGAGCTACCTCCTTCTGTCACATACACTTACTCAGGCATGCTGGCTTCCACAGTCTGTATTTTATAGCCAGGAGGCTGAGACTTGGGTTTGTCCGGGGGTTTCCTGCCTCTCAAAAGGAACAGGGAAAAAGGATTGTGTGGGACTTCACAGTGACACAGGAGAAGCAGGAAGTACCTGTGCCTTCTCCAGAAGGCAGAAGCCCTCTGCACCCTGACTTTCTGGGGAGGGCAACTCATATGGCTCTGGTTCACTGGCTGGTACATGTTCCTTTGACCACACCAGCCTGCAGATGGACAGGAGACAGGAAAAAAAAAAAAAGAATGAAAGAAAACCTTTGAACTGGTTTATTTTACCTACAGGCTATAAATTTTCCTGAAGCATAGCTCACTTATATCTACAGAGCATCCCTTTGTGTTCTGGTATCAGAGAACCAGGGAGTGTTCTGCTCTGTCTGGGAAAAAAACAAACAACCAGGCATTTGAGGGCAGCCATGGCATAACTGAAGCTATGGGTCTTGTCAATTGTTTACAGACTAACTTTATTACATTGAAGTTGTTCAGGAGTGAATTACATTCTTCTGCACTTGGTTTGGGGGATTTTTTTATTTTTTTTTTAAATATAGATTTCAATTAAATACTTTCTGGAACTTTTCTTCTGGGTGTATGTGAAAAATTTATTATAAGCATTTAGCCATCAACATTTGAGCTGCTCCAGTTGAGTATAGAGCTACACTAAAACTAAATTCTGCCTAGTCATGACTTGAGACACTTAATTTGAATCTTTACTCAGGCTGTTTGTGTGGCCTCAAAATTATATGAACCTTCAAATCAATTGATGGTTGAAAATGGAGGCATTAAGTTGTCTGGGAGCCCAGGTGAATTCTCCTATTTATTCCCAGAGGTATTGATAGCAAGTCAAATAAACTCAATTCTGTCTAATGTACCTGGGCAGCAGTGTGATTTGGGGAAGAGGAGGAAGATGCTTCTCTTCAGCCTAATGGCAATCTGAGAGGATACAATTGCAGATCTCCCACTGTGTTGAAAAGCCTCTTAACTATCCCCATGTATACACTAGGAACATTGTTTTTCAGGTGTTTGCTTTGGGAGGATGCTGGGTTTGGGATTTTTAGTACTCTGCAATGTATGCAGAAAGGTCTCTGTTCCTGACAAACAAAATCATGTGCAAGAATATCCTCACCAGAATTGCTATTTTTTTTTCTTGCTGAAGAGTCTGGGTGCTAAAACCGTGGCCAGGACTGCCAGAAGTTATGCTGAAACAATTTCAAATAAGCTTGTATATGGTCTACACATAGATCAAGCAATGAGCTTCAAAGTAGTATAATAAATTAATGGATAATGTTTGTAGTTGAAGGCTAACTGCTGGATTTGCTTTGGAAAACAGAGTTCTTCCTCACAGATTGTAAATATTTGTCTATTACCTATGCAGGCATTCCTTCAACAGTCTTTTGTTTCTAATTTAAGGTGATGTTTGTAACCAGGAATTAGTATGAATGTTTCAAACTGGTCACATATTTAAATATTGAGAAGGATGCCTGATTGGCCTGCAGAGTAGACATTTATGTGCTTACACTGGCTTATGGAAATGTGCTTACATTGGAAAAGCTTTCTTTAGAGAGTACAGGGCAGTCAGTGTTACAGAAAACAGATATGAAATGATAGCTACCTGAACTGACCACTATATTCTCTGTATTTTTGTATGTTTTATATAGAATCCTACAAAGTAGGTTTGAGGTAAAATTATTTTCGTTTCAGTGTCTTAAGATTAATTTCTTCTTGTAATTGTCTCAAGCCTCTTTCCCCATGTACAGAAAATGTGGGTTTAGAGGCACTGTCCTTTGCTAGCTAAAAGCCAGAGTATGAAGGAATGGAGCTTACTGCTTCATTTTTCAAAGATGACTAGATGAACAAGGAGCTGCTGGACACACTATCACGTAAAAAGAAACTCTACAGGAAGTGGAAGGAAGGACAGATAGAACAGGGGGTATATAAGGAAGCTGCCCGAGCAGCAAGAGGCCTGGTTAGGAAAGCCAAAGCAGAGTTTGAACTGAATCTAGCCAGGGGGGTTAAAGGGAACACTAAGAATTTCTATAGGTATATTAATGGCAAGAAGAAGACTAGGGAAGGTGTGGGCCCCCTCAGAAAGGAAAGTGGTGAATTGGTCACAAGTGATGTGGAAAAGGCTGAGGTACTCAATCACTTCTTTACCTCAGTCTTCACTGCAAGGGCCTCCAGCCACACTCCTGGTGTCATGGCAGACGATGCCAGGGACGGGGAGGAAGAACTGCCCATCATAAGTGAAGCTCAGGTTCGTGATCACCTGAAGAACCTGAAAGTGTTCAAGTCCATGGGACCCGACGGGATACACCCACGGGTGCTGAGAGAACTGGCAGATGAGGTTGCCAAGCCCCTCTCTATTATATTCCAGAAGTCATGGCAGACTGGGGAAGTCCCCACAGACTGGAAAAGGGGAAACATTGCTCCCATTTTCAAAAAGGGCAAGAAGGAGGAACCGGGGAACTACAGGCCAGTCAGTCTCACCTCTGTGCCCGGAAAGATCATGGAGCAGATCCTCCTGGAGGCACTAATGACTCAGAAGAATAGTGAAGAGGTGATTGGGAATAGTCAGCATGGCTTTGCCAAGGGCAAATCCTGCCTGACAAACCTGGTGGCCCTCTATGATCAGGTGACAGCATTAATAGATGAGGGGCGAGCAACTGATGTCGTTTACCTGGATTTGAGCAAAGCCTTCGACACTGTCCCACACCACCTCCTGGTCTCCAAGCTGGCGACACATGGGTTTGATGGATGGACCACTAGATGGATAAAGAATTGGCTTGATGGCCGCACCCAAAGAGTGGCTGTCAACGGGTCCATGTCCCAGTGGAGGCCAGTGACAAGCGGAGTCCCTCAGGGATCAGTCCTGGGACCTGTCTTGTTCAACATCTTTGTGGGTGACATGGACAGTGGCATCGAGTGCACCCTCAGCAAGTTTGCTGATGACACCAAGCTGTGTGGTGCAGTGGACACCCTGGAGGGAAGGGATGCCATCCAGAGGGACCTGGACAGGCTGGAGAGGTGGGCACAAGCCAACCTCATGAGCTTCAACAAGACCAAGTGCAGGGTCCTGCATCTGGGTCGAGGCAATCCCAGGCACAAATACAGGCTGGGCAGTGACTGGCTGGAGAGCAGCCCCGAGGAGAGAGACTTGGGGGTGCTGGTGGACGAGAAGCTCGACATGAGCTCTCAATGTGCGCTTGCAGCCCGGAAAGCCAATCAGATCCTGGGCTGCATCAGGAGAAGTGTGACCAGCAGGTCAAGGGAGGTGCTTCTCCCCCTCTACTCAGCTCTGGTGAGACCCCACCTGGAGTACTGCGTCCAGTTCTGGAGCCCATATTACAGGAGAGATGTGGACGTGCTGGAGCGTGTCCAGAGAAGGGCCACGAGGATGATCAGAGGGCTGGAGCACCTCTCCTATGAGGACAGACTGAAGGAGTTGGGGCTGTTCAGTCTGGAGAAGAGAAGGCTCCGAGGTGACCTCATTGTGGCTTTCCAGTATCTGAAGGGGGCCTACAGGAAGGCTGGGGAGGGACTTCTCAGGATCTCAGGTAGTGATAGGACTAGGGGAATGGAATGAAGCTGGAAATGGGGAGATTCAGGCTGGATGTGAGGAAGAAGTTCTTCCCCATGAGAGTGGTGAAGCCCTGGAATGGGTTATCCAGGGAGGTGGTTGAGGCCCAGTCCCTGGAGGTGTTTAAGACCAGGCTGGACGAGGCTCTGGCCAGCGTGATCTAGTGTAGGGTGTCCCTGCCCATGGCAGGGGGTTGGAACTAGATGATCCTTGTGGTCCCTTCCAACCCTGACTGATTCTATGATTCTATGATTCTATGATAATTGCCATGGAAATTGATGGGATATAAGTGATTGAAAAGTCTCTCCTCAAGATCTGTCTACCTTTGCAGTGAGCTCAATGCTTCTTAAAACCTGGCCTGTCACCTCTAAGCAGTGCCATCATAGTCTACCACAAGGGTATTGCCATTTGAGGCACAATGGCATTTGCTGAGCTCCCTCAGTGAGAAGGAGCTGCGCTGTAACATCGACACTGGATTGTTATTTCCAAGTTTATAGTTCAGAGCTACCAGCAGGCATTGAAAGGATGGCCAAGGGCTCAGGTCCAGCCAACATGGATTTAGGAAGGGCAGGTCCTGCCTCTCCAACCTGATCTCCTTCTATGATCAGGTGACCCGTCTGGTGGACGTGGGGAGGCCTGTGGATGTGATCTACCTGGACTTCAGCAAGGCCTTTGACACCGTCCCCCACAGTAAACTGCTGGCTAAGTTGTCAGCTCATGGTTTGGACAGTAACACTCTGCGCTGGGTTAGGAACTGGCTGGAGGGCCGGGCCCAGAGAGTGGTGGTGAATGGTGCCACATCCAGCTGGCGGCCAGTCACCAGTGGTGTCCCCCAGGGATCAGTGCTGGGCCCCATCCTCTTTAACATCTTCATTGATGATATGGATGAGGGAATTGAGTCAGTCATCAGCAAGTTTGCAGATGACACCAAGTTGGGAATAGATGTTAGTCAGTTAGAGGGTAGAAAGGCTCTGCAGAGGGACCTCGACCGACTGGACAGATGGGCGGAGTCCAATGGGATGACATTCAACAAGTCCAAGTGCCGGGTGCTGCACTTTGGCCACAGCAACCCCATGCAGAGCTACAGGCTGGGGTCAGAGTGGCTGGAGAGCTGCCAAACAGAGAGGGACCTGGGGGTGCTGATCGACACCCGCCTAAACATGAGCCAGCAGTGTGCCCAGGTGGCCAAGAGGGCCAATGGCATCCTGGCCTGTATTAAGAATAGTGTGGCCAGCAGGAGCAGGGAGGTCATTGTGCCCCTGTACTCTGCATTGGTTAGGCCACACCTTGAGTACTGTGTCCAGTTCTGGGCCCCTCAGTTTAAGAAGGACATCGAGACACTTGAACGTGTCCAGAGGAGGGCAACGAGGCTGGTGAGAGGCCTTGAGCACAAGCCCTATGAGGAGAGGCTGAGGGAGCTGGGGTTGTTTAGCCTGGAGAAGAGAAGGACCAGGGGTGACCTCATTGCCCTCTACAACTACCTGAAGGGTGGTAGTGAACAGGAGGGGGTTGGTCTCTTCTCCCAGGCAACCAGCACCAGAACAAGGGGACACAGTCTCAAGCTGTGCCAGGGGAGGTTTAGACTCGAGGTGAGGAGGAAGTTCTTCACTGAGCGAGTCATTCGTCATTGGAATGGGCTGCCCGGGGAGGTGGTGGAGGCACCGTCCCTGGAGGTGTTCAAGAGGAGACTGGACATGGCACTTGGTGCCATGGTCTAGTTGTGAGGTCTGTTGGGACGGGTTGGACTTGATGATCCTTGGGGTCTCTTCCAACCTTGGTTATACTGTGATACTGTGAAACATCTCCCTGGTGCATACTTCCAGACTGCTATGGTAAAATTTCAGATTGAGAGGGAAGCAGGATGGGTTTTCAGGGGGAACTTGCAGTGTTTAAGATGTGTCCCACCCCTCTGCTTTCCACAAGTTTGGAACTTCCTACAACAGGAAGAGGATGATCACATTCCATCCAAGATAAGCTATCACAGTGGGCAGCATGTGAGAGTAGGAGGTGTGAGTGGAGGTGCAGTAGTGGCTGATGTCCTTTAGCAAGCCCCTTTAGGAGACCTCCCACTGCAGCAGGCAAAGGCTGGAAACAACCCATTAGCCCCTTCCTTGTGTTTCTACTCCTGCTGGAGTGTAGATCACTTTTGCCCTGGCCCAGGGTAAACACACCTGTGTTCTCTTGCTTAGCATTTTGTTGTGCTCCAGTGAATAACAGCAAAACAGAAGAGAGAGCTTTGTGGTTCAGGAAGCTGACAGTTATGACAAGTCAATTTTACAAGAAGGCAAAATAGAGGGAGGGGAATTCTGACAAATCCCTGGTATGCATGGAATGTTTTTTAATATGGGGATAAAGCAGAGTTCCAAGTCTCTTCAATTAGATTTTAGGAGTTTTGTTATTTGAAAATAATTGTTTGTAGTTGCTTTGTTTTTCCTGAGCCAGAACAATTTTGATTGGCATGACTGGAACAAACAGGATTGCATAAGTCTGGAGAGGTTTCCTGGTACACTGGCCAGCTCCGGGCTTTGTAGTGATTTTATCGTGACTGTGAAATTCTCACCTGACATCTGTACTAGTGCATCATGTAGTTTGCAGTAATGCTAACATCAGGAATTCCCACAGAATGTTCTCCAGCACGTCACTGTGGAAGGATAGCATCTAGCTGCCCTGAGCTTCTGCTAGCCCATGGACACAGCAGCAAGAAAAATAAGGGCCTCTGATTTAGCAGAAAAAAAACCAAACAACACAAAGGCTGGGTCAGATCCCTGTCAGCTTAGATTATATTTCTTTTATGTCACTTTTGAATTTAGTTCTACAGTCCTGTTTTTTTCATATGGAAATGGTGTGGGCATCTGTGAATGAATAAAAATAAGAGCTTCGTGGGTTTCTCCCCCACCTTTTGTTTTTTGTTATCTGTTGTTTGTATTCATAACTATGTACATAACTTCTGTTCTTATATTCAGTGCCTTTGGAAGACTCTAGGGTCCTATATCAGAACTCTTTGGAGGACAAAATACAGTATTGTACTGGAGACAAGTTTAATGCTTGAAATGTTTGTACTTGAGAGAAAGCCTTTCTCTCAGCCAGGTTTATAGATGCACATCTTGAATGTTGGTAGTAAGAATAGAGAAGACATCTGTGCTTAAGATGTTCTGTGACCGTGGTGGCAATAATTCCTTACAAATGATTGAGAGCTGCAGAAGATTGTCTAAGGAGGACTGTTACAGTCACAGAGGATTACTGGCATTGACCCTGATGTAGTTCTCTTGCAGGAAATACAAAAGCCCTTTGGGATGCCAACTTGCATTTACAAGAGCCTAGAAGGCTACCTTTCAGCTTCCATCTGCCACTCTTGTTTCTGCCTGTAATGATATGTAATGCTGGTCACGTAGTAATGGAGAGGGGAGAGACTGTGTGGTTATGCAGGACTGCCCCTGTGCAACATGACTTCATACAGATTCCCAACAAGTGCCATTCTGGCCTGGTAGAGGCATCTAACCACCATCTATGGTGGCATCAAGATGGTTTGCAGGGTGTAAGTGACAGCAGGTCTGCAAGTGACAGCAAAGCTGAAGAATGGTTAAGGTTTTGGAGATGCAGATGAGTAGCTATAGATCTGAGGTAATTTTTTTCAAAACCAGCAAAGACCAGACACAAAAGAAGCTGTATAATTACAAGGGGCACTTTGGTCCTACTGATGTGTTTCACAATGCCACATTAGGAGCTAACTAAACAACTGGCACTGTGGTGTCTGTGTTCCATTGCTTATGAGTGAAACTTAAGCTCTTGGCCCAGATTTTTAAAAATGTTTGTGCATGTTGGATCCTACATATCCCTGTGATCAGGTAACTCAGCTGCAGCTGCCTTGGAGACCCAAGCTCAAGAGCTTCCTGTCACTTTTTGAGAAAGAAGATTTGCACTTTTAAGAATTTTACCCATTATTTATGGAAACAACACCTTTCAAAAGAGAAACTTACAATTCCTTAGCATGGGGCCGGCTGTACCATTGTTCCCCAGGGAGAGTGATGCTCGCACTGTGTTGGGAGGAGCACAAAGCTCTACCTAGCAGGACACTGGTGCTGAGGGCTCCTTCCATGTCTGACCTACAGCAATTCTAAATTGAGGCTGAACTTTGGCACCAGTGTAGCTCTGTTGAAGGAGATACCTGCCTGAGGTAATAACTGATGGTTTTGTTCCTCATTCCTGCTTATTTAGAAAGCAGGATAAGATTTAAAACAATTCTAAGAAGTCTGTGTTAGCAAATAAGCTGTGGGAACTTTGATTTGAATTATTTTTCTTTTTTTCACAGAGCATATGGCTGTTTACACTAGGTAACAAATAAACACATTGTCAATAACACCATCAGAATAATTCTTCAGGATTTGGGCAGTTTTTAACTTCATCCAGTGAATGGATTCTTTCCCTCTCCCTCCTGTGTAAATGTGAGAGACAAGGGGCTCTGAAACAGCAAGCTGGAGCTGTGTCTTTACATTTGGAGTCTTAGGGCTTTTATTTCATTCTTTTCAGTAAGTTTGGTATAAGTGTGTTGCTGGCCTTCAGTAAAGAGCAAATAAGCAGTAATAACTTGTGTGGTGCCAGAACAATAAAATTGAATGACATGAGTGAGAGCTTGCTTTGCTCATGAGATGCTTAGAAAGGGGAGCTTCAATGTGTATGACCCAAGGAATGATATTTTCTATGATAGTACCAAATCCTGCTGTCAAGGGACTATAGCTCAGCTAAAATGATTGTGGGAAGCACAGGCAATGATAGCATTGGATAGCAAACTTTGTGATGTGATCTTCTGCTGTGTAAGGAACTTTTTTCTTTGGTTCTCTTGGTATGTCCTGTGATGTAGCTGTTCCTTTCTTCTGAGAAAAACATTCAGGTTTTTTCCTGGTTTAGGTTTAAATCATCACAATGCTTCTATATAAGAAATACAGTACTGCTTTGTACACAGCAGAAATAATATGGTCTGATTTTTCTCTTTATTTGGATCCCCATTTATTTGAGTTCTATAACTGGATTTACATGTCTAAGAAGGATTGAGTATATCCCTAATCCCACTGATCAGTTGTATATCTGTTCATCCACCCCTTCCCTTCACCTATAGAGACATGTTTCCATGTAGTAGGAAATGTAGGAAATGTAGTAGGAACATCACATGCTTGAGACAGATACTTTGCAGAAATCAACTAGAAGATCTGGAAGTTATGGAGGTGTGAGAACTTCATGTGAAAGAGCAGTGGGAGTTCGTGTAGCTTTGCCAAAGGAGAGGAGGTGAGCCATTTGAGAACCTGTGGGTCAGGATTAAAGAGCAGACAAATGTGAGAAACTGTGGTGGGTGTCTGCTACAAATCATCTCATGGGGAAGCAGCAGTGGACAACTGCAAGAAGCCTCATGTTGGCATGTCCTAGTTTTGAACCATCCTGATATTTGCTGGAAGGACAACACAGCAGGGGACTACCAGTCAAGGTGATTTCTGGAGTATGATGATGATAACCCACTTCCTGCCACAGACAAAGGAGAAGCCAGCAAAAGGAAGTGCTCTGCCTCACCTGACACCAACAAGAAAAGAGCTGGCCGGCAGCTGGCCCCACTGGTAAGATTTGCCTACAGAAATCCCAGGTTCTTGAAACAAGTGGGAAAGTCTGGAGCAAGGAAGACTTTCCCTTGATGCAAGAGGATTAATTGAAGGAACATTTAGTCAGGCTAGAAGTATATACTTCCATGGAACCTCATGGGATGGACTCATGAGTGCTAAGGGAGCTGGCTAATGTCGTTGCAAGGCCACGCTCAATTATCTTAAAAGGCTGTGGTAACTGGGGGAAATTCCTAAGGCCAGGTGGAAAGTAGTTGCTCCTGTCTGCAAGAAGGAGAATCTGAGGAACTGCAGGCTGGTCAGCCTCACCATGATCCCTGGAAAAGTGATAGAACAAATATTTCCAAGTAATCAGGAATACTCAGCATGAGTTCACAAAAAGTCAAATCATGCTTGACCAACTCAGTAGCTTTCTACAATGAGATGAGTGGCTCAGAAGATGAAGGGAAAGCAGTAGATGTTGTTTATCTTGACTTTAGCAAGTCTCTCAACTTCGTCTTCCATAACACCCTCAAGACAAAATGCCAAAGTACAGACTAGATAGTGGTCAGTGAGGTGGACTGAAAACTGGCTCAACTACTGGACCCAGAGGATTATGATAAGCAGCTCAAAGTCCAGCTGGAGGCCACTCACCATTGAGGTAGCCCAGGGGTTGGTACTGGGGCAAATGCTGTTCAATGTCTTCATTAGTAACCTGAACAATTGGGCCAAATGCACTGTCAGCATGTTTGCAGATGATAAAAAACTGGGAAGAGTGATACATGAGCCAGCAATGTGGCCTTGTGGCAAAGGTGGCAAACAGCCTCCTGGGTTGTATTAAACAAAGCATTGCCAGCAGATCAAGGGAGTTGATCCTTGCCTCTGCTCAGCCCTGCTGAGACACATCTGAAGGGCTGTGTCCAGTCCTGAGATGCCCCGTACAAGAAAGGGACATACTGGAATGAGTCCAGCAAAAAAGCCACAAAGATGAGCAAGGGTCATACAAGCAGAGCCTGAGAGCTGTGATTATTCAGCCTAGGGAAGATAACTGCTTCAGTGGACCTTATCAGTGTGAATAAATACCTGACTGGAGGTGGGGATTTGAGTAAGGAAGATGCCCCAGATGCTGCTCTGTGGTGGTGCCCAGCGACACCACCAGAGGGGCAATGGCCATAAACAGAAGTATAGGAAATTCTGCCTAGCTTCTGTTCATTCAGTATAAGGAACTGCACTTCCATTTGGGACTGCTCACAACTGGCAGAGAAATATTGGGAAGAACCTTTCTGCTATATCTATCCTGCTATAAAAAAACCAAAGCAAAACAAGTGCTTTGTTTGGTTGGTTGCTTCTTCCCTGGTGGCATCATCTTGCTTGTTTCCATTTCTCTCCACTGACAGTGTGTAAGCCCTTCTGAACAGCCCATGGAAGGGGATGGATGGACAGATTGTCTACTAAATCAGAGAAGTTATTTATTGCACAATAAATAATTCAGCACAAATCACAAAGTCTAGCTAGTCTTGTTCCTCTGGCTGTCTTTAAATCTACACATCCTATATTTTATTTTTCAATCAGCTGCAAAGATGATGCCAAACAAGATCAAAGGCTGAGCATTATTTCACTGTGTAAGTCTGTAATGGAGATACAAAGGGAAAACAATTTCTCCTCTTCAGTTTATCATGTCATTTTAAGTCAAGGATAGCAAATGAAGACTCTGGCCTGCTGCTGAGTAAAAGATTTTACAGGAAACCCTTGGGGTAAGGACAAGGCAGAACTGGCACTGGGATTGCCCAGTCTGGTGAAATGCTTTTGCAAACATCACCTGCCAGGGTCTGCTGTCAGTCTCCAGGATGAACTTGAATCTTGAATCCAGTCTTGTTTTGGGGCCAGCTAGTGCAGCTGAGACAGATAAGCTTGGGCAGTCAGGAGAAACGTGGATAGATGTTTTGATTGTTTTCTTGAGGAGTTCCTATGACTCACTCGGATTTTATTATCTGTATTATGCTGGTTAGGGTCTGAGTCAAGGAAACACTTAACTGAGCTTTGTTCACTCCTATTGAGGAGGGCATTTTAGAGCTTTGTGCATTTAAGCATTTTCTTGGATCATGATGGTTTTCTGAGGTAATGTCTGTAGTCATCCCACCAGAGTGAATGGTGAAAGATCTTGTCTGACTCTTGGAGGCTTGGATTCAGCTTTCTCTTCAGTAACATTGACAACGCTGAAAAAAAAATCAGGGATCCCCATATTATGTAGCCCTGGAGGGGGACAGGGTGAGTTAAGCAATCTCTTGTTTTAGCTTGGACTCTTCTGGATATGCAGAGAATGACACCATATTTTGGAGAACCAGTACCAAGGAACTGATGACAATTCAGACAGTTTCTGCTCTCCATCTGAGAGCAAGCTAATAGTACAGCAGGAAGGGTGACTTTATTCTGTGATGGAGACTGAAGAGGTAAGACTGGAGGAGATGAGGTCCCCAGTGCAAATCATTCCATGACTTCTATCTCATTCTACCTCATACCTGCCAGATCATAGCAGAGCAAGCACTTTGCTGGGTAAAGGGAAGACACGCTGGGCTGGAGGAAGAGGACTACTGCTGTGGTAGGGAGCCCACACAGACAGCATTATCTCAGCTCTGGATGCAAGCACAACAGGGAGAGTGAGTCTCAGCCAGGCCAGGCAACACAGACCTGCAATACTGTTGCTGTATATAAAGCTATAGAATTACCAGTAGAACATCCTACCAGCTCCCAGTGTCACTACCTAAGCAGGGCAGTGCCAGCCAGCCACAAGGCTCATTGAAGAAACACTGTCCCTCCCACCAGGATGCCCCATTTCTCAGAAAACATGTTTATGGATGGTCCACAGCAGTCCTGCCCTACTCAGGGACAAGGCTTTTAATCACCCCAAACACCATGGTGACTTTTCTACACCATATGGAGTTGTGTGGTGAGTTCATCATCTTGTCTGTATCGCTGCTCAAGAAACCCAGTTAGTAACACACAGCCAGCACCAGCCGTGGCAACAGCAGATGTACAGTGACCTACTTTTACCACAGCTTATGTAGCCTTTCTTGCTGCTTTATGCTTGAATGGCAGAATTTGCAACAAAAGGTCAGTTTATGGCAGCCTTTTATGGCAGTGTTCTTTTCCTGTAGTCCAAAGTTATAAAGACAAAATGCTCCACCGAGTACAATGAGCCCCACCTTTTATGTAAGGCTTTAAACTTTATCTGTTTTAAACAGCTTTTGGTGCTGAGCTAATTTTTTTTGCATGTTTGCTTGCTTATGAAGAGAGCTTTATTATTTGCATGGAGAGCAATACAAGAACATTCCTGAATATGAATAGAAAGGCTCAGCTATGGGGGGTTTAAGTAGATATGTTAAAAATACTTCTGAAGCTCAGCAAACCACCCTCCCTCTCCCCCCGGATGGAGAAAAATCTAAACAACAGTAGCCCCCAAAAACGAAAACTGTATAGCAAAAATGAAATGGGAACCTGGCACTTGCTAAGTCAAGGCAAAGCACAAAGTAAATCTGATGTGACCCAGCCACAGAGGGTCATAAACAAGCTGAGACAAATGCAGGAGGAAGGACACTGTGACAATAGTTAGCCCAGAGGGCTGAGACACACGGCTGAGTTCTTACATGTCAGCTGTGCTGCAACAGTTGACTGATTCATACACTTTGCCTCCGGCAGCCATGAGGTAAAACACATTATGTTAAGCCTCAGTGGAAGAGGGTGAGATGAAGATGCTTTCCTTACTACTCACAGAGGGGTGGGAGCATGTATGTGAACAGTTACCACAGCTCGGCTAAGGTGCGGCATCCACCACCTCTCTGAGCATCTGTCAGGCTCCCATTCTGAGATGACCTCAACCCATTCTAACAAGAGTTCATCTGTTGCACACAGGAGTTGATGAATATTTTAATGTAGACCTTTTTTGCCACTAGCTCAGAGTAAGCATAAGGTGGAGCAGAGGGTCCTGATGCTGTGCAGTGCCTCCTAAGGCTTTAGTATCTCCCTGGCATGTCTGAACCTCTAGCAGTGTCATATCATAGGGAAACATGCACAGGAAGATGTCCTAAACCTGTACAGAGCTCTGATGAGCTAAAAGGGTAGCTTGTTATAAATCCTGGGTGATGGCAGCCTGTGTCAGGCTGTCCTAGCAGGATGCCAAGGACTGTGCCCCCAGTGCCTTGTTCTCCTTTCTACTCAGCTTCCTGCCAGATAGCAAAAGCAGCCTTGCCAAGGTTGCTCTACAGCTTCTACTGCTGCCAGTAATCTGGGTAATCTCTTATCTTGCCTGTTTATAGCCATGACAGACGAACTCTAGACAATGTGTAATGGGTGAGTTATGTTAGATGTTGCTGAGCCAGTGATGATTCTGGAGCAAGGGCATTTCTAGCTGCATACTAGAGCTCAAAGCACAAGGGGTGGAAATCATCAATGGCAAGAGAGTGGAGAAATCACTGCGTCCTAGCTTCAGTTTACTCATTCACTGCACTGTCTGCTCTTTGGGACTGATGGAGGATTTTGCCTAGAGGCAGTTGAGTGTTGATGGTTATGAGACACTCACCCACACTTTCAGTGAAAGGCTTGTTAGTCATCTTCCCTTCTATTTCATGTATCCTCATGGCTAATAAACATCTCACAGCTGTCTTCCAGGATGCTGGGAAGTTAGATTCTCTTCATTTTGGGCTTTCTGCACCTCTGTGTGTTCCCACTGCTTTGTCTGTATTTGCACTGGTTAGGACTCTGGCTGAAGTGAATCTCCAACAGCAGTTGGAAAAGATACAAAGAAATCTTATCTTTCATAGCTGGATTGACTCCTGAGTTTTGGCAGGACTAAGGAAATCTCAGGCCAGAATTGAAGCTGCTAATATAATCAGTTACTCCATGCAGTGTATCATCTTCTGCATCCAAACTTATTTGTACAGGCACTCTCTGAGTCTTAATTACTGGGTGGCTCTAAAAATAAAGATTATTAAAAGAACTCATCAGTCATGAACTGGCATTATCCTCTGCACCAAGGAAGAAGGTCCACACTTCTGTAATGCCACAAAGGCTTAACATAAACCATAACTCTAGAACTGGCCATGCTGATAGCCTTTTTTATAATAAAAGGAGGAGAAAGTTTCTTGTGAACAGACTTGGTCTCAGGTTGGGCCTCACAAGTCCCTCCCTGGAAAGAGCTCAGTACATTTCCGAATCAGACTGATTGAAAGATCGATGAACTATAAAGACAAGTGCCCAGCTGTAAGCATTTTCTCGGATACAGTCATAACCACATCCTGAGTTACCATGCCATGTTTGCAATCATCTGATCAAACAGCACTTGCTGTTACCAGGCTATCAGTGACAACAAGGGACAACTGTTGAAGTAGATAGAGCGAGATAAGCAAAAGGGAAAATTCTCTGAGCAGTCATCTGGGAAGACAAGTGATAGGGCCCCTCAGATAGCTGTCCTCTCCAGTGTAGCAGCGTCCTGCCATTATGTTGCATACTAACACCACAGTTTTCATCAGAAACTGCTTGTGGGCAATTTGTGGTTTATTCCTGCTCACAATGCTGTTGGAAGCACACTTCGATCAGAATGGGCGTTGCATGCTGGCTAATCTTTGTGTATTGTTGTGCCTCCTCATTGAAAGCTATCACCAAGGGTAAGGGAAAGGGTAGGTATGAGTTTCACTCTGGTGACAATTGCTGCCCTTCAGAACCCTTCTTAACAGTATCAGGGTTTGTAGGTTCAAGGCCATGAGAATAACAGCATGAAAACAACAGTGGGAGAACAACTGGGGAAAACAACTGACAACAGAGGTAAACAACTGCCCTGTAAGCTCTGGAAAACACTCCTGTGGTAGCTTAGGAGGAAGGGTACAAAACTGCAAGTGAAAGGCAGGCTACAGAATGGGACCTAGAGGGCCCTTAGCATTACATGGGCTAGGGCACCTACACCATTACCACAATGAAGAGAGCTGGCAGTCCATAATGAAACCCACAGCTTTAAGGGTGCTAAGCAGGACATTACTAAGGCAGTCTGATATGTGAAGAAGTCAATCTTGAAAATGCCACCTTTCTATTGGATTTATTTATTTACCTGAAAACCCAAAACATGTGTCATCTTGTGCCCTGGGACATCCATCTCTCTGGATACAGAATACTGATGATGCACAATTCACCATACAGCCAAGCCAGGACCTGGCTGGGACAGTTCATGACTTCCAAACTGTGCACCCACATCTTCCTCCTGCAGAAGTCAGAGAATGGAAGGCTACTGCACACCTTGGTGACCCCTGAGCATGCTAGTCAGGAAGTGGCAAGGGCAATCATCCAGACTAAGGATTTGCAGAGCACTCCAGATGTAATCACAACCTTCCCCTTGGGTAGAGATCACCAGATTGCTTTCCTGATCGTAACTGGCATACACAATTCCTTCTTTTTGTATAAAAAACTGCTAGTCAAAGTACTCGCCCAGAAATTGTGAGACCTGGGTCTCAAACTTCGGCATGTGATGTTTCAAAGCCACAGCTTCCCTCTCCACATGAACATCTTCACAGGTTTGCTGGAGGTCAATGAGAAAAGGAAATGTTCCCCACACTTTGCAACCATAACCGAAGCTGGGCTGTTGTACAAAATGTAGTGGTCCAGCTTTGCATCTTCAAGAGAGAGCAACCAAAATAGATCCTGCCTCTGCAGCATGCTGCATGGGCTCTTCCAGGGTGGGGAATGAGGAGTGACGGTTGATCCTTGCACCAAGGACTTCTCTGGTCCTGCTTCTTGGTATGACATGTATAAATAGCATCTGGAGTGAGGAGCAAAGCTCTGGACTTGCTCCTTCTGGAGGAAGTGCTAGTGGCTACTTACCAGTGAGACACCTCTTCCTTCATCTTTCTTCACATAGGGTGCAGCTTCAGCAGAAAGGGTAGAGAAGAGTCCACTTTGTCATCTGGCAGCTGTGGACTTTCTCCTCTGTTCTCTTAAACTGTAAACATTTCTAGACAAAGGTCAGATATTTGTGATTTGTCTGTGCACCAACTAGAATGACACTGCCAAACACCTTGTTGTTGTCTTGCTACTATTATTAATCACTCAATTAAAACTCGTCATGATATGCTAATGATAAACCTTAGCCTGAATTCTAAGGAGAATGGAAAATTGGCTTCATTTTCCTAGCTCTGGACTCATTAAAGCATCATGTCATTCTCATTATAATGCGATTTTTCATGATTTAATCCATTGTTCACTGCCTGGGAAATCTGAAATGCACAGAATGTATGTACAATGTGGAAAGGCTACTTGGATACTAGACCTTGAACCAGTGGTTTTGTACAAGGAATTGCTTTACAAGTCTGTCTTGTGGCTACTTTTAAAAATGCTATTTAAAATAGACATTTAAGGGATGAGTAACAAGTCTTGGCTTTGCAAATGCAGACATTAGATCACAGTGACCCTTTGCCTTCTGGGAACAACAACTTCCCTCTCACTTCCAAGCCATCAGATAATGTGTGTTGAGTAAAGCCAGCTTAGGTCAGAGAGCTGTTCACATACACTGCTAATTGGTGAACTCCTCATTTAGTGTTTCAAGGGATCTGACACCAGGTAATGTTTCAGTCTCACTCTCCACAGGACTTCTTGATCCAGCAAAGCTCTTTCTTTAATGACTTTTTATTTTAAACAGCAAAACTTTCTCCCTAAAAGTTTTAATGTCTGCAAATCCAAGGCATTTTTTTCTGTTTCACTCAGGACATGGTACCTTGCTAAGCACTGTGTTTCCCCATCTCTGTCAGTGGGTTCAGTGGTGACTCAGAGTGAGACATGATGAATAGTCAGCGTCATTGCCCACAGTGTCTGGCCACTTACAGAACTCCTTCCCCAACCATACGTCTTTGTGGTTTGCAAGGTCTGAGAAGACTGCCATCCAAAGTGGAAAATCTGGGAAAGCCCAGCTCTATTGCAACATCATTTGCTGGTTTGTAACACTGAAGTACAGAGAAAGCAAACCCATGAAGGTACAGGAACTGCTGTTGAGGTAAATGCACACAACCTGGAGTTTATAAGGTGAGGCCACTATTAGAAATACTTGTTTTTTTCCTGCCAGTCTGTTAAGACCTATATGGGTGAGGGCACTGCAGGGGAAATAGAGCAAGAGTTCTCTTCCTTTTGTGTGTTCAGCGGATGGTCCACGAAGAGCTGCCTCTCTTGCAGTCAGGATGAAATGAGGATAGCACACTTGAGAGATGGAAGATGCAGAAGGATTGTCAACCTCTCCCTGAAGTGGGTCCTATGGAGACAGATGAGCAGGCTCAAAGGTTTTCAAGAGTGTTAACAAACATGCTTCTTCCTACCGACTGTACTCTCCTGCTACTTGGCAGGCACAGAACAGGAAGAATTAAACAGTCTCATTTCTCCAAAGAAAAAAAATAGTCCCTTATCTTCAAGGTGTCACATATTTTCAAGTGTCTCCATACTTGAATATCCACCTGGAAGCTTTTTGGGTCAGGTGCTTACTGCCCCTTAAACTTATAGCTGTAAATGGTGTTAGGAAGCAACGTGGCTATTCAAAGTTTGGGAAGAAGCAGATGCCTGGAATTGAAATCTGTTGTTCGATGCAGCCCTTTGAAATACAGTGGAAAAGCAGTCAGCTGTTGTCCTTAAATAAAGAGAATAGGAAAGGGCATATGTGGTCTTTGCCTTCAAATCCAGCTATTCATGATGCCTTTATACTCAGAAACCAGTATGCCTTAAGATTTTGCCATCTGCTTTTCCTCCTCTGAGGAAAAGTCTGTTTCATTTTACCTCCTTTGCAAAAATTATCATCATAACAAGGATGGTATGCTTTGCTGTATGGTGTGCATTACACCATGAGGCTAAATGGCCCATAAGTTCACATCTTTGGTCAAATTTGCCAGTATCTTGGCATCTATGTATCCATAGCCTCCAAAAGCTATTTACATCAAGTTATACATGAGCTGGAGCAGCAGTGCTGGAAAGCCCCTCTCTGTGCAGAAGGGAGCAGGTACCACAGGCTTTTTAGTGTGGGAGCATTAATAAATGCATGTTCTTATATCTCAAGTCATTACATATATGCTATGGTTATCTTAGTTTAGCTTTATGGGGGAGATGAGTTGGTAATTGTCTGCATCCTGGCCAGCTCCAGCATGGGCATTGCTATTGTACCCACTAAACTCTCTGACATTGCAGCAGTAGATGCACTTTGTGGGCTCTGTTAACCCATTCCCCTGCCAAAGAAAAGCCTCTGTGATTTCAAGCCCATGTGTCTTACTAATCCATGTCACACACTATCCACAGAGGCTGTTACTCCAGAAAAGGTTTCTTCTTCCTCCAAGCAGTCATGGGAGATAATACTTGTATTGAGTATTCTAAAGCTGCTGCCTCTCTGGAGGAAAAGAGGTGACTTTTCTCCATCTGTGGAGATCACACACATGGAGTAACACTAGGAGCAGTCCCAGGCTATGTGCTAAGTGCATGGACATCCCCATATGGCCCCCAGGTCTGCCAAAGGTTTCAAAGAGGCTGTAGCATAGCGGTATTTGGGACAGGATCTACAACTTGGTGTAGGCTGGCAAGATTATAATCACACCTGTTTGGCTGAGGATATCATGAAGTGAAGCAAGGCATCTACACTGAAGAGAAAAGCAAATGCTGATGCAAACACAGCCCTTCACCACCTCCTACCTCACCCAAAATACAACAGCAAGGCGACTTCTGGTAATACTCATACCATAGGAGTACTCACAGCTAGGAATTCTCCAAAAGCAGAAAACAAATCACATGCACTGAGGGAGCCAAAAATGTAATTTGAAGCAGGGGTGAATGAGGGAAAACAGGATGGCACAGTCATGGTCAGACATATCCCAGAATAGAGAGGAGGCCCTCACACTACCCTCCAAGAAGGACAAAGTGGTCAGTGCTTTTCCCAGGAACACCAGGACAAGACTGTTTTCAGGATGGATTTGAATCTCAGAAGAGTCATGGAGGTAGAGATCACAGAAGCATCACTTCACACTCCAAATGAGCTACAGAGAACTTACTGAGATGGCTGTATGCAATCATTCCAAATGTCCTATACAGGACAAGATTAATCCCACTGCCAGCAGGATGAGGAAATCTAGCAGTAAAGAATTGTTAGAATGTTCCACACCGTTCTTTGTGGAAGTGAACTGGTATCAGGTTCAGTAAAAGACAATCAAATGCTAGTCCAAATAACTCAGGTGGGTTTTTGTAGGGCCCAATCTGGTGCTGCTTTGATTTAAAAAAAATTGAGAGAACAGGGTGGGGAAAAGAGGGAAAAAAGAAAAAGAAGAAATAGTGTTTGATTTCCTGATTAAAACTGGGCTCTGTTTGTTTTGGATGAAAATTTTCTCTGTACAGTGATGACTCACAAGCTCCAAGTCAAAGAAGAAAAGAAATAATCACCGGGGAAAGGAAACACAAAACAACAAAAAAATCCCAGAAGCAATTCAGTTCTATGGGGCCGAGAGAATGAATGTGTCCTGTGATGCCCTTGACTGTGTCACAGTGGTTTTCCTCCTGCCTTTCTGTTTCAGTAAAATTAGAGTTTGGAGCTCAAGGGATGCAAGTTCAGCTTCTGAGTCTGCAAAGCTTCCTGTGAGGCATGGGACAAATGCTCAAATCTCCTTGGGTCTCACCTGTAAAACAGTAGTAACATTCTTTTGTCTATTTAAATTACTGCTTCTTCCTGTAAGTTTCTACCAGACCTAGAGTAACAGGGCCCTAATGTATCATTAGACTCCAGCTGCTGCTGTATTATGAATAATAATGTTTCTTAATCATAATAAACACGTCAGCACTGTCAGAGAATGTGCACAGAGGAAGCAGAGCAGTGTCTGACAATCACATCTTGCTATGTAAAGCTTGAGGTGGAAAATGAGACTCATTCCCAAAATAATATAAAACCCAGGGGTGGCCAAAGTCTTCCTGCAGCCAGCACTGGAGGAAAAGAGAAAAGGTAGTTTTATTCTAAAAAATAATGATAAAATGCAGTAATGTCCTTTGTGGTGTCTCCCTCTCTTATGTGCCAAGACAGCTCCTGACATCTCTGGACTGCAGTAATAAGGCATCCGAGTAGTGCGTGTCCAGTCCAAAATACATATAACAATAGTAAACCTTAGTTATACACTGAAATTACCTAAATTTACACATTTTCTTCTCCCCAGTTGCTGTCCTTTTTTTCCTCTTTCATCCAAGTCATTGTTTTGGTTAAAAAGTGACAAAGGGCAGAATTTAGGACATTTGGTCTGATGATCTCAGTTACTGGTCCCTCCACCTGTGTGCCATCTAGGGACAGACCAGGACCTATATATGAAGCACCATATTGAGAGAAAGGTGGGATGCAGCACACCTAGGAGAATGTCATACTTTGCTCAAGAAGCCAATCACATGGTAGGACACAACTCAAAGTGGGCCAGGTTTCTCCAAAGTGGACCTTGCTTGCCAAAGCACTGTAAAAAGTGGAGTTTGTTACAAAACCAGTTGTGGTAGGATCCACCCTTGCCCATATAAAATAATTGCTGCAGGGAGGTCTGCTCAGATTTTGGACTATTTATACTAAAACAAGACAGAGGATACATCTTTTGAAGCTTCTGGAGTTACCTGGGACTTCAGATGGTGTAAAAGAGGTCAGAAGTTGCTTTGGTTGAATGTTACTGATTGATCTATGCTGGAGATACTTGCTGCAGAGTTAGTCATCCTTGTGTCCTGAAGAGACCTCACAACACTTCTTTTAATCAGAATTACCTGCTGGGAGGAATCGTCTGGTGGACTATGGGGCTGGATTTGGGAACAAGTAAGAAGGAAATTCTGTATATTCAGAAAGGAGCTAATCAACCCCAGCTCTGTAAAAAATAAATGGCTTGCTGCAGAATCAGGAAACAGTGTCACTTCTTGCCTGATTGCCCATGGGTGATTTATTTACTCTCTTCTGGAGTATGCCTGGTCCTTTGCTCTGCTGTAATCTACTCCTGGCTACTGCTGTCAGACCCACTGCTGTGGGAGCTACACTGGAGCAGGGTCTCAGGCCATCACCACACAGCAGCTACTGACACCAAACTCCGACTTTCTGTGACAACATCCCATCAACTCTGCAGCCCAAGCCAGGAACCATTGGCTGGAGCAGAGGAAAGTGCATTAATGTGCATTATGGTATTTAATACCTTTTTTTTTTTTTTTTAATTTTAAACACTGAAAGGAGTTGGACGCTCAAACCCCACTGAATATCTGTGGGATCTGAAGACCCAGTTCCCTTCCCTTCTGTTCCTTCACAAATCTGAGCTGAACCCAGTCAACATGTCACCTGTGAGTGCCTAATTTTCTCATTGTGGCACTGCCAATATACCTCTGTGCATTTCAATCACTCCCTGTTTGTTTTGAAACAAAGCAAACATTATTTGCCAAGCATGTCTGCTCCAAGCACTTTTCCAAACCGTTCACATCGTGTGCATCACCCATGCCAGGAAAATGTGGATATCTCCCTGTAAAAACTATTAGTCCACCTTGCCTTCATAAATCTCCAATACTCAACCTGTGGCCCAGCCCCTGCCGTTATGGTAGAAGACAGTGATGATGCCTTCACTGCTTTGTTCCCACTGCTGCTGACAGACAGCAAAAGTGTTACTTAACACATGCCCTTGCAGCAAACAGTCCCTGGAATTTCCAGCTGCAGCCAGCCTTGACAGGCTCTTGGTACACCTTGCTAATCTCCAAGCACGAGCATTTCTGCAAGGGGGAAAATACTACTTCGCTCAGGCAGGAGACCAGCAAGGCAGAAAAACAAAGCCTTGCCCAAAGCCACCATTTCATATCCATGGTGGAGACTGTAACAAATGCCAAGAGATTCCCAGTCCTTTGTTTCAGCCACAAGGCAAATCCTATTGTTTCAGCAACTTTTAGCAGCTCACTAAGACCAACTGACTGTGGCATCTAATCAATCTTTACAAGCTTTGTGGCACTATGGTTTGCTGGGGATCCCAGCATGAACAGTCATTGTTATTTTAACACTTTTTAGCTGTGGATGTTAAAGACATGGGTGGATTGAAATAACTCCACATGATACACCTGTAATTTTCCCACCTTTTTAATTGTCTTTGATGCGGATGCTGGACCGCTGTGCCCTCCATGTCAGCACATCATCTAATACATTGTTTAAAGAGTTGCTGTAATGTCAATACTGAAGGGCAAAAACATGTCATCTTAAGTTTTGTCTAGACTGAGTGCACAAATGCCTACCCTGCACTGCCTTTGGGAGAGCAGCCGTGGCCAGGAACAAAGCCATGGTGCCAGTCAAACCACGTCTGATCCTCTTGACATACAGGTTTGGAGATGTTCTCTCCCAAACACAGATATCAAAATGGTGGCACTTATTCAGAAATCAGCCCTTGCTATTGCTATACACATGAAATGCCCATGAATGTGTTTAGAAGCAGATCAGGTCCTCTACAGCGGGCTTTAAAACAGTAAACCTAGGGGAGGGAGGAAAAAATAGCAGAAATTGAAGGATCTTCAACATGACTGTGGTCTTGTGTATTTGTGAATGGAAAATTGTGTGTCTTCATCAATATCAGGAATATAAAGACCATATGTGGTCTGCAGAGCTCTCACATAGCCAGATGAGAGCGGGTCAATGCTAGCTGAGAAATCTGAAAGCAGAATTATCAGTATCGTGTTTTACTTTGCTCCTATAGTGAGTATAAATGGAGAGGGGAAGAGAAAAGACACAAATAAAAGGGAATGTCAACAATAATGAAAAAAATGTATGTTCCAGGCTCAGAGAAATTATTTTGACACTGGCTTTCACATTTTTTTATTATCACCCCTTTGGGCAAAGTCATTCAAAAGGACAAACAGAAAATCATACCGCAGACTAAAATACAGAACCTGCTTCTCTTAGCAGAGTGAATGTGACAGATAAAGTAAGATACCAGGATCCAGCTATGGTAGAAAATAAAAAGGTTTGTTTAGAACATTGCTCTTTCAGTAACTGGGAGATTGGTGAATACTGTTATTAAAAGGGTGATTGCCTTACCCTAATATCATTCTGGTGCTAATACAGGCAGATTTAACAACCACATTCTGAATGTGGTAAGAACCTGCCAGGGTCTGCTCCAGGACCCACCAGAGATGTCCCTAATGACACCTGCTTTGCCCTTGAGCGCGTCTGCCTCCAGCAGGTGCTGCAGTTGGTGCAGAGGGTGCCCTTCTGTCCAGAGCTACATGTGCTAATTCACATGGAATATCTACCGAGCCAGAGTTAGCAAATACTAGGTGAACTTCCCTTCCCAGCAGTTCTCTGCAGACAACACAGTGCATATCTGGCCTTCCTGCTCTTCTGTGTTGCTCTTCCGATGCTGCCGGTGCACTGCCATGGCAGCATCCTCTCAAACAAGAAGCTTCTTGCAGGACCTCCTGTCCCCTGCTGGGTGCCAGGGGCCTCCTTGCTGCTGTTGGCCCCTCCTTAACAAGGTCCTGCTTTGAGCTTGCCATGGACAACAGAAAAATCTTAATTTTCTTATACTCCTCTGTGTTTTGTTCACACTTTCTGTTTTCCAAGATTTTAATTTATTTTTTCAGCCTTTTTAGGCATGTCACTGTCATGGAAGTTGTTTCACTCACCTTTCAGTTGTAATATACGAACACACAATTAAGGCCTTTGGACCACTGAATTAGCATTCCTCTGCCCTGTGAGGCACCTTCTTTTCCCTCAAGTTGCCTTCTGACTACTTTTGGAGCTATGACCCTGGCCTATATAAACTAAGGTCGGTCCTGTCTGTTATTACAGAGAGAAGAAAATGTAAAGGACATAAAAGACCCTGCTATACTAGCTTGTGACTTGGAAGAACTGTTTCTACATCCTGTTCAGACTTTCCTCATGACCTTTAGTGAGCTGTTTCGGACCTCATACTCCAGACTCTTCAAACCTTGGAAGGCCTGGTGCAGAGGATATGTCTGCCTTGCAGAAACACCAGCTGGCCGTGGGCCTGGGATTCAGCAAAGATTGGCTTGTCTTGCTGTAAATAAGGAAGGTAAGTGCTGAATTATAATTTATCATTCTTTTAAACCAGATATCTCTGTTGTATCTCCACCAGGCCGCTGCCACTCTTTAATTGTAGTGAAGACACACAGATAGCATTTGCAGAGCCCTGGCAAGGCGATGCATACACTGAAAACTAGGAGACAGTAAGGGGATTCACAGAAATTAGCACCAGCTGAGCAGGCAAACAAATCCTTGGTGTTTGGAAAGAAGGTATTTCTAAACCACAAAGCAAGTTAGCATTTGTTCTACACAAACAATGCCAGAGACTAGGCTCAGACACATGGAACATCAACATTGTGAAGCTATTGGAGTGGTGTGGGGCATGATTATGCCTGGAGTAAGCAACACTCTCCTAAACAAAGGTTCAGGAGTTAGTCTGGATCAGGGAACACTAATAGTAGGAAGTTTGCAAAATTGTTTTGGAAGCTCACAGAAGCTAAAAGTAGCAGCATGACCAGACTATGCCAACTGGCCTCAGGACCACAATGCAAACACTGGCACCGGCTCACTAGCACAGGTGTAGCCAGAGGAGACACCAACAGGCCTGCAAGTCATCAGAGATTTGGCGCCCACAACTGCTAATCATCAGCAGGTTGGCCCAGTTATGGCCATAATTATTGCATGCTCTGAAGAACAGCTGACACCTCCACAGAGCTAATAGGTCTCTACTCCAGAGTGTCTCTGTTCAGGTGTAAAGGAGAGGTAGCTGGGCCAAAGATGGAGGATGAGATACAGAAGGATATCATGAACCTCTAAACAGCCTAATTGTAGGTATATTTCAGATGAAGAAAAAGTGATGATGCACACGCTGTGGTCCAAGACATGTAAATGCAGCCCAGTGAACACAATTAGAAGGAATCTATTAGTTTAAAGAGTATCAGTGAGCCCGAGTCCTCTCTGGTTTCAAAGTGGCTGTGCCCTGCACAATTAGGTTGAAGAAGCAGAAGGATAAGAGGGTTTGTAACCTAGTTCTTTTCATGAGCGGGGAGAAGATGAATGAGGTCAAGCTCTGCACATGAATGGAAGAAAACCCTTGTGGAACCTCACAAGGTTTAGACGCATACTTGATATGTACAGAGACATTTCTGGTATCACTCCCAAGTCATACCTCAAGGCGCCCTAAAGAACTGTGATTCTAACTCTCCTTACTCTTTACCCAGCTTACTATCTAAAAATCCCTATGTCTCCATTTTACCTCTATGTTTACATTCCCTCACCTATGAGGTACCTAAGATAGAATTCCCTTGAATTCTCAGTGCCAAGGCCTAGTAGTTTGATTTGGATTGAAATGTGCTTGATAAATAAAGCCAAGTTTCGCCTTATTTTTTAGAGGAAGTATCACTGAGCTGTCTCTTCTAGGCTTTTCCCAGGTCCAATGTAATATAGGAGTCCTGTACTCACAGTACTGCCCAAGCATGGCCAGCATTCTTAAGAACTAGACCTCTGATCTGTATGTTGATGATTGCTCAAGGAAAACAAAACAGACTTTGAAACCTTTGTCAGGGCTCACAGTAAAGATTCAATGAAAAGGATGACTCACAGAAAGAAGGAACTTTTCATAGCAAAAAAAAGTACTTCCACCAAAAACATTTTTTGGGATAATGTGGGCTTAAAGTTTAAAGGAAATATCTTGTGAAAAATGGTTATGAAAGGATTTATCTAGTGTTTGAAATATCTGCCTTTGTGGTTCTTTCACCAGCTGTTGGGCTGTATCAGGGGCAGGTGGATGGATGGCTTTGCTTGGTTAAGTCAGCATGATCACCCTTGTAACACTACTCTGACTCTGCACAAACTGCAAACTGGCACACATCACAGCTCTGCTTTTATGACCAGCAGTAAGTGGCACTTGGGGCTGAAGGATAACAGGGTAATGGAAAACAATCTGACTTTGGGGATAAAAGAAGTCATGATAAACTCATGTGGCTGTGTTCTCAGCTTGAGCACTGCTTGGCATTTGCAATTTTTAACTGAGTCCTGGTTTCTCTGGGTGCAGACACAACCCAGGAGAGAAATTGTGGGTTTGAAGCACATTTCCATGAGTAATGCTTTCCAGCTTTGCACTGGTTTTCAAATACTAACTGCAAGTTTGCAATTTTTGATCAGAACCAAAGGTAGAAAACAAAACATGATTTGCACAAAAAATGTATTCAGATTGTCACTGAAAAGCAGGAAAAGGATGGAGCTCCTGAGCCCTGATGTTCATGTTTCATTGATAGTGAAAGGAAATGAAGAAATGGGAAAAAATAATCTCTCTGCATCAGTATGTAATTGTGCTATATTTTATAGATGAATGATAATGCTCAGTGGCTTCAGAATAAAGTGAGGAGCTCAGGGTCTTCATTGAATGTCACTATTGAGCACTCTAGTGCTACATTTTTGATATAATTCAAATCTGTGAAGGTCTAATTCACTCATGCTTCAGCCTCTGAAGTGAGGGGAAGCGTGAGTGGGGTCACAGACAGAGTAAGAGCAAGTCAGTGAATTTAAAAGAAAAATAATATTAGTAGATGTGAATATAGGGTCAATTTAAGACCCTCAAGAACAGCTCCTCTCTCTGCCTCACTGGGGCTGAGTGCTTTACTGAATTCATAGATGTAAACTGCTTTGTGATTTCGATGGGATAGGAAAGCAGGTGTCAAACATTATTATTTACACTAAGTAATTGTGTAAAGAAAATCCCAGAATCAGATCTTGATCTACCTTCACAAATATATTGGCTTAATGATCTCTTTTCAAGCCTTCTGAGCTATAAATAAATTTTTAAGAGCTAGAAATAAGCCACCAGCACTGTCATTGGCTATTGTGAGGAGGCTTTATTGATTTTGTGTTGGGGGAAGCTGCTAGGTTAAGTCAGAGTAGGGCAGACATTCTGAAACCAGCCTGTGCCTGTTTGGGAGATCATGAGCTGGGATCTGCCAAGGAGAGAAAGCAAGGAATTGAGGGAATAGGGAAGAAAAGCAGCACAAAATCATTGGGGCCGATGTGATACAAGCCAAATGTTAAGGTTTTGAAAATAACCAGAGATAACTATAAAAGGCCTGTGCCTGGCTAGATAAAAATAGTTACATGTTATGTAAACACAGGGGGAAAGCACAAGCAAATTGATTTATGCTGTAGGAATTTCTTTCTGCAAGTGGCAAGGGCCTGTGCTTCTCGCAGCAAAGTGCACTACACCAAGAGTCATGATCATTGCGTTGAAGGGCCAGTGTGGCCAAGCAGCAGTGGCACATCTCTGTGATGAGAAGTGAGTAGCCATGATAGAAATCAAGTCCATACTAAAAGCCATGGCACCAGCTGGAAATGAGGCAGGAAACAGTTATGATTGCTACCCTCCTTTTGTCTGCCATCATCAAGGTTTGAGAGATCAGACTGGTGCTGAGGTGAAGCGGGTGCTGAACTAGGAACTTTTCCCACCAGCAATCTGGAAATGCTCTGTTTACCCTGTTAACTACACAGATTCCAGGTACCGAACTGAGGACACCATCTGCTTGTAGCAAGACAGCATCTGGAAGGAACACAGAAGAATTCTAAAGTCATGGGATGATGAATCTTATTATCCAGTGATTCTTCCAGGAGTGGATGCCAGTCTTTAGGCTTTAGCACTGATTTAGCACTGTTCAGCGAAACCTTTGTAGCTTTTTGAGGGCACGGCTTTGGTGCTACTCATTCAAAATTCAGTACAGATTAACCAGCCTTTTTCTATTTGCAGAGCAATATTTATTTTCACATTGTAATTCACAGAACAAAGAACAGAACAACTGCTATCATGAAGGACACTTCTTAATAAACTGTGTTAGCAAAAATATTTCTGAACATCTGTAGCATCTTGGATGCATATATTTGTCTATCCAAAAACTGCCCAAAAGGAATTTGAAAGCCACCTTCCTTCAGGACTGCTCACAAGAGTAGAAGATTGAGGTCTCCCAAATGGCCCAGACCCAACACCAAATCTGACTCCTGCTAAAGACACCAAAGTAGCCCTAGTGACTTCTGCAGGATACACTCTGTGCTTGCCTTTGGTTTATCATCCAGCTCCTCCATCTTTCACCAAGATTTCTAATGAAATTTACTCTTAGCAACAGCTACTGAGTGCTCCCTGTGCATTGCACCAGGATTCAGTCTTTTGGTGGGGTGACCAAGATTTCTGCTTGTGTTGCATAAGACACAAGAGTCTAGGGAGGCAGACAGGAGTTATGGGAAATTGGTGGCAGTGGAAATGCTGAATTTTACATGCTCAAGTGATATTTTTATCAAATGCTGTTTTTAGATACGTAACAAGGCAAGTGAAAGACTTTTTTTCCAGCTTATTTCTTCTATTCCTTTTCTGGCAATCATCATTTAATAAGACAGTGCCCAAGCTTTTAAACTATTTTAATCTCAGTAGGTCAGAGTTGCCTTTTCAGTCTTTAAATATGGAGAAATTACCTGCCCTTCTAGGCTCATATGGTGAGCCTACAGCAGAAGTGGAAATGTCTTTGAGTACCCCTCTCTTGTGCAGGCACTCTGTTCACAGTCCTGCTGCCATCTTGTGTCACAAGACACAGCCAAAGCAGCTTGAGGTAGGGCTTGGGGCTGGCAAAGCAGTGCAGAGAGAAACCTCACATCATCTTAGTGTATAAAAGTATACAATGTATAAAAGACTAGAGTCCTCATATAAAAGACCATAGTCTACCTTCTGCTAGGTTCCCAAAATGCTGATCCCACATACTAGTAGCAGAGGTCTGCAGGAAGATGTAGACCAGAGCCAGGCAAGCAGTAGGCAGGTGAGGGATCCTTTGCTGCCATTTGTGAAAGGATTTCAAGGGGAAATCCACTCTGGGTGCCTGGTTGCTGAGAGGATGGTGCTATGTGGGCATATGTGAGAGACTTAACAGTGGAGGCAGATATTGCATGAGGACCAGCTGCCATTTCATCATGCTGAGCCAATGTATTTGCATGCTTACTTCCTTCTCAGAGTCACCATGGGAGGTAGGTTTGTAACTGGCAACAGCTTCTCACTGCTGAGTCATCCCTCACTGTGATGTACTACTCCATTCCAGTCCCCTCCAAGGATAGTGAAGCAATAGCTCCAGAAGTGCTTCTGAAAGTTAGAGATGCAAGTGAAGAAATCAGGCTGAATTCTCTCAAAAATGGGAAAGTGTAGATGAGAGAAAAGATAGCCATTAGACTTCAGAGACTTGGGTGGCTCAGTTTTTGCAACTAACTTTTGAATCTCCACTGTCTTGACTCATTTGCTGAAGAGTTGAAGACCAACAGCTTGGGATTCTCAAATGCTCAAGTACCTCAGATAATCAGCCCAATCATGTCAAAATCACCACGCATGTAAGGAAACGTGGGCTCTGCATATTATGTTAGAAGCCTGTTGTCAACAGCCCCAATGTTAAACTAGCCAAACAGAAAATGTTTATGCTTTTGCAGTCATAAGAATGATATCATAGATTCAAAGCTTTGATGCTGTTGGAAAGAGCATAAAGAGTGAAATGCAGTGTAGATCCTACCAGGTAACACATTCCTTAATGGCATTTTTAAAGCATTCCACACTGGCAATAAAATATAGAAAGAGGGAGAACAGAGCACAGCCTTCAATGAAAATGGAAGAGGAAAAGAAATAATCTCTAGCTTTTCACTGATGTGGGCTGTGGCATCACTCTATCTGCTGCTTGGAGCAGACATTGTTTCCAAAATACACACAGCACAAATCCAGCAGAGCAAAACTTGAATAACTAGTCATGATCCCCTGGATTTAAATAGGTTGCCAGCTCCCTATGGAAAGACACACCAAAAATAACTAAATCTGGATCACTGGAATATTCCATTTGTCCCTCAAATAAACAGCCACTACAGAAACATTAGATTTCCAGCATTTTCCCACTGAGGCTACAAAAGTCTGGTCATGGTGCCCAATGATACGTGAAACTGTTTATCTCATTCTCAGGATGATTAAGGGGTATTTATTTGTCATTACCCCTTGAGAGAGGGATGTGATTTATCACAAAAGAATGGTGAATTTCACAGGAGGGCATCAGGCTCTGTAGAGTTGTGACATAAAGGTCAGCATCAAGCAGGCAATGCTTTGTATGGTCCTGGAAATGTTTTAGGACAGTATTGCAGTAAGGTGAAATTCAGACTCCAATGAAGTTGATTCCGAAACTCCTGTTGATTTCACCAGAGCCAAATTTTCCTTCAAATAATTCCAACACATATTTTACCTCCCTAGAGCTAATATTTTAGTCCCCCATGGGACTAGAAATAGAAAGGAAAAGAAAGGGAATTGAAGGCTTATAAGAGAGAGAGAGGAATCAAAGCTTTCTTTCCCTATCCCTTTCATGGGAAGAAGCTCCTGTTTATACTCTCAGGTGTCCATTTCTTCCTGTGCTTCTCTACTTTTTGTTCTTACAGGTGTCATCCCTTTAGAACAAAGGGCCCCACAGAGAGCCCACTGCCTCAGCTTGGTGTATGCTCCACCGCTGGCACTTCTTACTCATCAGGATCAGCCAAATGCCTCAACAGGATCCTTTCTTATTCACATATATATTTAGTCTTAAAATGTTGGTAGGACTGACATGTGATGGTTTCACTGCTTTGCACCCACAAGTAAAGACAATGACCACTTTTTCCAAGTGAGTCCTGCTGAAGGGGCTTTAGCTGAGGCATCCTACTAAGATCCATAACCAAGTACTTTGGTATCGTATAGGTAGTCAGTGCTGAAGATGAGACCTAAGAAACATGACCAGGTGCACATATGGCAGTCTGTTTCTTAACCATCTTGCCTTTAATCACAAATAATCAATGACAGTAGGAGACTTCTTTCTCCTTTCCAAAAGGTGTTCAATTACAGACTATCATTAGATAGTCTTGCTGCCTATAAACTTGGCCAAGTCTCTTTGATTTGACTTCAATTACAGTCCACAGCTGGGCTGTCTACAGCCAAACTGTATGTGAAATAAAAGAAATGTTCTTATTTTTGTGAAAGATATTTGCTGTTTCAGTTGCATGTGAGTGGTAGCTCTTTGAGAGGATTTGGTGCCTGGAGTTGCATAAGATATTTTGAAGAGAAATCACTGCTTAGAAAAAAAGCTGCTTGCAGCAGTGCAGCATTTAGTTCTCTCATCCTTTGTCCCCCCCGCCTCCCAGGAAGTCATTATTCCCACGGCTTGGGGAAGGAGAGAGAGTTGCATTTTTAAGACATGCAAGGAGATCCACTGCTCCCAGTGAGCTACTACAAACATATTGCAGTGGGCAAGTAGCAGCACTGTTGGTCGCTGAGACCAGATCCCACCAGCCAGCTGATAGTGGTTTCCTGCTTCTGGGATAGGCTGGAGCAATTGGTTTGTAATCCGATTGAATTTTGGCCAGAACACAGCCCAGGAGACTCACTACTGAACCATTTCACTTTGACAGCTGGCAACAATTTGTGGACCGCGGGAACGCCTGCTGAGCTTTCTGCTCAGAGGTGGATAGAGGCTTTCACAGAGCTTGCCAATGTGAGAGACACCTGCTCCTGCCTTCCAGCTCCCACCTGCAGATGAAAGCCTCAGTGTCTCTGGAGACAGAAATTTTTCTATCACTTGTGAAATGCAGGAGGCCCCAGCATATAAAACATTCTTTCTTTCTTTCTTTCTTTCTTTCTTTCTTTCTTTCTTTCTTTCTTTCTTTCTTTCTTTCTTTCTTTCTTTCTTTCTTTCTTTCTTTCTTTCTTTCTTTCTTTCTTTCTTTCTTTCTTTCTTTCTTTCTTTCTTTCTTTCTTTTTCTTTCTTTCTTTCTTTCTTTCTTTCTTTCTTTCTTTCTTTCTTTCTTTCTTTCTTTCTTTCTTTCTTTCTTTCTTTCTTTCTTTCTTTCTTTCTTTCTTTCTTTCTTTCTTTCTTTCTTTCTTTCTTTTTCTTTCTTTCTTTCTTTCTTTTCTTCTTTCTTTCTTTCTTTCTTTCTTTCTTTCTTTCTTTCTTTCTTTCTTTCTTTCTTTTTCTTTCTTTCTTTTTCTTTCTTTCTTTCTTTCTTTCTTTCTTTCTTTCTTTCTCTTTCTTTCTTTCTTTCTTTCTTTCTTTCTTTCTTTCTTTCTTTCTTTCTTTCTTTCTTTCTTTCTTTCTTTCTTTCTTTCTTTCTTTCTTTCTTTCTTTCTTTCTTTCTTTCTTTCTTTCTTCCTTCCTTCCTTCCTTCCTTCCTTCCTTCCTTCCTTCCTTCCTTCCTTTCTTTCTTTCTTCTCTCTCTTCTCTCTCTCTCTTTCTTTCTCTTTCTTTCTTTTCTTTCTTTCTTTCTCTCTCTCTCTCTTTCTTTCTCTTTCTTTCTTCTTTCTTTCTTTCTTTCTTTCTTTCTTTCTTTCTTTCTTTCTTTCTTTCTTTCTTTCTTTCCTTTTCTATTTCAGCCATTGACAAAAAGGATATAAAAGTCTGTGTTAGTTTCAAGGACTAAGTTTATCTGAAAGGGTCTTGCTTCAGAGCAAGGCACAGAAAAGACGTTAAACCAATTAAATCAATGCAGTGCCATATCCTACAAAATCCTCATTGTCAGATTTCACATATAATATGCTGTTATCACAATAGACAATTCCTCCTCCCAGCATTGTAAGTGAGAGACTTGCCACTAGCATCAATAGAAAGTGCACCGAGTCCTGAAGACATAGAATAGCAACCTGGCAGAGCAAGGCTCAGCCATTACGTAGCCTGCAATGGTATAAATAACCACCCGCATCTTCCAAAAGTGATGCTCCAAAAGCTCTATTTTATTGGGATATCAGAGAGACAAGCTGACACAGTGTTATAGTGAGCTTACGCTGCAGCAGCCATGTGTGTAATGTGCCCTCTGCGTATGGTCCACGGAGGAGGACCAGCTTTCATAAACCAGGGTGGCACAGATGCATTGCACACCACCAAACCTCCCTGGCACACTCAGCTTCTTTCCTGTGGTGGAGGGATGGGACAGAAAAGGAAAGGAAGCCCCTGGAGTGATCATAGTGGGAGAGAAATATCAAAACCTGGAAGCGTATTTCATATTTGTTCTTTGGTGCCACTATCCCAGATTGCATTGACATGATTAATGTCAGGGAATAAAGTTATGCTTCTTGTAAAATTACTTCATCTAACTGCATTTAAGTAAATTCATAACAGAAATGGGGGAATGGAATGCATTTATTGCACTAGCTCTGATAAATATTTCAAATGCACTGCTTGCCATCTTTGCATTTACTTTATTACTTGGAAAGTGCAGTTCCATTAAGAGAAAAGTTGCTGAATTCAACTGAAAGGTAAACTCTTGGCAGGTGACAAACAAGCCAGCTCAGTGGCTTCTCATGTTGCCTTATTTTTAATCCACTGGTGCCACTGCAGTGCTTTGCAGTGTGTTTTGTACTTTTCATACGAAAATAAGACATCTACATTTTTCAGTGAGATACTCTAATTCTGTAATTTGAATACCAAGGCTTCACAGGCTTTGCAATGTGTGCTGGGAGGCGAGGAAAGCAATTCTGTTTCAGGAGCCCTTTGTTGGAGAGATGGAAACAAAAGATCTGATTCTTTTTTCCGGAGCAAGCTCCATCTCAGTTTGGTTCTGCATAGCTTAAATTCATCCACGTGTCACGGTGGGGGGCAAAACTTCCCCCCAGAGTAGTGGGGCACCAAGCTTTTAAGCATGTTATGTCCTCTGTCACCTGACAATCTTAGCAAAGTAGGCCAAGCACTGGCTTTCAAGGCTGCCAGTCTTCTGATGAAGTCCAGCACCTGTCCCTAAACACAGAAATGCTCTGAAGCCTTCAGGGAGTGGGAAAACATCTCAGACACACTTGTTCCTCCAAGAGCTTTTCCCAAAACCCTGTTCTGCTGCCACCCATCTTCCCCATCACTCGCTCCTCCCACTCAGCTTCATCACTCAGACATCATAATGGAGTTGAGGATTTGGCCCTGGCAAGACCATGGATGTAAAACAAAGATCCCTTTTAATCAGAGGTTAGCAAGGGAGAAAAAAGAATTGGCATGAAGTGAAGATGAATCTGACATGTTCCCAGATCAGCCCTTGTCATGGTCACTCCATCGAGAAGATCACATCTGAAAACACTGCCATTTTTATTCCTCAAGAAGAAAACCATCAGCCAAAAGGTGCAGGGCAGGGCTGTCAGACCCCACATCTCTTTTCTGCTCCCACCTTCTTTAAGAAAAGATAACTCCTGAATTCATGGAATTCTTCTTTTCTCTTGGGACACTAGTCTTTAGAAGATTTTTTTGGGTTTGGTTTGGTTTTGTTCTAAGAAATTATCAGTCTCCAATATGGTATTTTTACATCTCTTGGAATAAAGTTTCCCCTTGCTTCTACATTATTCACCTTGTCCTGCAAATCCAGCCAAGTGAATTATGATGTTTATTGCTTTGCCTTGTAGTAATTTTCTTCTCACTTGTCAGAAAACAAAATTTACAGAAAATCAAATTTACAGAAAACCTGTCAGTAATAGTCTCCCTCCCACCATTTGTGACTGAACCACCAGTGGGACTCTGCTCCATCTCACTGAACACCAAGCTGAAACCACATCTTCTGTCTCACCAGATAGATGCCACCATAGCTCTGGTGCAGCACGCAGGGGAGGCCAGGTCCTCCAAAGCTGTGGTAGCCTTATAATGAAGATAGAAAGCCAAGGGAAAGAATTCAAACATTTTGGCCTGAATTGTTCACTTTGGACCCCACGAAAGTGGTGTGGAGAAGCAGAGAACTGAGCCTGTGGTTCTACGTGGTTCAGAGCAGAAAGGAGGGCAGGGATTTTATTCAGAGCAGTCTGTAGTGCACAAAGTTCAATCAATGAGTCTCCAGGTGCAGGCAGCTTTTCTCCTTGAAAGGGAGGCAAGGCAGTGCAGTGCTCTGCTCCACCATGCTGCAGAATACTGTGTCTTCTAAAGGCCTACTGCTATCATGTGAAGCAAAGAAAGAGGAGAAAGTTTGCCTTCTTGGTATTGTCCCTATAGGCCTCTACAGCATGACTACAAACATTCCTCTTTACTCATAATCACAGATGTACCTTTCCAGTTATTTTTGTGAAGGAAAAATTAATTTCCCAATCCAATTTGATTCTAGTGAAATTTTAGAGGCAATTAAGGGGTTTCTTTTTTGGCTTTTTTTTTTTTTTTTTTTCCTCCATTTCCTATCTAGTACAGATCAGCAGCTACAGAGACACAGTCATATTACCAGCTGTACTTCTCAAGCTAAATTAAGTCATATTATCAGCTGTACCTCTCAAGCTGAATTAAGTGTCCTGTTAATAATATGCCACTGGAGTGCAATGTGGACATCTCAGGTGGCTGCTGTCAGAGCTTACCCTTGCTTGAGACCCCACTTTTTATCTCATAAATTGCCCTCCCCCTCTGTTTACATACTAGGAGCACATGGTGGAGATGTAAGGAAAGGAGGGAATGGAGATGGCACGTTTGACTTCTCTTGAGGACAGCACGCGTTTGAAAGGTGGCAGGATTCCTGAGATAAAGCAGTGTAATGAGATGGCAGGGAAGCAGAGCAGTAGGGGAAGATTAAGGCCACAGATTTCCCTGGGAAACTCTATTTTCTAGAAAAATCATCAGAGGAAAATGCTATTCTGATTAACATTAATTTGTCCCTCGCTTTTTGTTTTATCTCCAAGGCAGGATATAGGGCAGAGCAGAGACCAGGGAAATGGCAGCCTCGTCACTGAGCCAGCACTGCAGCAGAGCTGACAGAGTATCTAGGTCAGTGTGCAGCAATTATTTGCAGATGGCTGAGGCCTACAGAGCCAAAGGCCAGCTTTGATGGTGGAGCCAAGTGCTCATTTTGCAACTGAAGGGTGTAAAATCTGCTCCTCTTTTCAAGTGGTAGCCTGGGAGGGGACCCCATGCCACAGTGTCCATTAACTGAAACCTAACACCCAACAGCCCTGCTCACCTGTTCCTGCTCAGTGGAGCACAGGCTGGGAAATCAGCATTGTGGTGGGATTCAGATACAAAAAGCCAAAAGATGTGGATGTCAACCAAGTGGCCTATACCCAGTGGGGACATTTTCAGCCCTAACACCAAAACTGATGTGGAAGCTGTCCTCTAAAAATCAATTATTTTCGTTATTTTCTTTCTCACACGAGGGCAACATCAAATGTTACCCATAAATAATTTTCACATTTTAAATGTCTTTGCTTAGCTTTGAAGTTTGTTGCATTTTACATAGGTTTTAGGAAAAGCTTCTGCACTCAAACATTTGTCTACTTCAGAATTCAGAATTCAGAATTAAGCAGGTTGGAAAAGACCTTCGAGATCACCAAGTCCAACCTATCACCCAACACCATCTAATCAGCTAAACCATGGCACTAAGTGCCTCATCCAGTCTTTTTAAACACCTCCAGTGATGGTGACTTCACTGGCAGCTCTTCCAAATATCTTATTTGGCCTTATGAAACATATTGATACAGCTTTGGAGACTAGCACACTGCCCACTGTGCATGTACAGATCATATATCATGAGATCTTTCTCCCTCCTGTTGCCATGCCTCAACCTACTGGGACAAGAATGTGAAAGGATCAGTGTTTTCCCTGTTTATCATCCCTGAGCAACAGTAAGACTGGCAGCTGTCTCTCAAGATTTGTGCCAGATCATGAGTCTTCTTTAGAGGTTGATTCATACAGCCATAGCCTTCAAAGTCAAAAGACACCACTAGATCATCTTGTCAGCTAACACAGACCATCGGGACTTCTGCTAGTTTGTGTTTTGTTAAAACATGTCCTTCAGAAAAAGGCAGTCCACTTCTGATTTGACAGCCACAGAAGAAGGAAGATTTGCTACTTCCCTGTACTGACAGAGGTTTAGAAAGTCATTCATGAGGCTTGTTCCTAGTTGTTGAAAGCACTAGGTCTTGAATCCTGACAGAAGAATGCATAGACTTTTCTGCTCAAGACCTAAGTTGTTAAACTGTGATGCCAACCAGCTAACTAACCTGCCTCATCACTCAGTATTTAAAGACATCCTATAGTTGAAGTACCCCTCCATTCAGGATTTTGAGTAGGAATATTGAGAAAAAGACAGTGCTAGAAGAAATACTCTTGTTTCTAGAACAAAGGTGGCTGCCTCTGCATATGCTGTGAAAAGAAGGTGCCTATTAACACAAGGATTTTGGGTCAGAAAGTATGTTATTTGTAGTTTGGATGATAACTAACACATTATAGGTGTTAATCTAATAATATTCCCCCTGTCCAATACCAGTATGCTCTGTCTGAACTAGTCAGCCTAACACAGATCACTCTTTTGTGTTTGCCATAGCCAAACTTGCTAGAACAGCACTTTTTATTAGGAACATTTCTGCTTAAATCCTCCATGTTCCAATGCTGGATAACTTCCTCTTCAAACTGTCATTATAGGGCAAAGAACAAAATGATCTGGAGTAGAAAACACTTCATTTAGCAACAGCACAGTATTGTACTCTCTCTTTATGTGGTCACATACAGAGGCATAGCATTTGTTAAGACATAAGGACCTTAGACTAATCTCAGATTTTGGCCCATAGAAGTGACCCCACAAGTTAAGTGCAGAGATGGTTGTGCATAGTCTAAATGATGCAAACAGAGGCATGTTTTGAACAACATATAACATACAATTGGTTGTATTTATTTAGTGGAGATAGTTGGAAACAAATATGACTTTCACACTTTTTCTGCTTGTAGACATGTTTCATTGAAAAACCATCCTTACTAGCTCCTACATAGGGATATATTGACTTGGGGTTAACAGGAAGGAAGAAGGCAGGAAGGACCTTCTGTAATCTCTGTACAGTTTATATCCTGCTAAAGTTGAACACATCTGCCCACTAAGACAGGGGGGAAAAAAAAAGGCAGCTATTTTGTGCCCTAGACAGGTTTACTCAGTGTGTGGTGGGGTTAGGAGTGCTGCAATACACATGGTAAAACTGGTGCAAAATGTTACTAATCAAAGCCTTGGAAAGAAGACAAAGTGAAGAGGGAACAAAGCTGTCATTAGCCACTATTTTGACTGTTGAATCTGGACTATTCATAGTAACACACCAAGTGTATCTATCCAATTGCAATAACGAGTGACAGCTGACAACTTAGCAATTAGGTTTTCCCTCCCCACCTCTGAAATTAAGGTCATAACCTTTTCTATTTACTTTTGAGATGTGGTAAATTAGAGCTTTGGCTTCATTACAAAAATTAATTAAAGTAGTCACACAATGGCACCATTCATTGCTGTGCTTGTCCCTCCCTCCAGTATGTCCTCATGTCAGCTCTCTTTGGTTTTAGTCCCAAATTCCAGTACGTGCTAGTCTGCCTATATTATTTGGATCAGTAGACTAGATTTTTTTTTTTGTACACCTTCTTTTCTTCATTGGAAGGACTCCTCTTGTTTCTAATTCCTCTCTTTTTGTCTTTTGAAGAAACTGTATACTAGCAGGCTCTCAGCGTGATCTTATCTCCACTGAGCGGTTTCTGGCCATGGAATTTGACTTGGAGTCATAGCAGAAACCTCTTCCTAAAAATGTCTCCTTACTGACATCCTAAGTGTCTAGGTCTGGAAAGGTAGATTAGTGTTCAAGTTGTTTTCATAAGAATTTCTAAAACTAAACATAACTAAAGAGATAGGGGAGAAAAACAAAACAATCCAAACCCAACAGCCTGACTGTTCCACACTTACACAAAGTTGGAAGTCTGCCCATTGAAATAATTTTTACTTCCCCCCAATAAGTTTCTTTGTGCTTGTTTTAAAAGCTGGATTTATGGACTGGCAAAAAAAATAAATTACTGTTTTCTTTTAAAGAAGAAAGTGTTACATTATGTTTCACATGACTGTGTCCTGCGGTGGTTCAATATGCCGAGTGCTGGGAAGAGCAATAAATACAGATCTCAGAGGTTTTAGGAATAATGACCTACTAAAAATTGTTGCTTAATGGGAAGTACAGAAAAACTCAGATTCATTTTATATGACACCTAAAGGGAGAAATGGCCCACAAAGTCTTGAACTAATGTATGTGCTGGAGCTTGTGTCCAACAGGCAACTTTGATATCTGTCTGCAATTATACCAAAGTCAAAGTTGATATTGCTCTAAAGAAGAGACCATGAACTATTTGCAAAACCTATTATAGGCTTTACTTCTTCTAAGTGTTTAAGCCTGTATGTATCTGCTAGTGTAGCCTGATTATTTTCCAACTTACTGCTTGTCTCCACAGGCATACTCAGGAAATTTTATCCAAATTAATTTAGGGCATGACTTGAAGACACATCAGCTAAACAGTCTGAAAATGTGTGAGGACAGTTTGTGTGAAGTGAATGTGTCCATCCCAGAACTTGATACCAGATCATGAAGTGAGTTTGAAAGGGAGTTCCGATCACCATTCTGGATATTTAAACCTGTGTGGGCTGTAGACAAGAAACAAGAAGGTATCTCCTGGGAAATGAGCATGGGAGGGAAGACTACCCCTTCTTTGTGAAACACAAAAAACCCAGAGTCCCTCCTTCTCTGGGATAAATTAATCTCTCTCTGTAGGCTTAGTTCCCCGGCAGATCAGGTCTCTGTGTGATCCATCACACTACTGCCTGAGCCCCAGTGCTGGTGACATGCAGTGGCATAGGGAGGAGGCCAAGGCTGAGTGGCAAGTGTGGAAATATGTTGTTGGTGCTACTGTGGCCTTGCACAGGATGGTAGTGCCCACGTAACCTCAGTCACAGCAACCCCACTGGCCATTTACAGAGGTTCATCAAGCATGAGTTTTAAGAGTGCTGACAGGAGCATTGACTAGAAGGAGGGGATAGACCTAAGTACCTTTTCTGAATCTACCAGCCTGAGAAGGCAGATGTGAGCAAGAACATTTCACATTTCCACTACTGACAAATGTGGCCTATCTGTAAAGCCCATGATAGAACATGCAAACCCTGATTGTCATCTTTTGTGTCCTGTGCACAGAGATAGCTGGGGCAATGACTTTTTTTTCCAATGTGTTGGTGAGGAGGGAAGTGGAAGACTAGTCTAGTCCCTTAAAAATATGTGCTCTGAATGAATTATATTGCATGTTGGAATTTGCTGAAAATGTTAGTTGTTGGGTTTTTTTTTTCCTTCTGAGAAAAGCTTACAGCTGAAAATGAGACTGCATTGATATTTTGCTGCAGAGTTGTTGCCTGTAGGTAGGCTTTAGATGGAGCTGTTCTATGGAAATCAATCCTGGTAAAGAAAGAGCAGCTGTTACTTTGCCAGCAAGCAGCAAGCAGAAATGATTGCAGAGGTACCCCCAGTACAGCAATGCTAGCTGGCAATTTAAAAACAATTCAGGACATAAAAATAACCACAACATTGTTATTTCTTGTGTTCTGAAGCCAGAGACTGTAAACACCTGCTCCTGAAAAAGCAAATTCTCCCTCCCAAGATCCTTACCTTCACGTATGACCAGTGAATAATTAAGCTTCTTTAGATATAATGCAGACTTTTCACTAGTAATAAAGAGTGGTCACTATTTAATATTTATAATGCTGCTGGGACAGCTGGCTCACATAGATTCTGTTGGGCTTGCTCCATTTTTTCATCAATTCCTTTGTGTCATCTTTCTGGCTGTATTGCCTGCCACCTTACCTCTCCATCCAATTAGGCATTGTAAAGTGAGCTCATATGCTTTTATGATCAGACCAGGATCTTACCTGATGAGCATCTCGAGAATGGAAAGAAATCATGTTAGGGACTTCATCTCTTGAAACCTCTTGGGATCTTTTTCCTCAGTCTATAAAAAGGAAAACATCCTCATACTTCAAAATATAAATAATTATTAGAAAGCCCAACAGATAGGGTCAGAATGCTAGTTTCATTAAAGATGTATTTTACAAAGGCTTGAGGATCAAAGATTCTGTGGCAATATATAAGGAGAATAATAGTATAAATTTGCATCAGTCTCTTAAAGAGATAATTCAATTAAATAGTTCAGCCTTTAGCAACCTATTTAAAAAAAATCCTGTCTCTTTTTGAACTGTCAACCACTTTAAGGAACAGCCCTTGATTTTTTCTTGATTGTATGCTAGATGAGGCAATTTTTCCTGGGGGAATAACATTAGCTAAATTAGGAACACTGTAATTTAAAGATGATTAAGTACCTTTTGTGATTGTTGTTCTATACTTCAATCTGATAATACTTAATTGCATGTGTAATCCAGTCTTTCACGAGGCTACTCACATTCATAAGAGGGCTTAAATCTCTGTAAGATCAGGAACCAAACAGGCAGTACAGTTAAACATTTTATGGCACATTGATCAAGTACATATTTGTTATGACTGCAATGAGATTTCACATTTGTGCTTGGTGCAAAATCACTCAGAATGCTTTTAAAAATCAGGATTTTATTTTTATGGAAGTAGAGAACAAGGTAGTACAGGAATGGGTATGTGGATGGATATAACCCAAGTTTGGTGGCAGACTGAAGAGCAGGCTGTGGACTCCTGACCCTCACGGATATGTGCTCTGGTTCACTCCACCTGTACTTTGGGTCTTGGTGTTCAGCATGGGAGGAGCAGAAGGAACAATCCAGGCCAGGCAAAGTGACCAAGTCATTGCTCAACCTCCCCACTTATCTCTAGAGAAATTCTTTCTTAACCAGCAGCCTTCTTGCAGTTTCAATGGAATAGGCTTCTTGTCAGCAGAGCAGCCAATGCGTTGAAGGATGTCAGAACATGGACTACTATTGTGCCGTTGACAAATTTCAAGGTTGACATCTGTTGGGGGCTGCCAAGTAAGATGCACTCAGCCAACCCACTGTCAAGAATTGGTGCTGGCATTTGCCCATGCACCAGGCTACTTTACAGAATGTCATCACTTGGTAATGAAATGTCCCCTGGTAAGGATGGCTCATGAACACAGAAATAGCTCTTGCTCATAATAAAGTTTTGCAAATAATGCTTGCAGGAGGCAATTTGCTGGGAATCAATCAAGGAGATCCCAGAAATTATGTGACAGATGGTAACCTGACATTACTGCAACATCACCAAACTACTTCACACTTGCATTTTAAACAACTGTTTGGACTCAGGTCTTTAAAGAAAAATGTGAGCTCTCACACTGCAGCTGGCTGAAGCTGAATTGTCACCCCGTGGAAAACGCTATCATTAAAAGTCACTAAAAGGAAGGATAAAATGACAAGTCTGAAATTCCCTTCTATGCAAAAGACAACAAAAGTGTCAGTTTATTTTTAGCTGCATTATGCCATGAATAAAGAAGAACTGTAAAATATAAAATTAACACAGTCATTGCACTAAGTGACATATACAGTGAAAATTTAGCAACTTTAACTTTGTGGAGATCAGCACGTCTCCATTTTTCAAAACCTAGCACCTTTTGATAGAGAAACATTCCAGCTGAAGAGTTTTGATAAGGTGTCTCTAGGTCGTGACTGGGTACACTTAACTTGTGGTGGTTTAACAAGTTACTCATGATAACCATAACCACTCATGTGCATGATTCCTCCTTTCCAATTCACAAGGTACAAAAACATTCCCTTGCACTGTATGCCAAATTCACTTGTTAAAATTTACCAAGGCTTGAAATGCTTACTTTATTTTTCTGTTGTATACTTGCATGGTGTTTCACCAGTGTGCGAAGACTTGTTGCTTGCTGAAGAGCAGACAGCCCTGATTTATTGACTAAAGCATTAATGAAGTCCTTAAAGACTTTGTGTTATAGAAGAAGATTTTTCTCCCTCCTGTCCCATGTGCATTGTGCACTCTGCAACCTTTTACATTGGAAATTCTCATTCCCAGAAAGGAGGTCAGCCAAAATACTGCCTGTGCTAAATACAAGGAACATCCCAGAAACAGAGTGGCTGAAGAAAGCAAAGTAGGCCACCAGCCTTCCCTTCTGAATTGCTGGATGTGACTCTGTCCCAGGGGAACGCTGTCACACCATGTATATGACAGCACTGTGCGTGATGAGCAGGTGTTGTTACAAAAGCTGCTGGGGACATTTGCTGGTCTGGTCTTCGGGAGTGAGGGTCCTACAAAGTAACAAAATTAATCTCTCGGTCAGACCTCTGAAAAGCAGAGGGGAGACTGCTGCAGCAGCCCCACTGGAAACAGGCCACCTGGCCAGCCTTCTCCATCAGTGCTAAATTCACATGGAAAATGTCATGTGCATGTACCTAGATACTGGCAGAAATGAAGCAAAATATGGTGGAGAGCACACTGGCTCTTCTCAGGCAGACTTTGTAGGATAAATTGTAATAACTCAAATTTCTAAAATTTCTCTCTCAGTCATGGGGTACATGCATATCTGTGTGCACATGTATGTATGAAGAGAGACCTCCTCCCCCTGCCATCCATTTCCAGGTCTAAAGCTTGTTCTTCCATACTGGTATTTTCCTGGCTCTTACTGAATCGGAGTGTGCAGCCTGCTTGCCCAGGAGGGTCATTTTCCCGGGGTTAGCAGCAACAGGATCTTTAGACCTAAGCTTCACAAAACAAATGAACAGCGCTTAATTTCATTTCAGAGTGTGTCATGGACCCTCGGGACATCTAAGCCTACGCAGCTTAAGCCCCTTTGTTAAGCACGTAGGCTGGACTGGATGATCTTAAAGATCTTTATTAACCCGAACGGTTCTGAGATTCCATGACTCTAACCACGTGCACCACTGTCCGCAGGACGTAAGCCATAGCCTGTGTCCATCTACCAAGGCACAGTGTGCATAATTGGCTCACTGAACGCGAAAATTAAAAAAGCTCTGTGTTTTAAATAACTAACTTTAACACCCTGATGTATTTGTACCATACCTAAACAGGCCCCCACGATCCATGATCAAAGCTGCTGTCAGCTATACCATGACACAGCTGTGCCCTGCCTTGCCGGTAGCTTTGCTGAGCACTTCCAGCTCAGACACTCTCCATCGGCGGGCCGAGGCCGATGTTTTTCACCAGAAGCAGCCGAATATTGGCAGTTTCTCGGGTACAGTCTCGGACAGTGCCAGCTGTGCCGGAGGGTCGCGGCTTCCCGCTGTCGCCCGCAGCTGCCCGGCCCGGCCCGGCCGTCCGCGGACTCTGCGGCGCGGGGCGCTCGCGCCCCGGCGGCCGCGCGGAGCCAATCAGAGGCCGCGCTGGTGACGCGGCGGGGCGGGGTGTTCGGCGCGGGCGGGCGGGGTGCGGGACCGAGCCGGGCGCCGCCACCGGGGAAGAGGCAGCGGGCGGCCAGGCGGGCAAAGCTTTTCCTGGAGAGGGCAGGCAGCGGGCTGGGCACGTTAGCAGTAGCGCGGTCCGCTGGGGCTGACAGAGAACCTCTAGGCTGCGCCCCGAGGAGCGGCTTTCCGCGCAACCTTGTCTCTTTTTATATCTGTTCTTTTTTTATTGTTTTCCGTATTTTAGGGGGTGTGCCTGCACATCTGCCCAGCGCCGCGCAGCTGGCGGGCTGCCGGCTCCCGCTGTCTTGAGCGTGCTGATTTGCCGGGAGGCGTGGGGGGACGGGCGGCTGGTCGGGGCCGCCGCCGCCACCAGCGCCGGGGCTCGGGCCGTTGTGCGCGGAGATGGGTTTCGTGACTGTCCGTGCGTGGGAGGATAGTGCCCGCTCGGCTCTGAATCCCCGGGCGCTCCTCGGCGGAGCGGGGAGGTCTGTGTAGGAGAGAGCCGCCGGTAGCGCTGGATTTTATTTTGTTCCCCCGTTTGTAAATTTTCAGAGGTGCAGGCAGGTTGGGGTTCGTGTGTGTTTAGGGCTTTTTGCCTGTTGCCTACATCGGCCTTTTTTTTTTTCTTTTTTTTTTTTTTTTTTTTTTTGGTGAGGTGGGATACGGCGGTGTCTAATTTTTCTTTAGCCTAATAGTGAAATTGCAGCAGTTTCTGCCTCGTTCAGTGTGCTTGAGCGAGGAAAATGGAGGCTGTGATAGAGAAGGAATGTAGTGCGCTCGGAGGGCTCTTCCAGACCATCATAAGCGACATGAAGGTAAGAGATTGACTGGGTCTGGAGGGGACCCATGTGAGAGGACACCTCTCCTCACCTGGCCCGGCTAAACTTTGCACCATGAGATGCAGCCGCATCAGGGGCTGTAAGCGGTGGCGTGACCTCCCCCCGGCCCTCGGCTGCTGGGGGGACCCTGCCCCACATGCGAGGTGCGTATTCCCTCCTGGTGAAAGCAGCCTGGTAAAGGGCCCCTCGTAAATGCTGCACCCTTATGGCTTGAGACTTAAGAGTTCCTTGCAGGACACCACCTTCCTCCTCTATTTTCTCTGTCTGTTCTGCTCAAACAAACATGCAAGCTGTTACCTTGCACCAGGGTCAGGGTTTTCCAAACATGTCTCTGGTTTTTAATTTTTTTTTTTTTTTTTGGGGGGGGAGGGCTATTTTGGGCTGTCAGATCGCAGAATAAATGCAGCCAGGCAGAGTCGTGTGAAGGAGATGGGCACGGTGCATGTCAGCTGTGGGGTGGGGCTGGGAAGGGCAATGTAGGGATTTCTGTGCCGTGCTGATGGGCACGATAGGGGAAGAAACGTAAAAATCACTGCCTGGAGATGCTCTGAAGTTGATGTATGCCTGGATTAAAACTGCTGCTCAGTTGGTTATGTGATATTATTTTCATGCTGTGTATGCTCATGGAGGTGGCATTTGCATATTTCTGTGGATGAATGCAAAGGTCTCAAGTTGCCGGATCTCTCTACTCTGCCAGCCACCAGAAATCTCAGGCTGCACTGACCCTTTCTGCCAAAGGGTCCCTTTGAGGGAAGCACTCCCCATTTATCCTTGGCAAGCAAGGGCACTTCTGCAGGGTTTTATTTGGACGAGTGGGTGCCTCCTGCCCTTCGCTCCTGGAAATAAACAGTGTAAAATCTCTGCTGTGTTCTGCCAGTCATGCCTACCCAAAGGCCAGGGCTCAAGGCGCCCAGCCTCCGGCGTGCGGCCGTACTGCAGAATACTGCAGTGTTCCCCTGGACAAGGGCAGCTTGTCTCCCCTCCCAGGGCTGGCAGGGGAGGATGCAGTTGTTGGGAGATGTTGAGAGATGCATCAGATAATTGTGGGACCGCCATAATTTAAAGGCTGTGGTTCTGTGTGCTGTGTTTCTCCCAGGCAGGGGCACGGGGTTTCTTCGGGTGGTTTAGTTCGTGCAGGGCTGATGAGCAAGGAGGGCTGTGGGAGAAAGCCACCAAGTAGTGCTGGTGGAGGGCAGTGGGGTCTGCTCTAGGAGGAAGCCTGACAGAGGTGAATGGCTTCTAGTGTATTTTTTAGGCGGGTGGAGAAGCTGTTTGCACTGTAAGTTATTTTTTTGGCAGGGGTTCATTTATACTTTCCCCTTAACAGATCTTAGGAGACATCTAATTAAAAGCATAGTTTTTTCAAGAGCAGGCAGATTGCGGAGAGAAGGGGAGTGTATGTGTGCGGATCTGTCAAGACAATGCTGCAGTCCTGACTGTGCTAGCTCCTCCAGCACTCATCCCCCTTTTATTTTTATAATGACTGCATTTAGAGCAACCCACCCCCCCACAGAAGAAAAGGCAGGAAAGGATCACAAATCCTGGAACCGTTTTTGTGGGCTGTGCAGGAACACGCAGGAGATGTTCTGTTCCAGATGAAGTGTGGTTTTGGGTTGCAGCGCAGAGGGACACCGAGTATGTTTATTCTCTGCTTCTCTCCATAAGTGATGTACTGGATTTTTATTGCTCTTAGGTCTTTGCTGTGTGGTTTTAGGTGGTTTTGTTTGGTTTGTTTTTTCCTGTTCCTATTGTTACATGCATGGGAATGCTGCTCATCAGAAACATGTTGACATGAGCCTATGGAGATGGGCACAGGTGTGAATATTTTTTTCTTAATCCTCTATAGTAGTGGAACCTGTTCAGTGAACAGGCAGGTGGGGGTGGGGAAGATTTGGAAAGAATCACAGTAGTTCTTTAGCAGTACCGTGGTTTTTACGGCTAAAAGAAAATCTGCTCATTGTTTAGCATTGAGTAGACCTAATAATTTTTACTTGTATTTCAGTTTGATGCAGCTCATGCTGTGCTGCCAATGAGATGCACTAAGATTCTTTATGAATTGTGCACAAAGGATCATGATGATTTCAAAGGAAAAGTAGCTATTTTTTGACAACGAACCAGAACCTTTCAACTCATCATGCCTTTTAGTAGTAAAATGAAAATTAGCATTTTAAGTACTGTTTCATGTAGTCAGGTCTGTGTGGGCAGGCTTCTGGCAGAATCTTGAAGATGTTGTGTAGGGGTCTGCCCACACATAGCCAAATGCACTATCTGTGCCTATTTCTCATAGCAGGCTGTGATCAAGGCCTCACATGCCCTGCAGCGCTGAGGGATTTGCTGCAGCATCCGCCTCTTTTTAACTAAATAATTCACAGTTTCTTTTTATCAAATGTATTACTCTGCCTTTAACTTCGTTGTAAAGATGGTGGGGTTAATCAACAGCATATTAAGATCACTCTGAAGTCTTGCCAGTGAATGCAGATGGGTGCTGCAGCTGAGGTGATGAAGATACAGTACATGTGGACTGATTATTTTTTTTTATTATTATTTTTTTCTTTGTTCACACTAACATAGAACTAGCTCAGGTGTACCTGTTGTTAATTTTGAACTCTCCTTGATCTTGACAAAGTTACAGAAAGGGGAATTATAATTCTGACTAATGTGATTGCTCCTATTAAGGGCAACAAGGCTGGTGAGAGGCCTTGAGCACAAGCCCTATGAGGAGAGGCTGAGGGAGCTGGGATTGTTTAGCCTGGAGAAGAGGAGGCTCAGGGGAGACCTCATTGCTCTCTACAGCTACCTGAAAGGTGGTTGTAGCCAGGAAGGGGTTGGTCTCTCTAGCAACCAGCACCAGAACAAGAGGACACAGTCTCAAGCTGCACCTAGGGAAGTTTAGGCTCAAGGTGAGGAGGAAGTTCTTCACTGAGAGTCATTCGTCATTGGAATGGGCTGCCCGGGGAGGTGGTGGAGTTACTGTCCCTGGAGGTGTTCCAAGAGGGCACTGGATGTGGCACTTGGTGCCATGGTCTAGTCATGAGGTCTGTGGTGACAGGTTGGACTCGATGATCTTGGAGGTCTCTTCCAACCTTGGCGATACTGCGATACTGTGTTATTTGTCTCCATACTGTATTAACTTAGTGAGAGTAGTATATGCCAGTGTGATGAACATACCACATTTTTTGATAGCAAGCTGATCTCTTGCTGGCTGAGGTCTCTTGAATGGCATTTTTCTTCAGAAGCCCCAAATTTCTCTCCATCCTCTACCAAGAATAAAATTTTGGCTAATACTTGACAAAACAAGCTCCAAGACAATAAAATGTAAAGCTAAATGATTTAGAGAACTCATGTCATGTAAATATAAGAATAGTTAATAAACATCACATTTACACAGCACCTTAATGTATATCTGGAACTTCATTCCACTGTCAAGGGAATTCCAGGTCTTCCATGCAAAACAAGGGCCACATTTGTTGAGTAGTAGGTGGTGTACAAGGTGATAGGATTGTTTGTGGAAAGTCCACAATGGGAATTGTAATTGGCTGTCATGCTCTAGGATTTGGCTTCTATGCTTTGAGATTTCAGTATTAGATTAAAAGAATCATAAAGGTGGGAAAAAGCCTGCCCATCCCATCCCTGGGTTTTGGTCCATTGTCACAGCCCTGGTGTTTCCTATGATACATCACTTGAGTACGTAGCATGCAAGATCTTTTTCAAAGCAAAGTGTGTAAAAGCAAAAATAAAATGCGTGTCCCCCCTCAGAGGAGTAGTTTTGTGTGCAGTTTTGTGTGCTGTATGCAATCGCTGTGTGGTTTGTCTTTGAATGCGGCACACTTTCTGTTATCTCCCTGTGAGAAGGCAATATTTGATCTGAATGTTTTCTATCTAATTTCTGGCAGTTGAGAAATGAGGTGCTGTAACTTGTAGTGCAAAGCAAATTAGTGCAGATAGTTTTTGGGAAGGCCTATTGCAGATGAGTTTCAAAAGATCTTCTTGCATGCAGCAGATCCTCTTTAATCTTGCTTTTCTGTCTGAGTCTTGATGTGACATTCCTTTTAATTGCATTGTTGTCTGCTATCTTGAGGGGGAAAAAGAAAACCAATCACCTCTGAAAATGTTGAAACTGATGGTGATGTAGTTCATCACTTGCTTGGTGGTGGTTGTTTTACTTTTTCCTGTGTTCTTTGTTTTTCCTCTTCTGCCAACATATATTTTGGCAGGGCAGGGGCTTGTTGTATGTGTACAGTACCCGACACCCTCAAGGTGGACATGGGGAAAGTTGGGCAATGAGCAATTGGGATGAACATAGATATGTCTGTGGCTTTGTTTATATCAGGTAGGAGGACTTACCAAATTTTTATGGGTGTAGTATGAATTACTAGTTGGTCTCATTCATCTTGTCCCATGTGAGGGACCTGCAGGTAGGAAGGGGATTGCAAACGTCATCCTGTTGGTGAGCAAGAACAAGTACCAAAAGGAAGAATAAAACTTCAGAAATTCTTTCATTTTATGTGTTTTATTTTCAGTTTAGCTGAAAACTCAGTAAAATGAACCTTGTGGTTTTGGCAGTAACCTCTACTTTAGTACTGTAAAAGTGATGAACCCTTCCTATCACTCCATTGCTGCTGCAGAGACTCTTGGAAGAGATGGTGGTGCACCTTTGCTTTCAGTCATGCAAAGTTCTTGGTCAGATTAGAGGAGAAACACATGAACATACAGGCATGAGAAATGCTTATATTTTTGCAGCCTCTTATCTCCTCTTAGGAAGTGACTGGTGAGAAGCAGCATTTTAATCTTTCTTTTTGGGGAAGATGGAGCTGGGGGAGGTGGCCACATCAAGGATGAAGAGATGTTTGTTAAGTAGGCTTGATTTGTTTGTGAGGGATGGCCTTGTGCTATTCACACAGTTTAAATTGAGTAGAAGAAAATTCTTGGTGAGACAAATAGAAATGCTGAGACAGTTACTACAGCAAGTGCAGCTGCAGGTCCTGTGTGTTGTGTTAATCCAAGGGATGGTGCATCTATCACAGCATCACTGGAGGTGTTCAGGAGGAGACTTGATGGGGTGCTTGGTGCCATGGTTTAGTTGTTTAGGTGGGTTGGATTGGTTGATGGATTGGACGCGATGATCTTGAAGGTCTCTTTCAACCTGGTTTATTGTATTGTATCTAGGCAAATCTGTTTTATCCTGACATGTTGTAATAGGACAGCTCTTCTGCACTTGTACTGTGTTGAAAGTTTGAGATCTCTGTGGAGATTAGGGATGTTCTGTTCAGTGATTTTAAGGTCTAGTTTCAATTCAGCTGTTAAGGGAGACTATTACTGTGAGGAAAAATAGACGTTTCATGTGCAACTAACAGGTAGAGGCTTGGACAGGGAAGGGCAGGGAGGACATAGAATCATAGAATCATTCCCCTTTTCCCACACGTGCTGTGTTGCACTGGCATGTCCCTTGCACTTGAGTGTCTTTAAGGCTGCCAGTCTATTCTAAAGCTAGCAAAGTGACCTTTCTTCCCCTTCCCTGAAAAGTGTGAAATGAGTTATTTTCTACTCTGCAGATTTTCTTCCCTTTTTCCCCTTTAAGGTTTTACCACCAAAGCATTCTGGGTTTAGGTGGCTGCACTGATTTCCTATTCCTGCTGCCTCCCAACAACCTGCTTGCCCTAGTAGTTGGTTTGTATACAGTGAAAATCCTTGCCTTTTCTAAGCAGCTGCAGGATCTGTCTGTAAACATCTTGGAGGGAGAGGGATTGACATGCAACAAGGGTTTGCTGCTGGTACAGGAAGAGAGCCGCTGTGTGCCTGCTTAAATATTGGGGTTCAAGCAACAAAGCATAACTGGGAACATGCAAGTAATTAATATTTTAGAGACACTCTTGATCCAAATACTCTTGTGTGAGTGGTAACAATTTATGCAATTGCTGAGCATTTGCTATGTAAGTGTGTACGAGGCAGGCTTATTCTGTGGTATATCCGTGGTGAGAGTTTTTATTGTCTTCTAAGAGTGCTCTTTTTGGATCTGGCAGGATGCCACAAGCTGCATTATAATTCAGGAGTTTGTAAGTGTGGAAGGAGTTGTGCAGCCCCCATGGCACAACTGAACAAATGTTGCAGGACAAGAAGTCTGTGTAATTACAGACTCGGCACTGGTTAATGCCTAACAGAGGGTAATATCTGGGAGAGTTTGCTGCTTCCTTCCTCAGTCCAGGGTGTGCAAGAGCTGTACCAAAAATTTGATATAAAATGCCTAAAGAACCTCTTCTTTTAATACATTTTTTTCAAAGTACAGAAGTTGCAACAGTTAATGGAGCATGGAAATGAATTTCTGCTTAACAGCCTCTATGTTTTCTGCTTCTGGAAAACATTTTTAAGGCTCATGGTCTACCCAGAGATGGCGTGGTCTTGAAGATATGCAGAAACAATTACTTAGTGGAGACCAGAATAAGCACTGTATCTATGAGGTTTTTTGTTCTATTTCAGAACATGCAAAGATGGGTGCAGAGAGGTTTGAGTTAGTACCGTAAAGAGGCTGCTCTTTAGAGAAGTGTCCTTAGGCTACATATAGAAATGTATTTCTCTCATCAAGTGTATCTTTCAAATTTCAGATTGTCTACTTTGATACTGTAAGGTGCTGAGCTCTGTCCTGTTCGGTGGCATCTGTGCTGACTTTTAAGGACATTGATTGACTGCTTCCTGCTGGGTTGTGATAGAGCTTGAATGCTGAGATGTTTTGAAGGACTGGAGACAAAATGGCTGGTTGCATTGTGGTTAAGACCATAGCAGCTTTCATCTTCAAAGTGCTCTCTGTGTGACTTAGCTCCAAAGAATGGTTCCTGTTTTACAGAAAGGCAAGCTATGGCTGCGGGTTCAGTGACTTCTACTCCTTTCCCCTAGGTCAAGAAGGAATTGAGTGCATCTAGAGCATGGAGTTAATGAGGGGATAATTTTTAAGCTCCCAGCATAAAAATAAAAAAAAAATGTCTGGTGCATCGTAACTGTAGTCTGACAGATCATGAAGAATTGGGCTGTCTGTCTTGTGAGGCTGTGTGAGCTCTGCATTTTTCACTCTTCTGGTCAACAACCATGAGTGTTGTGTAGTTAATTTTAATTCTAGGATGCTAGCTGGAGTATAAACATCATTTAACAAATCACCTTGGATATTTTTAAAAAGAGCCACTTGCAGGAATTAACTTGTGTTGCTGTGCACAATACTGCAGATGAGTCTGTGACTAGGGGCATTTGGTGCATGGTACAAAAAGATTCATATTTGTTTCCATGTTTGTGTTCTGCATGAAATGCCACAGTGCTTCTCACCCAAACATGCAATTATTTTTTTGTCTTGGCCACATTTATTGTCTCTGAACCTCTTTGTGTAGTGGCTCAATTTGGGATTTTTTTGTTAGCAAGGCTTTATTTGTGAGAGACGCCTCCTAAAAAATTGTTGGTGAGCAAACCTCATGGATGCTCATTGTCAATGATTCCTTCTTGTAAACGGAATTGAGACAAACTAGGCTGTGGCGTCTGTTTGCACTTGGCTGTTCATAAAACACTGACAACTTTGGTTACCTGGCTGCTGCCTTTTCCCTGGTGAGGTTCTTCCATGGTCAACCCAGGTGCTTGGCAGTACCGTGCTGATAGATTCTGCCACTTCTTGGGCCCTGGAGATTATTTTGACTGCTTGTGTGGTGGAGATTGTGTTGAGTGAATGCTCAGAAATTAGGGCTTCTTGCTTGAGAAGAAGTGGTGAGACTCCAGTGCTACTGATGACTTTACCAACACAGGACTGTTGATTTGAGGGTGTCCTGTCTAGGTATTCCCTTAAAGGACTTCCTCCTGATATTTTAATCACCTTCATTTTGGTCCAGCTGAAATATTGTGGATTTAAAAATAGCTGCTGAGTATGCACAGTGGCCTGTTAATGATTGAGTGGATGAAAGGTGGTATTGATGAGTCTCTGAGGAGAAATCTGCTATTCAGGCGTGCAAACTTGTATAGACCTGCAGGGAAGAATGTGGAACTAAACGCTTCCTCTGGAAGACTACTTAATGTCCATCTTTTTTGATGTATCATGGGATAAAAGGTCTCTAGAAGCTGTGGCTAGTTGTTTTCTTCCCCCTCCCTCCTGTGAATGGCTTCCTGTGTTTAGAGAAGGAAAGACTATGTTTATGCATGATGTATTTTCTCAGAGTATGAGTATAACTTTTGTTTGCTAATTACCCAATCTTGGATTTAAACCACAAAGTGGCTGCTTCAGAGCTAAGTTTCTTCATCTCAAGCTATGAAACTGGACTGCAGACAGTACAGGTTTGACATGGTTGCTATTGACATCGCAGAGAGGCCCACGAGTTGGGTTGTAAGCCAGGATGCCATGCAGCAACCAAGGAGATGAGTTTTCCCAGGTTCTTACTGTACTAGAAATTGAAGTCACAGCTGTAGGGCAACCTGTATCCTCCACTGGGCATATTTAAATATGGGCTAATGCAGTGCAGGCTTTATTATAATACAAATTAAAGACTCGAGAGCTCTAACAACAGAACAGTGCCAGATTTAGATTCCCTTCACATTTAAATGGTTAGTGAGGCCTAATAAGTACCTGTGTCCTTGCTAAGAAGTGCTGCATTCAACCCTCGGGGAACTGGGTATTTTTAGGGATCTTCAAGTGGTTTGGGAATGTAGAAGTACCTGATATCTCTGGGTTCCTTTTTCTCCACAGTGGGGTGATTATCCTTTTCTGGACTTTTCCTGATTAGATTTTAGTATGGACTTTCTTAAGATATCATGTCATATAATCTCTTTTTGTCAATGTTCTAATGCCTTGTTAAGGGTGAAAACTAAGCAGTCTGAAAATATTGTGTGGTTCTGTGATGCATAGAAGAAATACCTAGCTGACAGTTTTTTAAATAGCATCTGAGATGTCTTCAGTAGTGTTTTGTTCATAATTTGCAATGTTGTGATAATGCATCACCTTGTGAAAGCAAAGCTTGGCATGCTTATTTATACTGTTCATGCTGAGGGAAACTTGTTTCCAACCCTGCCATTCTCTACAAGTGACAGAAATAATGGAAATAGATGTATGTATACAAGACTTTGATTTTAATTACCACTGCTTTCTGTCCTAAAGGGTTGTAGTTACAGGTTAAATGATGTCTTAATCTGATCTTTGACATGCTTTTACTTTCACTTGCATGCACTGTAATCTCTCAAACCCTGGGTTTATATCTGTCTCCTCCTTCATTCATAATGTGAAATTCTCTGAAGTTCATGTCATGTCTTTTGCTGCTGCTGACTTTTCATTCTTGGCCCAGCAAGCATTCTACACTGAGAGTCTCTTTTGCTGCTGGCACTAAGCTCAAACTTAACCTGTGCATGGCAATACCCTTAGCTTAGACAGTCAGTAGGGACTTTGCATTCAGGTAATTGTTTTCTTTGCCTTGTGGGAATATTATGCTTTTCTAAAAGATCTTTATATAAATGTGTTCTCTTACTTAGAGTTCCAGTGAAAGGAAGCTCCCTGGCCTTTCAGAGTTGCTTGTTACCTGGTCTTATAGTTGGATGAATTGTCCAACCTGAAACACACTGATGGTTTCTTGTCTGGCACCACTAGAAAATAGCAGATGAAGAAATCTCTCACAGATGAGTGTCTGTGAGGCACTCTTGAAATTCATAGTGGGACTTTGAAAACTTGAACTGAATCAACAATGTAAGAAATGGTAGATGTAGAGGGTAGATTCAGATTGGATGTAAGGAAGATGACCTTCAAAGGTCCCTTCCATCTCAAACCAGTTTATGTTTCTGAATATTTGAGGTGAGGTAAATGAAACAAAAAGAGGCATGGGACAGGGGTTATGTACACCACTCTGTCTTCATAAAGAGTTAAGTCCATCTCATCATCAAAATTCGCATTTCAGTCTGTTGACAGATTGAGACTATTCTGGTAAGTGACTGGGAAATAGATGCAGCTTAAAAAGCTTCATAAAACAAACTCTTAAATCGTTTATTTTTCAACCTAGAAAAAGACAAAGCCAGCAAGCAGATTTTTTTCTTTTTTTAAAATTCTGTGGGTTTTGGCATGAAGAAGGGCAGTTAGGAATTTAGTGTAAGATAATGTTCATTCTCTGCTCACCTGTGTGTGGTAGGAGCTTTTGTGACTTATTAAAGGACTAGGCAATCCTATTCATGAGTCATGGACTGGGCTAAATCTGTAGATGACATAGAGTAATGGGTTAGTGTTTGGTAGCAGTTTGTAACATGCCATTGTGTCTGGCCAAGTGCCCTTTTCCCTGGTTGACTGCTAGTTCTTTTGGAAATGGGGAAAGACCAGATGTTAACTGGGAAGGTAAACTGATTGTGAACTATTGCATCTTCCCATGTGTTGAGATACCGATAGACAGAATCTTTATTTGCAGGCTATAATTTCCCTGTCCCCTTCCCTTCTACTTTTTCCTGGCTTTGGCTGTTAAAGGCCCCTGGAAAAAGTGATAAACTCTGAAAACCATAATTACTTATGCAGGCCATTTTTGTGCATAACATCTGTGACTGTGTGGTGTCTCTTTGCTGCTTGGAGGTGGTGTAATGAATGCCATAGAAATGTGACATTCTTAATAATTCTTGTGATTCTGATAAAACTCTATTTAAAAAGTCGTTTTGGCATAATTTATTTTTCGAGGGTAGGGGATCATGTGCAGAAGCAAAGTTAACGATTTTTATTCCAAATGAAGATGTATGGCATTTCAATGTGTTACTATGGTGTGAAGCTTGTGCTTGTGATTCAGCTTTTTAGCTGGTCATAGCTGAGTGACTATTCTGAGGTGAAGTCCTAACTGCTGCAGCCTGGGTAGTGTTTTCTGTTTTATTGAAGTCTGCAGATAGTCGCTGTTCAGTACTCTTCTGGAAAGCATACAGCTTTGATAACTAGTTGAGAGAAAAAGAAGGCACTGCCTGCCTGGTCTCTTTCTCTCCCACCTCTTTAGCTGGAACAGTCAGAATTAGATTCTGAATTTGCTTTGCTGTAGAGCTGCTCTCGTTTTCTTTCTCCCTGACCTGAAAATTTAGATGGATTATTGCTGTGAACACAATACCAAACTGTTTCTTCTGTACTTGATGTCCCAGTAAAAGCTGATAACAGGGATGGAAATCCTTTCTGATAAATGAAAGCACTTAAAAGAATGCTGTCAAGGGTTTTAGAAGATATGATGCATCTCTGCTGTGTGAGTTGGGGTGTATGGAAATAAATTATTAAAGGAAATGCATCTTTTCTCTTAATGGCAAAAGAAAAATCATAACTTAGCAGGAGGAGTGAAAGAACAGTTTACAATTTGAGTATCAGCAGTCTTGATAAGTTTAATCAAATACAACAATTTGGGTTCTTAGTCTTGTCACTGGATGTAATCAATAACTATTTTGGTAAATAGGACCCTTTGCTGCAAGCCTACCCTTCCTTTATTGGGAAATAACTGAGTTTCTCATCTGGGTCTCTTCTCACTTGAACTGCAGAATTGCTGGCCTGAAAGGACCAGAGAAACAAGTGTCAGGAAATTTTTTTCTAGATTTGTGTTTGTGTGTGGTGGCTGTGAGGTTTAAATGCTCCTTCCAAAGCTGCATGTTGGTGATTGTTGCTTGCTCTTCCCTGGTGTGGTGGGCTGGCCTTAGTGCCTGTCAGGCGCCCACCCAACTGCCGTCTCATTCCTCCTCCTCAGCTGGATGGGGCAAAATATGAGATCAAAAAATTCACCAGTTGAGACAAAGACAAGGAAATCACTTATCAGGTATGGTCGTGAGCAAACTAGACCCAACTAGAAGATGAAATGTATTGCTAATTGAAATAGATTTGAATTGTGAGGAAAATGGACAACAATTGAAACATTTGGCCATATCCCTGGGCCAGGATCTTCTATGGCATTTCACTGCATGAAGATGGTGCCCTTCTCCTTCCCACCCCAGTGGCAGGCAGTGAGGACCTGTCCACAGGTGCCATGGCTATGGAGGATGCTGTCTGGTTGGATGCTGGCAGGTTTGGGTGTCGGTGTGTGACACTTTTAGATGCTTTGTCACCTCAGCTTAGTGCATCTCTAACACTTGCTGTGATGTCTGTCCCTGAGGGAAAGTTGTTTCATGTCCCTAATTATGGACTCCCTACATCAGTGACAGGCATGAAGCACCATTATGTTTTTTAGCCCTGAGGTAGAAAGGTGGTTCCCTACCTGTGTTCAGCATAGATTAGCTGGAGCTGGGCCCTGGGATCAGGTGACTAATCGCCCATAAACCTCATTAAGCAATGGGGTAGGATAATGGCATGTTAGGGCTTCCTGGTGACATGTCTCAATGGGTGGGTGGGGAAGCAGCTGAGGGCTGGGCCCTGCTGAGCAGCTTGAGGGAACTTGATGCCTTGGAGTGCTGTACGTAGTGATGGTGAAACACCCATTTCACAGAAGACACCTCAAATTTCTTCATCCAGTGGTGAAGAAATAATTTGGCAGTTATTTTGGGGGAAATAGTCCCCACATCAAACCATGGAAAGTTTTCAGGAAAGCAATTTCAAAAAATCCGCACAATAACCAATTTCTAATTTAACCTGTGAGGAGCTCAAAAGAGGATTTGTGACCCAGATTTCTGTAGTGGCTCTTCTCTGTCTGGGGCTGGAGATGGAGGAGGCCTGCTGCTTTCACAGATAATGCTAGGGCTGGAGTAACTGTGACTTTTAAAAGGGGGAAAATTGATTTCCTTTCTCAGCCAGTTGAAATTGGAAATGACTGAGGGGGCTGAGGAAGGTCTGAGAGGCACAGCATTTAAAAATACTGTGGTGTTACTCTTCGAAAATGGATGTAAGTTACAAAAACACTTCTTAGACAAAGATGTTCAATTTCACCTGCTGTTTTCTTTGTTTTAATTGAAAAAGTAATACATGTTGAATGAAGGGCAAAGTTTTATGGCTCTTTCAGAGTGTGGTTTCTACAACTGTTAACACTTCTCTTGATGGCTGCTTTAACAAAAGCAAGAGCTATTACTGCAAACACGGAGTGACAGCAGGGATGCAGTGTTCAAGGTGTCACACGAAGAAATCTTGGGGATGAAGCTACTCCTCAGGGTACTGGAGCTTTGCAGTATTAGCAGCTCTAGTTTGATGCCTCTGTCACCTTGATTCGTCCCCACAGACATCACTAAATGGATCCCTTGCTTCTTTAGGTCTGGCAATGGGATAAAACCCCCAGTTACTAGTTGTACAGTTCTGCTGTAGGAATAAAATCAAGGACATTTTGGTTTCAGCAGAGGTGTGGTGATGGAAGTGTTTTGCTGGAAAAGATCAAAGTAATGACAGAACTTACGTACAAGACCTGTGTTGTTATCACCGACAGGTGAGCTTGTGGATGTGGCTTTAGAGTGGAGAAGTGAACACAGCTTTTGCTGGAGAACAGATAAAATTAATATTAATTTTCAACTGAGATTATTAGGGAGAATTCAAAGTTGTAGAAAAGAGATGAAGATACCAGAAGCTGAGCAAATAATGCGGGAATTTGTGTTGTTGGTGCAAAACTGCAGCAATATTTTCTTTAGCAATTGGGGGGGGAAAAACAACCACCCCCCAGAAAAAGCCAACAAAATCCACCACCCAAGTTAGTAATTCAATGACATTTAAAACAAACAAAAAATAGTTGCACTTTTCTACCACTGAGAATAAGATCAGGTGCTCTTGGGCATTGTAGGAATGTCCAGGTGAAGAGATTGCACTGATTTAAACCAAACAAATAAAGCAAACTATTTAAGTGAGTTGTGAGAGCTTATTTAAGTAGGCTTGGCTTGAAGGGAACTACAGTTGTAAAGATAAAGAATAAAGAGTCATGGAAATGCTTGATGACTGTTCCAATTTCACTTACTTTGTGGCCAGTGGAAAGAGGAAAAGGGGGGAAAAAAATTCTCAGCTGTATTTTAATAGGAGTGTCTTAAGCTTCCCTGTGAAGCAGCTAAATGCAAGGCTGGGTGTCAGTCTCCTGCATACCATCAGGCATGTTAAGCTGGATAATACACCACTGAGATGGAAACATAATCAGGCTGCTTTGGTATCCTCTGCTCGCCGGCTTGCGTTTTGCTTCAGAATCCAAAAAGCCGTAGGCCCTGCTGTTAATTGTCAGGGCTTTCAGAGCTCCTGACATATACATGCATAATGCATATATGGCATGCAGACAAGAACTCGGAGACAGGGTTCAGGGTAGGGTATTTGAGTAAGACTAATAGGTTTAAGAAAGTAACAATATTTTTTCCTTTTCCAAATACTTGGTGGGTTTCTTTCATTTTTAAATGTCTGACAGCGTTTGTGTAGCACAAAGCACTTAGAAGTCTCCCAGATAACTGCTGTTTTCTCTTTCCCCTACTGCATTTCTCACATTGCCCACTGGCTCCATCACATGTAGTTACCTATTTTACTTTGGTTTGTGTCATCTGTTCCCCCTCCTCCCCCCCTTTTTTCTTTCTTTTTGCAAAAAACTCACAAGTCTTGCTGAAAAATATGTAGAGTACCATTAAGTGAATGCTTGGGAGCTGACTTACCAGGATGTACCAAGTAGCTGGACTTAAACTATCAACTTTTGGGACGGGGGTTGTCTTTTCCCTGAATAAAGATGCAGCCTCTCGTGGTGTGGGCAATGGAATTTGTTTACTTAATAAAAGCAGACCAGTTTATTGGAGTGGATGGAGTTTGCTATAAGAAACTAGACATGCTTGCAACCTCTTCTAGTCAGAGCTGGGATAATGCTAGCCTTGAGGATCTGCCTTATCTTAGTTTTATTGTGTTGTTGCTCAGGTAACAGCAAGTCTTATACTTTTATTAAAGGAAGCAGGGATATTTTATTTTGCTCTCTAGACTCCAATCAATAGAAAAAATTGAGCTTGCTTCTGCAATAGTTTTTGCTGTTAACAGAAAATCTGCGCTTGTTTTGCAGAGAGCAGGTTAACCTTTTATTGTTCTAAAAAATACAGTTCTTTTTTATGATTTAAAAAAAAAAGTATTTTTTATTTTAGCTTTGAAGAATAAGATTAGAACTTGCAAGAACACTTGGTGTCCATGTTCTGAATCGAGACCTGAGCATTTAACACAATTTTTTAAAATGGAGAAGAAATTTACAGGAAACTGGTAGTCACAAGATTAAATCTTCTTTAAAGCTTTGCATTGCACTCAGTGCTACATTGCTTTATTAGTTTCAAGTCAGACATCAGCTCCAGGGTCATTCAGGAATGTTTGGAAGCAGGTCTTGCAGTTTGTGGGACAGCTGTTGGGAAAGTTTGTTGTCTTTTGGCCACTGTGTAATTTCTTTCCCTGATTGCTGAGTTCCCTTGAAACAGTGTTCGAGGTGGTCTCTTGGTCAACTCAGACCTTTACAATAAAGGCTTTTAAAGTGTGGGTTTTGTGTTTTTTTATTTTTGAATGAGGATAGGAACTAGGTAATGGCACAGAATATGTTTGTAGAGGAGAGCAACTGGGACATGCCTTTGGTTTTGTGAACTTCTCTGTACATGCTGTTGCAATGTCATAGCACCTCGCTTCTAAGCTTTGGTTTTGCTGTAGGTGAGGTGTTTTGACTCTTCCTAAGGTAGGGTGTTTCCTTCCTCTGTTTCAGTTGAAATTCTTCTCCTCCCTTAGTGTTTCCATTTGGAAAATATATAAAGCCTCTCCAGAGGATGTACTGTTTCATCTGGATTCAGAACCAGTTGATGGCCCATGTGCTTGGGACTTGATGGGTGTGAGAGACTGCTTGCTGGCATGATACATTTTTAGTGTTAATCAATTAGGATTCAGAAAAGTAGTAGTTATTGCTTCACTTCCAGTTTAATTTGGTTTAGAGTATCAAAACAAGAATGATCAAATTAATTACTCATTATTATGTTTTGCTCTTCTTGCAGGGAAGTTATCCAGTGTGGGAAGATTTTATAAATAAAGCTGGGAAACTGCAGTCTCAGCTCCGGTAAGTTTTGTGTTACCAAGTGAAGATCCCCTGCAGTTCCTTGTATGTGCAAACATTAAGTTCAAAGGCAGCTTCTGCCAGGATAATTTCCTAAGCATGTCCTGGTGAAATTGTGCATGTGTCATAGTCATGTATGTAACTTTTTTTTTTTTTACTGCTGTTTTAATGTGTTTAGGAAAATCCATAATCTACCACAAGCTGTAATTAATAGACATGAAATGAGCTCAATTTTATGGCTTCTGATGAAAATGTGGAAGAGTCATTTCTTTAGTGAACACACAATGAGAATTATCCCTATATTGTCCTTTTTTTACTAAGGTAGAGTACAGCAGGTTATAATAGAAGAGGGATCAAAAATATTCAAGAGTCTTTGGTAGTCTTAATAGTGCTTTCTTCTGACTTAAAAATTCAGGAGTTTCTGTGCTGGATCATTTATCAGTGGTTGTTAAGCTATACTTTGCAGATAACATTCTGGATTACTTAGTAAGTGCCATATGTGTTACACTCAGACCAATTCTGTTGTCTCTAGGAGTCACTCACTTGTAAAATCTGTTGCTGTTAATATGAATCCCAGCTCCATGTCTTCACTGCTTTCCTCAAACCGCAGTCTTTGCTCTCCAGAGAGTCAGTCTTTTTCAGAGCAGCAGCAATGGTAACAGGCATGGTTATTGGCAGACTGTTTTGCAGACCTGCATTATGACCCATTCCAGCAGAAGGTAGAGTTTAGGTTCATTTGCCTTAAACAGCTAGAATATCCTGTTCTGCCATGCTGTGTCTGCTTGTAGTGTTTCCTTTTCCAGCAAACACATCACATTGAGGGAGTGTGAAAGAAGCAGAGGAAGGTACAGAAGAGAAAAAGAGAACTTTCCTAGTCCTTTAAACACAGGCCTTCTGGGAATGCATGAAGGATAGTTTTGTTTATTTCCCAGACCTGTGGTGTTGCATTCAATCAGTGTAGTGCTTTTCTAGCTACAGGAGTGTGTAAGCAGGCAACTTGAAAGCCAGCCTGTGTTTGAGGATTTGCAGTTCAGTTTTAGCAAATATGGACTTTTTGCCTCGGGTTCATTTCTATGTACTCTGATAAAGGAGAGCAGATGTCATCTGAGCTGGAGCCAGGTCTTCCTGGATCTTGTTACTGGAGAAACGGAACTTTGTTATTAGCAATATAATTAATAATTAACAGCATAGTACACGAATTACAGCATGCCCCACAAGTTTGGAAGGTGAAGAACACAAACATTAAGGAGAGTCCCCAAAAAGGTTATCTAGTTTCAGGGCTCAATATGGCAAGATAGCTGTCAGGTGGGTTTTTTTGCCCTCTCTTTAATCTCATGGACATGTGGAGAGTCCTTATGCATTTGGTTGATCATCTCAGTCCTGTTTTTTTTTGTTGTTGTTTTTTTTGTGTGTGTGTTCAAATCTTTTGTGCTGCCACTAGGCCATTTCCAATGCTGCCAGTCATGTCCCCTGTATTGTGAGCATATTTAGAGAGCGACTAAATCTGATTTAATTAAACAGTCCTGTGGTCTTTCTGGCCGAGGATCAGTCTCCTGGGCTTTTCTGAAGGTAGCAAGGAGTTCTTGAAACAAAGAGAAGTTGATGATCCTCCTTCAGGATTTTGCTTGGAGAGACTCAGCCTTTTATTTTCAGGGGAGGAAATTGGAGTCCCTGTTAAAAAAGATGTGCAGAAACAGAACCATGAGACAACTGTGGAGAGGGCACAGTTGTGCTTTACCTGTAGATCACTGGCCTACTTTCAGTTAAATTGGGTCAGCCAGACTATAAACCGTCAGAAATCTGGTACTGACCTGTGGTGTTTAGGGCTCTAGGGCCTGCTTATGTGGAACAAACATGTTTGGAAACTAGTAACTCACATTTGCTGTCTGCTTGAACAGATGTGTGGTCTGTGTGTGCTTTCCAAACTTGGAGGGAGGTGGGGCTAGCAGAGCCAATGCTTTGGCTTGCAGAGTCTCTGAGATTGCTGGTGTACCTCTCAGGAGAGACATGGATCGGAAATTTGTTTTGTTTTGGGGTGTTTATTTTTGTTTCTTTGTTTTGTTTTTCCTTGAATTTGAGTTTGCCCCCCCGCCCCTCTTTTCCATTTGCCCAAGAAGCCTAGACCAGTCCAATTTCCAGGAAGTTGCTATTTCCTGTTTCAAGGGATGCTCATGCTACACAGATGAGAAGTTCAGGGAAATGTGTGTCCAGGGTCTTAGAGAACAGAAAGGTCCTGCATCCTTATTCTGCAAGTATTGTATTCCCTAGAAATAACTGGCTGCAATTTGTACGCTAATGGCTGCGATGTAGTGTGCATTAGGTTTGTTTTTCATGTTTGACTGCTTAATATTAGTTCATCAGAGGAAATCAGCTAGAAGGGGGATGGCTGTGCTCTTTTGAAATAGCACCTGTCCTGTGCAATTCACAGCGTGGAATTAGCGTGGCTGCGTCCAAGTCCATCATGCTAGCACAAAGCAAGGAAGGGATTAAGAAATGAAGGAGGGGAAAGGCTACATTCAGATATAAAAGAGGATATTTTTTTTGTGGCCTCTGCGAGTTCACAGTGGTATTCTCTATAAGCCTAAATGTTTCTGGCAATAATTAAATAGGCAGCAAAGAGACACTGCTAATGTTTTGTTATCTGTATGCATTTCAGGACTACAGTAGTAGCAGCTGCTGCCTTTTTGGATGCCTTTCAGAAAGTGGCTGACATGGCTACTAATACACGTGGTAAGCAGATGTGTCAATATTGAGTTTAACAGAATGCTGTGTGGTTTATACCATTTATTGTAATAAAAAAAAAAAGTAACTTGTTACACTAACAATTGGATCTGAGAGACATCTGTTAGATGGACTTGCATTTTGAAAAAGCAGCACGTGAAAAAGGAAGTAATCTTTTCTTTACAGAAAAAAAAGCTGGAAACCTGTAATTTAAATGTGTCATCAATCATGTGAACACTTCTTAATTACCATTTGAATTATATGTTGATGAATAATATTTTAGAAAGCAAGATTTACTGAAATCTGTATTCATTGAGCTTCTGTACCATGAGTAAATGTAAAAGCCTTGATATTCAGTTGGTATAAATAAGCATAGGGTTGCTGAAGATGAAGCTGATACCAGCTGATGCTATGGCCTTCAGGGTCTGCAGACAATGATCATAGTAGCCTGTGCTTGTATCTTTGAGGAAAGTCTTTGCTGCTTCTTTGTTGTCTTTAAATCCGATATTACTGATAAAAATTAATTTTCCTGAACTGTGGGCTTCACATGGTAACAGCTAATCTTGGTGGCGAGTATGGAGACCAAAACTGTGCAACTGGCAATCTTTCCTAACTGCTGCTGAGCTGGAAGGAAACAAAAGACTGCTTCTGTCTGGTGCTGAATCCGAGTGACCGAAGCATTTTGTGCACATGTCCCTGCATCACTAAGGCGTTCCCCAGGGTCACTGTCCCTGGCTTCTGTTACTGAAGAGCAAATCCAAAATGCTGCTGAGTTGAGTGGCTTTTTGTCACCTCTAACTTTAGAGGGGGTTTTTTAAGTCCTGATGTGTCCTTGGCATTTGATGTGGAGAGTTAAGAAAGTAACATTGGGAATGTGAAGAGCTTGCATTTCCAATAAGTGTGCAAGCTCAGACTTCTGTTTCCCTCCTTCTGGCTAACAGGAGTAGTAGCAGCTGCTGGGGCAAGTATTAAGCCATAGAATGACAAGAGGAAATACTGTTCTATTCTTTTTTCAATGCTAATATTTACTTTCTGATAAATTTCTCATTATATGCGTAGCTTCTGTAAATTACGGGCCATCTCATCACATAAACGCTCCAGAAAGTGTAATAAACTACGATGAGACTCAAGGCAGAACTTAGTTAAAGGAAATGTTTGTTAGAAATTGAAGCTATTCTTTCTCTCCTTTTTTCCTCTCCCAAAAGGAAAAACAAAGTAAAGCCTATCAAAATCCCTGAGACTTGTCTTGTGGCTGTGCTGGCAGGCTTAAAGAACTTGCATTCAGATACCAGAATGACTGAAACTCTCCTACTCTTGAACAAAAATTGCTTGTGCGGGTTTTTGAAGGGTGTTTTTCACTTTCTGCTGTGTTATTTGGACCATGTCCAGCAAGCATCGTGTCTTGTCTCTTATCTCTCTGAACAAATCCTTCACAAAAGGAGCTCTGTAAATCCAAGCCTGCCAAATTTGTGTAGCTCCTCTGTGCCGTCTTTCTGCCTTCCCTGACTGAAAGGATAGAAGAGAATTTTGTTTTTATTTTTAGAAAGTGATGTTCTGGGCAAAGAATCAAAATTCCAAGCTAGCTGGTGGTTCTGATCAGCCTCCTAACCCAACTTCCACTTATGCCCATTCAAGTATTTACATATAAGTAGGCTGCTGCCTTGGAGCACCTCTGAGGTTGCACATTGATCCTTTAACAAATACGAATCTTTCTAGCTTGCTGTGGCAGGGATAAGAGCCTAATCCTGTTGAAGTTGACAGCAAACTGTTTTATAAAAATGTATTTTGCTATTAATTTATACTAACTAATAGAGGTGGTTATACACCTGTATTCATAAAACAAATCCAAGCAAACTTAGTTTGTCTTTTGTATGGTGTGAGGATTTTAATGGGCTCCAAATTTTCCCTTTGAGGAGCAACTCTCTGTTAAATTTTGTCTTTTGCTTATCTAATTTATAGTGTGATTTGTGAGCAGATACCTGGCTCACGCTGTTTAAAAGGGTTCTTGGCTAACAGGTTAGCCAAAGTCGGTGAAATCCATGTTTAGCCTTTGAGGTCATACAAGATTTTTGTAGCAGGGAGGGGGGAGGGTTGGTGTATTTTTCAATCATAATGCAGGTTTATCATTGTGTGAGCCAAATGCTTCTTTTGGGAACCATATATGAAATGCTGAAGCAGATGTCTATTCTGGAGGGACAACATTAGTTCCTTATAGGATGACTGAAATGTTGTGAAGCTGAGTGCTGCACTTTATTTGCAACTGCTTAAAGTTTTTCAGAAAGTGGCCTGCTATTTTAGGATTCACCAATCTAGCTGATGAAAGCATTTTATCAGTCAGCAGAAGTATTCTCTGGCTACTCTTTAATCTGTTTGCATCAGCATTAGTTTTGAGAGTGGAAAAAGTGTTTACATGGATGTACGTCTCCGTCTCCACACACACAAGGAGACCTTTGGAGACACTCAGGTGTTCGAGAGCTAATTCCCATCAACTGTAGACCTTATTCCAGCTGTTTCTCTCTACCTTTTGTGCCATCACAACTGTTCCCAAACACTGGCTTTTCTCCTTTTCAAAGTGCATATTTTTTTCTGTGTTGTTTACTTTCTTCTAATTTTGCAACAGTAGCAATATTTATCTTCTCATTCCCTTTTGGAGCTAAAATGGAGAGCCTAATAGGAGCTTTGCTTGTGGTAAAACCTATGGCTGGATGAGTTGGATAATCTGTGCTTTACTGTATTTTCTTGTGTGTTGTAGCTTTCAAAGTAAGAGCCTGGGTGTGAAGCACTTGGTGTTTTGTGGTGACTCAATACACAAATGAATTTCCCAACAGGCTCATTTCAGCTTTTTCTTCCTTCTTTGCTCTCTCTCCATTTAGATTTGTATCAATCCAAAGTTTAGTCTTCCTTTTTCCCCTGTGTTCAGTTCCCTCAGTTCAATGCATTTTGATCTTAGCCTGCCAAGGAAAAATGCAGGAAAGTAGTTCTTATGCATCTATCACCAAAAAGTTTTATTTCTGTGGGTCTAATAATCTGAAAAACAGTCAAATTATGTTGCTAACTCTCTAGTAATGCTGGTTGCATATCAGTGTGTGCTGGTTTTTGCTGGTACCAGAGTTTAAAACAAAAACTCCCTCAGATTCTTTGGCATTGAGCTCTGACAAGATACAGACATGTTTCTATCATTCAGGCTGCATCGTTTGCTGAGCATCCTGGCAGAACTTGATAGTCTGCAGTGGACCCTAGTTGTATTTCTCATTATAATTATTAAAGGGAGTACTCACAAAATATTAAATAAAATATATCCTTCAGGATATCTTTAAACTCAAGTGAAGTTTCCTGTTTAGTTCGGGCTTTTCTCACGTGGTTTGAGCCTTTCAATATCTGACATGGTGAATGTTTGTATCCACATTAATTCTAACCAAAGCATGAAATAAATTTCAGTTTGATTTAATAGCTGTTTACCTGATATTTTGTGCCTTAAAAACTTAGGCTTTTGTGAAAACAAGAACTATGCATCCCAGATACAAACAAAGTGTAAATTGGGTTTGACCAGTATGTGAAAGGACATGTGTAAATTGCTTTGCTTTGTCTGCTAGCATTCTTCTGCCATATTTGTGTGTCCTTTGTAAAGTGCTAGGATTCAGGAACTTGAAATAGTAGTTGAGAAGAGTAACTGTTCTCATTGTGTTATGAGGGAGGTTAATGTGATGATGTGCATTCTTCTAGATCTTCTTGATTCTTCAGCAGCAGCTTCCATCAAAACAAAACAAACCTGCCCCATTCTTGCCTGCCTGCATCTTCACAGGTGTAAATTTGAATTTATGGAAAGATGATCTAAAAGCTTTGATTTACCCTGAAGCTTAAAATTGATGTTCAAAGTGAGCTTGTTAATGAGGCAGCTGATACCAGTTTTGTGGGGTTTTTATTTTTCATTCATATTGAAGGGCTTTGCATATTCATAGGCATGTTTGATACTAGCAGATTAGTTAAATCACTTCACGATACGTTTCAGTGTATCACACGACTTTCTCTGGCCAGTTGGATTCCACGGGTTGTAATGCTGTTTGAAGTTGCCTTGTTTCACCTTGGCAGTGCTACTGAAGGTATGTTTTGTCCTGCCTTTGGTGATTTTGACATCTGTTGTGCTAGTTAGTGTTATATGTATGTTTGCCTTCTCTTTCGTTTTACAGAGAAGGCATTAAGGCAATATAGAGCTGCTGATAAAACTTGCAGGGAATTCCAGTTGAGGGTGTCTGGTTGGGCAGAGAGGGTCTGAGGTCAGGGAGAGAAGAGCTGCGGATGGTCAGTTAAAAAGGGACACTGAGCAGGCTTGGAAGCAAAAACTCTTCCCAATCCTACCCAGCATGCAACAGTGACAGGATACCAAAACCAGCATAGCCATCTTAACATTACTCTTTTGAGGAGAAGAATAGGTCAGTCTGGAAAAAGTGCTGCATTACAGCGTTTGTACTGGTTTCAGGTCCCATTAAACTTTATGAGTGCATGGTAATGTAAATATGGTTTGATGCTTTTACTTACAAATTACATCTGATTAATATATCTGTCACTGGCTGCTTTGGGTAGCTCTTTGCAGTATTCAGTGACTGCTCTCCATGTTTAAGAAAGCTGCTTAAAGTAGTACCCTTGCTGCAGAAATGTGTTACTGGGCAGACTGCATGTGTGTTGCTCCAGGGATTGTGTGAGTACACTTTCAGGTGGTCCTTTTCTCTGAGTGTTTCGTTGCTGTCTGAACCAGGATATAAATGGTATGTATTGAAGTGGTTTTCCAAGGTGACAAGCTGCACATAGTGTTGCAGTGCTGGAATTAGCATCTGTTATCTCCAAAGTAAGTGTACTTAGGCTTTTTGAACCAGTATCTCACTCACTGCAAATAAGGCATAGTGTGACCCCAGGGATAAATTATCCCTTGGTGACACAGACAGTACTGAAGGGGGACTTTTAATTTACTTTCATGGTAAGGAGGAAAAACAAAACAACAACAACAGAAAAAAAAGACAAGAAAAAGGTAGCCTGATGAGGAGAAAAATACCACAACCTATAGCAGTACACCTAAAAACTCTATAACATTTCAGAGGGAAATTTCTGTGCTCCTCACTGTGGTTGTGGTGGTGATCTGAGCATAATTTCAGAGTGAAAGCAGAGATGATCACAAGAGGAAAGGGATTCTTGTTGTTCAATACTTTCGTCTTTGTGACTCCTTTTTAGCTTCACATGTTTCTATTCAGGTAATGAATCCTTTGTTTGAGCTTCCTGTTAGTTAAGATAAGACATTGTAATAAGCACTTATTCCTCCCATGGAGTCTTTGAAGCAAAATAATACAGTCCAGGCTTCTCATTTGTGGATTTTCAAATACAAAATAATCAGGAAGAAAATTATTGAAATGAACCATTCAGTCTTCCATTATACTTTTATGAAGATGATGCAAAGCACAGGAGTAATTCAGAATCGTTGGCAGATGATTTTGAAGCTGGGTGCATATTACACATCTGTTGCATTTTGAGAAGTGGGACTTGGAAATGCTGCTTACGAGCCCTGAAACTAAACAATGTTTAAATGATGGGCAGCACTCCCGTGCTCCTGTCTTACTCTAAACAAGTAGCAAATGTCAATCCATGTCTTCCAACAACTGTGGCACCCTGAGAACTCTGCTGCTGATGCAATCCCATTTGACTGGAGCAGTTGAAGTGGAGCAAACAATTGCCCAGACAGAAGAAAAGTTATTTGGTTATTAATGACTAGATGTTGTGTTTACCTGTGGAGCAGCCCTCTTAATCCCCTAAAATGCTACCATTGCTTTTTCTTTGGATGACTGCATGCATTACAACTCAAAGAAAAAGAGGTTGTTTATTTAGGCCTTTTTTTGTTACCTTGAGGTCAAGACTAAACTAGCTCAGGGTCTTTGGCAATATTTGCACTACTTTGATGTTCTAACCTTTAGGAGAAATTTTCAGGGCAATAGATATAAATAATTGCTATAGTAGCTTACATGGCCAGTACCCCTTGTTAGGATGCACAGTGTGGTGCATAAGTAGAGTTTGTGTTTGCCCTATGACCCAGTTTGGGTTTTTTTTGAGCTTAAGATGCTTTGCTATGAGATTGAAACATTAGGAAAGGGGTGAAGCTGCCAAGTGACTGTGTATGCTAACAGAAGCAAAAAATTTGAAGGCATGACTAACTGTTGTGAAGGAGGGGGGAAAGAGGAAAAAAAAAAAAAGATGAGAGGGGAAGAAGCAAATAAGCTTCTTTAATACTTCATCCAAGGAGTGGGCAGGTGTGTCAAGGTAGGAGTGTCTGGCATTTTGTGTTTTTATTTTTTTATTAATGAGTGAATGTAAATCTGCTTGCTATCACCTGAATCAGAAGTCTTTGGGAGTACAGGGAGGGGCAACAGCATAGACTTGGTGTTTTGTATGCTCAGTTGTAGTCTCCCTTTCTTCATGCATCTGTGTTGCTTTTAGCAGGATAGACTATCAGCTCCTTTTTTCTTCTTTTTCTCTACGTTTGGGATGGATGGGTTGAATGATATTCCCAGCTACATGATGACTATGTATCTCTGTGGGTATCTTCATGTGGAGCACTGGTAACTAAACTAGTTTTGTAGCTCCAATGGGTTTTCTCAGTCTTAGTAATGGAACCAAAATTCTGATGTGTTAAACATCCAGCATGGGAAATAATGAGGATAAATCATAAATGGCTCTGAGTGTTTCCTTCTGATAATTTATTACTTTAGAAGCAAAGATGCAAAAACATCTCCTTGATAATGGGATGTGGATTTGAAAACAGAGGCTGAGGTTTTGGTTGGTGGTTGGTTTTCCCAGTATAGCACATGTTCCTGTGGTAAGAGATCCCCTTTCAGGCTAATTCAGTCAGCCTTTTGATGTGATAAATTACTAGTTGGCACATAGCAACAATTCAGTAGTAACCTCAAGAGAATAATTTTTATTTGTTTAATCTGTCACCAGTTGTGTAGCAAAGGTAGCTGAGGATTTGTTTCCATTGCATTTTATTTAGTACTGTATTTATTTGTCATGCAACAGAAAGGGAGGTTGTGTGTGGTGTTAGGAGAATTACAAAATCAGTTCAGACTAAGCTCGATTTCTGTTAAGTGGGGTAGTGCTTCTTGCCTTGTGAACCTTGCCCATAATGTACTGTGGAAGCAGCAGAGCAGTTGCTGTGTTTCTGGTCCCCCATTCCTTGTGCCTTACCACTGTCTTGAAATACAGGTTAAGCAGTTGTCCCCTCACTGGTAATCTCAGATGTGGCATCCAAGATGAGATAACGTAGGATCAGGTTGGTGCTGTCAGCTGGCTTGATGCAAACTCGCCAGACCTGTAGGGAGGTGAGCATGGACCTTACCAGAGCACAGACAATTACCTCAACTTCACTGCACCCTAGTCCACAGGTCTCTTGAATCACTTGAAGCATTTCTTTACATCAGCAAGGCAATTGCACGCAGCATGAAAGTGTGTGCTTGGACTCAAGACATCTTCTCCAACTCACTCAGTCTATTCCTGTTCTGGCTGGACGGAAATTGTTTGCTTCTAATAATGTAGGACATGTGTAAAAAGTGAAATTACAAGCTCTGAGAGACTAGTGTTGAACAGAGTGTCCAAACCAGTGGAGCTCCATCTAATCGTTAACAGAAGTACCAGTGACATTTGCATTGTATACCAGGTGTTTTTTTCTCTCCATAACTCAGTCTGTCTCTCAGAAGGTTGCTCCTCCACAAGCTTTTGGAGGTGCCAGGACAGTAGATTGTCTGCATTTGCTCTGCATGTGTCCACACAAACTAATGTTCCTGCTGCCAGGTGATTTACTCTGATGTGATTCATTTCATGTTTGCATACCTGCTGCTTCCAGGAAAGCAGTGCATGCTCATGGTAATAATGAGGTCTTGCTTTAAAATAGACCAGCTTCCTTCATTTTCAGGTCCTTGTGTTTGCTCGATGATTTGTTGGGTGTTGCCAGCACAAATGTTTGTCCCTGTTGCTGTGCAAGCTGTTCACCCCTTCTCTCCTCCCCTCATTTTCTGCAGTGAAGCAGTTCCCTGCTCATTTCTTCCCCATTTGAGGTAGCAAAGCTTGCACTGTTTGGGCTTAAGGGCTCATACAGAGAGGTGGGGAAGAGTCCCTGCTGATTCTTGATTCACTAGAAAATTAACATCTGGGTAGGACAAGAAGTGCATTGTGCTGTGTCTCTTCCTCTTTCACTTACTCCTGATGAAGTCCAACCTGTAAAACTACTTCTGAAAAGTTAATGTAATTGCCTCACTGTTTCACTTCAGGGCTCAGAGCCTTCCTCTTTGTGCTTGCAACAGTGTTTTTTCCTACAAATTAATCTGTGACCTGCCTTGCATTCAGGTTGCTTTTTTTGGACAGAGTGGAGAAGGAAGGGAAGATGGGGTGCTTCCAAAAGAGCTCTGGGTTGTGACCTGATAGTACTTCCTGCATACTGTTTGGACACGTGCTCTTAATTTTTGCATGCTTAAATCTTTTTACTGCTTTGCAGGTTTTGCTTTTATTTTGGTTTTAATCTGGGCTCCTTTGCATGTGAAAGTGAGTATGTCTTCTAATGTAATGAAGCCACAGAAAAATGCTGCAACCTCTGCAGCAGCCATCCCAACAAGGCTTTTTGGAAACCACTTCAAAACTAATAGCAATGGCAACTGTGCGTGTGGGAGGGGAGGAGAGCACATTCACCTGCAATGTGGTGGTGTCGTGGAGTAGAAGAGATCTGGGTTTGTACAATCAACCCTGCAATTGTTGTGAAATTCTTCTCTCCTGCAGCATTTATTACTATGTAAAATTGAAATCTGCATGATTTCCTGCTGTGAGTGCCTGTGCAGGGGGACCGGTTTCTATAGTAACTAATATCAAGGAGCTGGCTGGGTCTTCTCTTCAGAGCTGTATCTGAGTGTATTTCGCAGTTCAGTGCAATCCTGTATGATCGTGTGTTTGATGACAAACAAGAAGTCAGAGCTTGTGGCTGCCATGGCTGCAGTAGTAGCACTCTGCATCTTGGCATGTATGCTGAGGTCTAAAAATAGACGTTTTGCAAAATGGAGTTGGAGGGGAGGGGAGGGATACTGTAGTCTTCCCCACCCCTGCCTCCAAGGGAGAGCTGCTGAATGGAAACGCTGAAGAACACACGGATGAGAGTTTATTCTGGAGTCACTTTAGCTCACCACAGAGTGAAGCATAAGCCTAGACACTGGGTCCATATTGTACGAAGGGTCACAGCCATTGCTGTTGCCACTGTTCTGTTTTTAAGCAGAGCTAGTGTTTGTTTTGCTGAGCATGATAAAGAGCAGTGTTAAAGTGGTTTCATCAGCAGGACCAGGTTCTGCCCTCTCTTAGGTCCAGACTAAATGTATTTGTTCTACAGGGTTAAGTAGGAGAGGGGATATAGAGGTTTGAAGCATAGCTTGTGGATTGGAGGCTTTCAGAGTGCCAGACAATGTGGAAAGCTTGGTTCGCACAGCTTGCAAGTAGTCCAGAAAGGCATAATGGGAGTCAGGTGCATGAAAATGAAACTTAATCTTCCATTGAGCCAGTTGCATCGAGATAGCAGTGATGTATTTGAATAATCTGAAATAATTTGACACTGAGGCGTAACAGGATTAGCATCTTGAGGAGCAGGATTGGAAACTGTCATTCAAGAATATAATGGCTGACGTAGCTGAGAAATCGTTTCCATCTGCAGACTTCTGCAGAAGGGGGAAAAAGATCCTTTTCTTGCAAGCAGGTACTCAGCAGAGTGCTGTAACGAGGTCTTAGAGTAAAAATTTCCTGTCCTTACACAACATAATGATGCAAGTCTGGAATATTGACTTGTTATAAATGAAAACCAAGGCACGTTTGCAAAATACTTAAAGTGCATATTGTGATGGATTATTCCTGTTTTTAATGCTTGTTCGTTTTCTGCTAGTTTGCAAAATCACAGGAGCGCAATCGAGCACGTTTCTGTTTGGTGCCATTGTGAATGTGCATTCATTTAAATCTAGGTTATCTTGCATGGAGAATAGCAGCTCAGTGTGAGCACTACTCACTTTGGTTCAAAGGTAAAGAGTTCACATGTAGCTCTTCTGTAGCTACTGGAGAGGCAGGAGCCTTGGTTATGAATACAGTCTAGGGAATGTTTGAGCTATTAAGCTCAAATTTAGCTTGCTGCTGGGGAAATGAGTGTTGTCACTGAATGTGTACCATGATGCAAAGCCCTGTTCAGACTGTGGTTCAAATGCACTGTGTGCATTCAGGATGGATAATTGATTTTGCTTAACAGATTTTAATTTTTCATTGTAAGCTTGAGGCTGGCCTTAGTAGAAGTTAAAAACTCCACATTTCTCCAGCTGCTTTTTAAGAAGGATTGTAGCTATTCTCTCTGAAATGGCTGCCTCTTTTCAGACTCTTTGTTCTTCACAGTATCTTTTCTTTCTTGACAACCTTACTACTTTAACATGGCTTCCAAAATTAGGAGTGGGTGAAAAGCTTGGTCTATGTTCCTAGTGAGGATGGGGAAATCCTGAACCTTTGGTGTGGTCTCACAGGGAGAGTGAAGAAGGTGGTTCAAATGTCACTGTAGGGTGACTTTATGCATGGTGCAATCGAGCTTGAAGTTCAGACGTTAGTATTTTAAAATAAATATGCTTGTTAGAATAAAGCTTTCTTGTTAAGGCTTTCTATTAGAGTTAATGGATTCTCTCACAGGAATAAAGCGAATGCCTTCAAAAGTGCGTAAAACCACTCATCTGCCCATCATGAATATTGCCAAGGGACTTCTTTTGAACCGGAGTAGCGAGAAGTCTGTCCTGTGCCCTGTGAAGAGGTTGGTTAATGAAGGCTAAACCACGGGCAAGTTAAAAAGTATTCAGTACCCATTCAAAGCTCCCTGTCTCCAGCACAGTATTTTGACTATTGCCTGATCTGCAGAAAATGGTCAGAATTTCAGTCACTCTGCAGCTCAGGTTTTTTTTATATCAGTGATAGACAGACATATGTTTTTGTGTTAATGCTTAACTTCTGTTTACTTCAACTTAGTGCTAGTTTTGTTTTCAGTCATTTTCATGTGTGTGTTTTTGTCAAAAAAGGAAGCTGGACTCAAACTGTATGCCCTGTAGGTCTGCTCAGAAACTGAAGGATGCATGAATAGTTTTCTTCTCTTGCTTTCTTTAAAAGAAAAAGTCTCTTAGATGAAACATATTCAGCATGTAAAAAGCTGCTTATGACCAGTGGGAGTAAACATTAAACATTAATGATGCAGCTTTAAGTTGCATGGAAACAAACTGGGGCAAGTCAGTTCATTTTACCTTTGATTCACTGCTTCCGAAGGTTGCAAAGAGAAAAGGTCGAAGGGACACAAGGCAAATATGAATCTCTTCCTTGAGCTCTTACTTGTAATGACATGTTTTGCCCCAAACAATTGTTTCAGTATGTAGAATTTATAATTTCCAAGTATCAGTTGGATTTTTTTTTTTTTTTTTTTTTTTTAAAGCAAGCAGTGTGATAATGACTTATGTCATTGCAGTGGTTTCTAGTTAAAGGGAGAATAAAGGCTTCTGAGATAGGTCCTGGTTTGTAGAGGTTTGAACATCCCCTGGGATGGAGGTGTGAAGTGGTAGTTTGATCACAGGACTTGTATGTCAAAACGTTGCCAGGCACATCTGGTTTGTATAACCTATTTATAGCAGTGAGTATTTCTTCTGGTCTTACTATCTGCGAAGTTTAACAAAGTTCCTTAATTACTTGTTCTGGAGATCCAATGTGAGATGCACTGTAACTTCTGCAAAGTAACTACATGAAAAATGTTGGTTCTGGAATTACTGCAACTTAACTTCTTCACTAATGTAGTTTAGGGTCCTAGAGTACAGGCGAATGGAGACCTGCTCACAGGATCTTGGAGGCAACTAAGTTTTGACACCATGAGCTTTCTTTTCTGTTAGGTGTGGTGGTGTGGTGCATTTTGGGGGTTTGGGGGTGGCGCTTTTTTGTGGGTTGGGTTTTTTTTGGGTGTGGTGGGGTGTTTTGGTTATTTTTTGTTACTTTTCCTGTTAAGAAGTCCAGGGGTAACTGTGGTGTTTTCCAGTGTTCCGTGGTTGTCTAGATTGCCCTGTTTAGTTCAGTTAGCTCAGCTTTGCAGAGGGCAGTGCTTGTTTTCATTAGAAAGAGGCTTACCCGTGGTTTTTTGTTTTGAATTTCTGTGGGTTTCCATTCTTTTTGCTCCATTTCTGTGGCACCCTGTATTTCTTCCAGCATTTTAAGCATATTTGCATTAAGTTGGCTGACTTGGAAATACGTGACTTGAAGAACAGCCTGATTTTGCAAGATGATCGGTAATAAAAAGAGATAACTAGGTGCAGTATTCTTAATTGTTTGAGTGGGCTAACTACAGTTCTGTTACTTTTTCTTGATCTCTAAAAACCTCAGGTGCTCACATACAGACCTTTCCCACTGGTGGTATACATTTCTGCCATGTAATGGTGTCAAACTAGACAATCCTGAAAGCCTTGTTTCTGAGGCTCAGCTTCCCTGGCCATATTAGTTCAGGTTTTAATTACATGATATTAAGATTTCTTAAATGCAGTGTATTTGGACAAAGACCTTTCCATGCAGCAATGAGTGCTTTGCTGGTAATAATTTATCTCTTGTGTTGTTTTCTCTTAGCCGTAGGAAGAACTGCAACTCCTTTTAGGATATTTAAAAGAGGTCTACAGGAGTTTGCTTTGTGGGAAGAGTTGTCAAAGGCGTGCTTCTAGCTTTAATGGGATGAAAACCATTTTAATAACTTTTATAAGGCTATTTTTAGACTCACTTATGCTGAGGGAAGAGTGGGAGTAGAGCTGCATCCCTAGGTTGGATAGATCCATTCTCAGTATAACACCAGTTGATTAAACCACTTAGGGAATTCTGTGGGAGTGCTAGAAAGTGATGGCCTTGTATGATTTAAATATTAGTGAGCCACCTTAGTGTGGACAACTGGACAGGTAGATCTTGGAGAAAAAGGAGTTTGGAAGCTTAAAAAACAAAGCCTCTGAGCTTATCCTTATTGATAGCCACCTAGTGAAAAATTACCACAGTTCTTTTAATTGTTAGGGTGAAACGTGGTTTAGAGGGCAAGTTACTCGCTCCAGTTACCTGTCCATGAGGAAAGCTCTGCCTAGTTGATGAGAGAACAGTGCTTTGATAATGGGAGTGAGTGAATGAATGGTGGCAGACTGCTGATTGCTATTTCAGGGTTTACATATGGAAAGCATCAGTCTAGAAAGCCTTTCAGGCTTCTTGTCTTTTTACTCTTTTGTTTCTTGTCCAGCTGAAAGCCTCTGTGTCCTACAGACAGAATGCAGCCAGTCTGCCTTCACCACTCTTCCATGGTCATCCGTTCCACCTTGGTTTCATGTGAAATATGTATGGCTGCAGCCATGTGCTGCTGACCACAAAAGCAAAACTTGGCTTTGAATTGAGTTTCATCATGCAGTGACTGGTCTCATTCTGCAGGATAAACCTTACCAAGATTTCAAAGCATTGGGGTGATTCACAGCTAATTTTCTTTTTAAGGACCAGAAGGACCATTAGATCATCTAACCTGATTATCTCTGGAGGACTGGTCAGGGCTTAGTCTACTGCAAGCCTCGGCCCTCCAGCTGAGAGAGGCGTGGGAACGGGCAATGTCTGTAGAGTTGCAGATGTGCTGGAAAATGCTCTGGCTGCATATTTTTTTTGTGTAAAAATACATATAAAAATTTTTAAACCTAACTAGTACCCACAAGAAATCTTGCTTGGATTCCCTGCCTTGACTTGAGTCCTGAATAAAATACAGACATTGGATTTGGTGGTGTCTGTAATCTGTGGATTTTGCCAAAACTCTGCAAACAGGGGCAGGATTATCTTGCCACATCTCAGAGAGGGTGGAAAATGTACCACCTTCTATAATGTGGATCTCTTGGTGTTTGTGGAAACAGCCATACCAAGCCATATTGTGGAATGAAATATCATGGCCAGGAATAAGCGGAGAGAGCTAGTAACTCCCATTTGGCTGTGGAGTCAAAATAAAACTGCAGTGAAGAGATCTGCTTTTGCTCTTGCAGGGCTCATGACATCCTATTTAGCACAGAGCTGCAGTAGTTCTTGCTGTTATTAGTGACCCTCAGGTTCTCTTCAGAACTGTTGATTTTGTATGCTTCGCATTTTTCCTCTCTCATTCAGAATGAGATTTAAGAGTAACTTGCCCATTCCCACCCCCACGGCAAATGACCTTGTCCAAACTGCCTGAAGACTATCTGTTCCCATGATGTGCGAGCAGAGTGGTGTTGGTGGGAGTGGAGCTGAGAGCAGAGGCTTGCGTCTTGATGTCCTATGGACTTTGTTAATGAAATAGCTGGTGGTAGTGGGTCACTTAACACTTGTGTTTGGCAGATTTTGTCTGCACTGGGATGGAGGAGACAGAAAGCACAGCTGCAGCAGGGGTTATGGAAGTTGTAGATACGAGGTCAGCTGGAGGATCCCTAAACTGCCATCTGTGGTGATGATTTCCGATGGATTTTTTTTTTTTTTTTTTTTAAATTTATTTAATTTTCAATTTTGGCTATAAATGAATGCAAGAATATAAAATAACAGCACATAACTGAAGTTAGCTTTCCTCCATTTAGCTACAAGTCTCTGAAAGTGCAAGAGCTGAAATTGCATCAGGCTTAAGAGATAAGTGTAGGTGGTACCTTGCCAGTGTTCAATCTTCCAAGTACTTTTTCCTGTGTTGCTTTAATCACGTTTGTCCTATGTGATCTCCAAGATGTGGAAAAACATAAGAAAGAAGTTACAGGTGTTATTTGCATAAAATTGTACCAAGAGAAGCAGAAATATGGGTACTAACCACAGCAATAAGCAAAGCAATATTTGTGCCTGTGTTGTGACATTTTAAAGCTAAGTAAGTAGGGTAAGTAACCTTAAGCATTTAAAAAAGAAAAAAGGATTATGCTTGCCGTAATTAAGTCAGTAATGTCCTGTATACATTTTAAATTCCTAGTTCCCCTATGGTGTAAGATTTTTTCTGTCTGGTATGCAGTTTGTCGTCTTGTTTATAAAATGCCTGGGAGCTGCATGGACTCCCTTGTACTCTCTGCAGAATGGTTTATAACACTGTTAGGCATGTGTTGTTTCTGACTAGAGAGATGTACTTGGAGCCACGCTTTGGATTGCACAAATAATAATTTCCAGGAATGGTCATGAGGATCAGCAGAAGGAGCTTTGAAGCATGTGTGGATGCAGCACGATCTTTGGCTGAAGAGAAGCAATTTGCTGGTGGCAGGGGTAATTCAAGCTACTCTTGCATGCAGAGCCTGAGCAGCTACTTTTTCAAATAGCTTCCTGAAATAACAGAGTGAGGGACTCCAAGCATGGTATCTTTCCTCTCTTTTCCTCCTTATTTGCACTACAAGAAGGAGCTAGGCACAGGGGGAACTGGTTGTCTTTTACAGTTGGATTCTATTTGCATAAGGCAAGTAACGTTCACTGCTGTCTACTTTTGAGGTGCTTCCCTTTGGAAGTAGAGGCTTTAAGTAGCTGTAGGAACAGAAGTGCAGCACAATGCATTACCAACCATATTTGTCATTCTCACCTAGAGAACAAATGTGCAATTCCCTTCAGCAGTTTCTTTTTTCATTTTCAGGGAAACAAGATGCTGGGCTCTAGTCAGACTGGCTGGGGAAAAAAATCCCCAAATAATAAAATAGTACTTTCTGTATGTGCAAGTTGAAATTTAAACTATCTGGACAAAAGCAATGGGCACTTAACAGTATAAACAAGTTAATATCTCAGTATTTGTTGATGGAGTTGATTGGTTTTATCATCACAATGAAATTTACATATTTATGGGGTAGTCTTACAGTTTGGGCAATTTTTTAATTGAAATCAATTTAATTATATAAACTATGGCTAGATTACTTTTATAGAGGGTGAGAGATTCTCTGTTTAAGAAGACTCAGAAGAATTAGCAGATCATTTGGCAACAGATGTCCAGCAGCTCATAACATGCGGTTTTGATTTCCACTCCAGACCACTTCAATTGGATGTGTCCACTCTGTCTGGAAAAAACAGCTGTAGACATCGCAGATTCCCTAATGCTGCTATGCATCTGCCAGACTGGAAAGGAGTATTTTTATTATATGACATTTTGAAATAATATCTTGAGGCTACTTTGTTGTGCTGCACACATAGTGTTCTTGCGTAGTTGCTTGCTTTAGAGCCTGCCTTTCAATGGCAAGCATTGTATTTTTGGTACTAAAGCAGTGACAGCTTCAACTGCTAGATCTCTGATTTGCTTCTGATTCCTGTGACCTGTATGGTTAGTGTGTAAAATGGACTATGACCTTCATGTGTCTTACACTGTACATTCACAAAGGGTCATAAACCATGGATGGTATGATCTGTCATCACCTGCTGTAGAGGGACTGGAAATAAGCTATTTTAAGGCTTTGTTGAAAGCATGTATACCTCCTGCAAGTTAGCTGATGGAGGGGACTGGTGTGGTGCCTTAAATCTGCTGGATTAATTACCGTTAGGCAGAAAAAAGGGGTGGACCAAGACAGTAGTAAAATATGGAGGATCCTGGCATACCCATTACTCAGATGAACCATCATCTTTCTCCATGAGCAAGGTTTGAAAGCCAAGTAGAAAGTATTTCCCTGCAAAATTTCTTTTAGGCATGGAGGACCTCTTTGGCAGTAACCAGTGGTTTTCCTAGTGGTTAGAACAGCTTTTCTCACCTGCTGGTTGGTTGAAGATGAAATTGCACAGATCTACAGAGGCTTATGGTTCAAGACTGATATTCAGTGCTTTATTTTAAATGCGATACACTGCAGGAAGAGTTAATGCTATATCCATGCATCTGACGTGCTTTGAGCTTTGTCTAGGCACTGATAATGGTGGTTGCTACATGTTCTGAAAACAGGATGATGCTAAACTGGCTGAGGAGCACAGGAACTGATTGATAACGCAATTGCAGGTCAGTAAACTGAAGGTTAATAGTTAACAGTGTTTTTAATTAACTTTCTGTCTACAAGACCTTTATGTCAATGAGTACATGCTCAGGTTGGTGTGTGTACCTGGGCTTCTTGCCTTGGAACAAGTCTATGGGCAGGAGAGTTTTTGTTCATAGTACTTTCAGAGTAAGAGCTTGGAAACCCCTAGCTCTTCTGTTTCCTTAGACATCTACACCACAGAAGTAACTGAAAATACAGAGATTTAGTCCAGGAGCATGGTTTCTTTTAATCTGGGATTCTTAATTTCTTTTTTTTAAAAGCAACAGACTCTTAACTTTAGTTAAACTAATGCACAACACAGGTCTTTCAGTTTCTGAGGCAGTCTTACTGGTACCAGCATCTCTAACAGCTCAGACATGTTTCATTCAGATAAAAAAAAATAGAGGGGCCTGTTTACAAATCTCCAGAATAAATTTAGGGCACAGACACTGACTGAGACTACTTGTTCATTGCAAGAGTAGATTGAATATTTAGTTCTTACTTCCTCTGAATAGGGGTTTTCTTAGCTAACCTCATTTGAATGGAAGTAGGAGACTGGAGGAGGAAAGAGAAGTGGGAGGGAATATTCACATTTGTGGAGGCTGTTTTTAAAAAGAACTAAATACTATGTGCTGTAAATAATGCACTGTAATAGATACAGCATTAAAGTGTTAGGTGGGGTGTTGTGGCTGCTAGAACAAACTCGGCTATGACTTTTTTAGATGAGTAATAAGTTACAATCCCTAATTTAGTGCTTTGTAATAAAGGAGCCTCCCTTGTTAATTTCTACCACCAACTGCAGTACGGAGAGTGCATTAGTAATGTGTCCCTTGTATTTTGGCAGTTCTGTTTGTGACTACTTGATGATTTGTGATGTTCTATAGAAGACTCAGTGAATTGGGACAACATCTGGGGTAGCATCCTGGAGTTCAGAGACATCCCAATGCAAGTGTTTTAATTCATCAAACATTTTGTGCTTGAATGTTTTATATTTTCCAGTTGGTGGCAAATGCAACTTTCATGTGTGCAAGGGAGGTGGAAATGTGGTAGGTAAAGGAAAAATCATAGGAAGGGAACATTTATTGGTTGTTTTATAAAATATTTTCCTATATACATTATTGGCATAAAGTATTTTAAACTCACAGCAACATAAAAAGGAATTTTACTCTCTGGCACGCTTGAAAGTTGTGTTACAGTGCATCAGGTCAATTTTCTGGACCTGCTAGTATCTTTGCTCTTGCAGAGGATGCTGGGGTTCTAAAACCTGACTTATGAAGACAGGATGCATTATTTAAAAGGGACAGTACTTGATTTAAAAACAAAACCAAAAACCCATCAACACAATGAACATCTCGCAGCTAGCAGAGGCGTCAAAAGTAAGGTGTGGTGCTGGTTCAGACGGCATTTGCCCCTGCAGTTTAACAAGCTGAGAACATGGACAAAATAACTGTTTTTCCTCTGCTGTAGATTTTTGTTGTTGTTGGCTTCTGAATCTCTTCAGACATGATGGTCAAAGTATAAGTGTTCTTGGAAATAAATATTCTGCCCCATGACAAGGCAGCAAAGCCTTTATTCCCATGTTTGTAGTGCTGAAACTTGGTGTGCAAAATTGTGGGGTTTGGGGGCATTTGGGTTGTGTGGTTTTTGGTTGTTTTTTTTTTTTTTTTTTTTCTTGTTGTTCTACACATCATCTTCCAACTCTATGAATTGATAGAGCACATCTGTGCTACTTGAGAAAAAACAAGGATGAAGTCATACTCCCCTAAATAGCTTGTAGGATGGAAATGCCAAAGACAGCCTTTTCATCTCCTGTGGGTCCTCTTGTATGGGACTCTGGAATCTTGGCTTTGATTCTTCATACAGTTCTTCACAATATCCACATCTGGGCTATGAATGTAGCTTGAGAACAGATCTGTTTTAGCTCTTCATGGTTAATAATAACTTTGAAAAACAAATGCTTCCAGCAAAAGAATGGCTGTGTGGTCTCTTAACACAGAGAAGGAGAATTCTGTAGTATCCAAATAGCCTTGAACTGGTATCAGATGCCAGAGTAGTTCAAATGATTTTCTCCCAATTGACAAAAGAATTTGTTTTTCAGCTTCTTGGTTAATCTTCTCTGTCAGAGTTACAATTCCTGTCTCATCTTTCTTTTCTGACATCTTCACGTTTTTCCAGATAATCTGCATTATATTCAGCAGAGTCTCTATATTAAGAAAGGGTGTTTTTCAGGGATTATTGTCTCAATTTTTTTTTTTTTCTTCTTTTGTAATAACAGATTTGTAATTGTTTTTCCTTGCTAACAAGATGTTATCTATTTATATAAAACTGCTCAGTGTTTCTGAATAACTGTTAAAAGATGAATCTGCATTTAACTGCTAATTGGTTTGAGTGCACCTGCATGTTGTAAAAATACCAGTAGTACTCCAAGTGTCCACTGCTTCAGGCACAGAAAAAAACCTCACAATTCAAATACTTGAATAAACATATCAAAACACATAGCAGGTGAGAGGAAGAGAAAATTGATGATTAGACTTTTTTTTTTTTATTTTTAAATATCATGAGGTTTGTGCTTAACTGTGAAATAATGACTAAAGACGAGAGGAGGAAAGGAGATTGGCAAAGTTTCCTCATTCTTCTTAGAGGAAGCAGGATTGCTCAGCTGACCTGGGAGGATGTGCCAAGAGATGATGTGAGTGTCTCGGATTCAAACCAATTTTCCTGTGGTCTTTATGTTGTCTGAGGGGTAGGGTCAGGCAGGGAGGAGATTTGGGGTCTTCTGATGCTTGAGCAGAAAAAGATTAAATGGAATTTTCTCTTGAAAGGTGGAAGAATTCAAAGTTGCAGCAAATACATTGCAGGTGTCGTCTTTGACTTGCTTTAAGCATGAATCTGCTCCTGTGTGCCCAAAAGAAGGAAAAAGTAATTCTGGTTGGGTTGTAGTGATTTACATTCTTACTTTTTAAAAAATTTGTTTTTAATTGGATGAGAGGAAATATGGAAACAGAGAGTAACTTAAACTCTCTGGGGTAATTTACATCACACGCATTGAAAACATGCAAACCCAGTGACAAATTCTTACCAGATTCATTGAAGTTCACATGGCTTTAAAATAAAATCCCAATTTGTTTGCATGTGTTGGTGATGTTTAAGTAAGTAGGAGTAAAGGTTTAAAATTCAAGAATAAACCTGTCTATTCCTGGATTAAGAACCAACTTTTGCCAGTGGATGTGGTGTGCTGCACATGAGATGTAGCCTTAAGTCATCCTTTGAGAGCACGCCTTGGTGTGCCACACCCTTGCTTGCTAGTGCCATTTTTAGAGGGAAATGACAGTCCATAAAGAAGCATGGACACCAAATCTGACATCCCATATCTTTAGTCTTGGGGGAAATGCTGTAATTTGGTCTCTGTGGAAACAAAATGTAAATCTGTTACTGTGTAATTAAGACTGCACAAGTTGTTTTGACTTCTCATTAGCTACATCCACCCAGCTGTAGATGTTCAAAACTTTCAACATCTTAACAGGGAGAGACAGAAAGGGAAATGGAGAAGTTTCATATAACCTTATGTGGGGTGGAAGAAATAAGGGTTAAACAGATAGTGAATTTAGTGGGAACATGTTTTTTAAAGAATTAAATGGTTTGTTTATTCTGCCTTACTCATTTAATTACAGTAGCATATTAAACTTCATATTTGCAGTGAAGTAACCATAACAGGCGTGTTTAGGTTACATTTTCTTCCAGAGACAAGTCTCTGCAAAAAAGTGCATTTTGCTGTATTTGTACATCCACATAGGTGTAACAGGCATCTGTCTTTAGCTTCAGATACTTGTTGAACAGCTGGAAATTAGGTTTCTGGAGACTGACAAATGTGAAATGAGAGGCTGAGCTTCACGTTGGTCATGCAGGACAGAGTATATTTGTTATCAAACTGTATGACACAGAAACAGTATCAGGGGTGTTCATTTAGGAGGCTTCCCTTCAACCCTTTTAGCCTGATGTAAACTCAGTTTTCAACTTTATGTAGAACTTGGCCTCTTCACCTCCCTCTCAGTATTTGATTTGACCTGAAATTCTTGATAGTTCAATGGAATGTAGGGAAAATTTGAGTTTTGAAGTGGATGGTTTTCAGTTGCTGCTCTTAATATTTATTCTCTCAGAAGTAAAATACTGCTGAAGTAGCACAGTGGTACAGTTGGTATTAAGCAGGAGGGGGATTAGGGTGTAGTTCAGCTTTTGCTATCAGTACACATTTTCACATGTTGCCAGCAGAAATTTTTTCACTTCCTCTGCCAAGAAGCAGATTAGTTTATGTTGCTCAAATTGTAAGATTTAATTTTTCTTTTAAAATGCTAAATTATAAAGTTCTGGTTCATAGTTAGGAAAACTTTTTTTCCTCAAAATCTTTAGAGGCTTTTTCCCCTAGAAACAGAATGAGAATTGAGCAGATATTAAGCACTATCTGTATACATAATTAGTCACCCAAGCCTCAAATAGAAGCCACTTGGAAGCTTACATTTTCTCTTTCAATTCTCAAGCCAAACAAGTGTCTAATAACAGCATTAATTCTGGAATTTGGAACTGTTTTCTCACTACCACAAAAAGGTATGCTTGGTAACTATTAATACAGTTTGTAACTGTTCCAGCAGTAGTTAAAAAAAAAATCAAAAAACTTATGGCCCAGATAGTTAGTTTGTGACAGGAATCAACCTGATGGTTTGGAAAAAAACATGTTTCAAACAGGTCTCCTGGTTTATGGATTAATTACTGAATATCCTTTCAGTTCTGAGTGGGGCATTTTGTTTTCTTGTGAATGTTTTCAAGAGGAAAATGGACTCCTGTGAAGGAAGTTATGCAGAAATAGTTTAACAATGGAACAGAGAGAATGCATTAATCTAAACGTGAGTGCTTAAATGGCATGAAACATGTTCTGGAAGATCTCTCTTGGATAGAGGTAACCTGTGCTCACTAGCAGGAAGCTGCATCCTGTTGATGTCAACCAACAGTAAGGAAATATTGCTGGCCCCTACTTAAAATAGGCTGTATGGCTTCCATGAAAGCCTATCATCCTTGACTGGATGAGACTGATCACTTCATGAAGAATCCAGAGAAAATCCTTGCTTATCTCCAAGAAGCTCAGCTTTGGTCCCCCCAAAATACATGAGCGCGCAGTTGCCAAATGGCCGATAGCAGCTGTCTGCAGTCTGACTTGTAACCTCCTGGGAGGTTGTTAGCTGGTGAAATGGCATCCATTGCCTTTAAATATAACAACACAAGGAACAGTGAAACTGTAAAGGGTATAAACATTTAATGTTCTTCCAGGAGTAAAGCTGTGGTATCTAGCTGTCCTGCTTTGTACCGACTAGGAGGTCTTGATTTAGGTGGTTTAATGTGTCCTACAATTTTTTTCTCTCATAGGAATGCTTCATAAACATTGGTGACCATGCCTGGTCTGTGCATACAGACCGCTGAATTCCACTACCTTTAACTTTCAAAAAGATACTGAAAAGGAGTTAGACTTTATTAAAGATGTGGCTTTGGATAAAAAAAACAAACACAAATGCCTGTGGAATGCCTGATTAGAGATTAAACAGATTTGGCTTCACTGAAAATCCAGTCTGGGCAAAATATTTTTGCTAGGTACCAGTAACATTAGTGGGACAAGGAAAAAGGTGTACGTATAGCTGGAAGGTTCTTGTGTGATCAGGTTCTTTTGGGTGTGTTTACACCCAAAATAGAGAAAGCAGGAGAATAAATAGCAGTGGTGTTTATTGCAGAACTGTGTTCTGTTTGGTGTGCTAACACAGCAAAGTATCATGAAATAGTAGTGATAGGAGAGTCAGCGTTTATGCAACTTGGTGATTTCTACAATAGTGTCCTTGTTCTTCTCCAGCTACTGCACTTGCTTCATGAGAACCCCACCTCATGCTACAGCATGTGATTTTACTTATTTATTTAATGCAGACTGGGGGGGCTGACAGCTCTGTGTAGCCACACCCAAGAGTGATGTAGATTGCCTTGACCAAATTTAGCAAATAGAGATGTTTCTCTGTACTAATGACTTAAAAACCTTTACAGTGCCTGAAAAACAAGCTTGCTTACCTTTTTCCTGAGGAATCACCATTTTGGCTTCTGTGTTCTTCTGTTACAGCTTGTCATAAGATGTTATGTTTCCAATATAGCCCAATGAGGTGAATGGGATTTCTTCATGGAGGTGACATCATTGGAATAAATGGAATAAACATAGCCATATCCTATTGATTGCACTTCCACTTTCTTGGAACCTCTTCCATGGGAATGCTTGAAATATTGTTAATCCTTTTTCTTTTAACTTAAGCACTGGCCCACAAACCACAGTTCACCTTGAAGTATCCTGATAAGGGGAAAACTGACTTTGCTCCTGATAATTCAGAGTGGTTCTTCACACGGTATTTTGTCCTTAAGATTTTTACTGCAGCTGAATGTAGAATATTAGGGAATGGTAGGATGGAGTTACTTCAGCTGGGCATCGCATTGTGAGTGTATTTATACCCATTTGCCCTGCAAGCTCCTAACTCTGCTTCCATGGAGCTCTTCTGTGGTCTGTGTTTCTCAGTGGAGGTGGGGATGCTACTAGCTTGGTGAAATCTGTATCTATAGGTAACCGATTCCAGAATATGCTGTAAATTCTCTCTGTAGATGTTTTGGTCTTGTTTTAGCTCTCATTCTGTTCATACTATTATCTTCATTGGTCAAAGGAAAGAGGAGCCTGGGCTTTAACCAGAAATAGTATCTCTTGTTAATGTAGGGTGGCTTGTTGTGTCTGGGCTTCTAGCTCCTCAGTACTCTTGGAGACAGGTGGTTGTGTTTCTTGTTTTGTGATGGCTGGGAGGAAGCATTTTTTTTAAACGTTTGTGTCCAAAGTGGTTTTGGGAAGAGTAGAGTTCCTGGTTCTTGCTCCAGAAGACAGGTAATTGGTTACCTGAGAAGGTTTTTTTATCAGAGGAGGGCATTCATGTGATTGCTCTGGAGAAGGAGATACACTGGTAGTTTAAATAATTCATCCCTTTCTTTCAGTCACTGTTTTCAGGAGTGATGTGTGTCTTCATTAAATCTTGCATGACTGCTGCATGATAAGAGGAAAGCATTCTGGGTATTAGAAGCAGAATGCAAACTATTTAGGACAGTAAGTGACCATGACTAGATGTGGGGTGCTGTGGCAGTATCTCCGTCTGCTCTGTCCCAGCTCTGTGGGTAGGGCAAAGCTGGGAAAAGGTAGAGTTGGTTAGTTCAGCAGCACCAAATAAGCTGTCCCTGCGAGAGGGTAGGAAGAATTTGAGAAGGATAAATGTTCACAATTAAAATCCATTTTAGGCTCTGTTCTGCCCCTGTAGTGCTCTGTACACTGCTGCATTGGTGTACCCAGTGAGATGGTCTGAGAAGATTCCTTCAAAATGCTCCCTGTGCTCACAGCTGACAGGAAGGCCAGGCTGAGGCTGGTTTGTATTTCGTTGTGAAGCTGCTGTTTGTGGTTGCTCTCAATTCCTCTCAAGGAGTTTGTTTCCAAAAAGAGCTCATGCTTTTGCATACCCTACTAGGAGATTATTTCCACAGACGCTGGAGTGTTGTGGCAGGCATATTGTGGTAGTTTTAGGCTATGCCTTTAATATTATTCACAGATCTTGAACAGAAAAGTAGTAAAATGTAACCCACCACATGTCAGAAGGTCACAACCACCCCCAAAAAGGGGAGGATGCCAAGCAACCCCAAACTTCTAGCCGGGACCTGGCAGCTGTGCCTGCAAAGCTTGGTTACGTGCTCTGAGCGCTCACTGGAGCAGCAAGTGCTTTGGGGTTTGGAGCAGCTTTCAATTGTGCAGTGATAGCTGGAGAAAGTGTCACTTGTATTTGAAGACAACTGTCACTGTGTACCAAATTGTGCTTGAACTTCTTGGTCTGAAATAGTACTGACACATGCAGTATTGCATGAATGCCTTCACATGACAAATGGGATGAAGCACAAAGACATTCGGCTCACCCTGAGTATTTTCGTACACTTAATGAATTTTCCCTTCCCTTGGAGGTTTTCCTTGCCTTTGTCTTCAAAACAAAACCTTGAGAAATTTTTCTGATCCTTGAGAATGATAGAGCCTTTTTCCTTCTCATCCCCCTCCCAATGACCCACAGAGTGGGAGCAGTGATGCTGCCGACATGGCAAGAGTGTTGCTTTGGGGCCAGGCAGCTCCACAGCCGCAGTTTCAGGTGGTGACTGAGGTTAACCCTTTGGTGCCTGTTGAACGAACAGCTGTTACCTATTCCTGTCCTACAGCTGCTGCCCTCAGCCCCTGCAGCTGCAGCCCTTCCACAGCACCAGGTGCGGGAGAAGCCAGGGGAAAAAAAGGGGTTTTCATCCTTTGTGCAGCCGTGCACTTCTGCTTCTCTGAACTGCCAGCATTTGGATCACTGCAGGTCACTAAAAGAGCACTGAAGTCTGGTGAGCTTGAGAAATGGACAGGTGTTTCTATGAGTGGCCTCTTTAAAACTGAGGGGAACATACAGATGCTTTTTCTGCTATAACCAGCGTTTCTGAGTGGTGAAAGGGTTTCACTTGCGGACAAGCATTCACGTTAGTGGAAACATTGTTTTTCATGCTGTGTTTCATATCCATTTGTCAACTTCTTCCTGTCTTAGGATGTTTTGCTTGCCCTTTAATCCTTGAAACCCTCTTTGGCCCAGGAACTTACTTATTTTGTTTTACTTCCTTTTAGCCTCCATCCATCGTTAGTGTTGTATTTTATTTCAAGCAGATTGGAATTAAGTGGCTGAATCCACCTGTGGACTGTTCCCAGTAGCTCCTGGTATTCCCTAGCTCGCTATGAAGGTTGTGTGGCTGGGTTTCCACATCTGCAGGCAGTATCTTTCCAAGGTAAGGGCTGAGCCAGTACTTTACTCAGTTGAGTCTTCTGACAGACTAGTGAGAGGAAGCCTGGTTTCAGTCAATCACGGGAGGATGACCCACTGAGGCAGAACTTTGATGTGGTGGTGCACTGCACAAGGAAGCTATTGAACACTGAATTATGCTACTGCTGATTGGGATCAGTGAGCTGCCTTTTAATACTCTGATTTGGTCATGGGACAAAACCCAGCAGTAGAGATCTGTATTTCTTCACTGCCATTTTAAAGTAACCCCAATGAAAGAATTTGAGCCTAGCTGATGCACAAATCCCTTTGAGCTGAAAAGCAGGGTTGTGACACAATGTGAGCAGTGACTTGTGCTCTCAGCAGGGCAGTAGTCCTGTGACTAATGCAAGTTGGGGATATTTTTAGTGCCCTTCCTTGAGTTGTTTGCCTGGCTGCCTCTGTGTTTGATTAGTGCCGTGAAGGTCACACAAAGACATTAGGCAGTTGCAAGGAGTGCTGAGAGGGCCAGCTGGTCGGGATGGCACTGAACCAGCAATGCTCCTGCTTTTGAGATAGAGGGGTCGGAGAAGGGCTGAGAAGTACTGGCATGCTGCTTTCAAGATATCAAACCCAGCTTTCTTCACACCTCCAAGCTAGGGAATAGGTATGTGCCAGGAAACAAATCCAGGCATCAAAAAAGCAATAACGTGGCCAGTTTGTCTGAAAGGATTAGAGAATTATGTACAATCTGCAACCCAATAGTTAGGATCTCTTATCTCACATACTTCCCATTCGGCAGGGAGTAGCAGCTCTGTGGACAGTGAGAAGATACGCTGTGACCGAATACATCAACAAAACAAAATGGCAAGAGGCTCTGCTTACTGCATTGTATCTGGACTCTTGTAATGAGGTTCCCCCAAACATTTGTTTTTCTGCTTCTTAGCTATCATTTTGTATTTGTAATTGTTAAAGTTGCTGTTGGTGGAGGGTGAAATTAATCCATCCCAAGGACTGCTGCTGTCCTTGCACACGCTGCTCCTGTTCAGATGGCTCTGGGAAGTGAATTGTGTGACAGCATTCCATAAAAAGATGCTGAAGGGAGCAGGACTGAAAAGAAAGTATGTGACTGAAGCCATCTAAGACTGAATGTCTCTCAGAAAAGCCTCCAGGAAAAAAGGGGAGAAGAGTTGGGAAAGAATGAACTAAAAAGTCTTGGAAGCAAAGAATACAAAATTATTTTTTTTTCTCTGTGCTTGTTAAAAATAGAATGAAATACGTTGGACTACCTTCAAAGTACACATTTGTGAGAACCATGAGTGAATTGTTGTAATTTACCTTGCAAATCAGAGTCATTCTTGTTCTGTGCTCTTGCCCTGAACTGCCTCACTTAAGAGACATTCAGCAGACGGTGGCCTCAACTCCTAGCCTTTCCTTCTGCTTCCCCTCCTTGTTTGTTCTGTCTGTTTACCCACATTCTGTTGTGGAATGAGAGATGCTTTTCATTTTTTGGAGTCTTCTAGCCATGATGTTGAGTCTGTGGTTTCCTGAGGAATGATTGTGCGGGATTTCTGAACAGCTGCTCAGGGCAGACCTGGGCTGACTGCACCCAAGCCTTAAATTTCTTTCCATTACGGGAATGGCGTTTCCCCTGGAGGCAGGACATCTATCTGTCTAATGAAATGACACATTTTTCAGTGCTGTCAGTCCTTAAATAAGTAAATTTATTAGAGAGCAGGTGAATGCTTCTTCAGAGGAAAGTTTAATGTCACCTAGCTGTTTGATGCATTGACTCTGGTGCAACTGCCTTGTCATAAAACCTGACATCGTTTGTTCAGTCATCTCTCATAATTAGAATTATTTGTGGCTTTTTAGGTTTGTTAACCGTAAGTGATGTTACATGTAGTCTGATATGAGCTAGAATTACAATGCTCAGATTGACTGCATGGAAAGAAAACACATTTCAGTAGTAGACAGTGCGGCTTTCGTCAGTGTACCAGTGTGTTGATTGACAAGTAGCTGAAGGAACGATTTATTAAGATTGCCGTAGCTCCAGCTTCCAGTGAAAATAGATCTTTTTGAGTAGCATAGAGCTGCCAAGGGATCCTTCACCTAAAGACCTGAACAGGCTTTCTACTCTGTACTTGCTGCCTTAATCCAGTGATGCAGGTCTGAAACCGAACTGCAGACTAAGAAGCTCTGGCATTAGGTGGAGACTGATTTAGGGAAGTTACTGTCGCTTGTACTGTTGTGGACTGCAAAGCTGTAACCTTTGTCTGAAGTACTGTTTCTCCCAACAAAGCTTTTTATTCCAAAATAAAAAAGCCCCATGAAAGCCCCACGCCTTTTCCCCCATGTAACAGACCGTTGGGAATAACAGTGTGAATCAACTGTTGGTACACTATGTCCCTAAATTGCCATAAACTGACTAGGAAAAATGGGTTAGAAAATCAGATGTCCAATTAATTGATCATTAGAACAGAAGTAGGGGCCCTTAGCAGCATATGAAATGAGATAACTGCTGACTGCAGTTGAGAATGAAGGCAGATGAACCTGTTCTGCTGTAATTTGCTGCAGGATGGATGGCTTATAAGGGCATAAATGCAACAGTGTGAAATGCAGGTTTGCAGGAGTTTATGCCGTCGCCTTTTTGAGAGAGATTTTCATATGAAGCTTGAGCATGGAACAGGAAATTGCAGCATTTTCTTCCTCTCCCCTCTACCTTTTAAACCCCAAACCATGAACTCTGAAGAGCTCTGAGAAAATCCAGGGAGGGGGAATTTTGATCATTTGAGCTGCCCCTGTTGGGAAAAACTGTGTTAAGCAAATAGCTTTCCATATTTTGCAGAGAGCCTGCATCCTGCGGCTTGTTCCACCAAGACTGCAAACTTCATGTAAATGCCTCAGTATGAAATGGAGTCCTTTGTGTCCTGTTGAGCACTGTGTTCTTCCACTGCAGTGCATGCCCTTAACCTTCAGCCTGCTTTTATCTGGACCACTCGACAGTTTTTATGGTGATGCTGTATTGCATGCTCTTTTCTAGAAAATAAGTATCAGATACTTTTCCCTATCTTTTAAGTAGGTCAACCGTTAATCTAATTGATTAACTTTGTAGTTAGTCAGTTAAATTGATTTACTCATATAAGGGGGACGTATTTGCCCACTGTGTTGGTGTAACTCACGCTGTAGTTTTATGTAGAGGAATTGCATGGAGCTTTGCTGGGCAGAACCTCTTTGGGAAAAGCCAACGTGGCCAAGACTTAATAGGGAAGGCATTGCAAGAGGCAGTTGAACACTGAGGTAGTTTATAAAAACAAGTTCAAAGATGTTTTTGCCTGAAATTTCAGGCTCTTATCTCAGAGGTATCTTCACTGGGCTGTTATAATTTGAGGGTGTTAAAAGGCATCACTGTGCTGGAAACTAAACCTCTGCCCCTCTGTTTCAACAAAGGAGTCACTGCAGGGTAGTGTTTGAGAGGTCAGTTCCTTTGGGGAGTTAAGCAGCTACTGGAAGCTGCTGGAAGCCTGAAGTAACTGTAACAGCTTGTTCATGTTGAGGAATGCACACAGTGTATTATGGAACATCATTCAGAAGCTGCCATGAATTATCTGTGGAAATGCACCCTCAGATAGGAGCCCCTTGATGGTTGGTTAGTGTAATTAATATAAACATCTTGCCACAGCTTTACATTTTGGCTTAGTAACTCCTCAATTTGAGAAGAGTCTTGGGACTGCCTGGATTTCAATTATCTCCCTGATGCTGGTGGTAGGGTTTTAACATGATGTTAATTATGTTCCTCAAGGGATATTCAGACAGCAAGCAATGGTTAGGGTTGTGCAGACAGCACAGCTTGCCCCGAAGATCTGAACCCAAGGCAAATCTACCTTTAAGGAATTAGAAGTGCTATGCTGCTTCCTTCCTATCTTAGAGAAGACTTTTTTTGTTTCTTAAGAGGGCCTTTGCAGGATGTTACAAATGCCCTGTGGCTGAGTTTGTATTCAAATAATGTATTCCACATTTTTCAATATTTTTTTTTTTTTGGTGTGAATCTTAGGAAATATTTATATGAAAAGAATTCCAGTGTTCTGGAGTACAGGGAAACCTCAAAACATCGACTGAGTGTGCCACGAACACTACAAAACTAGAAGATGGCTCCATTTCTTAAATCGTATCAGTGGTGCTGTCTGTGCTTTAGTCATTCTTGGCAGATAAGCTTTTGTTGTTAAAAAAACCCAAGGCTGAGCCTTCAGCTCAGTGCTCTCTCTTTGGACTTGTTCAGATGCAGCATTCAGGAGTTGCCGTGTAATGAAGCTCTTGGAGAAACATCTTAGGAGCAGCAGTCCAGAATTGTATTGGCTTTGGAGAAAGACCAGGTAGAAGATAGAAGGGAAGTTGAGGACAGAGACCTTTCATCTAATAAACAGAGGCAGCAACTTTAGCCAGACCTATGGTCACAGGCCAAATTGTGAGGGTCATCTTGTGCTCTGTAGCATTCCCAATCTAGCAGTGCTAATTTGTCCAACACATTCCAATGTTCTGTTTAATGATGATGTGAGTTATTGCTGTTTTCTGAACATGGGAAAGAAGTGATGCTGGAGTGGCAACCTCAGTACAAGCATCCTTGGTACTGATGAGTAGATAACCTCTTTGCTAGTGGGGAGCTTCTGAGGGCAGAAAACAGGGAGACGTGCAGTGCCTAGCAGTTTGGAGTTAATTTGAAGAATGTGTGTTGGGGTTTTGTGGTTATGCATTTTTCAGTTTTTTTTCTTTTTTCCCCCCTCTGTCAACACAACCTGCTCCTAGTTTTCTTACACAATTTCAGAACTACAAATTTTTCAGCTCTGGCTTCTACAACCACTTCTGTAGTTTCTGGAGGCAAATGTGCTGAATTTCGTTTTTGTTTTTCGCTTGAGCAGGTAGCATGGCACATGGTTCCTCACATTGAGGAGCTCTTCAGTGTTCAAAACATAGGGAATATGGGTAAGGCTCAGAGCTCTGTGAACAGCAAAGTGTACACCCTTCTGAGAAACATCTTTATGCTCTAAATGCCTTTGCTCCCACAACCTGCTGGAATATGGATGGGCATCAATATCTTGGAGTAGATGGAGCAAACCAGCTTAGTGCAGGTTTCATGGCCTTTTTTTTCACATGCAAAGCTTTTTCTCAGCAGACTTGATCAGCTAGGGCCAGATCTTATTAAAACCCAAACAGTAGCCAGCTCTGACTATTAGCTTAATGGTTTAATACCAGCTTCTCCATAAAGTGGAAGCAGCAGGTTATTTAAAACATGTAGGTCAGACCAGCCTGTTGTTTTGCAGTAAGATTATGTAAAGACAGTATTGTCAAAACTCAGATACAGTAGCTGTACGTGGTGCAGGACATTGTTCGTTGTTCCCCTTTTCTTTTTGAGGTCCTATTGCAAAATGCACTCTAAACAGATTTTCAGTGTTTGCTTCCAAACGTGATATTGACACCACAGTGTTCCTGCTGACTCTTCTGCAGTGGTATTCTTCATGTGCATGTTCCAGCTCAAGTCATTTGTGCTTTCCTGTGAGAAATCTCATACTTTCTTTTCCTGCAAGAGGGCTGCAGTAGAAAACAAAATGGGAAATGAATGTTAAGTAGGCAGCCCATGCTTGAATTTGGTTATCAAAGCTAGTAGCCTAAATTATTTAAGCGACCTGCATTTTTGATTCACTGCTTCTTCAAGGATATTGCTTATGGTTTAAGGTGCTGAGTTACTTTTTTTATTGTTTTAAGTGCTGTTTGCTCCTGCATTATGGAAAAACTAGAATTGTTTTAAGTATGGATAGGTGTTTATGTACAGTTACAGGTAACTGCTGTAAAACTCCAAAAGGATCCTTAAATATTTAGGGCAGCCTGTTTCCTGAGACGGTAAAATCCTTAGGTGCCTTATATAGGAAGTAAGGAAAAAGGCAATATTTACATACTGAGAGGAGACAGATACTCATCTGAAGGAACCTCAATGCTGCAGAAGAGTTACCGTTAACAATCTGTTGTAAACCTGCGTGTTCAAAGAGCACCAATAAAAGCACCACTCAGCAATGAAACTCAAGCAGGTCTTCCAACAAATCTGTCTCCTTGCTTAGTTGCTGTTAATTGGCTTGGTAATTGGTGTGACAGCTTTTTGTAGGAGCAGCAAGCCGCTGCATTCTGGAAACAGCTTGGTGTGTTCTTGCTGTTTTAACTGGCTGAGTTTAATATTAACAGTTCATAAAGCAAGGCTAGGGAGAATGGGTTTTGGTATGACTCTGGGAGGATGGAGACAGGTGATGAAGTGATTTTATCAATCCAAGCAAACGCCAGTTGTTAAAAATCTGCATAGACAGGTTCAAAATACACAGCCCATTAAAAAATTATTCTTAAGAGTCACAGAATTAAAGACCTTTTTTTCAGTGGGAGCAGTGATGGAAAAATTGCAGCACCCTCGGAGGAAGGAAACAGATGGCAGGAAGAGCTTCCAGATACTTGTCAGGCTGCAACAGACTTAAATGCAGGCAGTGATAAATGGGCATGAGATTGGGTTTTGCCATAGCTGTCGTGGTTTAGTCTTGATAAAATGCCTGATGTGCTGTATGTTTGCAGTACCAAAGTTCTATGTCCTCTCTACTTTGGGGGATCATTATGTAGCTGCTGTGAGCCAGTGAGGTGCTGTAAATGGCAGTGAATATCCAGACAGTTCTATGCAAAATGAAGTTTCTACATCTGACTAACAGCAGGACTTAAGGTTGAGTAACAGCAAGTGAGAAGTGAAACCGAGGGTAATTCCTGCATCTAGGTTATTCTAGGTTATTATTGCTGTGCGGCAAAAATGGCCATCTGAGGCTGATAACAAAAGGGGGTGTGGGGGAATTTTTTTGTTGTTGCATGCATACAAATGGATCATATCTCCATTTTCATCAAGTAGAAAGGTATGGATGCTGGGATTTCCTGTCTTTGGAGTTCTATCAGGGATGGAAGTGGGTAGTAGGTAGTACTTGATGCTTCACTCATACCGATGGGAAGAGGAGGGAGCAGCCTAGAAGTGTTCCATCAGTGCCCTTCCTATAAACACAGAGCTGAATTTCACATTATTGACTGTAATCTAATAGACTCCTGTGTACTGAGGAAATCCTATAGCTTCTGATAGCAGCTACTGAACTAGACTTCTGTGATGCTCAGAACCTCAGCAATTAAATGGAATGCCACCTCTTTTTAGATCTGGGTAGGACACAGCTGATTCTTCTCTCCAGGAGCAGCCTGCCATTGTGCAAGAAAATGACTGCTTCAGTGAAGGCTGAAACCCTCAAGCCTCTGCATGAGGGTACAGCTCCACAAGGTTATTTAGGCATGTGATTTCCCATCGCTTAATTAAGACCTCTAACACACAACAGAGGATTCCTTGTGTGAGTTTGCAAAGTATTATTTTAGGGCAGTTTAGCCTTTTTACCCTGGGTGCTGCTTTAGCCTCCACTAAACAGTCTTGTGGCCTGTCAGACCTTCTGTATGAGTTTGGTTTTAATCATGAGGTAGAGTATAATATTACTCAAAATCAGCTTGAAAAGAAGCTGCTTTATTTCCAGGTGAAGCAGAGTGTAGGCAGGGAGCTGTGCAAGCTGTGTACGTGACCACAGACAGCTAAGTAAGCAGGTGCTTACCATGAGCAAGCAGCTGAAGGAATGCAGACTGGGACAAATGACTTGGGGTAATCTGTAGAGCAAGAAAAACAATTAAGTTGAAAAGCATCTGCCTGGCTTCAGGAGCCTGTGTGTTCTTATGGTCCTGGCTTTTGCTGCTATCTGGATAGCTTCTGAGTAATGGTGCAGTGTTGCCTGAAGTGATTGGCTTCATATCCAGCACTTAACTGTGTGCAACCAAAACCTCTCGGCTTGTAGCATTTTGGCTGAGGCAAAGTCAGGATATGTATAGATGAAACTCTCTGCCGCCAAGTTCTGGAATTGAATTCTAGAAGATGGAACCCAGAAGGGACTTAAAGAAGCTAGAGCCTATTGCATGATGACTGTTAAAATGAAATAAGGTGGATGATGTGGCATAGAACAATTTGTAGGGAATGTCATGGGAACCTGGTCCTGGACCACTTGGATCTTGTAAGAACTACATATAGTTAACTGTGAATGTGGTGGCCTCCTCTGAACAGAGGAAAAAAGGCCTGAAAACTTCTTTCTCTTTTACAAAGTCTCAATTAAAGGAGAAAGTTAAATGGCTTGTGTCCTCACTTGACTTGCTGACGTAATATCAGACTGGACTGTAGGAAGAATCTGATGGAGCAACCTTGATGATTCCAATGATCTGCCAGAGAGATAGGTTGCTATTTAACATCTGATTGAAAAGGTCATGCGATAAGATTTGATTATTTGCAATCTGCCTTATTGCTGCTGTTTTCTTTTGCAGTGGCCAAATGTTAGCCTGAAGTGACTGTGTCCTTTAGCACAGTGCCTTCACAAAATGTGGTGCTATATTCAGCACGCTTTTAAAGCAGCACAGTGCTTGAGGTTCACACGCATGTCTCTTGCATTTTGGTTTGGAAATGAAATGAGGGTGCTTCAGGACTGAGTTGCTTTTGTTATGCATGTTTTAATTTGAATGGCTCATGGTAGATAACTCAGAGCTTGGTGCAGAAGAGGACTCACTTCTGTCTGTTCACTGTCTGAATAGGCAAATGGAGCCACTTCAAGTGCGTGGCAGTAGTTCACCTGGAGCTGAGGACTACACAATGCCTTTTATTCGGAAGAAATACTGACAGGGGTGTCTGGATTACCTTTTTTTAAAAATTAATTTCTTGGCAGTTAGGTACATCTTGATAGTGTGTTGCGTCAGCTTTCGTCTGAACAAGGGGAAAAAGTAACTGGCTAGAGTGAAACGGGGTCTGCGTGCATCGTATATTCTCTTTTGCCCAGCTTTTTGCTAGCCTGGAAGAACAAAAATAAGTAGGGATGTCATTAGGTTTTCCTTCATGGGCAATAAAGATCATAAACAACATATTTAGTCACACCAGGATTACAGTTAATCCTATAGGTCACATCAAAGCAAGTCTCTATGATTGAAGGTGCACACCCAAGTTTTTCCTCTAAGCCTCGTCCACTCGTGGAGTCTGTCATCTGCCAGCGTAGTGTTTACTAGGAACAGCTACCGCCGGGAACTGCCAGTCTGCCCTGTGTGAAACAATTAAAACACCACCAGAAAAGATCTGGCAAGCATCTTCCTGGTGAGTCACCAGGCAGAGGGAGTGCAGTGCTCTGCATCATTCTCTCTAGTTATGCCTGGTGCTTCAGTGCCTACCTGGGGGTGCAGACATTTCATTTTTCAGAAGTAAAACCACTCCTTCGTGATCCAGGCACAAAACAGTTACTGCTTATGCCAAAATGGAGTTCTTAACTGGTTTTGTTTTGTCTCCTTCAGTGTTTGTATTGGCTTGGCATTCTCATATTTTGTATCCAGTGTCAGTGTTTGTTTCTGGGAAGAAAGTTTTGCTTAAACTTTAATTTCTGTAATTTGTTTGTTTAAACTCATTGGCAGCTCTAAAATGCTGCAGCCTGCGCCATATGCTAGTATCAGTGCTGCTATTAGTGTGACTGAGCTCCAAACTAAAAAGCAGCAATCAGGCAGGGAATGTTTTTTATGAAATAGTTGAGAGTATTTTCAGTTATAATAATATTTGGGAATACTTTGAGCTTTTTTTGTAGCTGTTTTTTAATAAATGTAGGGTTACTTTGGCTTGTATTAAGTTATGATTGTACATCACTGAACCCAGTGAAAGCTTTTTTCCACTATCTACTTGCAGTGTATAACTATGACAACAGTATCAGTGTGATAGGCAACAACTAAAAATTACTGCTTGAGCGCAGCAAAAGCTTTGAGGACAGACAGATATGTGTTGTGACAGGATGAACAATTGGTTTGTTAGGGAAGAGTCGTGATGGTTTGTGTTTAGAGCTTACCAGATGAGCAGTGATGTGTTGCCTAACCTGAGACTGGAGACTTCGATAGCACAATGTAGTCTATGAACTCAGGTAGCCTAAGTGTGATGGAAGCACTAAAGAAGTCCAAAACTAGAATGAAAGCAATGATTTTTAAGTGCATTGGTAAAGCTATACCTGGAGAAGGAAAGTTAAGTCTGAACAAAGCAACAGGACACACGTATTGAATAAGATGATGTTACCTGTACTGAAACCCAAATGTAGTTATGAACTTCAACCCTAGAGTGGAGGGGAAAAGCACATATGTTGCCTTCTAGAAGGAAGCCACAAGCACGGCCTGGACATATGAATCTGGAGAGAGGGTTAACCAGAAAGTTGGCCCCCATAGCTGGGTCTGTCAGTCAAGTGGCCATGTCTCCAATGATAAGGATATGGGGCTAAAGCATACTTGGAGTCTGCCTTTTTTAGGCAACGTTTCACTTAAAGTTATGCCTGAACATCATAATTTATTTTATGTTTGTGTTTGAGAATACTCAGAACACAGATATTTTTTTTTTGAAGGGTTGTGGATGCTGCATGCCTGCTGATCACAATAAAATTATTTCAGTGGGAGTTTGGTCCCTCAGGAGGAAGCTGAGCAGAGTGCAGAGAGCAAAAAGCTTGGGGATGAAGCCCTGCGTAACCCCTGTAAAAAGCTGGAGGGGGAAATATGAAGAGAAAAATGGGAAAAGACTAAACCACAAGAAATGGAGATAACAATTAAAAAGAGGAACATGGATGCTTGTGCTGAAGGCAGCTGGCAGACCGGGAGAAAAAAGAGCATGGGTTGCTGAATGTTGTCCAGAGAAAGTAATTATTTCTGGCTTCAAGTTATGGCTCTAGTTCATTTAATATTTAAGGAATATATATCTGTATTTTTCATGGTGAGCAGCCTGAAAGCAAGTGCTGGAAACTTGCCATCTGCATAGAAACTTCTTTGCTGTAGATCTATGCCATGAAAGTGAGAGGGACTGAAACAAAGTCCATTAACAAATTCCTTTATTGATGGGAATGAGAGTTGAATGCTCTGGACCAGATGAAATATCCAGTTAAAAAGCATGCTTAACAGTTGAATTCCTTTAAAAAGGCCCCAACAGTAAGTAGCATACACAGGTTTCTCAATACCAAAGTCAGCTTTCAGATACAAAAAATAAAAAGACATGTCAGAGCACAGCACTACAGAGTACATTTCAAAAGCTAGGGTTAGGATGCAAGATCTTACTTTGTGGTGGATTGGCCAGATATTATAATAAATTAGGATGCATTAGACAGTTGACCTTGCTGTGAGTGCTTCATTGTGCAGTTTCCCTTTTATCTGGGCTTATTGCATGATCTCAGGAGCAGTCGCAGCAGCAGCCAATGTGTCCGTCTGTAGTCCGAGGCAGATATGTTCACTTTTGCATCTATTCAGAGAGCATGCGTATTTTGAGGAGGTTTGTGAAAATAGTCTGTGTCCTTGTTATCCGTCTCTTCTCTTTCTCAATTCATACTGAGAACTTCACATAGAAATTCCTGTAATGAGATCTTCCTGGTGTGAATGGAAAGCTTTTGTGCCCAACATTTTTGGATAGGCTGTTCAAATCTCAGCAGACATGGAAGTCTGAGTGGTGATGAATTTATTGCTTCCCTTGGTACGCTGGTTAATCTAGCCCAGCTTGCTTCCACAGAATAGAAGTGAGAAGGCAAGAATTTGCAAAACAAACTCAAATGTTCTCTTACACTGTCATTTGGGAAGAATACCCTTCTAACTAGCTGTTAGAATAAATCCAGATGAGAAAGGGAGAGTTGGGGTGGTTGTATTTGGACTACATTATGTGGCAATGAAGATGCATATAGTCATGTACCATAGCATCTTCATTCAACAGAACAAGGAGCAAAACGGGCTTCCTGCTGAACCAGGCTGCCAGGTCCTTTGGCAGGCAGCAGGCAGAGGCAGACCCAGCATCAGAGTTAAGTCATTGTACCAGAGGGTCTGAAAACAGGCTCTGCTGTACAGGGAGCCAGGGGCTGCTAGCCCTGCAGTGCAGGCAATGTGAAATACTTCTCCAGAGGTCTGTGATGGTGTAGTCACTGCTCTGGACGTGAACTGTAGAACCTAGACATGATTTTGGCCCAGCTGTTAAAAATATGAAACCACACTAAATTTTTCACCCAACGTGTAGGCAATGATTTAATTCTAAGAATTGCAGGAGGTAACTTTTAGCTCTGCTTCACCGATTCAAAATCAAAACCTGCATGCTTGGAAGTGTGTTGTGTGTCCACCTGGGTAACAGGTTACAGGGTCGTGCTGCTTCCTACATGGTGACACCTAACGGATTGTGAATATTGGTCCCTGGGGACTATGTTCGACTATAGTTGAACATGCAGTAAGTTTGCACTTTGAAAATGTCTGGCAGCAATGTCTCATATGTAAGTTTATCTATATTTGTAATGAATTTCTGTGGGTGGCTCATTAGGATATGGTTTTCTTCTGCAAACCCAAAATGCAATTTCTGAAGTGTAAAAATTCCAAACCAAGAAGGTTATTTTCTGTGGAATGTGATTGATACTTAATTGGATTTTTTTTTTATGTTAAACTGGTATTGTTTCAGTTTTTAAGCTTGTGGTTTGTGTAAATGTATATCCCCTTGTGTAGGCAAAAGTCCATAGTTACATCTTGAAGGTCTCTTCCAACCTGGTTTGGTTTATTTTCTCTCTTCTCTTCTCTTCTCTTCTCTTCTCTTCTCTCTTCTCTTTCTCTTTCTCTCCTCTTCTCTCCTCTCTCCTCTCTTCTCTCTTCTCTCTTCTCTTCTCTCTTCTCTCTTCTCTTCTCTTCTTCTCTTCTCTTCTCTCTTCTCTTCTCTCCTCTCTTCTCTTCTCTCCTCTCTCCTCTCTCTCTCCTCTCCTCTCTTCTCTCCTCTCCTCTCTCTCTCTTCTCTCTCCTCTCTTCTCTCCTCTCTTCTCTCCTCTCTTCTCTCCTCTCTTCTCTCCTCTCTTCTCTCCTCTCTTCTCTCTCTCTCTTCTCTCCTCTCTTCTCTCCTCTCTTCTCTCCTCTCTTCTCTCCTCTCTTCTCTCCTCTCTTCTCTCCTCTCTTCTCTCTCTCTCTCTTCTCTCTCTCTTCTCTCCTCTCTCTTCTCTCTTCTCTCCTCTCTTCTCTCCTCTCTTCTCTCCTCTCTTCTCTCCTCTCTTCTCTCCTCTCTTCTCTCCTCTCTTCTCTCCTCTCTTCTCTCCTCCTCTTCTCTCCTCTCTTCTCTCCTCTCTTCTCTCCTCTCTTCTCTCTCCTCTCTCTCTTCTCTCCTCTCTTCTCTCCTCTCTTCTCTCCTCTCTTCTCTTCTCTCTCTTCTCTCCTCTCTTCTTCTTCTCTCTTCTCTTCTCTTCTTCTCTTCTCTCTTCTCTTTCTCTCTTCTCTTCTCTCTTCTCTTCTCTCTTCTCTTCTCTCTTCTCTTCTCTCTTCTCTTCTCTCTTCTCTTTCTCTCTTCTCTTCTCTCTTCTCTTCTCTCTTCTCTTCTCTCTCCTCTCTTCTCTCCTCTCTTCTCTCTTCTCTTCTCTCTTCTCTTCTCTCTTCTCTTCTCTCTTTCTCTTCTCTCTTCTCTTCTCTCTCTCTCTTCTCTCTTCTCTTCTCTCTTCTCTTCTCTCTTCTCTTCTTCTCTTCTCTTCTTCTTCTTCTTCTCTTCTCTCTTCTCTTTCTCTTCTCTCTTTCTCTTCTCTCTTCTCTTCTCTCTTCTTCTCTTCTCTCTTCTTCTTCTCTCTTCTCTTCTCTCTTCTCTTCTCTCTTCTCTTCTCTCTTCTCTTCTCTCTTCTCTTCTCTCTTCTCTTCTTCTTCTCTTCTCTCTTCTTCTCTCTTCTCTTCTCTCTTCTCTTCTCTCTTCTCTTCTCTCTTCTCTTCTCTCTTCTCTTCTCTCTTCTCTTCTCTCTTCTCTTCTCTCTCTCTTCTCTCTTCTCTCTCTCTTCTCTTCTCTTTTATTCTCTTCTCTCTTCTCTTCTCTCTTCTCTTCTCTTCTCTTCTCTTCTCTCTCTCTTCTCTCTCTCTTCTCTTCTCTTCTCTCTCTCTTCTCTTCTCTTCTCTTCTCTTCTCTTCTCTCTTCTCTCTCTCTTCTCTTCTCTCTCTCTTCTCTTCTCTTCTCTCTTCTCTTCTCTTCGCATGTGGTTTCTCAGAGCAGCAGATATAAAGCTGTTGTGGTACTTGCAGGACAGATTGTGATTGTGCTGAAAATCACCCTAAATAATTTTTCTTTGAAGATACCATAGATGAAATTTTAAATGTGTTGCAAGCTACCCAGAAGAGTATAGCATAGAGAATCCAAAATAGCCTTTTGCTGCAGACTGATGGCTTTTAATCGCTTTGTGCATGGGAGATAACTCATTTGAAGACTCTGCCTGAGGCATGAGTGTCAACAGGAAGGACATTTAAGGGACCACTAATGATAAGCTGCCACCCCTCCCTGTTTGAGGTTGCCATTCCAGGTTACAATGGAAGAAACCTTGGTGGGAGAGCACTTTGCTGCTGCTGTGTGGCATCTGGAGAGGGCTTTCCTTCGTGGAGTTGCTCATCTGATTCTCATCTCATGTTGTGTTGTTTTGTTTTTTTTAAATTCCATGTTTAAAATCATCTTTGTATGAGGAAATCTCTCTTGTTGCTTAATAACTTCAGGCTGGCATTCGAACGTTGATTTTCCATTTACACATTTGATTTAAATGTGTTGCATCAGATTTAAGAAACTGTGTTATTGGCAGGGCAGCTTCTTTGCACATCAAATGGTTGTAGAGGGTGGCAGATACTGTAGCTGGCAACTGAGTAGTAAGAATGAAGTCTTGCTACACTGGTAGAGCTTTCTGGCATCTGGGCAGGTCTGAAACCAAACCATGTGGCTTGGATCTGTCTCCAGTAGGAAAAACTGGCTTGGTCTTAGTCCTTACCCTGACTTCCAGTGCTGCTTCAGTAAAAACCTGGGGGTCCCGTGAAGAACTTGGGGTTGTACTTGTTAACTTAATTGCACGGTCATCTACCTGAAAGGAAGAGGTAATTAAAGAAAATAAATAGGGTGGGTAGGGAGTGGGGGAAACCTTTGGTTTTGCTCTGGCACTGGAACTGACATTTTTCAGACTGTTTTAGGCCTTGTCAGAAAATGTTTTGTTCAGCCTTTGTTTTCTGTTGAATCCTGTGTGCTTGGTTAGCTTCTTTTCAAATAATAATAAAAAAAGCTCCATACATGGACTGAAAGCTTTATCTGTTTATCTCCTCATTAAAAAGACTGTCTATGAAATGTGCTGACAGGGCTGTTACTCTCTTGCTTTCTACTCTCATCACATTTTCCACTGAAAGCCTCACTATTTCTGTTCCATACTAAATGGGGCTTTCTGATGGTAGAGGCTCTGGATGCTGCTCCTGCTTCCTCATGGGCTGTGTTCATTGCCATAGGTGAGGAACTTCAAATGTGCAATTCAAACAGCAGGAGGCCAGTTTGGGCATGTGTGTTCAATCCCTGAAAGGTGGTTTTCACAACCTGGAGGTCTCGGTATCAAACGTGGAGAGATGCACTCACAGGTTTTCTTCCAGTTAGATACTTAAGCAAGAAGCCACATTTTTGAGGACTGCCTGAGCTGGTGCGGTAGAGCCTCAGTGGAAGCTGAACCTCTCAGGAAACGGTCTCAGGGTTTCTGGAGCCTCATGGATAGACTCATTAACCAATTGTTGGGTGATTTGGTGGGAGGGAAGTGGGGAATTAGGTACATCAAGCATTATACAATTTCAAACCTCTTAGAGGTCACTAGTGATTGAATGAAATGATGGAGAAAGAATTGTAGTTACAGAAGAAATTGTGAATACTAACTTTTGGTATAAGCTGTGTTTTTACTAATGTAACTGAAATACTACATTAGAGGCATTGTGCCACTATGACAAAATAACTTAAAAAGGGAAAAGAGAAAAAAGGAAAAAAATGCCTCACTGTAATAAAAACAAATGCAAAATCAATGTAGGAGATGCATTAAAAATGCTCACATGCCAAGTCCCACAAAAGACAGTTGCCTTTGGGGTAAAAGCGTGGTCATGGATGGGCAGAGTAAACACTTTGGTTTCTCTCACGACTTTTGCCTGCTCATCTCTTGTACAAAAAAAAAAATCCCATGCAGCATCATGAACTTTGTGACGTTTGATATGTAGAACAGACAGCTGCAGGCTCAATTAATTTCCCACTCCATTTTTTTTCATGGTATTTTTTTCTCCAGAAGGCTGTAGTGACTTTCCAAGCCCTCACGGGCGAGTGGTGTTTATGGCTTATTGCCTTTGATCAAAATGAAGCGCAGAGTCCTGTTTACAATGAGAGTGGGTTTGCATGTGGAAGTCTTCCCTGGATGGCTTTTTGGGTGGGTGGACTGAGCTGCTGGGTACTTCCTTGGGATGCTTCCCCATAGCTTCACTGGCTTTTGCTCTGGCCAAAGCAAATTAAATTTTGGGTGCAGGAGGTTGAACCTGCCTGGAGTGAAAATGAGCCCTGGGAGGTGAGAGCAATCAACAGACTGTGGAAGCAGAGGGGAAAACAAAGCATGGCAGCCTGACGTGCAGGTGCTCATGCATCCTCTTTGGAGCCTTATGTACTGTAAACACACCCCAGGAAAAGTCATCCCCTGCCTCTCTTCCCCTCCACCCACCCATGCAATCTCTCCGTGCCTCCTCTCTGGCAAGCAGGAGGAGAAGCTCATTAGTGCTCTCTGCCAGAGCACACACCTGTAATTTAAACACGTTAATCTATGACAGCCCGACGTGCCTAGTGGTGTCTGACACTTGCGTGGTGCGATACCTGCATATGGGAGGGAGGTGTGGGCGAGGAGCAGAGCCAAATGTAGAACTGGGGGACTTGTTGTGGAGCCTTTTCCAGGTTGCCAATAAACGTGGGAAAGGGGGCAAAGCATGGGATAGCACTTGGGCATCTCTGCTGTGAGAAAGATTGGGAACTCACCAGTTTCTGACTGCCTGTTTGGTTTAGAAACTGCCCTTCTTGAACATGGCTCATCCACATCCACACATGTGGGTCTGCATATTGTGAGTCAAGTGGGTTGTTTGGTTTGGGTTGGTTAATTTTATTTTAATAACAAAAAGTGATTAAAGAACAGGCTGTGCTGGGCTGGTTTTACTCATCACTTAATATTTTAGGTAATAGATTAGATTTCTGTTTTTCCTTCCCCTACATGCTGCATGTTAAGCAGCAGGGTACTGGATACATGCCTGTTTTAGGGTACCCTTTTTTAAGCTTCTGGCATCTCACATAGGTGACTGGGGGATATTCTAACAAAGCTGGAGTTATTGAAAAAAATAATCCATTACATTTCAGGGATGCTTGGGCTTCACGCTTCAATAGTGCTAATTTGATATGTGACCCATTTTCAGTCTGCTTTAGCTCCTGGGGATGGTGAAGCCTCATTATAAATACAAGGATAGAGAATGCCCATGTTCCTTACTCTAAACAGTTTCTTCAAAACATGCCCAAAGGCCTTTAGGCTGGTTTTTGTGTGGACACTGATTATGTTTTAGTTTTCTTCTTTTTGTTTTTCTTCTTCTTTTTTTCCCTTTCTTTTTTTTTTTAATGGGGATATGGGAGAGATTTCTTTCCCCAGAAATAAATAATTGAACATTATCTTTTCTTTAATTTGGAAAACCTAGTGGCTAATCAAGGTCCTCTTGAATATTAAGTTTGCTTTGATTTTGTTGGCAAGGGAATAAACTGAAATGTTTTTTAAGCATAAAAATGCTTTTAATGTTACAGTAGCTTGCCATTAACTGATATTTTTAGCTAACAGAATCTGTGCAGCTTCTCTCTTCATGAGATGCACTGTTTAGCTGGATGCTGAGAAAAGGCAGCAGCCGTGAGAGGTACTTGTTGAGAAACAGCCTGCCAATTTTGGCACAATGTGATGCAAAACCCAGGCTGGAAGGATCAGCTCTCAGAAAGCTTTTCAGTTTGGTGCTCTTTTTGGGAGAACTCTGATGTTTCCAGAAGATGTGTAGAAGGCAGATGTGCATGTGCCTAACAACAGAAAATCCTGAACTCACTTTGGGAAGAACCCTGGGTGAGACCTGAGGAGGAGTGTAAGTTACAAACAATGATATAACTTAGTGTAAGGTAATGGAGTGTTGCCAGGCAACTGTCAAAGGAGCTGCAGCTCACATATATCTGAGTTTTGCTGAAATGACTTCTTACCTTTTGAGCATCTTGCCTGCCTATGTATGAAGTGATTCTGAACTTTGCTGATAGAGCTCATAGGCTGCAGTTTACCTTGTAAGTGCTGCTGTATTTAGTGTTATGGTACTGATGTCCTTCTGAGCATCCTGTGCTACCTTTAAAAGATTTTTTAAAATATATATATATATATATATATATATAAAAGAATAAGAGTAATGACTACCTGGAGTCAGCTGTCAGTAGTGCAGTGGTCACATATGACTAAGTAGTTTTTTGTGATTTTTCTGTGTTGGTGGGGTTAATCTGAAAGCAGACAGAGCGTGGAACTTTCCTATCACTTTTTATGACTGTCCTAAATGCAAAGATAAGCTGGGTTTTACCTCTGAATTTACTAGTCCGAGGACTTGTTCATAAACCCATGCCTCAGAGGCTTGCTGTAAAATTGTCTGCCAAACAAGCGGGCTGTGGCACAGGAGTCTGAGGCAGGTTGCTGTAGCTTCAGGATGGTGTTCTGGGCATTTTGCTGGGATGCTCTGACGGGTCCTTTGGCGCAGAGGTATGCAGGACTGCACTCTTCGCAGCTTCTTCCACTGCTTGATAGTTTTACTTTTGCAAAGCAGATGATGAAGTTAACCTTTTCCGTTTGCAGAGAGGGGGAGGGAAATAACCTTTTCAAAAGCTCTGTTTATCAGGATATACCTAACTTTTTATGTTGTAAACATGAGCAACATGGCTAGGGTTTGGGTGGCTGCTTTATTGCTTTTATTGAAGTACACTAGGTGCTGTTGTCCATCTCTGCCATGAGAAAGCTGCTGTTTAAAAATGCCCAGTGTACAGCAGGATGAAGAGGACTACCACCATGTAGAAATGCTGTAACATGGAATTGTACAGTTATTTAAGCCGAAGAGTAAAGGTTAATGTGTTTATAAGCCTTTGAAGATCTGAAACAAACTTGATTTCATTTTGAAATTTGCATTCAGTTGTTTGATGTCTCCCTGCTAAGTATTCTTCAGAAGTGTTGGTGGCATGTCAAATGGCTGTTTGCTTTGGTCATGGGTTATTTTGCAGGTTTTCATCAAAAAATCAATTTCCATGTTTTTCTTTTTCTTCATCACTTGTTTGTGTATTTTATTCTCAGAAATTTGAGCTATTTTGACTCACTAGGGAGGCTGAAAAGAAAAAAAAAAAAAAAAAACAAAAAACAACCCAAAACTAGAACAAAAGAACCCACCACAACCCAAACAAAAGTTATTGAAAATAACTTTTGAATATTTTTCATGCATAGGAACATTAAATAGGAGTTAGCTGCTGCCAGGGCACAGTCTTCAGCCTCAGCTGACGGTATCCTGAGAGTTAGTTAATGTTGCACTGCGCAAATGTGCTGTGCTCTGCAGCTGTTGATAAAGTAGCTTTTCCTTGCCAAAAAAAAAAAAAAGGTGACTAGAACTGTCCTGTGTGATGATCTGGCTCCATATTTTGAGTATGTACCCCCAAACACCCAGGAAAGCATCTGAGTTAGCAGGGCTGCGGTGCAGGAGAGGAATGCGGCTCCATGTCAGGCCCTACGTGCTGTGCTGGTTTGTTGCATTCCACTGGAGATAGCGCTTGGGATTTTCTCTTGAGAAGAAAACCAGCAAACACCTGTTAGTGCTGGCAGCTGGTGCCTCCACAGCAAATGGACAGATGGACAGACGGACGGGTGAGGGCTCCTGCATTCCTGCCCACAGAACGCGTAGGTCTATAAAGTCCTGCTTGGGGACTTGTCTTGCAGAAAAATGAGTGATGTTTCATGGTGTGGCTAAGTGGATTAGACATGCTGGGGATGTGTGATCTAGGAATTTCCAAGGAAGCTGATGGCCACATCCCAGAGGTTCTGGTGATCTTTTTTTAGTAGCTTTTTTTTTCCCTCCCCTTTAAATTAGCTCACCCAGGAAATACATTAAAATGGTGCATTTATAATTGACAGAAGCTTTCTTCTTTGGTGAGGCTGAAGTGTAAGGGAACAATGAGAAAGCTCTTATGGAGTTGCAGATGTGTACAGGACTTTGCTCTAAAGATCATGAAGTGCAGATCTGTTCTCAGGCATAAAGACAGGTTACCAAAATAAAAGAGTTAATTTGTATGTTTAGCCTCTCAAGGTAATATTTCAGACTGGATGGAACAATTTTAAAGTTTCCTGGATTAGACCAGATAGAGTAAACATCTTTAAATAGCATGTTCTCCTGTCAGGCCCTGCATTCAGCAACCAGGCACACTAGGAAGGGGTGCAGAGTTTAAAGCATTTTAACCAGATTTTATTATTCCATGGTTGAAGAAGAGCTGGGGTACCACAGTTAATCCCTTAAGAAGTTATTGGCACTTAATAACAAATAGTTGTTTTGAAGACTTGATGTTATTACAGAAGAACCGTTTAAACAGGTTGATCTGTACAAGATGCTTTGTTCTGCAGTCTGACTGGATGGCTGAGTGCTTTCACCAGCATGAGGATCATGATGTGCCAGTAATTGCAGTTAAATGAACATGGCTGGCTCTCAGGCAAATGAAACCTAATTTGTCACAGCTGTCAGAATGATCATGTCATGTTTGTTGCCTTCAGGAGCAGTTTGAGGCTGCAAATCCTGTTAAGGTCCCAGCTTTTCCTTGTTAAATATTGCCCAGCATGTTTGCTGACCCTAATATTTATCTTGGTGGACTTTTATTTAAAGACAAACACACCAATTTTGTCTCTTACATAAGATGGGGTTGAACTTCTGTGAACCTTAGTCATGTGTGCTAGAGTCTGTGAATTTGGTGGGCTTCAAGGACTTGAGCATAGCACTAGTTGGAGGGCTTGTATAGAACAGTAGAGAGATTTGCTTGTGGATCTGTATGGTCAGGATTTTGGAAATCATGCTGCAAATTGACTTTTAAAGAGCAGCCCTCCCAGGCGGGATTGAACATGCAGTTACACTTCGCATCAGCAGCAGCAGACAAAAGCAGCACAAGCAGTTTCAAATTTTGTGTTCATGCCCGCAGGAAATACAATAGAATGAATGCAAGACTCTATTTGTAATACCTCAAAAAAAACCCCAACACAATAAGGTGTAGGCCTCTTGAAATCCCCCTTAGTCGTAATTTCAGTATTTATTTGCTTTTGTTTGTAGATTAGCAGATTGGGTCTAAATTGGATACAGTAAGTCCTGTTCTGCAGAACAAACATAGGCTAATTTTCAGATGTCAGGCCTGAGGGAGCAGAGCTTTCCTGTTCTATTCTTACAAAAAAAGAGGAAGCAAGGCTTTAGAAAACTACTGATATCCCTGAAATACCTGTAAGGCTGACTTCTCCTGCTGATCCTGAACAACTTCTGCTCTTAACATGGATTTGTCTTCTACCATCCTTTCTGCCTGACCTTCCCCTCCTTATTGCCACCCCAGGAGAAGTGCCACAGCAGCACAAGACTTTGCCTGCGTTACTGGGGGCCCTCAATACCACTCTAGGCCTTGCTATATATATATAATACACTTGGAAATGGAGGGGTGGAAGATGCAGAAAGAATCCATGAGGGAATAGGGATCAGAAATGGTAAAAAATGATTGCACAGGCCTGTCTTGTTAATTAAATTTGGACATGTCTAGCTGACAGAACATCAGCAGAAGGTGAACAGCCTGTTCTTCAAAGTTTCATTTCCATATCTTTTATCTCCAGTTGCTCTTGCATGATATGGACTGGCATGCAACTATCACTTCCATGGCAAGAAATGACAATCCCTGGTGCTCAATGCATTTGAAAAGAAGTTTCAATATTCTGTAGCAGCCGCACACATGGCAGTTTAAGAGCTGATAACAGAAAACCAAAAAGTTATACATCTGCTTTTGTAGACTGGGGGGAACATGACATTGACGATAAACATTATGAGCTTTAGCTTAATGATTTATTGAAGCTCATTTCTTCATTTTATTGTAGTTTTCAGTCTTTTACTATGCAGTGGCCTGGTTCCCCCAGAGAAAAGAAGGCTATCTCAGAGATACAAATCTCTGTTAATGATTTTAAATAGCTATCTAGCTGTATAGAATATGAACTTTTTTCTTTTGCCCTTGGCACTCAGTCATGAGATTTAGATAGGATAATCAATAATCCTGAATGCACAACAGAGCCACTCTCAGTAGTGAGCCCTGGTGCTTTCAGGCCACCCAGGACTGTCACAAAGCCCCCTTGCCACCTTCTAGCCTCTTGCTCTGAAGCCTGTCTCCCTGTTCAGCATCTGGGGGTTTCCAGCTGGAATGGTCCCTGCAAGACCTGCAGCCTGCTCTGCATGCCCCAAACTGCTCACATGAGCAGTCTTATGTCTCTTCTACAACAAAAGAACTAAGGGCAGAGTTGTGTCTTTGCTATTTGAGAGCGTTGTGGTGCTCTGTTCAGGTTTGTTTGGCCTTGGCAAAATGAGGGCTTTTTCTGGAAGTCACTTAGAGGGTAGTGGGCTTAAATCCAGCTGGTAGAACAGCAGCTCTGGGGGTGCAATTGCCCAGTAACAAGCCTGATCTAGCCGGTGATGTGTTACGTAACTTAAGGCACTTGCTGACTCATTAGCCGAAAGGCAATAGTGGGGAAATACTCTGCCTGCCAACAGCTCTTGTACTGTTACAATCATTGTGGCAACATAGCATTGCTACCTGTCAGGGGTGCCCACTACCTGGTTTTTGTTTTGTTTTGTTTTTCTTGTGTGTATTAAAAAAAAAACCAAGCTTTGAAATGGGAAGGAGGAAGAGTTGCAAAGCTGATTAAGGCTGCTCTAGCTGGTCTGTAGGGAATAGTTGGGTTTTCAGATTGCAGATCCTCCTCATTTCATCCTTCCCTGCCTTTCTTCCCATGAGCAGCACAGGAGTTTGGACAAGCCCCCAGACCTTGACCTTATGTTGACACAGACTAAATTATTCTTCTCCATTGCTTCTCCATCGTCTCTTGTGCTAATTACTGCTCTGCAAATCTACCCTCCAGTCTGATTTCTAAATTCATCCAGAAGGCTGAGCAGCTCTGAGGATCTGCTGTAAACATGACTTATCCGGCAGGCAGTAAAGCTGCTCTCGAGCTCTCCAAGGAGAATTAAGCCTTCATGGGAGAGACTGTCTGTTGGGCAGCTGGTTTTATCAGTCTGTGTTGCAGATTAAAACAAGTTTCAATGTCTCTTTTATCAAATCAGGAAGAAAGAAAAAACAAAACTGTTCTCCTTACCAGGTCCCCAGCTGCATGTTAATAGAGATCTAATTGACCAAATGTCACTTGCGCTTCTTGAAGGAGAGGACCATCTCCCATGTGCTGAACATACAAGAGCACAGTCTGTGTCTCTTCTCAGACTGACAGTGTTTTTTATGTCCTACTCACCAGAGGTAGGAGCTGCTCAGGTTACAGCCTTCTGAGCCCAGATGCTGCACCAGGGACGTATCTGCTCCCACGGTCCTGGGACGTGGGATGTGGTGTGGAGATTACATTGCCTTTATAAAAGGAAAGGTTTGTGGCCTCTCGGAGCCCAGCTGTTAAACACATGCTTTGTTCTGACTTTACCCTCCCCATAAACCTCCACTTCTGATGTCTGTGACGTACCTGTTTCGGTAGAATGGTCCTTAAGTCACCAGTTCGAGTTTTGGAGGCATTAATGCCGTCTCAGAATTGGCTGGTGTCTGTTGGGGAGATGAAATCTTGCAGGTAGACGAGCTGCTCACTTCTACACAGGTGAGTCACGGGTCTTTTTACATTTTGGGTGCTTGTGGTGAGTCACCAGCTTTTTCTTGTAGGAGTGCAGAGAGGTTGAAGCATTGAAAGTGTTTGTAGAAGAGCTGGAAATAAAAGGGATCATGGTGCCTACATGCTGCACCTTTACCCTTATTGTATGAACCTGAGTAAGGTAAGAGTCGTGAGTTAAGGCTTTCTTAGAAAGAAACAAGATTTTGGGGTTTAAGTGAAAGCTGAGAAGATTGCCTCTTTCTTGCTTTCTAGTCACAAGGTTGATACATGACTTTACTCTTCCCCTGCTTTTTATTTCTTGCTGTCTTTTTGCTTATCTTCTTGCTGTGTAAGATGAATTTGTCTTGATTCACTTCCTATTACCAGGCCATAATTAGGTTTTTTTCCCTCTGTAAAATTAAACATCTCCCGTTCATGTAAGTGCAGATGTCTTTGGCATAAATCTTCCCAGTGTAACTGGTCCTGGAACCCTTTTGCAATCCAGTGTGGCAAACTCCCATTAGGGCCTTCCTGCATCACTGTAATATTAGACCCATGAAGCAGTAACTTTGCTTTAACACTTCTGTGAATAGCAGTACAATGCCTAACAAAAATGAATTATTTTTCTCCTGGGATGAAGCTATGTGCATATGTGCTGGAGCTTATGGTACAAATATTTTCCTTGCAAACCCTTGACTGATGTGCTGATGAGACTCTTGGTCAGTCTAATCCAGGATTAAAAACCATATCTTACTAAATGTGGCCTTATAAATAGAACCAGAGTAGGTACGAGGTAAAATTAGTCCCTTTCCGTAGTGCAGAACACTTGGTTTAAGAAGTGGAAGAACATTTAGTAAAAGTCTTTGATTGAACTGCCTGCAGTAGAATTAAAATGTTTCATTGCTGTCTTTGAAAGCTTGTAATTTGTTTATGGCTGGGCTGCAGCAGCAGAGTTTGAACCCAGAATCTGGGGTCAAAACCCATGAGTAGGTGCTGTCTGAGGTAAAGCGCTGTCTGAGGTAAAGCACTTACCTGTTAGCTTGCAGCTAGTAACGGAGTCCTAAGCTTTATGAAATGCTCAGTAAAGGGTGACCAAAGGTAATTTGTTCCACAGTGCAGATTTGGAACAGGAGGTGTTGTGTATAGTTTGAGTCTCAGTGGGTGTATTTGGCCATGTGTTGACATAAAGAATGTTTACCCTTCCCACTAATGTAGCTTTGTGGGTTGGTAACTCTCTGGACTGTGAAAAGGGAGGCTGGTCCTGTGAGCATAGTGCAACTAAAGTGCATCTTGCCTATGCCTGGGTTTGGAGAACTCAAGTACTGAGGGAAAGTGAAACAATTTTAGAGGTCCCGAGGTCAGCAGGGTACATGCATGTTCTGGGAGTTTTGCTGCTGCTCTTGCTGAGTCAGCTGTTGGGAGGAGTGAAAGATGTTTTTGCTTTTCAGAATTGCTTATTGAGCTGTTGGAGAAAAAGAAACTACTCTGGAGGGAAGGGGAAGAGCCTTGGGTGTCAAGAACACAGTTCAAGTTTGCAGATACTTTCCAATGTAACTTCTAAAATCCAGGTGTGGCTCAATGGTGATGACATTGTGCATTACCTAGTACACGGGGAATTGGTTGTAGCTTACTGAATGTTTGCAGCTTGTATCCAGCCACAAGCTCCAGACCTTTTCCCAGACCTCTTCTTCATAGTGCCGCCTCTGGAAGCATCAACCCTGTTTCTTGGAGCATCTGGGATTTCTACGAGACCTTTTCTTCAATCCAGCACTGACCTGGGCTGACCCTGCTTAGCTTGTGAGGCAAAACAAAATTGTACCTAGGGGACTATGGCTATAGTAAGCAGATCCCAGACAAAATTGAAGGCTATTAAAGTGTCTAATTGAATTATTGCACTACAGGGACACAGTGACTCATAGTGAAGCTAATCACCTGTGGCTTTATCTTCACTGTAAAGAATAGATGGCTAGTTAAACATTTAAAGGTCATAGTCATAGAAATTGTAATAGTGTTGCCTTTTCCCTGTCTTCTGAGTGTTAAGTCTGAAGTTACTAGGGGAAATTGAGGAGATGCTCTTTGAAGATAAGACATAGCACACTTATCTTTCAGGCTCTCACTGTGGACTTTGATGTGTTTGTTTATGAGAGAAGCCATGCTGAAAAATGTTGCATTAGCTTCTCACAAATTTCCTCAAAACACCACCAATATGACATTGGTGTTTTGTGGAGAATCAAATTATCCTAAAATGTGATTCACAGCTATTTGGAAAGTTCATTGCTGTTTATCACAGGGAATTCCAGTTGTAAAACTGGAGCTCAGGTCCCTATTCCCACAGCCAAGCAGGTTCAATATTTTCAGTGTAGTAGTGCTTTATGGTTCACTGGGTCAAGAGCATCTTGTAGGAAGCAGGGTTTTCCTGGTTCTGCCTGAAGAAACTGCAGAGGTCTCTAATTTTACTGTGTTGGCTGAGAAAAGAACATACTGCTTCTTTCTGATGTAAATTTGTCTATGTGGGTGAGCAGGGGAACTCTGTCACTTGGATAGGAATATCATTCCTGTCCCTGTGGTTGTTCCTCTGATAACTGAAGCAATTGTTGGGAAGGTTTTGTAGAGAGAGGACTTGGCTCTGTGCCTGTCCCATGCTCTGCTGTGAAGGAGCCTTCCAAGATGGTGCAGGTGATACCCTTTTCTTACCAAAATGCTGGACTTGGTTTAAATAGCTCTTGGTGATTCACGTTCCTTCGATCGCATCCACTTCACAGCCGTGAGTCACCAGGACAGGTGGTGTCTATCTTGGCTGCTTTCCTGGAGGAGCATTCTGATGGCAATGGAGGGGAAACTTGAAGATAAAATAACAGAAAGCCATGATATAGCACCTAAACCTCTAGTTTGCTTAAAAAGTCAGTGCTGAGCATTGAATAGGAGCAGCAGTGATATCAGCAGTGTGTTACCACTCCAATTCAAATACAGATTGTAAAGGAAGTTTGTGATATTTTCTCCATATAGAAGTTTTATGGCAGGAAGCATATCCTGCTGTAAATGAATTAGCCTGTTTGAGGGGATGGGCTAAAGACTGTGTGACTTAAGCCTGGATGCTTTTCCTTTCGGAAGTGTTGCCTGTAATAAATCTGTAGACCACAGCATGTTTGGAGCTCAACTGTTTCCTTTTGGAATGGGTCAGAGTGAGCACAGTGCCGGAACAGCACGTTTCCTGTCGACATCTTAGTTCCTTTAGGAGGGATCCTTGGATGTGCTAGTGGCCTTTCAAGGGCTACAGAACTGCTACTGGGAGATGTTGATACTGGTCACAGAGACAGAAGGGGCTAAATCTTCCAAAGAAATAGGGTGGATAACAGCATCCAGCTGCAGATGTGCCTGGGTTTGCAGTATGCCTGAGGCTGTCCCTGGTCAGCCTCGCTCTAAATGTACCACGTCACTCTGGCTGGAGAGCTGAAGAAAACTGGCTGAGATCCTGAGCCCATCAAACACTTGTTGCTGGCTGAAGAAGAAAACCCATGAGGGCTGCTGGTCTGCCTAGATTTCAGACTGACCTTTAACCTCACTAACAGATGGCAGAATAAATTGACAGAGGATTTATTTTTAAATGAGGAAATTACGTGGGACCTTTCCTTTTGGTCTCTGCCTTCTTGTCAGACTATTTTTTATTGTTTTTTGGAGTGCATCTTGTCAGAGAGATGCCTAAGTTAAGTGCTCATCTTGCCCCAAGTGGTCCTAGTCCCACCCCCGTATGTGAGTTCTCCAGGTTAGATAGGTCAGTGCTTCATACTGTTGCATGGCAGCATCAAAGTTATTTTGAATGTGTCCAGTGCAACTCTTTTAATGAAACCTTAAAGTACACGTGCATTTTCAGTAGCCAGCAGCTGTTTTCAGAGGAGGACCACCCTCTCTGTGTCACTCCTGGAGGCTGCTCCAAGCAGGGAGTCAGGCTGAATGAAGCTGGTGCCCTCTTGGAAACTAGCTTCTGCTAAAAAGATGTATTCACCATTGTTTTGCAAGCTTCTTTCTCTTATATATTTTTTTTTCTTCCTTTTGCAATAGGCAGTCAAATTTCAAAGGAAGGTATGTCACGCTGTCTTCTGTAAGCACTTTTGGTTTAAAGTGAGTCTTCACACATTTGGTTCTTGGTAGAAAAAATGTCACTGGGGATCCTTTCCCTCCTCCTGCCAGTTGTGATTCCTAAGTTAACTTGCAAGAGCTGCTTCAAGTAAAGGAGAGCAGTCATTGGATATGTAATTGCTGTTCCTGATTTGTCACTATTTTGCTTCAGTCATTTTCTTAGGTGCTTTAAAATAGTGTTAGGTTTAATTTTGTTTTCATAGCACATAACTCTGCATGTCTCTCCTTGGAGCTCAATAGGACTTTTAAAATATTTCAGACACTGGCTTTGCCCCGAGCTCAGCTGCATTTTAGTAAACCTAGGGTAAAGCTTTGTCACTTTGAGCTTAAGTGAGATTCTGGTTTTATTAATGTTTACAATTCATCAGTCTCCACGGGATTTTTTTTTTTACTGCTTCCCACCTCTGCTGCTGTAGAGTGTTGCTACATCTCCTGAATAGGAAAATAATGCACACGTGAATTGCTGGTTTATCCTGGGTTGCCAACTGAGTTAGCTGTTCTTGTTTTATCATAGTCTGACCTGCAAGGCATACCTTTCACAGCCTTTTGATCCTGTTGGGAGTGGGAAATTAATGAGACTATCTACTTTCTTTGGAGAGATTTTTTTTTCTTCTTAACCAGAGGAATACTGCTTACATCAAGACCCAATTATACCATCCTTATTCCTGTACCAAAACCCAGTTCTTTGGGTGCTATCTTTTTAATTGAATCATTTATTATACCTACTTTAAACAAACTGTTACAAAAATGTAGGTTAAAGCCTATCGCGAATGGTTGTATCTGAAAAGGATTGCAGCTGGCGAGATGAAACATGGCAGTGATGCCTGTTGAAGGCATGCCCTTGAGTTGGCATAGGATGAGTGACAGCAGTGGAACACAAACTCAGAGGTAATCATGCCTGAGCGAGTGCTGCATTGCAGCTTCTGTCAGCTTGCATCACCGGTAGGCACTCCAGCAGCTGAAGGGCTCCTTGGGAGCCTGAGGAGAGTATGGCTTTAGTACCATGGAACCACAGACCTCACTCTGTGTTTTCTGTGCTTCTGACTGCATACCCTGTGCTTTCTGCACAGGGTGGCCTGGGCAGCAGCTCTCTCTTTTCTTTATTGCAGCTTAAAGAGCTGGGAGTGCTTATCCCTTTACAAGGTTTTGGTTGGAGGGCTTTTTAGCCTTGTTTTTTAATATATATCTTTAGAGGCTCACAGATGTCATACTGCAATTGCAGCTTTTACATCATTTGAACCTGTCTGCTTTAATTAGCAGCTGGCATTGCCATATTTACAGATAGATAGAAAAAGCACAAGCTAGCCACAGTTTTCAGCACAGGGTGTATTTTCTTTCATTGGCAAGTAGTTTGTATCAAATTTTCCCTAGATGAACTGGCTTGGCAACCTGCAGATGCTGTAAGCATTGGGTACTGATGCTTGAAATGGAAATGGACTCTGAAGAGGATATGGGAAGGGGAGAGATAAATCAGCAACCGTGGTTGCATTGGGAGTCTATTAAGACTGATGGTGCACCACTTACTGGAGCGTAGCTGCGGAAGTTGACCACATTAACAATGAGCACGTTAAACAAAACCTAAAGAATTAAATCTTGCTTGTATCACATTGTTAAGATTCATTTTCTCTTTGCATTCGTGGTAACAAAACCAGTTAGTAGTGTGTTTAATGTAGTTAAGTTGATTGGTAGGTATCGGTACAAGCAGAAGGATTGATTCTTTCGGGAACAAGTTGTGTCTGGTCTGTAAAGGATGTGAAAAGTGTGTGTCTGTCTTTTTCTTTTTTAACTGCAACTTTAAATTTGCTAAAGTTTTGGCCTGCACTGACCCTGCAATGCCCTGGAGAATGTCGAGGAACAGTATTGTGTTACTGAACTCTTGCATGTTAGCTGCTCCTCGAGAACTGTCAGCAGATGCACTTTACTCTGGGGAAAACAATTTGAGGCACCTTTGCCACCTTCTTTCAGGATTCTCCTCTTAAAACCTTAAATTACTGCTCAGTGCAGGCACTAAATATAGACACATAAATATTGTCGAGCAGCTCACATGGGAGTTGTTCATTGATGAGCGCACGGTGAGAAGATGCTTTGCTCTGTGCAGTGTTTGCCTGCCGCGATCTTGACACAGTTGTGTGGCAGCCTGGGCCTTGTGCTGCTGGAGAACTTGCAGTAGGGTCTCAAAAATCACAGCATGTGAATCAGCACCTTAAAACGTTACTAGCCATCAGGAGAAGGTGGGCAGTTCAGTAACTGCCTCCCACGTGCACATATTCAGAGCAGCTGCATCCTTACTCTGCATTTTTCACTGTCATGCAATATTTCTGCCTTTCAGCCTAGCACAGAGCTGGACACACTGGTGAGCAGCAGATGAGTCAGGCTTACGCTTGGGGATTTGGGACTAGAGCCCAATTCTTAAAGCTTCCAAAACCCAGGGGCTCTTACTTCAGTTAGCAAAATAAATCTCGTCATCTCTGTTGGCCCTATGTGTTACAAACTGGTTTTGAGACCACATAGCAAGATGACTTTCTGTTGAGTGATCCAAGGCTTTTCTTCCCCAGCATGTCCAGCAGAGTGTTACAAATGTGGGTTTCCTCAAACTGTGTAACTCTGTATATGTATGTGTGCAGTTTCTCAGCAACCTGTCTCTCAAATTTGCCATCTTTTAGAGAAGACCTGGGTGAATCGATGGTTCCTGCTTCACATGGCTGAGGAGGATGGAAGGAAGAGAAAACCTGTGTGTAAAAATATCACTCTGAAATGTGGGAATATGGGTTACATGGTACTAAATCAAGGTGGTCTCTGGGGGGAGTAATTAATAAATTCTGAATAGGAGGTGACCCTTTCTGAGCAATTCCCTCTGAAGTTGTAATCTGTATGCTAGTCCTGTGCATTACAGTGCTTAAAGCCTAGGTCAGAAATCCCCCATCCAACGTGGACACTTCCTTTTTGTCTGTAATAGATTAATAGCAATAGGTCACAGCCAACTGTGTATTAAAGGTGCACATTGATGAGGTCGGCTAGAAGAATAAGGGAGCATCAGAGCGTGTGAGGAGCTATGAGGTTTAGATGGATTTCCTGCATTACCAGAGATGTCAAATGTCTGGATGAATGTTTCTGTCCTAAAATCAGCTTAACTGGAAAGTACCGTGGACTCATTTTTATGAGAAGCTATGAGAAATGCAGCAAAAGTAAATCTACATCCTTGCATTTAAGTACATTAGTGGTTGGACTGGCTGTTTTTTGTAGATGAACTTCAACTGATTTTTTGTCATTTTGGAAATAGCCCAGGTGTTATTTTTTCCCAGATTGGATTGTGACAATGCTGGTTTGCGTGCATAAGGTGGATGTTAGCATTCTTTTGATGTGGAAGCTTTTACTTGGATAAAACAAATAAACACTTTCCACATATATATTTAGTGTGTTATGATGACAAAGCAATGTCAGGGGAGCACATCTTCCCAAGAGGATTTGAACTGCTGGGGCAATGGACTCTGGATTTTAGGCAAGGAAAACCATTTTCTGAGTGGTACTAGTCAGGAACTTGAAGAGGAGCCCGGGAATTTCCTCTCCTAAAGACACTCAAAGCTGGACTTGACAGTCTTCCAGGAACCTCATCAAAGTTGTCTGTATTTTTAGTGGGGGAGCAGATCACACAGCCTCCTGAGGTCCTCTCTGGCCTGAGTTGTTTTCTGTCTTGCTGTTTTGCATGAGATGCTGTAAGGAAGGAGATTATTTGGAGGGGAGCAGTACAGACATATGGACTTCCTTACAGTGGGAGGCACCCCCTGAGAAGTGTATTAACATGGTTTAGCATGCTGTTGCTATGAAAGCCTTAGAAGCACTCTTTATGTGCATGGCAGTCTTACTTAAAACTGACCAGCCCCAGCTGAGTTTGATTAGGGACTGCTAAGATGAGCAGCACTTGGCTAGAGTAGTAATAGTACTCTGCAGGTCTGTCCTGCATGGATTGTAAAGTGCGAATCCCTTCCTGCTCCTTTCCTATGCACTGGTCAATGGGAGGAGTCACACAGGTGTTCTGTAGTGCAGTGAGGGAATGGCTAAAGAGGTGGAGAAGTAGTGCCATTAAGGCAACTTCTGCAGATGCAGGATGGCTTCTGTTGCCAATTTTAAGGCTTAAACTTCAGGATTTGCAAAGCCCTGTTCTTTGTTTTCCTTCTCTTTTAGCTTCTAGTCTTCTTTATTGATTCACAGCCTGCTTTCCTGAAGGGTGTTTGAATGATATTTTAAAACTTAGTGTACTTGCACTGACCTTGCAAACCTGGTGTGCATCACAGCAGGAAGTACAGCAGAATTACACACATCTGCTCTTCCAGTGGTCAGAGACATGTTCTCTACAGTCCACTGGAGCTTCTTTAGAAGAAATTGAGTTGCTCTGCTCTCACAGAAAGTGATAATAAACTTGTCCTTGGTGTTTGCATTCCAGTCAGCCAGTCAGAACTGCTAAGCGTCTTGCTCTATACTGTGTAATGCCATAAACTTCTGCAGCTTCATTTGATCTTTCCTGCAAGATGTGCTTTTTCCTTTTTGTGAACAAAAGAACTCTTGAATCTTTTCACCTGCTGTACTCTTCATGGTTTAAGCAGGTACACTTTAAATGCAGCCTGACAGCATGGATTGTTGGATAAACAGAAGTTTGCCAGTGCATTCAAAGCAGCCGAAGATCTGGGGAGCATGGTCCTGTGCTTGTCAGCTCTCTCACCTGATCTGCATGCAGCCTTGTTCTTGTGTGTAGCTTGCTTCACTTGCTGTTTACAAGTAAAGGAGACAACGCCTGCACCTTTGCTAAATCCAAAAGTATCAGTTCAGTATGTGCTTTGTCTTTCAGAGTGTGTGTTTATTGGTTTATGACCAAAAGCACAAAGATGTCTGGTTTCTCTGCCTGGAGAGACTGTCCTCATTTCACTTTCTGTAACAGGTGGACTGTTACACCTTTTTTTTTTTAAGATGAGTTCAGTGTTGTGTATCAAATTCCTTCATACTGTGGGCTTAAGCAGCCAGCTGGTGTCAAACCCATGTGGTGATGCTCTCCTTTGCTTTTGTGAAAATTCATTATACTGTAGTAAGGATGAGGAAACCAAAATTGGAAATAAGTGGGATGCTGCCAAAAAAACAACACACACACACGAAACAAAACCCACCAAAAAAAAGACCCAATAAAGCACAAACCCAAACAGAAACAAAAAAGCCTTCCAGTGAGGACAAAGCTAGTTGTTTGAGAGCTCACCTCATGAAGAGCCCAACTGTCTTTATAGAGAGCGCAAGGCAAAATGAGCTTGGAGGCAATCTGGCTAACCATAAACAGTAGTGCCCTGGATTCTTTGTTACCCTTTCATTATCTGCTACCTGATTTAAGAGGTATACAGATTCTCCATGTGTCTGCTGGCAAGTCTCCTGAGTTATAGAGGAGAGTTCTGCAAAGTCATTGTGTTTTTTATCTCTAGGCTTCTACCAAGCCATGTTAAAATGAGTTTGGAGATACACTGCATAAATCAAAGAGGATGAAGTTGAGCCATGGATATTTCAATACATATTTGAGATTATTTTTAAACAGACTTTGGAGCACACAGAGCATCTGCCTTGAGAAAATACCAGAGAAAGGCTGTATTGCCTTCTGAATCATCACCACCAGCATTCCCCCTATATGCTGGTTGCAGTTAGAGATGATTAATGCCAAGCCAAGACATTGAGGTTGCCTCAGCAAGAGGGAACCACATCTCTGAATACCTGGGGTGGAGCTTACCCTTGCACCTGGGAAATAAGACACTGTGCTAAATGCTTAGATGTGCGTAGAGTCTCATGATGGGGTGGTGTTGCTGCACCTCTGTATAACTAATTGAAACATAATGGACTTCCTGTAAAATTTATTGAACTGATAGCTTCTTAAAGTGGTTTGGATGGTTTTTTTGTCCCTCCATGATCTTTCCCTCTGTTCTCTAAGGACGCATGCTCTGTTGGACCAAGTGATAGCATGTAAAAATAGATCTGCCTTATTCTGCAGATCTGCTTGTTTGGAGTTTCAGCTAGATCTACTCACTTGTGTATATTAAAAAATTATCTTTTTTTCTATTTGTCCTGGTTGTATTTGATTTTCTTTTAGAGGCAGCAGCCATTTGGTCCTTTCTGGGTTGGGATCAGCATCACGGGTGGTTGGGACACCTGAGTTAAGGAGCTTTTGAATTTTGGGTCTGGAGATGTTTACAAGGCCGGTAGCTAAACACAATGAGGAGCAATACATGCAGACTTTTCACAGCCTCTGTGGAAGCTGCCAGTTCAAAATAAGTGGTGTGTGTTCTGCTGAGCGTGCAGTGGAATTGCACTTGGTGTTCCAAGCCATTTGGACTAAGTGTATTATCCCTTCCCCTCATTGAATATTGCTGGCATCTAATGAGATTACATTGCAGTTCATAGCTGTGCCCAACCAAAATAAAAAGCTATACTTGAAAAGAACATAAGGATCTTGAGTTACTGCCTTCTTCACACATTGGGCTGACATGAAGTGTTCATTTAGAGCCAAATTCATGAAGGTATGGAGCTCAGCAACTCTTTCTCTGTAAATAGGTCTGAACCAGATCTCTGTCTTTTCACCATCTGAAGCAGGCAGAGTCCTTGGTGCAGCAAGTACCTCTGGCTGGTGGAGCTGGCCTTTAAATGCCAGTCAGCTGGCAGCTCAGCTCTGGGATGCTGCACAGATGAGGGGTTATTCTGAAGTGATGCACAGCCTTGGCCTTGACTTCTTCAGCAGCTTCAGGAATTCCCTTTGTATTACAAAGGATCCTTTTTATTAGCATGCTCTTTTTTTTTTTTTTCCCCCATCTTTATTTTTTATTTCCCCAGAGCAAGCTTGATGACTCACATCACCTGCTTTGCTTAAGCCATTAGTGGGTGTAGCATTTGGAGCAAAGCAGTTGGATCTGCTCAGATTAAGACCGTTAGCTTTACATAGCTATTCATAGAAGGACTTTGGAAATATGTTCAACTGTAACTTTGCAAAGAAATGAGGAAAAGGTGTGGATGATATTGTTGAGCACAGTTTTGCTGTGAGTACAGTTGTATGTTCTGTAATGTGTATGTATGTTCTCAGCAATTAAATTATTGGTCTTCCAGAGAACAAAATGTAAATACCAGCCTTCAGAAAGCACATGGTGTTTGCTCTTCTAACCTATTTCTAATGATGTGTTGGGTTTGTGCATTAAAAGCTTGATATGAAACTTTGTGCTCATAAAAATGGGCAACAAGCACCTGTAAAGAGGGATGCATATTAATTTTCCAGGAACAAGGCACTGCTGTCTGTGCTGGCAACACCATTTACGAAAGGCAGAGGAGGTAGCATCAATCCAGCTTGTGCTCCCAACATAAACATGCTCAAACTTGAGGCTTTCGTTACACAGAACACTTTTGCCTGGACATCCTAACAGGATGTTGTGGTTCAGTGATGCATTTCATATCTCTTACAAGTTTGTGAATCCTTGACAGACTTCTTAGTTTCTCCCAAATTGAATTGATGCATCCTGTGATAACTTAAGCCTTCCCAAAGCATTCTCAGCTACTGATATGCATGACATTCTCTTTAAAAGTGGGGGGCCACAGGTGAACTTTCCAGCATGCTCTGAAGGCTGGCTAAACCCAGACTGTCCAAAGATCATAGCAGGGCTGGTTTATGGCCATATTTAGTATGTTCAGTGAACTGTATGGTGACCTCTGTATGCACAGGTGAAATTCTGACCCTGCTTGTTTAATAGTAATGCTCATTTTGACTCCTGTGGAGGGAGCATTTTGCCTAGTACTCTGCTAGAACTGCTGCAGTAAGCAAAAATGCTGCTGAGCAGAGGAATGAGCTGAATCAGAAGTCACAAGAACTTTCTTGATTATTCTTCAACATACTGACTGAAACATGGCCATAGTCTGTTTTAAGGACTTCCTGAAGCTGACAGTTGCCAGGGCAGATTGTGTGCTGGGAATGGCTCAGGTTTCCTGTTCCTGTTCCTTCTTTGCTACTTTAACTGGCTGCTGCTGCCACTGCCATGTGTCTCCTTTCTTTTTAAAACACAATGCAAACGCTATTTGAGGTCCTGCTGTTCTATCCATGAACAAATGCTAGTTTTTGCTGCATAAGAGAAAAACCACCTACCACATTTTCTTCCCAAGATCCTATGGACTGCCTAGAGCTCTAGCAAATGTGACAACTTCAGCTGAGGTATCTACAAATACATTTTTCAAGTAATTTGCCCAGTAGGACACTCAACTGAGCACAGGAAGCAAGCTGCCCCTTTGCAGTGACCGCCACAGAGATGTGGTACATGACAATGGCCTGCTAGAGTTGATATATTAAATTTGGTTAATCTAAAATCCTTAGGTGAGTTTGACCTTAAATTCAGATTCATTGGTCCTAGTTTCTCTGAAAAAAAATTTTGCTGTATATGTATACTTCAGAAAAGTTTTGCTTTTGGTTTTGAGCAGCAGCCTTCAGAGAGTTTGCCAAGTGCTGCTCAGAAAGAAGCTGTAGGAATAAGGGTGTGGTGTTCTCTTTTCCTGTCAGGTAGATGCTGAAGTGTTGTTTGCAGTTCTTGATGTGTTTTTTTCCAACTTAAAAGCCTTACCTGAGGCTGCTGACAGCCTGAAACATCAAGTGCTACCATAGCTCCACTTTCAGGTTTCTGTCCTAGTGGTAATGCCTACAACCCCTGTGTTGGTCACTTCTAGGCAAAGCCCCTCCTTTTTATTCTGTCTGCTGTAACTGCCTGGCACTGACACCATCATTCTTGAGTTTTCACAGAGGCATCCCCATAAACAGTTTGTGCAAGATCAGGGTCCATGCCCTATATAATCAGCGATGGAAACTGCTTGCTCTTCTAATAGCATGAGTTTGGATAAGGGTTGAGTAATGACCATTAACTTAAAATGTCCACCTGTTAGTCATCCTGTCATAGTCTCTGTATTCAGAGTTCTATTTAATAATCTGGCCTCTGTTCTGCTCCTGCTCTCATCTTTGCTTGAAAATGGAAGCCTCTTCTGATAACTTTGAAATTACAGAAATTACAAAAACATTACACCCATTTTTCGTCATTCTCTTCCTTTGGGGAAAGAGTGAAATAGCTGGTTGGCACTTCTGAACTCTGCCCTTGAAGATAAAGATGAGCTTGTTAATACGTTGGAGCCTTAAAGCCACTTTCTGAAAAGCAGTCATCTTCTGAGCCTTCTGGGGTTGCTCAGCAGTGAAGCGAGAGGAGGAAGATAAGAGGTTGATTGTAGTGGGTTGTTTGGAGTATACAGAGGCCATGCAGTTGTACAGCTGCACATTTCATCAAATAATCATTTCCTTGATATGTGATCATTATTAAATACTAACATAATGACTCCAATAAAACAATTGAGTCTCTTTGCTACAATCCCTCCCTGTTGCCTCTCTGCAATGCTGTATGAGAAGCAAGCATCGAAAGAAAATAATTTATCTCTTTATAGTGGACTCATTGTAGTGTTGTGGTCCACAGGCTTTCATTTAATTATCTTACAAGAAGAAGGGTTTGGGTCTCTTACAGGCTTAGGCAGGAGAAGGCAGAAGCAGGAAAGGTGAGACCAAAAGCACACTTTGCCTTGCTGAGCTGCCTTTTACGTATGAGAAATAAGGCTGATGTTATCACCCACTTTCTAATCAAATTTGACAGGAGCATTTTGTTAAGCCACTTTCTCTGAGTGGGAATTCTGATGAATACAGCTCTCGTCTCTGGTTTCGAAGTATTACTTTACACTGTTCCCAAGCACTGTTTGCCTTAATGGATGAATTATTGTAGTATGTCAGAGAAGCAGATAATTCACAGCCTCATTTTATAAACGGAGAGCTCAAGGCGCAGTAGTTTAACTTGCATAGCTGCAGAGCAGTGAGTTGAGTGCAGGTCACCCACCCAATGTACTCTTGATGAAAGGTTTGCTAGGTTTGCCTCTGTATTTCTGTGCAGGAAATTACAGCAACTGGAGAATGTCATGACTCTTTGCCAGAGACCTGCTTGTACACGAAGTAGAGTGGGAATTGGACATGCATAGTGACTTCATTGTAGCAGTATGCATTGTACAGAGACTGGTTTCCATACTGCCCCTTTGCTGGGCTGAAGCTGCTGGCACACAGCAGCTTTCTGGTGGGCACCTGCCAGCTCCACACTTGATGTACCGTGTGTCCATTAGCTGCTGGGCATGTGGTGGGATGGCATCAGGCTCTGAGTGAGAAGGCTTTGAGGAATAAAAACAAAGCTCATTCCCTTCCTTATCCAACAGTATTGCAAACCTTGTGGCAAAAAGCAGTAGGGAACTCTTTAAATGGCCTTGTAGCAAGAGGAGCAGAGAGGGTGGCTAGAATGATTCTGTGGGGGATGTGTACTTGCTGCAAGTGTTGTGTTGATGTTTTGTGGTATTGCAGAAATCTCTTTTTGCAAGATAGTTAAACTTTTTTTTCCCCCTGAATTCAGTTTATTGTAAACTCAGTATATTGATAAATAAACTTGGTTTACTGATGATTTGGCAGAAGAATAGGAATCCTTTCTTGTAGCCATTCGGAGCAGTTGTGTTCCCCAGTGCTTCAGTTTTAGGTACACTGAGTTTATAGTTTAAGTGCTGTTTGATAGGAATTTATGCTCTTCAGGGAGGAATAAGCATCACCTTTCTCATCTAATTATTGGCAAGAGCTGCTGCTTCAGGAGATCAGATCACCTCACTGACACCCACCAGCACTGACTCCCTGCATGCCTCAGCACAAGACATTAAAATAGAGTCTTGCCAGCCCTGAGCCTCTCCTCCAGCCCTCCCTGGATCCATGCAGATTGAGCTGTGATGCCTTTTTTCCAGAAGGAGGATAAAAGATTTCTCAAAACCATTTCCCCCCACCTTTGCTTTAAGAGTAGATTTTATTCACAGAATAAAATTAACATCTCATACTCCCATGCCCTTGTAAACACTTATGGATAACTTGACTTTCAAAAGGCAGGAAGAATCAGTAAGCCCCTCATCCCCAACCAGTTGGGTTTGTTGTTCTTTGTTCTGAGGAGTAAGCTTTTTATTCCAGACTTTATTTATGTTGTTGTGTGGCTTTGTTTTGCTTGTTGCGTTTTTTCTGTTGTTGGTTTTTGTTTGTTTGTTTTGTCTTGTGTGTGTGGGTTTTGGTTTTGGTTTTGTCTTCTTTTTTAAACAAGCAGAACTGCTGCTTGTACAAACCTAACTTTGCATAGCTGTTTTGCTGACCTTGCCCATACATCCATACTATGTGTTGAGAGGATATGTTTATTCTTTGATTATTGAGGTTTCAATTACAATTGCGATTTAATATTAATAGTAACTGACCCTTGTTTCCTAGTCTCTACGACACATGGTGCCTTATTTCCTATTTATTGTTCTAAAAAAAGGTCTCTTCCTTTTTTTCATATAATGAGCTTAGGAAAGCAGTGTCACTTAACCATTGTCAGTCCTTAATATTCCATGATTTCAGTGAGTTTTCAACCTGAAAAACCTCCCTTCTGCTGAAACTCAATAGGGAATTACTCTGGTGATGGCTGTGGAAGTTTTGATTCACGTCTCCACCTCTGCTGTTGGAGTTGTGTTTACTTGGCTGTTGGCTCCAAAGAAAAATTGCCATGCTTTGGGATGGAGATCTACATTTTGTTGTGGATGTTTGTCCTTTTTCTCTAAGTGCTTGTTTCTGTTAGGCCTTTCCCCATCTTTTGCATTTCAGTTTACCAGTCTGTCACAGCTTGTGCGAGTGCTGCCTGGGGAGGTAGTGGAGTCGCCGTCGCTGGAGGTGTTTAGGAGGAGACTTGATGGGGCGCTTGGTGCCATGGTTTAGTTGAGTAGATGGTGTTGGATGATGGGTTGGACGCGATGATCTCGAAGGTCTCTTCCAACCTGGTCTATCCTATCCTATCCTATCCTATCCTATCCTATCCTATCCTATCCTATCCTATCCTATCCTATCCTATCCTATTCCTGGAAGAGATGGGTCTGGATCCAGGCTGGAGTCTGTATGCTTTTCCCAGCCACTCCTAGGTAGTGAGGCTACAGCTCTTCAGTGTTACCAAATATTATTATTTCAAAAACTCCTTACAAAAACATGAGTAATTGGGCAAGTGACAAAGGACTTTCTGTTTATCTTTTTGAACAATGGAAAATACCAAGCAGCCACAATTTATTCCAGTTATTTAGTGTCTTTGTTCCAGAGCCGTTTCGTGGGCACAAGATTTAATTCTGCAAGAATGCAGGAAGATGGTGACTTGTTTTCATGTTAAAATAAGTACTATTTGTTTAAATAACTCAAGTTTCTTTAATAGGAAGATTTTTTTTCACTTGAGAAATACCATTTTCAAAGCCTGAGATATTTTATGGTATATTATGAGTCTGAGGTTATTTAATAAATCAAAAGCTGGTATTCCAGGGAATACTACAGTTCAGTAAAGGTTCATACAAAGGTCCGTGTTTGTACTCTGAGAATAATAGCTTTGGCTTGCAAACAGGAGATACTCAATCATCAAAACTAACACCAAAAGAAAATCATATTGAAATTTAATAGGCTAAAGTTGGTAATGCAGATTAAAATGGGCAATGAAGGAGGAACGCGTGCTTTTAGTAGGAAAAACTTCGGAGGAGGAACACTTGCAAAAAATTCCTCTTCCAGTCACAGTTGTCGGGCGAGTGAGGTTGTAGGGTCAATAGTGCCACCTGCTGGCAATGTGCTGGAAAAGGTGTGATCAGAGATGGCAGGTATGGATGATACACTGATAGGGATGAGTCATTGTGTAGGATTAGCTACATATTGTAGAGAAGCAAAATCTCTTTGAGACGCTGGGTCTAAAGAATATAGTGTCGAGTTCTCTGGGTTGATTTCCCGAGTGTGGAAATCAACTGTTCATTGATGTCCCTACTCACCTGCCAGCTTTGCTTCTTGTCTTTTGAAATCTCAGGCCATTTTAATTCTTCTGCCACAGACTTGGGCCTCATGGCACATAGAACTGCTGGGAAGAACTGTGTTTTGCGTTTAGTTGTTCAGTTCTGGTCTGGGTGAACAAGAAGTAATCTCTTCTCAAGGTTATAGATACTCCTGAGGCCTGCCTGGTTAAGAGCTTGGTCATTTCTACAGTTATTAGGAATCTGTTTTACAGTCACTCTGGAAGACTTGGCACCTGCCTTCTGGTTAGCATAACTATCACCACAGGCAGGAATCTCATCAGAGGTCTCACCTGCCTCATGTTTTGTTTTTCAGGTGGTACCAGAGAGATCGGGTCAGCTCTTACCAGGATGTGCATGAGGCACCGAAGTATAGAGTCCAAACTCCGTCAGTTCTCAAGGTGAGTGACTCTGTACTTGTCCTGGAGGTCAAGATTTGTCTTTTGCTGCTGGGGAACACCTAACGCTGTTCACCAGCATTGCCTTTTCAGCTGCTCTCTGACCATGTCACTAAGAGCAGCTGCTGTTTTCTCCTTTTGCAGTACATTAGGTGTTGTGAACATGCTGGATTTCACGGCATGTTCTGGGGACTGAGCTTGTCACCTCAAATCACTCTAAATGCTGCATATTCCCACTGTTGGGTTCTGTTGCTCAGTGCTGAGCAGGCCTAGCTGCTGCTGGGACCAGCCTGTCTTTGTTACAGGGCTGCAAGCTTTGTCACTAAGTTTTAAAGCAGCAGCAAGTGTTGCATTGCTTCCTCAGCTTTCTGTAGAGCCCACATAGCTTGTGGCCACGAGAGAAACTTTGAGCCAACAAGTGTGGGAAGAGCAAATGCTGTCATCACATTTTGCACTTAGACTGTAGAGGGTAATGGGAGAAGATTAACTCAAGTAAGCTGGATCATATGTAAACAACCTACTTCTGCAGTAAGTCATAGTTTGCATATGTGCCTTTTTTAACCAGACCTAAAAGTTACACTTGACCTGAGATGCACCAAAATGATGCTTCTCCATTTGCCTGATGACCTGTTATGTTTTTCCCCCCCTTTTTAAAATAAAGATACTTGTGAAATTGGCTGTGAGGAGACCACTTTAGTTACTCCAGAGTTAGCTATTTAAATGATTCAATCCCAATCTTACTAATTAGTGGTGCTTTACTGGTGCTGTGGTATGGACTCCACTGGTAAGAGGTGAGGCACATCAGTGGGCAGGACGATGTTCTCTTGTACAAGTAGTCTGTCTTCTCGTGCATATGCATGTGTTATGTAAGTTTGTAATCTTCATAGCTCCACGAACCTCTCCAGCCTTCAGAGAATCTATTTTAACTGCTCTTTGTGTGACAGATGAGTAGGGTCTAACTGTTTACATTGGCCCCGTTTCGGGTCACTTCTGTGGTTTACACTCTGTTCCTCACTGTCCTGAACATCTGTGCAGTAATTCTGGTTATCTTGTGATGTGCCCTCTTGGTTTTTTTAAAAAAAAATTCTCATCTTTTCTTTTGCTTTCTCCAGCATAAACATTTCTGTGTTCTGATGTTTACATTGTGACACTGGTAGCTGTCACAGCAAAAAGTAAAAATACTCCAATATTGACCTTGGCTCTCTATATAAGAATAGGGGCATCTGCAGGATTTGATTGCTCTTTGTGTTTTTTCAACAAAATTAGTGCTTTAATTGACTGTCTGATAAACCCACTTCAAGAACAGATGGAAGAGTGGAAGAAAGTGGCCAATCAACTGGATAAAGACCATGCAAAAGGTAGTTACAGAGGAAGAATTCTTTAATAGGAGTAAGCCTGTAATCTCAGCTTTTCTTCCTCTTTTCATGTTTGTACTGGGGAACTGAATGACGTGCTTAAATATGTATAGCAACTTTTCTAAAACACTTCTCTCCCAAAGTGCCTGACAAATTTTTAACCCTTGAATATCCATTTTGAATGTTTAGTTTGCAGGACCCTGAGTGGTGGGTTGTTTTTCTAGACTGGTAAGCAGTGACGAGTTTTAACTCTGTTAGCCCACTCTCACTGTATGATCTGCAGTAGTGCTGAGGATTGGGAATGGCACAACTACCCCTGCAAAACCCTGGGGTGTAGTTGAAAGTTAACTGAGATCATATTATGTCTCAGACACAGAATCCTCTGTAGAATGCATAGCCCTGTAAAACACTCATCATCATTATTTTTTATCTGACATGATACAAAAGTGTGCACCTGGGGAACAGGAAGGTTTTGTTGTTGGACATGGGATACTCAGAGCTGCAGTGCTGATGGTGGCTCCAGAGGTTTTCCTGGGGGAATGAGCAGGAGGGAGCAGTCTTGCACAGCAAGACCATGTTCATAGATGTCTTCAGTTTTGCAAATCTAGTACTGGGGATAATGGGCCTCTATCATAGGTGCTTTTGCTGTGTCTGAAAGAAGCAACATCACCAGAATTTGTTTCAGAGAGGGTGAGAAGTGATGGGAAGGACTGTGCTTGGCCTCCAGAAGAGTTAGTGTTTCTTGCTCTGCTGTTACTATGGTCAAATAGAAGCAGCTGTTTGAAAAGTTTCCACCTTGTGCTGTGGAGAGTGCTTAGCAGGTAGGGAGGAATCACCTGGGTTCCTGCAGGTAAGGGTGACTGGCTAAAGTGGCAATGAGATTTAGGGTACAGTGGGCAGACTTGGGTGTTGGGGTTATGGTTGGCCCTGGTACAGTTTCTGTGCCCACCATCAGCCTGCTGCTGTTTTTCCATCTATAGAATGGCAATAACATTGACCTTCTTTGTTGAAGTGTATGTGTATATGTATATACATGCATACATGCATTTTATCATTTTATTTATTCTTTTTTTTTTTTTTTTTTTTTGTAAGTATCAGTTTCTTATCTGGGACCTTTAGTGTGCCTGGACTAGAGGTGAAATATTTTGTTCTGGGATTTTAATTCTCCCAGGGTTTGCAGCTCATCTGAAAATGAGGACAACTGAAGTGTGCTCCACTTCATCAGAAAGAGCTGGCAATGTGACCCTTCCTTGGGCAAAGTTTTATCACTCTCCCTCTGCCTGACTCTCATGCTGGAGAGGGATCACAGGGTATTCTCTGCCTCGCCATTTCTGGATGCTTGTTTTTCAACACAGATGTTTCGAGAAACCTGTCATCTCTGTTTTCCATTCTTGAGAGTGGATGAGTCTCTGAATTGCAAAGCACTCTGATTTTGTACTGTGTTTTCAGTTGTTATTTCTGTAAAGACTTTGTTTATTTGGGAAAGGTCTTGGTATGTGAATGTGCTCACACCCTAAAATGTTACAATAAACCAAACATACAGGCACTACAAAATGCAAGTTCTAAGTCGTCATGATTAATAGTAGCTGTCCTCTCAAAATTTGGAGTCTAATATCTTTAAACATAGCCTTTTCTGTCAAAAACATACATTTGGGCATTGAGTATGTTAATAATGGAGACTGTGTGTTTTTTAGAATACAAAAAAGCTCGCCAAGAGATAAAAAAGAAATCGTCTGACACACTGAAGCTACAGAAGAAAGCAAAGAAAGGTAACTTGCTTCATACTTGATGCTGTTTAAAACCTTCCGTGCTGTGCTCCTTGACAATGATTGAGCAGCAATGGGACTTTCTATTGTAATCATGTGTAATCCCCTGTAATGTATTTCTGGTACCTACTTGAACACCGGGGTACAATTACTATGTGTCACTTAAATCATACTCTGAAGCTGCTATCTAATGTTCTTAAACAAAAGCCTTAAAGCCGTTTGTACAGAGTCAGTCACGTTTTAGAATGGAGGGCTTGCTGCTCGCTTTTTGCCGTTCGGAACGCTGACACTATGACAGGACTTGTGCAGATACCTGCTGAATGTTCCAGAATCTTTTTGGAATAATATAAAAACAGTCCATTATGGAAATGTTCTGTAACTACTAACACTTCTCACTATTCTCTCTTTCTACTACCTGTATTCCTCAGAGCGTGAGGTGGCATGGTTGTTGTCAGGGGCAGGGCACTTGGCAAGCGTAGAAAACCAAAGATGAGTAAGAAAAGGAAGGAAGTTCTCCACTAAGGCAGTCCAGCATCTGAATCTCTTGCTTCTGTTGCTCTCCCGCCACCATCTTGTCACAGGTGTTTCATCGTCATGCTAATAGAAATGTACATCACTGATAGCTGCACCGTTGCCATCACTAAGGGTTTTGCATGGCCGAGTGCAAACCCCTCCAAGCTTTGGGAAAACGATATGGAACTTGTGCAGAAACAGACTTTGTGGTTACCCTTCCTAGCACTGGCCTCTTACCAGCCATGTAGGAAGTGTGCTTTGAGTAGCTCTCAGCCTGCAGGTTGAAATTTTCTCTCCTGCCACTGGACAAACGAAATAAATGCTGGAGTGGGGAATGTCTTGAACTTCTAAATGGTGTAAATGTTATCCAGAGCAGGTCAGCTGTCTCTGTCAGTCCTAATAGGCGAATCAATAGTTTCACATGTGGAAAATCGTGTGAATTTTAGCTGACTTCAGAGACAAAGGATGAGGGAGAGAGAGATGGAAGCCAGCAAGAGGAAGCTTAGCTCAGTAGGCCCCGTGTGTCTGTCTGTCTGTGTAAAAGTTTAGTGTTTTGAATCAGTGTGTTCATCTTTAGGAAGACAGAGGATTTTTTTTTCATTATTGTTATTATTTTTAGGTTTTTGTGATAAGATTGTGGGCTTGGCTAATGTGTAAACGTGTCTTGTGCGTAAACATGTGTCTTGTGTGATAAATTGTCTGAGTTCAGACCAACAGCTTTAGACAATCTGTGATACTTGTTCCATTTATGTTTCTTTTTTCCCCCCTTCTCTGGTCTCATCATTTCTTGTCCCCATGACAACCCCTCAATGCATGGTAGGTGAGAGCTGAGAAAAACATGTCAGTGATCTTGGAAGAAGAAACCATTTCTTGAACCTGTTTCTATGAATTGACAGCTGTCTGGCTCCATCTCCCTTTTATCCTGTTTCTGAGTATTGAATAAATCAATCTGCAGTCTTGGAGGAGGAGACAGCATTCTCTGTAAGGTAGGAGGAAGAAAGAGAAGCACTTCAAGCCTTTTGGAGGAGAACCCCACTGTCCCCATACTGCAGATGCCACTGTAGGTGTCTGTCAGCAGTGGTTAAAGCAGACGGGCTTTCTCCTTGGATTTTCTGGGTTCCTCTCTCCCTCCCCAGTATGTGTGCCATGTCTAGTGATGAGGGTCAGCACACTGGTGTCTTGTCCTCCTTCAGGATTAAACATCTTTGAGGCCTCATTTTACTGTATTTTTTTATAGCAGCCATGCAGTGATTGAAGGCTTTTTTTTTTTAATGGCATTCCCTTGATGAATTTTACTGTTATGACATGCTTTTGGAGGTGGCAGTGAACCTGCTGCATTTCTCTGCTGTCAGAGCTGCTGGCACACACATGGTGTTTGAGTTCTCGGCACAACACAACAATGGCCCTGAGGTGGGGTTAAACCTGGTCACAGGAAGGATGCATGTGGGGAAGGTGGAGGCAGTGAAGGTTCTCAGGTAGCCAGTACAGGGGGAAAGGAGAAGCTACAGTATTTTTGAGGAGCTAAGAGTTGCTCTTGTGGCCCCTGGGGAGGAGAGGTGCAGTGAGGTGCTGAAGCTCATACAGAAGTGAGAATGAATGCCCAAAGCTGTTAGCTCTAGTGGTTCCCAGCATGAGTGGGTGGAGGTTCAGGGGAAGTTCACTCTGTCTTCTTGCAAGTTAGCTACAGTGTTAAATACAGAAGGAAAAAAAGCGGCAGATGCCTTTTCCTCTCTTTGCCTTGCTGATCCCTACCTCGAAGGAGTAAAGCATTGGTCTGAATGCAGTGTCAAATGTTATTACAAAAACTTTGTGTATACCCACCTTGACAGATGTGTTTAGTGTGCTGTGTGGTGAAGTACATTGCTCTTTCTGTCACTGAGAGTTTTAAAAGAAAATCAAGGAGGAGTTTATTTATAAAATGATAAAGCTGCAGAAATGTCTCTGATTTAGGTCACAAATGAAATGCGAACTACAAGCAGGGGAAACTTGAATGAAATTGTCCTGGCAGGCATGTGGCTGAGTGCATGAATGTCTTACTGTGTCTTGAACTATTCCTGGTTTCCTGTTGCTCAGACCTTGTTTTTTGTTTTGTTTTGTTCTGTTCTTCCTTAAGCAGGACCTGTCCCCTTGATTTTTCTGTAAAGTTACTGACTCACCTATGGGAACTCTAAACCAACCAATTCATTCCCTTCCTAGTGCTTGTAAGGATATTTTTGAATTAACCTTGCAGTCATCTGTGGGCAAGATGTTTGCTGAATTCTTAATTTGCTTAAATATTGTGCATGCTACTAAAAAGTCCTTCAAGAGTTTTTTTCTGCTGTGACTGGATGGGAAAGTGGTTTTCTTCTGCTTTGAGCAGCTTCAGCTCTAGGAACTCAAATGTAACTCTACTTTTCTCATTAGTGTCACAGCAGTGATGTCCTGTCTCTGTGCCACATCAGGCTGCAGATGCTCCCTCTTATAGACAGTGGCTGCAGCATGAATAGTAGCTGCTTGCTCCTTGCCTGCATCCCAAGGGCATTTGGGAGAAAAGGACGATGGGCTGTGTGGCTTGTCCTGGCACTCCACCTTAGCGCTGAGAGGCTGAATACATTGGGGTTTGCCTGTCCTCTGGCTTGTACGTGGTCTGTTTGTTCTGGTTCCATGCAGCCAAGTTGAAAGTTCAGGCTGGGATTTTAAGATCATTTATTAGAAACTTTGCAGAGTAGGTGTGTTAATTATATAATAAAGGTGTTCCCAAAGCTAGAGATGATGGGGAAAACCCCAAGCTTTCCAAACAAAACAAAAAAGGTGTTGGGGTCCTTTTTGGAAGTTTGCTGGTAAATGACATGTCTGTGTACAAAGGAAGGTTTTGCATTTTAAAAGACCTTAACAGGGTCATTTTATGTTGTCTTGGACTATAAAAATGGAACGTAAATATATGTAGTTAAATAGAATCCTGGTGCATTTCTCCTAGATTCATGCAGTCCCTGAAGGGTGTCAGGGTGGCCTTCAAGTTGCATCCTTATGCCCTTGTTCCCAAGTGGAACAGGCCCACAGGGCATTTTGCCCACCTCAGCATTGAAACTTAGCTGGTCTGAGCAGGTGAAGCTAAGTGAAGTGCATGGGATTGCACACATCTTCCTAATTGCTGTTTGTTTTTACACAAGCGTTGGACATCAGAAGTCAGCCCGGCTAACCTGAGTCAGCAGAATAATTATGTGTATATTTAAAGTAAATTCCATGTTTAGGTTTCTGCTGAGTCAAGGCCTTTTAAGTGGATCATAGCTGCTAGAAGCTGTTGATGTTATATTGAATTTGGAGGAGAGACAGCAGCTGTGGCTCTGCATGTAACCATCTTGGAAGGTTAACAAAATGCATGACTCTTAGTTTGAAAAAGAAAAAGGCATCGAGCAACTAACTCAAAATAATTGAATGTGTATTTAAAATCAGCAGTGCATGATGGCTTTATTTTCTGTGGTGTATCTTGGCTATTAATGATTAACTAGACAGGTTTGCCTATGATGTGACTGGTAGGTTTCATTTTCAGGTTCTTCATGGCATGTGACACTGGGTGTGAACTTTGAGGAACATATTTAAATCCAAGCAGATTCGTGAAAAGGTGTTCTGTGTAATCCTTCCAGTCATATAACTGCTCATTAATGTCAAATGTGAGCTTTCTCTCTAAGCTGTTCACAGAAGCTTCTGCAGAGTGGCCTTAACATGCAGTACAACATTTCTTCTTGTGTCTCATCAGCATTGAGTATTCAAATTCTATTTTTGAGGATGCAGGAGTTTTGGAGCTATTCTTGACTTCTAATAAAGTTGAGAGAGTGGAGCATGGATTATTAATTTACTGTAATACTGCCAAGAGTGCTTTTTCTTCCCCTCTTCCTGGTTAGCCAAAATGACCTCTTTGTGTTTTAGAGCCTTTGCAGTTGTTTCTATGTCACACTCTGGTCTTTGAAACTGTAATATTGTTATACTACTCTCAAGGATGATTGCACAAACCCTGTGGCTCTCAACTGAAAAGCATACAGCTCATTGACATAATTGTAACCAAAGAACATCTCACTTCTTGGAGCAAATGCTGACTTTCTCGTGCAAGTACTCTGCACTCTTTCTACTTGGCACATACAATGTCTGGAGTGGCAGGCTGGGGAGGGAGGCCAGACCCTTTCTCCACAAAGAGATATCTGTATTTCTCTAAATCAATCAAGTGTGGCATGATGACTGAAACGAGAGCCAGGAGTCACTGTGGAGTCAGTGCAGTGCAGCTCAGGAGGGAAGCTAAGGAGGAAAGCTGTATCTGTTGAAGGAAAAAATCCAGCATGATGGGGCCATGGTGCCTGTGGGGTTTTTTGGTGATCCCCCCCCATTTCTCTCCCAGATGCACAGTCTCTGCAAGTTTTTTACATAATAAGCTCCACTTCATAAAAATTCATTGAAGACATGGTGCAAAAGCAGTGACTGGAGATATCTCTATATTTTCATGGCTTGAGTTTTGAATGCCTTTCGATAGCTCCCCTTTTTTTGACAGCAAGCCAAGTTTACATATATCATGGTTAATCTTTTTTATGTTCTTCCACATTGCAGCAGTAATTAGTTTTTCATTTAATTAACAATCTGTTAATGTAATTGCAGTAGAGAACATCAAAAAGTGCTGTGGTTACTAATGCTGCACCCGCCTGGAGTTTTGCAAGTTTGAGTTCCCTCTTTGCTGCGAGGGGATGAGCTTTGTGCCACTTCTTCAGCTTGAGCAAGAGTTTGGCAGCTGTCTGTGTAGTGCACTTTCTCTGAAGCACAAGTTAACATGTTCTCACCTAGGAATATGCAAGCTAAACAGAGCTTCTAAGCTGGTTTAAGTCTCTTAAAATAAAACTGTGTGGTAAATAACTGGGAGTTTAATTTGCAACAGCTCATCACGAAGCAAATGGAAGAAGTCAAAATAGTCTAGTCCACACTGCTCGCTCTCTTGGCACTGATGATGATGTCTGAACTCTAGGAATGATGGAATACCAGTTTGACTTTTTTTATTTTCCTTTCTGTGTCAATTTTGTGTCCTGCAATTTCTCACCATGCGTACCTGCCTGACAGCTGAGGCTCTGGGTAAGTCTGTGCCATGCTGTAACCCTGGTGGCTGGTTTATTGTAGCCCTTGCTGTGGCCTCTTTATGGTGTCTGGTCTCCACTAACTGCCTAGACTTTAATTTCTAATGAAACTAAAATATTGCCTAATCTTAATAAACAAACCATCTTCTGATTTGTTTTCTTTTGGCATCTAATTGGAACACTGTAAAAGAAGAAAATCAGTATTATAGATATTTTAGAAAGGGATTAACGTGGACTAATAAATCACATCACAGTTGGGAGAGAAGTTAAATGGAATAGACATGTCATCGAGGTGGTGTTCAAACAATTGAATATCTTAATTGTTAATATGACTTTTAAAGTCTAGAGCTTCAAGTCCTTACTGTTGTTCTTTGTAAACCTGTGATCCGAGTCCCCCTTTTCTCTGCAAATCGCATGCACCTTTCCTAACCGATAGATAAGAAGTCACTCTATTTAACGTCATGCTGGAGAAGGGGTGGAAATCAGCATCACAGTTGTCTCCTCTTCTGCTGCCTGATCACATCTCAAATCTGTTTAAATTGAAGTGTTGTTTCAGTTGTATTGCAGATTTAAAGTAGCTGCCTTGAGATGATCTTGTGAACAAAATGCAGTGTTTCTGAATTTGAGCGAAATAATCATACCTCCACTTGTAGGTGTAATGATGTAGGTGTTGCCCTTTGGAGAAGCCTATAGCGATTAGATCAGGAGACTTTCACCTGAGTCACCTCTGCTGGGCTCCTGGAGCTGGGATATGTGCCTGCTGCTTGTCCCCTGGGGTTTTTTGGTGTTGTGGTTTTTTTTGTTGTTTTCTGATTTGTAATTCAATCTGGAGATTTCCTTTGGTAGCTGGGAACTTACTCTTTTAAGACTTGGCTTAGCACTCTTGAACCTTAGTGACTGATGCAGATCTCCAGAAGCCACCAGAAAGATTCAGAGCTGATTGCTGAAGGGGTCTGAAGTTAACACCAAAAATGAGGTTTTTCCACCTTTCTATAATGGTTGCAGAATGCTTCTGTTCTCAGCCTAGATCCATAGTAGTTTATTTGTTGGATTTACTGTGCAGGACTTACAGGGGTTTCTTGTCCTGGCAGCTGAAGCAGGTATGCTCTTGTAAAGAAGGTGATTTGGGAATGAAAGACTTGGAGCTTGCTTTGGTTTGTACAAGGAGGTGTGCTTGGCACTGTTTCGTACAGTGTAAAGTCTGCCACTCTGTAGTGTCCAGTATTGAATATTCAGGATCTGTGCAGACACATGAAGAAGTGCAAGGAAGCACTCTTTAAGTGAAAATGTGTAAAATAATAATTCAACCAATACTCTTTTCATTACTTTGTCAGTAACAGTAATAGCTTTGCAGTCAGACTTACACTGAGAATGTTTAAAAGTCCTTGTTCTCTTTTGTTGCTGACTGCTTTGCTGGTTTGTATTATAAAATATAGGTATGAAATGGGTTTGAAAGTTAGATTTACCTTTTTCCTTCTGTCTAATATGCTTCCTTAACCATTGTTCAAAAAGAACTCTAGCAATTTAAGAAGCTGCATGAGGCTTCCAGCCAAGATTCACACAGAGCATTGTAAAACTGAGGTTTTGATGCATGTTGATCCTGTAAAGCTCTTGCACATCATGGTAATGATGTGAACCACCTGCTCTGAAGGCATATTAAGACTGTTCCTGGAGTAACAGTCGATTCATATTAATATTTCTGAGAAGGAATTCATGTCTCTGCAGTTCCTGAGCTGTTACTTGCTTGTGTCAAGCCACAGGTCCTCAGGCCATTCGAGCATGATGCTATTGTTGAAGTCAATCCATGACTTCCCGTCTTGCATTTTTGCTCCTCTCCAGAACACCAAAGCTCCACTTTGGGAAAAGCTGGGTTTTAATTTCTGCTCTGTTTCCAGGTTGTTGACTCATTCTTGTGAGCGCAACAGGACATGCTCTGCAGAACCATCCCTACACCACATTCTTGTCTGGTTGCAGACCAGAGACCCATGACTATATTTGATGCTTTTGACCATTGCTAACGCTGACTGCTTTGATGGGTCATTCAAACCTGTCTGCAGCTGGGATAGCAGTGTTCTTCCCAGGTGCAGTTTCACAACTGCTTCATGATGAGACTTTTCTGGAACTATTTTCTGTCATTATGATCGTTGTGTTGGTTTGGGAATATTTCCAAATGGATGACCTAAAGACCAGGGAATGTGGGCTGGAGAGAATAATCAGTTGCTGATGTTCTTTATGAAAATGTGCTTCATGTCTACAGCAAAAATAGCACAATCAGAGCTTGTTGTCAGAGATGCCACAGGCAAGTGACCTTCTGCTCCTAACTGAAAGTGGAAAAGAACTGCATTGCTCTCCAGTGGTCTGTATTCTCTTCTGAGAAAAGTAGTAGATTCAAGGTAGTGGAGACACAAGATGAGTGAGGAGCAGTTTGCCCTCACATCCTCTCTGTCCTCTAGGTTTAGGAGTGCTGTTGAGGACTGTGTTCTGCTCTGCTTAGCGAATTAAACTGGTTAAATGGGGCACAGATCCTGTCTCTCAAATTCCTGAGCTGAGTGTCATGAGAGGCAGATGGCAATTCAGGGAGTGTGCCTGATTTCAAAAGATTTGCTAGATTGATGCCTGCTTTATGGAGCTTTCAAAGGATGTTAATAATGCTTTCCTGCTCCTAAAAGATGAGCTGCAAGGAGACATCAGGAGAGAGCTGTATTGATACCATGTAAGCAGTTGACTTCAGCTAAAAGATTCACCTAAGTTTGTTTCCTGCTCTGAATTATAGCCCAGAGCTTGTGTGGTTTTATGGACTATGTAAGTGACCAACAGCCATAGCATAAAAGCGTGTTCATGAAAGTAGCAGTGAGGAGATGGAATGTCTGTTAATGTCCTGACTCACTTAAAGAAATAACGTAGAAACTTCATAGAATGGTTTGGGTTGGAAGGAACCTTAAAAGTTAGAGTTCCAACCGCCCTGCCATGGACAGGGACACCTTCCACTACGCTGGATTGCTCAAAGCCTCATCCAATTTGATCCTGAATGTTTACAGGGAGGGGGCATCCACAACCTCTCTGGGTAAGCTGTTCCAGTGTCTCACCACCCTCACAGTGAAGATGATCTTTACATCTAATGTCTTTCAGTTGAAAGCCATCCCCCCTCATCCTGCCGCTATATATACTTCATAGAGGTACAGAGAATGTTGGAGAGCCATGCAGTTTTACATGCACTTCTGCCAAAGGGTTAAAATACACAGCTTGAGCATTATCCTGATAACTTTCTTGAATTGAGTTACACATGTGTAAATTAATTTTTTGCCTCACATTTGGGGGGCTCTTGTTGCTCTGATTGAAGATGTGGTGCTCTGTGAGGCCCACCTAAATGACCAAAGTCCACTATAACTGACCCCATTTTATCAGTGGAGTCCAGTTGCTTTCTAAGTGTGTCTCTTCTCACTGCATAGGCAAACAAGGATTTGCTGTGTTAAGTGCAGTATCCTATCAAGTAGTTGCACATTTACAGCAGTTCTCCAATTATGTGTGTGATGTAGTTTGGAACTAATATATTTTGCATTTAGTACCTCCACAGCAGTGAGCCAGTATCCAGGTTTGAACAACAGGAGATTGTTTCACCTATTCTAATCTCCAGACAGTTCTGCAGATAAGGGGTCTGAGCAATAAGGCAAGTCTCATTTTCATAAGGAATTTGAAAGAGCATCTCCAGAGCAGTATATAATGTTTAATTGCTGCATCTGATACCAAAGAAGAGTGTGGGGAAAGGCTTGAAATGTAGAGGGTGATCTTCAAGCAGTTTATCTTCTAAGGATAACAAACTAGAAGGCTTAGGACCTTCAGGAAGTTACCCAAAACTCTTCTATAACTTGTTTCTGGCAGATGCTGATTTTGAGAGAAGAAACAGGTGGCTAAAACTTCAGAATCTGTTACTATTGAAGCTAGTTACTTCCAAAACAGTTTTATTACCACTTTACACCAGTCAGCCTGATCTACAGGGTGTTCCTGCTGGCAGTTTGGTACCCAGCTGGCCTTTACAGTGGTCATGATGGTGTTGCACTGCACATGATTCTTGGACAATCCATTGCAGAGCTCTGCTTGTGGGTGTCTGTGCAGTTTTATCTGGTCTGTGTCTGACTGTGCAGAGGAGATTTGGATCTCTCTAGTCTGTAATGCCGCTAAGCCAGCCTGATTCTCTTTTCTTGCATCACTGCCCTCTTTCCTGCGGTTCTGGCTGTGCAGTGGAGCTGATGATTTCACCTAGTTCAGGAGTACTGAAGAAGTACCTGTGATGATAAGGCACAGGTTTTCCTTTGTAACTCTGACCTTGAGTCATCTACATTGTCTGCTACAAACACTGAGAGATTTTTGCTTCCCCCTCGCCTGCAGCTTTTAGTGCTCCATACAGAAAGGTTAGGGCCCATGAAAATTAATTTTGAGTAGATGCTTGTGACTCACCATCTTTTGCAGTTAACTTTCTGGTATTTAGCATCAGCAGCATGGATATGTATCTGGATACTGAATTTGCATGTGATGGTGTTTCTGGGAGGTAGATATATATTTACACAACAGAGGTTCTTTAATCTGCATGAAAATGTCTTGCAACTGCAGCATTATTGGCTCAGTAATAGTCTGGCTAAGCAGCAGCTCTTCATTCCTAGAGGACTACATTTTTGACATGATGCAGAGTAAGCAGCTGGTGCAGAAGAAAGCCCTGTCACAGAAAATTTTAATATCATGAGTTGATTATAGTTAACACAGTGAAAGTTTTAGACTGCAAAACATTGGGGTTTTATTTTTTTTAATTTCCATAGACAAATACTGGACATCAATATATATATTTGAGATGTTGATAGGCTGAGGTTTTTTGGTTTGGACCTTGGAATGAAGAAAACTGGTTTAAAAATTGTTTGTGTAGAATACTTGAACCTGGTGGTCCAATGATCAGTAACATATCCTTAATTCCATCTCCTATAGGAGAGTCATTCAGTCATTTAGTGACTCCACAGAGTTGTTATTAGGACCTTGGTAAGTGCAGAAGTAGGAAGGAAGAGGGTATACCTGTGGTTAGCGATTAGTACTCTCCCAGTCAGTAAGAGGTTGGTTTTCAGCAAGGATGTTCTGAAGGATTTCTACATCTAACACTTTGAGAATGCCCTTGGTGAAATGCTGTCTTTGTCTTGTTCAAACCTTTTGAATTGATCTGGATTTCTGCTCTTTTTCAAAGGGGAACAAACTAAATGCTATGAAAGGCTTGGTTTAATTGGGGAAAAAACCCTTCCTATTTGAATTAAGGGAAAATGCTGGTTGAGATTTGAATCACAAAAGCATAATCCAGCAGCAGTGCTGGCAGAAGATAAGGTCTCGATCTATGGAGATCCACAGCCTTGACAAAATGTACTCTTGATTGTTTCCTGCATACAGGAAGGGGTGACATTCAGCCCCAGTTGGACAGTGCTTTACAAGATGTGAATGACAAATACCTGCTGCTTGAAGAAACCGAGAAGCAAGCTGTCCGAAAAGCTCTGATCGAGGAGCGTGGCCGATTCTGCACTTTCATCTCGATGCTGCGGCCTGTGATAGTAAGAGCTCTGTTTTAAGTTGGTACAATTGAAAAACTCAAATAGTGGCCAAAAGTCTCTAAAAAGACTAGTTCATTATGTCTTAGGGATAAATTGCTATACCCCACAGTCAACATCTATCTCTGCCTGGGATGTGACCCCTGGGAATTGGGACCTTCTTGTAGGCACTTTGAGCAATTCAGCAACCAAAGACATGGGAAACCAATGGACACAGAGACAGACTTAAGAGGGCTTGAGTTCCTTATACATACCAACCTGAGACATTGCTAATGCCATTTTTTCTATTGCTTTTTTTCTTAACATCACATTTTAATATAAATCTTCCATACTCCTACTCCAGTGCTAGGACTGATAAATGTTTCAAGACCTCCCCTGTGTATATAATGACATTATCTGACAGATTGCAGGCTGCTTTCTTGCAGTTTTCTGGCAGCTCTTTTCCTCCCACAATGACAGCTTTTTCAGTTCATTGAAAAGATTTGAGTGTATTTTCATCATCTCAGGTTGTCTGAAGCCCGTCAATGAATCATTTGTGGGTTTGTGCAAGCATGATGCAATTCTGAAGGGTCTCCTTTGTACTGGGAAAATGTTTCTAGTGCTTGTTTACAAAGAGCATCACTCTCAACAGAAAGCAATAGTTGATGAAGTAGAGAGGTGATGGCTGAGCAGGAGGAGGTGAACACCAGATCAAGCACCTGGATGGAATTACTATGGTAGCTAAGGGATTACTATGGTAACTTCCAGTATAGGAATCAGGTATCTGAGTTAGCTGTTGATGTTAGCCAGAAATGAATCATAGATGTATTAGTCCTCTGTATTTATATAGTGTCTTTGTTTCAAAGCTTCCAAAAACTAGCAAAATATATGAGTTTAACCCCTTCAGGGCAAATTAGTATACACAGAAATGTTAAATCTCTGCCAAATGCAGCAGAAGTTACACTCTTTTGAAGGTGTCTCAAGAAGAAGGCTGAGATGTATTTATCTCTTTGAGATAAAATGTTTCTGGACCCCAGAATTCAGAGTAATGTTAAAGTAGTTATAAAACTCCAAATTAATATTTTCAGCCATCTTTCATAAGTGATTGCTTAATGGACATAAAAAAAGCAGCTCTGCTGGGCACATCCCACAGTCATCAGCAAAAAGAAGGTTGTGTGTTGTGTTATGGGTCTGACATTTAAAGCCAAGGCTGTGATTAGTCCTGCTCTTCTGTCTTTTCAGGAGGAAGAAATATCCATGCTAGGAGAAATAACCCATTTACAAACTATATCAGATGACCTGAAAAGTCTCACCATGGATCCACACAAATTGCCGTCTTCAAGTGAACAGGTTGGCTCTTGTTGCCTGCATGCAAAACGTTTGTATTTGTAGCTTATGCCAGTTTTCCTTTTGCATTATGAGGAATCCTGGCTACCAGCATTTAGTGTTTTGTAGATGTTTCACTGCAGCAAAGCAGTTTTTAACATAAGCAGTTGAAAAAGTTGAAGTACCAACTCGGTGCTTCTGAAGTACATGGAGACCAATGTGAAGGGATAGCAGTAACACTTGGAAGTATGTGAAGATGCCCAATTTCTGCAAACAGTACATGAGGGACGTCATCTCCTTGCCTTACATTTGAATCTCCCTCTTTGTGTGGTTGCAAGATGGCTGGGATTAGATAGCTTGATGTAGTCTAACGTTGGATCATTTTTGCCATGCTGTCTTTGAAATGCATAGGAAAATGTGTATCATTAAATGACTCCAAATACGACCCTTTGCCTCAGCTCTGCTGTGTGAATGCAGTTTTCCTGTACCTAGAAGTGCAAAGGAGGGAAGTTCTGCTGCAGCTGAATATGAGATCTTTGATTTAATTTTTTTTTTAAATGCAACAGTTTAAAAACTCTCTCTGTAATACTTTTCTTACCAAAACCTACCCACATAACAAACAAACAAAACCCAAACCAAAGCAGCTTACAGCATGCGTAAAATAAATCTCCAGTTCACTTTGTAAAGACTTTTTCATGCAGATCTCAACTTCCCTCTGTGATAGCAGCCCTAGGGTTGAAGCATAATAGTTCCTGGAAAACCAAGAATGAAGTTGATTCTTCTGTGTAAAATACACAGTGTAATTCTGGAAGAGAACCAAGCCTAGTCAGTTGACACAGAGAGTTCAAAGTGGTAGCAAATGTTGTATGACAAGCAGATGATTTGTGTTAGTGGGGGAGGAAAAAATTTCCATAGCCTTGATGCTATTGATTATCTTTCACCAGGTAATTTTAGATCTGAAAGGTTCTGATTACAGCTGGTCTTACCAGACTCCTCCATCTTCTCCCAGTACTACCATGTCCAGAAAATCTAGTGTTTGCAGGTAAGTAGACTGATAATATTTAATTTTAACCTATCTGGGGGCAAAGGGAGGCAGACTGTGGTATGGATTTGTATGCATACTTCAATAGCAACTGTTAATAAAGTCAATCCCTCATGGTCTTTATCTGTTTAAGTGTGTGACTGGGAATATTAAAAAGGATGGGCATGACTGAACAACTTTTGAACTCAAGGCAGCTTGAAGATGCTTTTGATTCAGTTCTCCTAAATCCATTTCAGATCAAAGAGCAGACTGTAGTGATCTAAGCTCTGCAACTGTTCATTCGTAATTTCCTTTTCTGTTTTTCATGTGATGACTTTTTAGATTATTCTAAGTAGCTGTTACTAATCAGTAAGTTAAACTGTTTGAAAAGGAAAAATATCCTTGGCAATTGCCCTACCAGTCTGGTAGATGGAAATGCTTCTTTGATACAAGTTTTTTTGACTGTTTAATGCTGTCTATTGATGTCCTGAAATACGTCGAAACACTGGATTCTGTCTATTCTTCCTCCATAAAAACTGTTTTCTCTCATAAAACAGTTTATTAGCATGTTGCCCCCACAGCCCTGGTGTCTACATTTACTCTTTCCTTTTACTGAAAAGGAAGATATCCTGCTGTGTATGCTGCTCAACACCTGTGTAGCTGCTCTTGAATGATTACCCTTTAGTGTGCTTCATGGATAATGTACGAGAAGTTCCCTGTGTATGGGCAAAGTTACCTCTGTGTAACTATTGCACGTCGGAGCAAGTGAACATGAGTTCTATGTACCTACTTGTCTCTGCATGCAGATATATATAAAAAAATCCTTGCAGTGCTTTTATATATATATATGTGAAAACATGCATATTTAGAGCAATGAGCACAGGCCTAAAGATGCAATATCCTGAAGCTGTAAAAGAAAATGGCAAAAATCCATCATCCACGCCTAATCAGCCTCATCTTTGCTCGTGGTACAACCTGTATGGCAACACGCTGTCATGTATAGGTAAAGTAAGACAGAGCTCCACTTCCCCTGCTCCAAGCTGACTTGTACATCTTGCGTGTTACGTGTCAGCAGATGGTGCAGACCTCACTTATGTATCCTTTAGAGCTAGTTAATGGGCCCCTGCCACCAAAGGTAGAAGGCTGCCTTCAAATTGATCCATCCTGCTAGTCCTGCTCAGCCCACCCCAGCAGGGAACTCCAAAGGCTCCCGCATTGTGGCTGGTGTGTCATTGCTGTCATTCAGGGATATGGGAAATTAAGACTCAATCTCCTTGGTTGAAAAATCAGGGGTTTGGTGGGGTTTTTTTCATGGTTATTAATTTGGGATGTTTAATTCTCCGATTGTCTTTCTTGAAGTTACTTTCTTACTAAAACTACATACTCCAAGGCTTGACTTGCCATCACAAGTATTTTTTTTTCTGGTAGAAAGCCTTCATGTGAGTGAAACGTGTCCTAGGTACTCCAAAGTATGGGGTTTTGGTGATGCTTTCAAAAGCTTCACATTTGGCCTACTGTAACAGCATGCCTAGAGGCAGACTTCTGAATGAACTGTGATGCCTTTCAGTCCCATGCTAGAGATCCCATTGAAAGTTCAGGCCATGATACAAGAGCAAAAAGGTGTAAGTCAGGAACAGGAGAGAGCTGTTAGCAGGTGTTTTTTTGTGCACATGCTAGAGAGGACATAGTGATACCTTCATCCCTAACCTGACTGTGGACTCTGAGTGGTTACAGAATTTGATCATTTGCATGAAATATGAGGTAAAATGCCATTTTCTGTCTGGTCACAAGGGATACTGCACCTGCTTATGATTCTTGACTGATATATATGTGCAAATATATATATTGAAATTTAATTTCTCAATATTTTTCTTTTCCGGTTTATGCTGCCTGTTGCTAGAGATGTGGAATGTTAATTGTACTGTATATGGGTCTCTCCCCACCTCGCCCTTGTGTCTTTTCCTCTCCCCTTTTCCTTTCTTTGTCCTTTTGTCTCTCACAGCAGTCTGAACAGCGTTAACAGTAGTGATTCCCGGTCCAGTGGCTCGCACTCGCACTCACCTAGTTCACACTATCGCTATCGCAGCTCCAATCTGCCTCAGCAGGCACCCATGAGGCTGTCCAGTGTGTCCTCCCATGATTCTGGATTCATGTCCCAGGATGCTTTCCAGTCCAAATCGCCATCCCCCATGCCACCAGAAGCACCTAACCAGGTACGTGCAAGCATGAGAACTAAAACCTGAGGGTGAGCTGGATTCTGTAACTTGGCTCACCTTCACAAAAAGCATCTAGTGTGATTCTTGTGGTGCCTTGGAGTCAGGTTAAACACTGAGGGTAAGGTTTGTCTCACTGCTCTTCATCCATCTAAAAGCTGGGCTTCTAGCGGGAGGATTTTACACTGCTTGTGCAGTTAGAACTGAAGAAAGAGATGAGTCACTCTCAGGGGATGTGTTTGTATTTTTCACTCTGGGCCTGAAGGGAGCCTAGATGCCTACATTTCAGATGCATACATATGTGAGTAAGAAGTCCCACCTTACAGAAAGGAATAATAGTCACTTTACCTACTGAGGTTAACAGTTAGCATCCTGCACAGATGGCAAGTTGTTAAGGTCTGGAGGCTTTTTACTGTTTTATGGCCAAAGATTGGTGCCGGAGGAGACATCTGACAGCCTTAGTACTGATACTGGTAGTTTTGGTATCAGGGAGAAAATTTTTATTCCTCCCCTGCAAAGGACCTGGAATCCTCAAAGTGCCATTAGCAGTATCATACAAAATTGGGTTTGCAGTCTTTTATGCCATCCCTTGCTGTGGATAGGCTTGCTCTTGTTGACTCTCAGTTGAGCACCTTGCAGAAACTACGTTTCTGCATGAAAAAGAGAAGTATTTTGTAATTCCTTATGGAGCTCATAAGAAATGAGCGTTTGTGTTGTCGTATATAACAATGTCCTGAACCCAGTCAAACTAAAAGGATTTTGCTATAAATGTAAGCAGACTTTTCCAGAGGATTTTTGGTCTGCAGAAGTCAGTTGCTGCTCTATCTGTTCATGGCATCATTCCTATAAAAACCAACTGGCCACCTGCAGGAAGAGGTTTGCATGCTTCGGTAGCTTGTATCTTCTAGCACCTGAATTGTCTTTTCTGTTTTAGGGCTTGTTTTTTGTTTTAACAAATCACATGACAGCTGCAATGTTTTTTAAACAAGGCAGTGGACATAATATCCTGTTGTTGAGTATCACTCATTTTTAATGCATTCTAAGGTCACTGGAGAAGATTGTCCTTTAGTTCAATTAATGTAGTTGCATTCCTGTGTGTATGTTGGAGAGTAAATGGTTTTGTAGGCATGGCTGGGGAGTAGAGAGTTTTAATCCTCACAGTCAGCAAGCAGCCAGCCATTGCAATGGTAGTTGTTACCAGGTGTCACCTGCACACTTAGGCTACTCGTAGACCACCTTTGACAGCACACAGACCCTTAGGTTTTGCAGAACATCTAGTAAGTAGCACCCTTAGTGAAATTTTTAGGGTATCATCCAAATCAACACTGGTTCTTTTAGGCTTGGAACATACCCTAAGAGGAAGCTCAGCAGGTTTTAAACCCATTTGCCTCTTTCATTTTAATGGAAATGCTTTCTTTTAATATGAATACATCTTCTGTGCTGTCCTCAGTATGGGCACATAAGCATTTTTTCATAGATGACATCCTGAAGAGCTTTGTGCACACTAATAAAATGAATGTTTTGTTTAAATTAGCTATGGCTAACCAAAGTGAAATGCGAACAAGTAAATGAGCAATAGTAAAGTAAACTAGAATAGTAACGAGGTAAGAAAGTTGAGTTTTAAGATGCATACATCAGTCATACATGCTAGCATCATCTTCAGTTTTCATAGTATCCACTGCACCTGCATAAAAGGTTGACAGTCTACATGATGATGCTGTTTGCAGATGAGACTTTAACTTTGCAATTGCCCCTAACATGGAAAAAACCCAACACCTCTCTTTGTAAGTTCCCCTTAACAGCATGGGGGAGAAGTTAGGCCAATATCAGCTGGCAGAATATTCTGCAAGTTGATGGGAGGCACACTGGTGTACACCAGCTAAGTTCATATGCTTTCACTTCATTTTAGAAACTGGCCATGAAGTTGCAAACCGATCCAAACATCACTTGAGCTATTCATGAGCTGTAGAAGGCTGCAGCAGTGTGGTGTTGACTTGACAATGTAGTGTCTCGGTATACCCAATAGGTTTGTGCTCTGTGTGCCTCTAGTTCTGTGTACCTTTAACGCACAGGAAAAGGTAACAGATCATTGCCTGGCCGCTTCATCTCTGCTTAAGTGTCTTGCTTTGTATGTTCAGCACTAAGAAATGGTGTGTGTTGTGCTGACAGGTGATTGTGATCGTGAGCTTACTGAGAAGCTGTTCAGTTTAAAGCATTATCTCATGTTTTATGTCTAACCAACTGACAGATCTTCTTTGTGGTATTGTGCTTTTGAGGCTTGGGGCTGAGTGGGGAGGAGCAGCGATATCAGCTGCTGTTTCTAAAACACTGATGTCATTGTTTCTAGTAGTGACATTGAGAAAGCAAGCTCTGGAATCAACAAAGGAAATTAAAAGCTATATATCTTGTGCAGGTGGACACTTTGCTGATGTTTGCTAGCTATCTGCTGTGGCATCTGTGGGGGCAACAAGGCTCATTTCCTTTTAATAATGGATTTTAAAAAAGTAGAAGGGGGCTACAATAAAATCTCCTATTGTATGAAAGAATGTATGAGCTAAGTGAAGCTTTTATGTTCTCACCTACATTTTAGACAAGCATCTCTGAAAATTATGCTGAATTTATTCAAAATCACAGCTGGGTGAAAAAAACCTCCAACAAGAAATAAGTCAAGATTTAAACAAGATACAGACTATAACAGAGGAGAGATGACTAAGAAAACGAAGAGTACTTTACAGCCTGTAGTTGCTGAGTATTAAGTCTTCATAGTTATCACACCCTGCATAGAAGATAGGAGAAAGAGGAATTATAAAACCCGACTTTGCTCTTACACTGGTACAATCTCTTTTCAAATGCAGTGTTGCTGTTAACATCACTGCGAATAGCAGTGTTAGCCAGTAACAGATAGCTGTATATGTGGAAAGGCTACTGTAAAGGGCTTTAATCTTAATTGAGCAAGCACATTTGGGTATAGCTGAACAGATGGGAAAGCAGCATAGTTTCTCTAAATGCCAGATTTGAGGTCAGTCCTGGCCAGCGTTGCCCGTGGCATGTACTTTGTGTCATATAAAGCCCTTCTGATCCACTGCTGGGAGCACAGAGTAACTCCTGGACAAATGCCGAACATGGCCAGCACTGCCCTATGTAGTAGACACACTGAGGTCTGTGAGTATATGTGATGAAGTAACATGGCAGTAGTACAGTTGTCTTTAATTTGGGGGGATAATATTAGAAGGATCTGCTGGACTTGGAGTAAACACACATGGGGGAAGCAGAAACAGTGTTGGATTTTCAAGGCCACTTACGACTTTATGGGTATGAAAATGGGGAGAGAAAGGAGGAGATGAAGACAAGGAACAAAATCTGTTGACATGCTGTCAGACAGCAGAGGACAAAGTCTTTATTGTTAGAATATTTTGGAAGTAGCTTTCTCTAAACAGTGAAGTAGAGGGAAGCTGGTGTGAACTTGCTCTGTGCAGCTCAGCAAGCTGGAAAGATTCTGCTTTTAAGGAAAGTCTATTGCTTGAAATAGCTTTAAGTTAGAAGTGGGGAAATACATTGTTACAACTATCCAGCTTTCCCAGTATTCCCAAATGATACCTTAAAAAAAAGTCTCAAAGTAATTGAAATGCATCTGTAAATTATCATCTAAACTTTTTTTTAAGATAGGCTTCCCAACAGTTTGTCCCTGACTAAAAAGAAGGGTCAGTAGAGACGTGTTCCTGGAAGTGAGACAAATTGAGGAGGTGACCTTGAGTCACTACCCACTGTTTTTTTGAAAGGTAAACTGAGACATCTTCCACTGACTGTAGAGGGACATTGAAACAAGCTCTTCATTAGAATTTGGTCTCCTGGGAAACCCTTGCCCAGGAAATTCTAGCTGGTAGTTGAGGAAGAGAAGGGGTTAAGAAAGCAACACTGTATTTGAGTGGAAAATGGGAAAATATAGCAAACAAAGGATGCAAGTAATCAGAGATAACTGCAGTCCTTCTGTAGGTTAGTAGGACAACAGATGGAGAACACAGTCATAGCACAGTAGCCCAAAATGCATCTGTTTTCCCCCTTATTTTTTATATCATTGCTGGAATTCACTCATACCACAGCAAGCAGCGGGACACCATCCAAGACCAAGCCACTATCCAAGAATTAGCTGTGGCACAATGTCTGAGAGACCAGATACCAGGCTACATACGTATAATGTAGATTAGAGAAACTGGTTGTTACTGTACAGAGCAGATTTGGCTTTCTGCTGATTCTGCTAACTTAGAGCTTTCTGTCAGAAGAGATGGTTTGAGAGCAGAGCAGAACCACCATTATCACAGCTATGGGGAAAAAAAAATAATGATCTCCCAAGTTTAAAATAGCTAAAATGAAATAAATACTTGTAGAAAACCAGTCAAACTAAGCAATCCTTTTAAAAAGGAATAGACTGAGATAAGCCGAGAAAATGACAGTCTGATTTCTCACTCAGTGGGATGTGCAATAGGAGTTGCTCTGCCCAGTGCTTGCCATTGTGTGTGCTGATGGCTGTGCCATTGAGCAAGCACTCAAAAGTTTGGAGACATTTTGCCCAAGCAGTAACTACAGCTTAAGCTTTCAGCCCTTTCTGTACTTTCTGCTAAGAAATGAAAGGTGGTCTGTGCTTCCCATGCTGGGGTCCAACCATTCAAGACTGTTTCTGCAGTGTCATCCAGGCAGCCCTTGACCTGCTGCCTCTTGCATTTTCTTTACAGTGTTCCTTCAGGAGCTCAGTATCCTTCTGCCTCCCTTTCCATCTTTTTTATCACTGTTGTAACTTTTTTTTTTTTTTTTTTTTTTTTTTTTTGGCAAGATCAGAGGTGTCCTTTCCCTGTGCCAAGCAAGTTCTCAAGATGAGGAGACCCTGTTTCTTCATCACCACTTAGAGAATCATAGAATCAATAAGGTTGGAAAAGACCTCAGCCATCACTTCTTACCTTTCCTTCAGCTAGTAAGGTGTTTTCCCTCTGGCATCTTGGTACATCCTTTGTCAGGCCATGCTGAGTTAGTGGGAGAGTTCTTTCTTCCATCTTTTATTCACTTTGGAGTAATTTTATTGCAAAAGTAACTTGACCACTTCTTATGCCATGTAAATGGAGCCACCTTTGCATCTTCAGAATTTGCATTTTCTGCCTTTTTCTATTTGCTACATGCAGCTTTGTCGCTTACGAACAGGAATAGTCTATCGGATGTAAACTCAACATTTCCACTCGTCAGCAGTGGGGCATCTGCAGAAAATAAGGTGGCATGATGCCATACTTGGAATTTAGACCCTTCACTATCCTGCCACATGCCAAGGCTGTCCTTCGAAAGACTTGCTTTACAGCTCTTCAACTACCAAGGGATGAATTAGTTTTGCTAGCGTTGAATTTTCTGATAGTGAAGAGAGCTCAGTAATGCCTTGACAACTTTGCCAGTATTCTTGACCATTTCCAAGTGTTTGGTTAGACCTGCATGCACATCCCTGCTGAGGGGGATGTCACCTTCAAGGGGGAGATTGAATAAGCACATTTTAGTTGGTAAGATAACATGGTTATTCACTTGGGCCTGCCTGTAGGTAAACTAGATGCTCTTGTAGAGGTCTTAGAGTGGAAAAAGTACACAAAGGCATGCATTGAAAACTGGAAAATAAGTTCCTGGTTTGATGGACAATGTTAGGACACACAAATGTCCTGCATTTTCCTTCACTCTCTGTGCAGGCCTCTGATATTTGTGTCTGTGCTGTTAAGGGAAAGTGGGTAGCAAGTGCATGCCACCACTTAGGTACTCAGCAGAGTACGTGTGCCTTCCTGTTGGCTGCTGGGGAAAAGTTTGTCTCAGGGTGCTTTTGGTGTATGCATACTACCCACAGAGACACATGCATACAGATAACGCCCTTTGGAAACCTCCAGCTTTGGTAAGTATCACTTCTTTGTTCCATAATATTTGAACTCAGATGAGGTTTTCACAAGCACTTTTGCAGATCAGAATATCTGAGAACTTCAGGATGTAAGTGATGTTTGCAGCTTTGTCTTTTAAACCTAAACTTTGTGTCTTGGAAGTACTGACAACTGCTTTTGTGTATGCGTCAGTGGTCTCAGTATATTGCATGTTTGGACCATAGGCTCCCTCAGCTTCTTGCTCTGAGACAGCTAACACCACTGAGATGCTGATACTGCAATGAGGAGTTGGGGTCGCTGCCTCGATTCCCTCATTCTCCAGCAGTGTGGCAAGTTCTCGCATTAAGCCAGTGGCTTATTTTGTTTCTCATAGATTTTCTGAACATTAGCAATGGTTTTGCAGTTTCTAATTGATTTTTAAAACCCTAACCCTTTGCTTCTCTCATCCTTCCCTCTCTCCTGTGTGTGTCTCTGTGTATGTGCTTTTTCTGTCTTTCTTTTTTTTTTTTTTCTGTGTGTGTTTTTTGTTTCTTTTTTGGTGGCTTGTGTATCCTTTCCCTGCGTTGCGGTGCTGTTTTACGCTGCAGAATTCGTCCAGCTCTGCCTCTTCAGAAGCCTCTGAAACCTGCCAGTCAGTGAGCGAGTGCAGTTCCCCCACCTCAGTCAGCTCAGGCTCCACCATGGGGGCTTGGGCCTCCACAGATAAGGTGAAAAACTTGATCTCGAGACATACGAACCTACTAGCTTGTTACCCAAACCCAGCAACATTTGGACAAAAAGCCCCTCATGCATGGCATGCAGCCAGGATTCCTGACTGTGAAGATGAGAATAGGAACTGTTGCACACTCCTGTAGACATGAATCTGAATAAATCACAGCAACACTTGGCTTTAGAATAGCTGCTCAGGGAGGCTACAAATTGGGTGTTTTACAAAGGTAGCTTTCTAAGAGAAATGCATTGTTCATCTTTTCTACTCAGAAATCATGGAACACTGGCCAAACCCAGCTGGTTGCCTAACAAAAGAACATCTTGCCCAGGTTGTACCGTTTGTGGCTTCTCCCCTCTCTCCCATTAGGTAGTGCACAGCACATTGAGCAATTGGGATTTAGTCTTGACTAAAACAAAACCAACCAAAAAAACATGGTTGGAATAAATTACAGGGGATACACCCTGGATCGGAGGAGGAGGTGATAGCGGTCTCCATTCTCATCTGGTAAATCCTTGCTGTTGGTTCTTTCTTTTTGTTTTTCCTTCCATATCTCCATGCAGCCAGAACATGTCATGCTCGAAGGCTGGATGCTTTTCCTTTCTGTCCAGTGACACAGAATAAGTGCCGCCAATGCAAATGCCTCCAACACTGGAAAAGTTTTGTTTCTATGTCCTTAGTCTGCAGAGTACTTCAGTGGCAAAGGCTTTTCACAGTGTGCTGCTTTCATGGACAGAAGGGAAAGCTACTCAGCCTGGAGACAATGACTGCTAGATGGATGCCTGAAATTTGTTACACCAGATAACAATTTTCAAGCAATCTCACTTCTGAGCCAAACATTGTATCAGTTTTCTGTTGTTGATTTGCAGATCTTTTCTTTTGTTTAAAGATGCAGAAGTTTTATCCCCAGAACATCGGTCGCAGTATATTTTCATATTCATTCTGTTTATATTAATTTCTCTGTTTTGTTTGTTTATTTGTTTCGTTTCCAGTTGTCTAATGGGTTTTATCACTGTAGTTTATCAAGTGACCCATCCGTAGCTTCAGTTGGTGCAGGTCCTTTCCCTCATTTCCCGCCTGTCTCCCCGCGTGGACTCGGGCTCCCTCAGCCCTCCTTCCAGACTACGTTCATTATTACACCATTGGGCCAGGCATGTTGCCATCATCTAAGATCCCTAGCTGGAAGGTTTGTGTTCCTTTTGTTGTGGCAGTCCTCACCTCCTCATACCAACAGTGTGCTCACGGCGGTTGTTGCTCCCTTTCGATCCATGTAATTACTCATTGATTTGCTCTGTTTAATATCGCTCTGAATGGAGATAATCAGGGGCTAAAATCCAGGAGTGGTTATTTCTGAATGACCTTGTCTATTCTGGCACTGCCTAAAGCATATTAAAGCTGACAACACCTGAGTAGGGAGGAATAGTTGAACTCTGGAACATTGGTGAAAGCACTCTGGGCTCTATTCAGCGAGAAAAGAGCTTGTTTAGCACCGTCAAAGCACTCACGCGAGCAGGGAAGTGCAAGCTTGGCATCCAGTTGGCTTAGTGAGACCATACATTGGACACCATGATGTTCTCACTGCGGCGCCTGTGCTTGGCCTCCACCTGGGTCGTAGGCTTTTGTAGATCTAGCTGGAGGGGTTTAAGAAGGTGCTCGTCACCAGGTGAACCCAAGTGATGACCGAAGCTCTCCTAGCTGTACTGCCACAGACTGATGGTGCTTACCCAGCTTGTTTTGCTTTCCTGGGTGAGACCACTGAAAGTTGGTGCAGTAACTTTTTTCAGTTACTCCAGCTGGATCTGCAGGGATCTTCTTTGGCATCAAAACATCTCTGCTCTGTCAGAGCCTTGACTCTCATCCATTCCAGAAAATTCCCCTGGGAAGCTGCCCCAGAGCAAGGGGAGATGGCCTCTTGTCTGTTACCCTGAATCTTAACAAGGCTGATGTGCTGTTTATAGTAACTGCACAGGTCTTAGATGCCTGTGGGTGGTTATATGATACTGCATATGCACCATGGGACCTTTTTGTACATGTAAATTGAGATACCTTGTTAGAGAACCCCCAGTCTCCCTCTCCAGCAACTGGAGACTGTTGAGATACACAAAGAGTGTAGCCACAGTGGTCCTGGGGCTTCAGAGGCAGTAGTTGTGTCTGTGCTAGAAGCCCTTTACCAATATGTTTTACAGCAAAACACAGTAAAGACACAGCTGCTAAGGTAAAGCCATGTTTCATATATATTAATAAACCCAAAATTCCTGTCTGCACAAGGGGCTTCTGTCACTACAGCTGCCTTGCACTTCTCCTACCTCGGATGGGGACACGTCAGTAAAAGTCCATAGTGTGGTCTTAGCCTCTCATCATTTACTTACCAGAAGGCTGTGCAGAGGCTGCCCAGCAGCTGCCAGAGGTGCAGCCTATTCTTGATGCACAAGTTGTTTCTTTGGGTTTTATGTTTAAAGCAGCCCTTGTCTTGGTGAGGGAAAACTCTCGTAGGATTGGGCTTGCCCCTGCAGCAGCTAGCATTGGGGAGCAGCATCTTAGCAGTACTTCTGCGTCCCAGCACAGGTCACTGATAATCCTGCTCTGTGTGCAATGTGTGGTTTCTGGACACCCTCAGGACTTTGCTTAATAGAGCCCTGAGTGATCATAGCCCTCGTGGCCTGAGGAATTTCTATTTCAGATTTGGCACCAGCAATTCAGAGTGAAGTTTTAGTCTGTCTTCAATACAGGTCATTATTATGAACTAGATTTCAGCTAGTAAGTAAACTGAGAGATTGCTCAGAGTAACTTGCTCCTCTAAAGTGTATCAAAGATCTGTTCAAGCCTAATTTTCAGAATTGAATACATGCTTAACAGCACCTAATATTAGAACTTGTGTACATCTAGAACAGTTACATTGCTGATTGGACATTTATCTACATTTTCTGCTATGTGCCTGTGATTTTTGCATTTGAATTTCTGAAAATAGAGGCTTAAACACAGTGGAGTTTCATTTAGAGAAAGCAATGGTTTTAAAATGTTAAATATCTTCATGTAAGAACGCTTGAGCAGAATAAGAACTTTAGATTCTCTTTAATGAAGGAGATAGGTTTTGTAACTAAAGACTTTTAATAACCTCAGATGAACTTATTTCTGGCCATATTCAGAAAGGCATGTCTAGTTTGAGATGTGAGCTGTTGCATTGCCCTTTTGTATAGTTTTAGATGTAATTAAAGCACAATTACTGGTGAAAGCTATCACTAACAAGCAACGTTTCCTTAGGACTGGGCCAAACCAGGCCCGTACGATCAGCCGATGGTGAACACCTTGCAGCGTCGCAAAGAAAAGCGCGAGCCAGATCTCAACGGAGGAGCTCAGAGCGGGCCAGCTGCGGCCCCCCGAGGAGGCCCAGAGACCTCGGAGCATGACAGTGTCGGCTGCCACAAGGGTGAAGCTCTAAGTTAAAAAATGCTATTTGATGCAAAGGAGATGGGTGTGCTAGCTCCTGCCATTGCTTTTTGGTGTGCTTTGTGTTGACACATGTTTATCTGACAAGTGATACTGGTGCAGTGTTGGTGTGGCCAGTGGAAATCGCCTGGCCGTGAGAGAATGTGCCATTTGACATTGGTGCTTGTAGAGCAACAGCATCCAAAGAAATGCCTGGGCTTAAGCCCTGGTCAGTGGCTGGACACAGTCCTATTGGGTTGTGATGGTGACAAGCTCTGCTTGGGAGAAGAGATAGCTGAAAGCTGGTGTGAAGACTGATTAACCTTTCTTGAAGTAGTGAGTCTCTGTCCTGTGTGTTAACCAGCAGGGAGAGGAGATGGAGGCCTGTGAGGAGCTGACACTCGCTCTGACGAGAGGGCTGCAGCTGGACACTCAGAGGAGCAGTCGGGATTCCTTGCAGTGCTCCAGCGGCTACAGCACCCAGACGACGACTCCATGCTGTTCAGAAGATACAATCCCATCTCAAGGTACCCATCCAAGAGATGTTCTTTTTCAGTGCATTCCCAGTCTGGCCATCATATGCTCACCCTGTGGTGCAAAAAAGCTGTGTTCCAGCAGCTAGTTCTCACTGGCTTTGTAGTCATTTGGGCAGAAAGGGATGAATCCCAGTGTTGTGAAGTTTTTTCCAGCACAAATGGAGCCTGGGTTTATTAACCTGAGTTGCTGCATAGCATCATGAATGATTATGCATTGCTAGTATGAGTTTTAGCTCAAATAAGATGCTGGAATTACTTCATGGATTAAGTGGAATAATACTTTTTATTGTGGTAGTGATGCCCTTTCTGTGCTATTGTCTTAGCAAATAAACACTGAAGACTTTGCTGTCTTGCTCTGTCAGTACTCTGAATCTGCTCTTGGTTTCCCTTTATGACTTTTTATTTCCTGCCTAAGCAGAATTTAGTAATTGGAAAAGGAATCCATTTGGGACCTTGATTTCAGCTTACCTGAGAAGCTGCAGTAAGGTGTTGGGGTTTGTGCCCTATTTCAGAATCAGCAGCAAGCTGAGAGAGACTGAGTCTGGCGTTTGCATTTCAGCAACTGCCTTGTTTGCTCAGCTGAGGTCAGTCCTGCTGTGCAATCACAAGAGCCAGGAGGGCTTGCTGAGGACCTAGCTGGGCTCAGCAGTTATGTGGAAAGGAAGGAACCCAGTGCAATTATTAAAGCTGAGGCTGAGTTTTCAGAGCTGGCAGCTGGTATTTATTTGCAAAATAAGCACATTTGCTGCTTGTAGTCACTGGTACACAGTCCCCTGAGCCCCTCATTGCCTGGTCAAAAATATACTTTTCAGTCACTGACTGTTTGAAGTACTTGTGTCTACAAGCAGTAGCACATGGCTTGTAGGATGCTGGTTCTGGTATCTTGATGTGGGCAGCAAATGTGGAGTCTTTGTCCTTCATCAGTCCTCCTCAGAGAAAGGGCTGTGTACAGTCCTCATTCTTTTTTGCAAGAGGTGTGGTCACCTTGCAGCTTTAGGTACCGTCTGCTATAGTGCCTGCCTTCAGCCACACAGTCTAAGAGGCTTGGTCACAGCATCTCAGGCTTCCTTCTTCCCAGAGGTGAAACCTCTCTTAATTCATAGAATCATAGAATCATAGAATCAGTCAGGGTTGGAAGGGACCACAAGGATCATCTAGTTCCAACCCCCTGCCATGGCCAGGGACACCCTACACTAGATCACGCTGGCCAGAGCCTCGTCCAGCCTGGTCTTAAACACCTCCAGGGACTGGGCCTCAACCACCTCCCTGGACAACCCATTCCAGGGCTTCACCACTCTCATGGTAAAGAACTTCTTCCTCACATCCAGCCTGAATCTCCCCATTTCCAGCTTCATTCCATTCCCCCTAGTCCTATCACTACCTGAGATCCTGAGAAGTCCCTCCCCAGCCTTCCTGTAGGCCCCCTTCAGATACTGGAAAGCCACAATGAGGTCACCTCGGAGCCTTCTCTTCTCCAGACTGAACAGCCCCAACTCCTTCAGTCTGTCCTCATAGGAGAGGTGCTCCAGCCCTCTGATCATTCTCGTGGCCCTTCTCTGGACACGCTCCAGCACGTCCACATCTCTCCTGTAATATGGGCTCCAGAACTGGACGCAGTACTCCAGGTGGGGTCTCACCAGAGCTGAGTAGAGGGGGAGAAGCACCTCCCTTGACCTGCTGGTCACACTTCTCCTGATGCAGCCCAGGAATTAATTGCTAGTGACCTCCAGGCTTCTTTGGTTATATATATACTTTTTTGATTGGACATAGTCTAGACTTAGTGTCGTGACTCAGCTGTCTTCTCCAGCTTGTTCCTAACTCTGTCTTTTGGCATCAGTTTCAGATTATGATTATTTCTCTGTGAGTGGTGACCAGGAGGCAGAACAACAAGAGTTTGACAAATCTTCCACCATCCCAAGAAACAGTGACATTAGCCAGTCCTATCGCAGAATGTTTCAAACCAAGCGTCCTGCTTCTACCGCAGGTCTGCCAACCACACTTGGACCGGTCATAGTCACTCCTGGTGTCGCTACCATCAGACGGACCCCTTCCACCAAGCCTTCAGTCAGACGCGGCACCATCGGGGGAGGTCCCATTCCAATCAAGACGCCGGTGATTCCTGTCAAAACACCAACTGTCCCTGATATCCCAGGAGGGCTGCCCGGTGCCCTCGCTGGAACAGAAGAATGTCCCGAGCAAAGTCCCGAGTCTCCAGCAGCCGGAGATGGTGGGCAAGGTGTCACCAGCATGCCCTCATCCTCATGGAGCGGACAAGCGTCTGTCAACCCTCCACATTCAAGCCAGAAACTGGGTGCTGCCGACGAGCAAAGGCAAGTGGTTCCTGAGAGCGAGGGGGAGGAAAGTGACCGGGATGGTGTCAGCACCCTCACACCTACCGGCCAGCCGGAGCTTGATCCCGGGGAGCTGAGCCCTGGGGATGCCCCGCAAGGTGAGGATATGCTGAACGCCATTCGGCGTGGCGTCAAGCTGAAGAAGACAACTACAAACGATCGCTCAGCACCTCGTATTTCCTAGGAGTGGAGGAGCTGCCAGAGTACTTAACTGCCGAGAGGGAACTGTGAGCAAACTAATTCGTCTCTATCCATTCCAATCTGTAATCAATGAATTTTTTAAGCTACTCGGTAACAGTCTGCAAGTACTCTAGAAGAGAAAGCAAGGTGAAAGAGCGTAGTAAGACATAATCTTCACTGCTGTTTTAATTTGTAAATATCAGCGATTTTGGTTCTGCGTTATGGGGTTTTGGGTTTTTTTTTGGATCTAAGTTACACTTTTAATTTTTTCTGAAGGTGCCAAATCCCATTTACCTTTTTTATAACTCTCTTTGTAAAGTTTTAAATCATAAGAGGAAAACAAAACAAAAAAAAAAGTCAAGTAGTTAACTTCAGCAAAGGGATTTAATGCAAATTTGGCTTTTTTTGCAAGCTTTGGTAGAGCGCCTTGTGATTGTAAGGTTCAACGACAAAGCAGAATGATGGGAATTACTTTAAAGTTTAAGTCATGCTGTAAGGAACAGATCCTTGTTTAAGTATTAAAAAAAAAAAAAAAAAAAGAGTTTGAAAAGCAGGAATAGAAAGTGACAATAAAAGCAATATATAAATGCAAAGAAGGAAACCTGCAGTTGGTAGAGTATTTGGGGGTTAGTGGGGGGAGGGAGATGCCATCAAACTAGCAAATGCTGTTGCACAAAGGTAGCCTAGTAGGATTAATTACTAGTAGCTTCATGGTAAATGCATCAGAATAAGCCATACTGGATTGCAGTGTTTTGTTTCTGTAGGGTGTTTTAAAGACTGGGGGTTTTTCCACATTTGTTTTTTGACTGCACAGCAGCAACTCTCAGTCACATGCATGCAGCCTTAACTGTGTAGGCTTGGTTCTTCCACCTTCACTTTTTTTGTTCCACTCACCCTTTCACTGAATACAAACAAGGACAGGCTCAAGGCAGTTATAAATGTGAAAACATTTTTAAAATGCAAGCAGGGAGTTCTTAGATGTTATCAAAATGCCTTTTTCTGACTGTGTCCAGCAGGCTGGGCACCTTGGGAAGCCCAAATATTTTGAGAAACCACTGAACAATTTGACAGGTGTTGTAACCAGCTTGTGAGCTAACAAACTGCGAACGTTCCTTTCCAATACAGGGGCTTGTTTTTCTTAACTCCTTTTAAATGGCAGTCGATTGGCTTTTCTTAAATACTGAAAAGAAAGGGGTGAAGGGTGGGGGTGGGGAGAATTCCTTTTTGATAATACCAGGAGTCTGACCGCTATATTCTCTTGTTTTGTACTTTACGTCATGTTTTTTGGAACGCTATTGGTAGAATTGTTAAGAGTTGGATTTTTCCTTCAAGTAAGTTCTTGCTGCAATACCCATCTCCTAAAGCTGATAGAAATGTGCAGACCCCAGGACACGAGGCGTGCTCCAATCAGACAGTCCTGAAGGATGCCGTCTGCCCACCCACAGTGGACCCAGGTGGGGATGGACACCAGACTTGCACATCCAGGGCTGTTTAAAAACGCACCAAATGATACGTACGCGGGGCTGGCTTCCACCACACCCTCTGCAGATTTCTGTTGGCTCTAGGCTTGCCGACATAACCTCTTATGCTTTAATACATAACTGCATTGGATGTGAAACTTCTAGTAACTGTGTAGTCACTGTGTTCTATATAACATTTTACACTGCTGTGTTTGCTGCCTTTTTTCTTTTTGTTATGGCTTAAGAGCAAAAAAAAGAAGAAAAAAAAGGCATGATTCTTAGAAAATATCAAACCTTCCTTTCTTTGAAAAACAAGCTCCTTATTACAGAATATAATAAACAGTAGTGCCTGTGGTGTAGCCCACCAATCTTGATTACAGTAGCTGATGCATTGTGCAAATGAGGCTTTGAGATGGTTTTTGCATAAACAAAAACTGCTAGGAGATAATCTCAGTAGTTAAAAGTGTTATTTAAACCTTTGGAATAAATGGATGTAACTGTACCCGAGTACAGCTTTTCACTTGTTTAGTTCTTAAACGTTAGTATAATCAGTAAAATTTAATATAAAATGTTGCCAAATTCCATGTAGAAAGAATGTGACAAAACACTTTGCATAGTTTTATTGTTTTGTGTTTTTGCATATTGTAAAAGCAGTGTCACAGCTAAAAAAAAAAATAAAATGTTTCTAATGGTAAATTATTGTGGTTTAGTTGCTAGTTTGTACTGAGAGTTGACCTCTCCCTGTGCAGTTTTTTGTTCTAAACTGGTATAAATAATTGCTGTAAGTGTGTCTCCCTTCTACATTGTAATGTTTGCTTAAGCCTACATTATAAATAAAGAACTGCTGGAAAACTTCTGGGTTTTGGTTCTTAAAGGCTTTCTGCTCCCAGAGTTACAGCTATCAATTGTCCTTCATAAGACTTCCTAAGATCATGCAGGTTCCATCTGCATGTAGCAGAAGCAAGAGGCAATTACAAACATTAGCAAATAAAATTCATGTAGCAGTAGAGCCCCCCAGGTCCCTTACTGACAGACAACTTTCCAGCCACAGTTCCCCAAGCCTGGAGTGTTGTATGGGGTGCTTGTGGCCCAAGTGCAGGACCCAGCCCTTGGCCATCTTGAAGCACATGCCACTGACCTCAGCCTATTGATGCAATCTGTAAGCCTGCAGAGCCTCTCTACCCTCAAGCAGGTCAACACTCCCACCTTAGTGTCATCTGCAGATACTAATGGTACTCTCCAATTCCTCATCAACATCATTGTTAAAGATGTTAAATAGAAGTCACAGTACTGAGTCCTGAGGAACACCACTTTTGGCTGCTGCCAGCTGGATTTAACTCCATCGGCCACCACTCTCTGGGCCTGGCCATCCATTGTTTTATCCAGCAGTGTGTGCTCCTCCAAGATACAAACAGCCAGTTTTCATGAGAATTCCATGGGAAAGTGTGTCAGAGGCTTTATGGAAGTACATCCACAGCTTTTACCTCATCTGGTCATAAGAGATCAGGTTGTGTGCTGAGCTATTGAAAAGCCGAGGGTGCTGCTGAACAGCTGTGTGGAGAAGGGCACACCTCAGATCCACTGCTGCCTTCTGATGGATGGAGTATGGAAAGCAGATCCTGCTTCCTCCCACCTTCTCCACCATGGGACACAGGCTTTTGCCAGTTACTCTTCAGTTGCTTATCATTCAATCCAGTCCCTCAGTGAACCTGCTTCTCCTGCTACTTTGAACTCACATTCCCTCTCTGGGAACTGGAGTTTTATGTGGACAGTATTTTCAGTCTCCTAGTTGAGTTTCCTAACTCTTCATAGTGAAAGAGAACTTGCTCTGGTGTCAGCACCCCTCTGACTTCTTCACAGGCTGGTGTCAGTGTTCCCTGACATCAGTGGGAATGTTAACAGTCATCTACTCCACACTGCACCAACTGGCTGCAAAGTGCACGCACACTATAGAATAAAGAACAGGTCAGAAAAATGTCTTCTTTATTTTATTTGGCTTTATTTTGTATTACTTTATGCTGTAGTACTTGTATTAATAGCACTTTTGTAGGAATCTTCATACTGCTTTGACTAGCATGCAGCCACTGACATGTCAACTGCCTACAGAAGATGAGCTGCTTCAACTGTCTCACCAAATGCTGCTTTTACATGGGAATTTCACGAGGTCTAGTAACATACTGCCACCACAGGGGAGGCAGATGCCCTTCCTTACGAGCTGGAGGCAGAGCTTCAGTTCTTGGACCATCAGCTGGAGTTTCTTCTTCTAACTGCTTAAGCTGGAAAACAAGACATAAAATTGCTTTGGTACATAAATGCACATCTCCATAATGTGGTTTCAGTGACCAGGCAGCAGGCAAAATCAATGCCCACTTCAGAAGAGAAAAAAACACCAGTAACACCTTTGGTTCAATAACAGGTTTCATGTTTCCCAGTATTCACGTAAATTCAGTAATCATTGCAGGCTTGTATTACCTAATTAAGAGGCAATTTTTAGGAGTAAAAAGTGATTTACAAGAGAAATTTCACTTTAAAAACCATTATATCCACATCACTCATGTCTACCATTGCTACATTAAACAGACTGAATTCTCTTGCTGCTTTGAAAGCTGCCAATTACAAGTCCTGGAGAGCTTCCATTGCAGTCCTTAGGAGACCCTGATTTCTGCTTGCCAGCAACAGCCCTTTAGATGTTTTCTCATTTCCTGAAACAGCCTAAGTGCTGGCTGCCACTATGCTAATTACAGTAAGAGTGCCACACTGCACACCATTCAACTATTTATCTACAATTGAATTAAAGAACTATTCTAAGAACATGAACTTTTTCCAACTGAATCTCAATTTAGAATAGCCAGAAATAAGTCTCAGTTCCCAAATGATGAACACTGTGCTAAGTCACTTTCAAAGCTGCAACCAGGAAGTGTCAGACCTTCAGAGCAGCAGAAGAGGAATTTTCTGATCATTAATCTCCTCTCGTCCTACCTTGGAATTTCTTTCAGCAAAACTGCTACATGAGCCCTGCACTAACTAAAATACAGCTACAGGTTCAGCTTCAAATTCCCTTCACAGCCTTTATGAAGCTGCAACTCTGAGATCTGTGTGGGCATTTTAAGTAAAGCCAATGTTTCACACTGGCAAAAGTTCACATAAAGCTGAATCTCAGTAAGACTACAGCAGGGGTTCAATAATTTTCCCAGGGGCACATCCAGTGTCACACAGAACACCAGTCTAAGGGGCTTTACTTTGTGCTAAACAAGCACTGACCTCTTTCTCCCAGCTTTCCCGCTGCAGCTTCTTCCATTGCTCTCGTTTGGCAAAGTAATCAGGATACATTGCCTTTTCAGAAGGATGCCAGAAGTCTAAGGCCCATTCAGGAATCTGTTAAAGCACAACATAATTTGCATATATCATTCAAATATATAATTTTCATATATGAAATCTAAACAATTAAAATGTATAAATAACCCAGGAAACAAAGTACTACAAAACTCCATCATTTAAGAGCTACCCAACTACTATTAAGTCTCAAGGCACTACATGGCAGAGATCAGTACTTTTAGCCTTTGTTCCACTTGTTATGCTAAGTCATGGGAAGACACTACAGTAACTTGCTTAAACTATGGCAGCCTGAAAACAAGTCCCAGAGTCACCGTCCCTGGAGGTGTTCAAGAGGGGACTGGATGTGGCACTTGGTGCCATGGTCTAGTCATGAGGTCTGTGGTGACAGGTTGGACTTGATGATCTTTGAGGTCTCTTCCAACCTTGGTGATACTGTGATCATTTCAGTTTACTCAAAAGTTCTGAAAACAATTCTAACTGGTGGAAGATCTCATTTCTTCTCTTGCTCCTCCCAAAGGCAACAGGAGAGATCCTTTTCTCCCAAGTACTAATTTATTTGACAGAACCTTAAGAACCTTAGAGCTCATTTCTGCTTCTCTAAAACTACTTTAAAAAAAAAAAAAGAGTGGCCTTTAAGATCTTCATAATGGCCTGGAATGTACAAGATGTCCAATCAAGGAAAAAAAAACAGAAGGGCAAAATTCAAAGTTCTGCAGCAGTGTGTCACTAAACATTAACATTTTAAAGACAGGAATATTAAAACAAAACCAAAAACAAACAAAAAACCCAACAACAATCACCACCATCCAGGAAAAAAAAAATCCCTGCAAAAAAAAACAACACCCCAACAACCAACCACGAAACAAAACTCCATCAAAATCCCCAATTCTTAAGAAAAAGAAAATGAAGAAGTTGCTCCAATACTATCACTCATCTAGTGACATTTACACTTACAGGTTCCTCCTGTGATCCTCATCACTGAGTGATCTCTGAACAGAAAACAGTAGAGCTGCCAATAACAATATAGAAAAAAATACACACACCCATCCCAAGCAACAATTAAAACCATCACACAGCCTGAGATCTCTAAACTACATTTTGTGGTAGCATCCACAATGGACAATCACTGATACAGTGACAAAACAATATATTTTGTTAAAAGCTAGATTTAGCATAGTGAGTAGGACACAGAGAACATAAACCAGTTCACATTTCTATATCTAATATATCTAATCTTGACCATTTATTACTCAGCTGGCCTTTTTTCCATCAGAATTCTCTCACTAGTGTCCACCACCGCTAAGGCCCACAACCCTGCCATATGCTAAATCCTTCTCTTCCCCTCTCACGCGTGTCCTTTTTTCTGCCTCTGATAAATCTATGTCAGATGCTTCCGTTCACATCACTCCCTATGCATAAAGATCTGATGAGATCAAGTTTTGTGTCAGTACTTTATTAAAATTCATGAGAAAATGGGTGTGTGCACATTCTAGGTTAGTATTAGTTTCTTGTAAAGCATTAGAAGAGCCAATACCAAGAAAGAAAACAACCCCATGTTTTGCTACGAAACCTTTTCCTTTATTCCTACGCTGAACCTAGGATTTAAAAACTTGTCTAGAAGTGCTTTGGATTCTAAAAACACTGCTTCTGTTTTTAGGCACAGAACCCATCACAGTGATAAATGTACCTGGCACTGCAGCACATGAAGGAAAATGGTACTGTGTATTATTACTCCTCAAAATCCTGTAAGAACAGTGGAACTGAGTGAAGAGAAGCCCCCAACAGCCAAGCTGACATCTGACAAGGCTAGAAAAAAATCAAAGCTGTGACCAGATGAAACTGCATCAGGCAGCACAGCTTCCTTCGCATGCTTTGTTTACTCTCACAGCTCTGTTGCGACTGCCTGACCCATCGCTGTGCAGCTTCCGTTTTGCAAAAGAGCAGATGATTATCCCAGTAAAAAGAATGGAATGGCATTCAGACAGACCAGCAAACTCCAAACAAGTAGGCCTGCTTCCTCCATGCTAGCAACAAGACGTTCAGCAGCAGTACAGTACTGGAGAAATCAGATACTGCTGAAGCAAGCTGCAGCCCTACAAAGACCACCTAAAGTACTCACTTTACATTCGCTAAAACGACAGTAAGGTAAGTGCAGTCACACACAGTCTTACAGGGCACCTCACCTTGTAGCAGTCGTATCTCTCATAGGAAGTGCCTCCAGGGGAGTCAGGGAAGATGTATGGCTGAGGATGCTGGTTGGCCCAGAACTCCTCCTCGCCTGCCCTCAGCAGCTCCGTAGCTTTCACCATATCCTTTATATCCTTGTTCTTATCAAAACGCTCTCTCAGGAGACAGGCAAAGTAGCGGTACTTATCTCTACAGACAGAGGGTAAGTACAGTGAAGTAAGCTAAACACAACCACGTAGCGAAACAGGTCGTCAGGTGTCACCCCTGTGCACAGACGGGGAACAGGGGCCTCGGAGAGGCTCCTGTTCCCACATCGCCTTTTTCTATAACAGGCACAGGCAAGCAGCCCTAGTGCCATTTTCCTCGCCCCTTCAGCCAAGCCTGGGGCGGTGGGGAAGGCTGGAGGACAAAGCCCCTGTCAAGCTCAAGGCCCAGTCTCCGCGGGGAAGGCCAGCCCCTCCCAGCTGAGCGCAAAACTGAGAAGCCGCGCTCCCAGGAAGCACAGGCCTGCCCCAAGCTCACCCCTCCCCAGCTCTCACCTGTAGACACACCAGGACTCGAGGTGCCGCAGGGATTTCTTGTAGAGCCGCAGCACCCTTTGCTGGTGCGTCAGATAGGCCGCCATGGCCGCGCGTCCTAGCGCTCACCTTCGCGCGGGGGCTGGCGGGAAGCTGGAGCGCGGCGCCGCGCGCAGGCGCCTCACTCACGCGCCAGCCTCCGCAGCCATGAGCCGCGCCAAGTTCATCGGTGAGGGGGAACAGAGGGGGTTTGGGCGTGGGGACGGACTGTGTCCCCGGCTGGGCTTCTCGCCTCGCCCCAGGCCCCTCCGGGCCTCGCTTGGTGCGGGGCTGAGCTGCCTCTGCCCACTCTGCGTGGGGAGCGCCACCGCCCCCTCCATGAGGGGCTGGGCGCGGCGGGCGGTGGGCGTGGGGCGCTCTGGGCAGGGGGCCTGTCCCTCATCCAGGCCTTGTCATTTCTAGCCCCACTCGCTGTAGCCGGGGCAGGGATGCGGGCTGCCTGGGAGACTATAGGAAATGTTTGGGAATGTTTCTGCCAGTGCTGGTGGCTTCACGCAGGGCACTGAAGGGCTGCTGCGCGGCTCCTGGAAGTTGTCCCTAAAACACGGGGTTCCTGGCTGCTTCTCACCCCTTTTGGGCTTTGCCATATTGGTCGTGGTTGTATGGAATTGCCTCGGAAAAAGAATGTTAATGTTGTTAGTGAATTTGACAGGAAGTATGTAAATAGCGTCAGAAGGTTGGTTCAGACCGGAGTTTTATGTGAGGCAGAGCGTTGACCTGATCTAGTAGTAGGTGTCCCTGCCACCGGCAAGGAGGTTGGAACAAGAGTTAACATCCATTCCAGCCGAAACCATTCTAAATTCTGTGATTTTACTTTGGAAAACGCTCCCCCACACTAGAAACCCCATCTAGAAACGTGTTCTTTGGCATCTTGCAGAGGTGTTTGTTCCGAGCCTGTGCTTCAGCACTTGTCTGTGAGGCTGTGGCTCAGGGAAGCCTTGGGAGCCAAGTGAAGAAGGCTTTGCTGGGGCGGCATCGGTTGGTGACTGCATTGCAGGTTTTCTTGTTTGTGCTGCTGTCCAGGCTGTAGGGACATGGGCAATCGGAGGGATGTGGGCACTTTCATGCCTCTGTAATGGCAGTATGTGAGATTGCTGCGTTTTTCCTGCCGTATTACTGTCTGTTGGCAGAAAAAAAAACCTGGTATTTTCATGTGAAAATGTGAATTAGTAATGATAAATGGTACATAGGCATTATCTTTGATTATGAGGGCAAGTCTTGTGCACTCATCATCACACAGAAGGCCAAAATTTTACTCTTCTGTCACTTCTAGCAAGGGCGTGCTCTCAAGTTACACCAGTAAACTTAATACTTAAGCTTTATGTGGTCTGTCAGTGCAGTAACTAGGGACTACTAAGATGTACTTTACATTATTTTCTCTAGCTGGGTAATGCTCAGAATGAAATGTAGAGTGACTAGAACATCTAATTTCTGTATTTGTTTTTTTCATAGATATTGGCATTAATCTGACAGATCCTATGTTCAGAGGAGTCTACAGGGGAACACAAAAACATCAAGGTAAATGTTTCTTTATATCTGCTGAAAGAAGAAGGTTAAAATGGAAGCCTCATGTCAGAAAGTGAGGTTAGAACTTTTTCTTTCTGCTCAGAAACTGGATGCTTATGAAGAAAATGTGACAAAATAATTTGCTTGTGCAAAATAGGCCCTCTGCTACTGAGTTGCCATTAAGTTGTCATACAGGTAACTTTGCTTCTAGAGTAAAATGGAAAATTGCTGAAGTATTTCTGTTAGGATTGCATGGAAGGAACTGATGTGAGAATTATGAACAATGACCTCTCAAAGTATTGCATTGCTCAGTCGTAGTTACTAGCTATTAGTGATGCTCTTGCTCTCCTGGCCTTTAGATAGAGGTAAACACAAAGTCTACTAAAGTATGTGAAAAGCTTCCATTGACTTCTTGTACTTAAATCAGATCTTTTGTGCATTATCGTCTTCCAAAGGTTAATCAGGTGTGGCTTGAAGATTGTTCATGATAGGCATTTTGACTGCATGAAGTGAGTTTTTAGTTGAAAAGTAGTTAAATTAAGCTGTCAAACCTTAAGTTCAGTTTATGAAATTCTTGTGAACTTCCACAGATGACCTTCTGGATGTGGTAGAGCGAGCAGTCAAAGTTGGTGTTAAAAAGGTATTTATTCTAATAATATTTGTTTAATGGTTTAAACTGCTTTCTGATACTTTACTTTTTGGTGCTTAGTACTAAAACAAAAGTTTCTGGAACTTGCAGTGGAAAATCCAACAGCATGTAGCAACAGTGTTCTGTGCAGAGTGTTGTCATTCCATTGCACAGAATCATTAGATGCTGAATGTTTAAGTTCAGTGGTATCACAGTATCACTAAGGTTGGAAGAGACCTGTATCATATGTGACATGTCTGTAGAATTTCTTTTGTACAGTTTCAACAGAGAGAGATTCTCTGACCTACTGCAATCAACTAGTACGTAATATTCCACGTTAGTGTATCATGGGCAGCCACTCCTGTCTTGTGTCCCAGGAGACTCACTCAATGGTTACCACTACTGATCAAAACTCAAAGACTTCTCGTAGCAGTCATGCAGATATTGCTATGTGAAAAGGAAGTTAGTAATTGCAGAAGAGCAGAGAGTGCCCATAAATTCTTACAGCTGAAAGATTAGAATGTCTGCTAGTAAGTACTGACTTACGTGTATTTAAACTGCAGAGTCTCTTTCTCCGGAGACTTTCAAAGCCCACCTGGATGGATTCCTATGTATAAGTGATCCTGCTTTGGCAGGGGGGTTGGACTCCATGATCTCCCAAGGCCCTTTCCAACCTTTAACATACTGTGATACTGAGCAGTTTTGTCACTCTCAGCTTGAAATCGGTGTTTTCAGCAGCATACCTCGCTCCCTTTAGTTTCTGCTTCCCTGCAAGTTTGCTTATTTGAGACTATTTCTGGTTTTCTGTATAGCTGCTGATTAATGGTAAGGTTTTGTGATTTTTTTTTTCCCCCCTATGCTATATGGACACCTAGCCAATATTATCTTACATTACATCTCTGGTGATACAGTTGGGATGTGTCTGTCTCTAATGGAGCATAGTGCCGAAATGTCTGACTTGGTACTGACCGAGTCTGCTGTACAGCATGTCTAGGGATAAGAGTTGTCCAAAGGCAGCATAGTTGGGATTTATTAGGATGTAGGGTGCAATATCTTGGGAGTGGTGATTAAAAAAAACCCACTGTAAGTAACGATTTGGAGTCACAATCTTCGATCTTCAGGTGAAAACAAAAGCGCAGAGCCAGAAATTCTCAGATTTGTAATCCCCATTCTGAGACAGATGCCTTTAGTTTATCTGCTTGCTTACTTGATCTTATTTTGGGTGCATGGGAGTTTTTAATTTCTCCACCTGTAACAGTTTATGAATATCATTTCTGGAATGCAAATAAAGTTTCTTGAGTCACTGTCTAACAAAGTTAATACTGCTGCAAATAGACATATTTTACTCATTTAATGATGTAAATAGTATAGACAATGCTTGATGAAAAACCAACAGTTTGATACCTAGTGTGTTTCCTAGCCCCTGAGGTTACTAGTTTGTGAAATTTTGTTAGATATGTTGTCTTTTGATGTTCTGTGTAGGTTTTTTGCTTATCTGAGTAGTTTTGTAAACATTGATGCTCAAAGGACATACTTGCTGACAGTACTTTTCTTCTTCCCAGTTTTTGATTACAGGTGGAAGTCTACAGGATAGTAAAGATGCATTGCAGCTCGCACAGACAAATGGTATTTAAACTTTACGTTTTATGTTGTCAGGCAAAAAGAAATTCATCTCCACCCTCTGAATTAAGAGTCCAAAAGAACCTGCCCCTGGTGGTTCTTACAGAATCTCACAGTAAAATGGGGAGTTATGTTTCAGAATAGGATGAATGCATTGTGTGTGTTTCTGTATGTTGCTCTTTGGATGGCCAGGTGTTAGAACATAAAGATTTCCAGATAAACACAGAAATCATAGAAAGCTGCTGGAATAAGTTTTTGTTACAAAGCTCTCTTCTAGAAATGACCTGGAATGTCTGTATGGTGTGGAATATGTGTTTTGGTGGGTTGTTGGTTGGTTGGTTTTTTTTACTTACCAATCTATCATGACAAGAGAGGTATCTTCTCTTGAAGGTGCTTAGGTAAATCAGGCCAGATATTGCTTGTGAATTTCTGTAACAGCCAACGCAGAGGCATGCAATGGGAATCACAGCCTGTCTGCAGATTTCACAGCTAGCATATCCTGAGGCATTTTGAGCAAAACAGATTTCTAGATGATCTCAAGAGGTCTTTTCCAACCTCAACAATTTTATGGCTTGGTGAGGGCAGCTCCACCAGAATAACTCAGCTTTGTGTTGCAGCTTTGAAGTATGCTAAATGATGTGTTCTCAGAAGAAACACACACATGCTTGCACTGGAGATGCTCTGACATTTTAAAAGCAGAAAATAAGTGTAATAAAGTCATCACCAAGCTAAAGATGTTCAGAGGGAGTTGTCTTATGATTATGAGCAATAAGAAAAAGTCCAGATGTAGTTACTGTCTATACCTTATGTACTTTTGTTTATTAAAGCTTTCTAATGCTGTCTTGTTTTACAGACATGTTTTACAGTACGGTTGGCTGCCATCCTACCCGCTGTGGAGAATTTGAGCATACTAGTCCTAAGCAGTATTTATCTGAATTAAAAAATTTGATTGAAATAAATAAGAGAAAGGTAATAGCAGTTGGAGAATGTGGCTTAGGTAAGTGTTATTTTAGTACTTCATTTATTTTTTTTTTTTCATAGACCTATACTGAAAAAGCCAAAACACTAAGTGTTTTTTTTTTTTTTTCTATTTATAGATTTTGATAGATTAGAATTTTGCCCAAAGGACATCCAACTCAAGTAAGAAACTTCTGATGACTCTAAATTGACTTGTAGTAATTTACAGGAGTGTTTCCTATCTTGTGTTCTACTCTGTACCGTTTTGTCAGCTGTAGAACTGGAGCTTGCAGGGTTGGCTCTGGGGATTTTTTTACAGTAATGGGACTGTAAAAAAAAAAAAAGACATCTCTATTCAAGTAGTGCTATGTGCTAAATTTTGCTACCAGCCTGGTGTTGACTTAGCATGTCTTTTTCATGAAATTGATTCAAATTTGTGGGCTTCTGTGTGTGACAGGTGTTTATTCTTGCTAATACTCAACTCTTAGAGGCTCACAGGGAGAGTAACATAACTGTGTGAGAAGAATCATTAGGTTGTTGACTGAAAGTCATGGGGAAGGGAACAGAACTGTCGTAGAGTAAAAAGGAAAAACCCAAGCTTTTAGTAAGGGAGGTGTTAGCTGTTGAGATGGGTGTTTTGAAGTAACATATATATGCAGCACAGATACTCAACAGAGGAGCTAGTGCAGCCCCTAATACCAGTTTGCATTCTTGTATGGAGAACTTCTGGCTGTACAGAGGGAACTGATTGAAATGGGTGATAAATTCAAGCAAGGTGGGTGATGAATGAATTGCCCTTGCTTGTTACTGTTCTGAGTAAATTAGTCACTGGGGGGCAGTGGTTAGTTGTTCTGTCTAGTTGCCACCTTAGCAGTAGGTAATTTCTTCATCATGCTGTAATCGTACAGTCCAACATTCAGCAAAGTGGGCAGAACATTTGTTTTTCCCGGTAGAATTCAGTGTACAGTTTGACAAAGCAAATCTTGGAACATAACTTGTTTCTTTTTTCTGTGGCAAACTGCAAAACTGGTGAAGTATCATTTTAGGATCCTTACTGCTTTGATGTTATTGGGAGAAAAAATTTTATCTGATTTTCCTTATCTGAAGAACTGTAGTGAAAAGCTTCATTGTAATCAATTCCACTGAAATTGGGTGTGATGAAAGAGGTGACAGGGTGGAACTTAAAGCACTTTTAAACTGGTAGGTGAGTCCTTTCTAATTGAATTTGATAAGGAGAGAAAGTCTTTATCTGTACTATTTCAGTGAATTATATGAAATATATAACTCTTGTTCTCAGAGCTCTTTGGGGGCCCTTCCTGGAAATTGCTGCTGGAAGGGGGTGATTTCTGCTAAATTAATACTATAGTCTGGTTTTAGCAGACTAGATGTCAGGTTCTTCAAATTAAAATTCAATGTATGCTTGATTGAGCTGAAAAAATGGAAGGTGAAGTGTGAAATGCATGGGCACAGGTCAGGTGCTGTAGTCACTGGAATAGCTTGCAAGCATCTGCAGTTAGCTGTAGAAGAGAGGTATGGTCGTTTCTCTGTGAGTAGTATTGGAGCATGACCTCTCTTTTGTTTAATGTTTAATCATTATTTTCTAGTTAGTTATGCTGCATTTTCTTCTGGATAATTCTCACCTGTAAAAGACGAACATTACTTCTTTAATCCCTTTTCTTAGATTGAAAAGATAATAAAAGGTGAAGTTCCTTTGTTCCTGTAACTTTCCCAATGGAAAATGGTGATTTGAATGGTAGTTAGATGAAGGTACTGCCTTCATATTGTGCTGAAGGTCACGTAAATGGACTGACAAGTATATAGAAGTTTCACTTGTGCTACATGGGAGGGGTTTGTGCAGCTTAGGGACACAGGAACGGATTTCTTAACCAGGTGTAGGGGACAAACAAAATCAGATGCACTCTAATCCAGAATTGTCTGTATAGGGAAATTCTACCTCAGCAAGGTAAATTTGCTTCTTTAGTGTCTTGATCCCAAAGCTGAAAATATTACAGTATTTGAACTTTATGGTCAAAGCTAAACCTGCAAGCAACAGTGCAGAAATATTTTCAAATTTCTTTGATGGGAAGCAATGTAGAACCAGCATATATTGAATGACTTTATTCACCCAAGGGAAAGGTTGTTCCTTCAGCACCGGAATTGGTGTGGTTTAGTTTCCTACTAACTTACTTTGTTACCATTCTGATCACTCTTGTCTGTTTTCTTCATGCTTTGCCAGGGTTTCTCTTCCTTTTTCTTCCCCTTTCTCTTTGATAGGGCAAGTAGCAACATGTATTAGACTTCATTATTGTTAGGAAGGGAAGAAGTCTGAGTTGCCCTTTCCATTTGTAGGGACACTAAACTTGGTACTTTCATGCCCACTACCCTTCTCAAAATTAGATTGAACTTGGCAGTAAGTTACTTAGGGGACTTTTCTGCAAGCCAGTTGCTAAAATTTTACTTCCTTATGAAACAAATCTTCTGGTTTAAAAAAAAAAAAGGGGGGAGGGGGCAAAAAACAGTAATCAAGCAACTGTAGCTACTTAACCAGAAGAGCAATCATGGGTTGCAATTAAATTTATAGTTAGTCAAACAAGCTAAACACAGTATCTAGACTACAAAGAACATTCAGAGTAGTTGTAATTAATTCTCCTGAATTTGTGTTGGTTTTTAGTGCTACAGTGGATTTCTGTTCCACCTGCTCTGTGTCAAAGCTCTGCATTGATAAATAAGGAAGGTAACTTTTATCAGAGAAATAACAACATGTAATATTCAGAAAATAGTGACAATGAGACCATAATGACCATTTCATTCTCTTTTGTATGTGTGGTCATTATTCTTATTTATATGTTAGGAAAATGTAAACCAAAGCAATGGTTTGCTGCTGCTTTATCCTGATTGGTGTGTGAATCATACACAGCAGTATGTGGACACTTGAGTTTGCTTTTGCACTGTTTCTGATACCTGATGGTGGGAATGTCCCACTGTCCTGGACTGCTTGCAACAGCATCATGTGAAGAAATCCAGTATGTGCATACACTCCCAGCCTGTTGCTGGGGTGGGCAGTGCTGTTCTGACTCATCCAAATAATGTCATCTTTCACATTCATATGGACAACTAGTCACCTATGCACTGCCTTCTGCCATGAATAAGTTTCTTGAGCATTGGTAGCTGGCATGCCTAGGTGTAGCATGGCAGACAGGAATGGTAAATGATAATGCTTTGAGATCAGAACTAGTTGAAAATCACAAGTAATGGGTTAGTTCAGTGCTAACCAGTTTCCTTTGGAAACTGCACTGGGGAAACTGGCTACCTAGTGACCTTCCCTCTGCCCGTGTTTTTATGTCTCTTCATAGGATGGCTGCCTCGCTGTTACTGCTCCTTCAAAGGGAATACTAGGAGTAGAAGGTAGGGGTAAAATGAGTTAAAAAATAAAAGAAAGGAATGTAGGCACACAAAGGAGAGGAGAAGCAGTGGAAGACTTCAAAAGAGTGAAGATAATAGGCAGAAGTAAGATGCCTAATACTGGTGTTTGTTCCACTGCAAAAGAGGAAATATTGACCTTCATGGAGGGCAAACAAAAACTTGTGGTTGGTATTTTACAGGGCAGCCAGCTCTGATACAGTTTTGGCTATTTTGAGCCTATGGAAGTCTGCATAGTGCTCCCTCGGTCATCCTGACAGCATTTACAAGGGCTTCTTGAAATGGCAACTTTTCTGATCCACATTCTGTCATTCCTGCCATTTCAAATCTTTGTGGAAAGATCAGTCATTTTCTTATTCTTTAAAAATGAGTAAGTAAAAGTGAACTCCCACACTATGCAGGGGTACAAGCTGAACGCATATATGCCTGCATTCTTCAGTGCTGATCCTCCAGGCCGCTTTTTACCTGTCTTCCAGCATACATTATTACTATGTGGATATATCTTGGGAAAGTTCTTTTATAATCCTTGCACAAATAAGAGCTTTTGCATGGTGAATCCATGTCTTCAGTTCTGGAGGTAAAAAGCTGGGAACAAGCTCTTGTACTGTCTTTATTTGATCAAACACTGAGTGTGTGTTTAAAGATGATTTTTGGCTTTACAGGTATTTTGAAAAACAGTTTGACCTGTCGGAGCAGATGAGATTGCCCATGTTTCTCCACTGTAGAAACTCACATGCTGAATTTTTAGGTGGGTTTTGCTTGAGAATTTCATATTCAGAGCAAATTGTGCATATGAACAATCTGCAAACTTGAATCTTTCACCTTTGTCTGTTATAAAACGGTCTTAACATTTTTGTTCATTTTCTAGACATAATGAGAAGAAACCGAGATAGATTTGTAGGAGGGGTGGTAAGTGTAGCCTTCATTTTTACCTGTGCATGCGTGTGTTGTTGCTTAATAGGCAAGTTTGTGTTTTTCATGGAATGAGGATAGGCTTCCTGTTGTATGGTTTAAGTTATTATTGATTAATAAGTGTCTCACAGTCCCTTCTAGTACTTTTCCTTGCTTACTCAACTGTTTTGCTTTTTATTACAAGGTAAGAAGATAGTCTGAGCAAAAGCTCTGCAGCTGACACAAGCAGTTTTTCTTGGCCTGTCAGAAGGACAGTTAAATCACCTTAAAACTGACATTGGCCTTTTCCCAGTTTTTCACCGTCTATAACCGCAGTGCATTCAGACCACAGATAATTTAGACACATGTTCCCAGTGGAAGCTGTAACCTCAAATACTTGCTTCTGATGTTAGACATCATTTTCAAATTAGATCCAGATGGAACTTTCAATTACTTTGTCTTTTAGATATTCAGATCATGTATTTTAATTCAAAAGCGTAACAGGAAAACCTTTGGATGGAATGGTTGGGAAAGTTCAGCAATGCTTTCCAGTATGCCAGGGCTTTCCAAAAGTAATAAATACTTGGATCATTCTAGCTTATTAACATCAGACCACACTTCCTACCTATCTCGGTCCCCAGATTCCACCTTTATTACCATGCAAACTCCCTCTGGCCCAGTACTTTGCATGTTGTGCACTTCATGTACAGCTGTATGGTCTCTGTCAGTCTCTCAGACTGAAGGAGTTGGGGCTGTTCAGTCTGGAGAAGAGAAGGCTCCGAGGTGACCTCATTGTGGCTTTCCAGTATCTGAAGGGGGCCTACAGGAAGGCTGGGGAGGGACTTCTCAGGATCTCAGGTAGTGATAGGACTAGGGGGAATGGAATGAAGCTGGAAATGGGGAGATTCAGGCTGGATGTGAGGAAGAAGTTCTTTACCATGAGAGTGGTGAAGCCCTGGAATGGGTTGTCCAGGGAGGTGGTTGAGGCCCAGTCCCTGGAGGTGTTTAAGACCAGGCTGGACGAGGCTCTGGCCAGCGTGATCTAGTGTAGGGTGTCCCTGCCCATGGCAGGGGTTGGAACTAGATGATCCTTGTGGTCCCTTCCAACCCTGACTGATTCTATGATTCTATGATTCTCTCCTTCTTTCTTACTTTTTTTTTTTTTCTGCAAAAGTGGTAGCTAGTGGACACATCTCTCCAGAGGGAGCAGGCACTCTCTGCAACTGACTTGTCTCATTTGCAGCATAGGATAGCAGACAGTCCCTTTACTCCACTGGGGCTGAGAAGCTGCAGGTCCCAGATGCATTATGCTGTTTGGATCTTGTGACCTGCCACTTAGTATCATAGTATCAGTCAGGGTTGGAAGGGACCACAAGGATCATCTAGTTCCAACCCCCCTGCCGTGGGCAGGGACACCCCACACTAGATCAGGCTGGCCACAGCCTCATCCGGCCTGGTCTTAAACACTTCCAGAGACGGGGCCTCAACCACCTCCCTGGATAACCCATTCCAGGGCTTCACCACTCTGGAATCCCACTTGCCTCTGGGATGACCAGATAGACCGTATCTCTAGTTCCAGTGGACTAAAAATCTGTAGAGAATGTAACACTGCTCACAACTATGCCCCTAACAGTGCCCTGTAGGGAATACTGAGGAAAGAATGTAAAATTCAGCATGCACAGGATTTGTTCCTGAGTAGTCTCCCAGCAATCAACTCCTGGGCCAAGAGCAGTATCACTGGATAGGCCTTTTTCTGTGCATAGTTACTCCTAATAAAATGTGGGAACCACTTCTACTGCCATGTCCCATCATTAGGTTTGTATTGATGTGTAATGCATACTATCCAAGGTATTTGTGATGCAAATAAACTGATACATACTTCTAAATGAATTTTGAATGAAGTATGTATATTTATATCTACATGTGCATCTATAAACGTTCTAGGTACATTCTTTTGATGGCACAAAGGAAGAAGCAGCAGCTATAATAGATTTGGATCTTTATATTGGAATAAACGGCTGGTGAGTTCTTTACAAGAAATAAAGCTATTTTGAAATATCAGCTGCTTTCTTTAAATGATGAGGTCACATTTTCAAAGCTCACTAGGGAATCATCTGACAGATTTAGAATTGCACTCACTAGTCTGTTAGCTGTTTAAAGTCCTTAATGCATAGGTCACTGAGTTAATCTAGTCTTAGGTCCACCCTCAGGTCAATCCCTGTTTGTAAATAAATAAGGTTGTTGAAGGTGGAAAGCAGTCCTTCTGAGAAGTGTTTGAAAAAGGCATAAATTCAGGTTGCCATGTGAAATCCATGCAATGCAAATAGAACTTGAGCAGCCTCATCTACTAGTTACACAGTCTGAATTCTCAGCAGTCATCTGGCCAAAAGCCAGCCAGCACCGCTTTAGAAGCTGCATGGGCTGCTGAAGCCAGGCAAGGATGGGCAGTGCAGGCAGGGGTTCTGCATGATTACTAGGGTGAGATGGCAGCACTCCACTGTTTTCTGCATAGTCTAAATTAGCAGGCAGTGCTTTTAAAAAATGAAGCCAATTTTATTCACTAATGAAATTACTTGGGAAGCTCCCTTTGCTGCAAAACATGAGGCAAAACATTAGTAATTACTTTTATATACCTTTTCTGTTTTGTTTTCGCTGGTTTTTGTTTTAACCAAACTCTGATTTTTCTAGTTCACTGAAAACAGAAGCAAACCTGGAAACACTGAAATCAATTCCTAGTGAACGATTAATGATAGAGACTGGTAAGGTTTTATATCTTGGTCAGTTTGACTTAAACACTATTGGGCAACAAGATGTACTTCTGTAGCAATGACAGGGCAGAATCAAGACCTAGGAGTTTAGAGCAGAGAAAGGACTGGCTGTTCTTCTGCTTTGGAAAGCCATTTACAGGCTCCAGAAATTCCTTTTCAGCCTTCTGTTGGAAGGACTAAGCTGCCCTGTCAGTTCCTGACATTGCAGGGGAAGATGGAAAGGACAAATTGACAAGCCCAAATTTTTAAATGCACCTAGGTACCAGAATCCTGTTTGAGTATCTGTTAAAATCTGGCCATACACAGGGCAAGGGTGATGAGCTTGCCACAGGCAGCAGTAACAGTGCTTGGAAAGCACAGCTCCTGAAAGAGAATAGGGCAGAAGAATGCTGGAATTCCCCACTTGGCCTAATGAGCAGTGATTGTAACTGACTGACAAGGGGTGCCTTTTTCCCTTTTGCATGTTCAAGTATTAGGTATTAGTAAGTGTCATACAGTATTTTAATTTCTGAATCTGAGGAAGGAAAACCACAAACTGCCCAAATCCTTACATTTATTTGCACATGAAGTAAGAGTTGATAAAGCAGACAGGCAGTTTCTGTGGAACACATGCAGTGTATCTAGCTATCCATAACACACTGGAGGGAATAAGTGCTACATACTATTATTGCTGATTTTTGTGTTTTTTAAAATGCAAAATCCTAAAGGTAAGATTATAAAAATCCAAATATTATGAAGATGTTAAATTGTCCAAATCTGCTAAATACCATTTTGCATTGGAATTGCAGTTGATTACAAGAACTTTTGTCTGTGGAAGTTGATAAACTATTTCATGCTCTTCACAAATGATTGCATACTCTTAATTCTTTCTTTTCATTTTCTTTTTTCCCCAAATGAAACTAGATGCACCTTGGTGTGGAGTCAAAAACACTCATGCTGGATCAAAATACATTAAAACTACATTTCCTACAAAAAAGAAATGGGAGATAGGGCACTGCTTGAAGGACAGGAATGAACCCTGCCATATAATGTAAGTGTACTACCATACTGTGACTTTAAAATACTTCAAATATCACAGGGAGGGAGGGAAGTGAAAAAACAGTTTACTGAAAGTGCAGTAAATAGATACTAATTCTAAATGTATTAAAACTTCTGCAAGGTGTTGCTTTATAGGCAAAGCTTAAGAAATCCTCATTTTCCCACCTCAGCAATTCTGAATGTGGAAAGCTCCCTGGCAGTGAAACTAGCATTGTTTTTCATGGAGAAGGGGTTAAACCCTGTTAAGTAACCTGACTTGAATAAATGCCAGTCACTTGTCCCAGTTATTTTTAGAAGAGAGAGAGCACTGGGGCTGGCAGCCCTTCACAGATGGGGCAGTGCTAAGACACCCCTGTGTTCCTATCGCATAGATTTGGTTAGGGCCATTTCTGCATTCTGCCTTTGTACTTAAAAATACTGATTTGTGAAGTTTAGATATGAATGGCAGCCATCAACCTACAGAATAGTGACAGAAAACTCATGTTAGAAAATACAGAAACATTGGTCTGCCACCTTTTTCACACACTTCCTCACAGAGGTGTGAAAAGCAGGAAAACATCAGTGTTTTAGTGAGAATCTCAATTCAATAGCACTGAGAGATGAAAAGCCTGCATTTTCACAACTCTTGCTGAAGTCTGGTCAGAGTTAATGCCACTCCCAGTGGTCGTCTTGTTACCAACTCTCAGTAAAGGAATTTGGGAAGGCTGCTTCTTGCAGTGCAGTATGGGAATAGATTTTCAGCAAATAAAGCTCAGCTATACTTGTCCAGGTGCAAAACCCATTTCCTTGATCAGAAATGAGATGTATTTCTTTTTGCTTTGAGGTCTGTATGTGTTTCTATGAAAAACCTGTAAGTAGCCTATGTGAAACCAGCTTTTGAAATGCTGCCAAGGACAATACTAAATAATCTGGGTGCTTTTGGGGAGACCTGCAAAAACTGAGAGAAGGTTCATGTTGAAAGTATAGTTTAAGCTTACATGATGACATCACCCGGAACCCAGTTCCAGTGTTGTGTCACACTCACAGGGAAAAATGTTAACTCCTGTTTCCATGGAACTTCCTATGCCTCAGCTTCCACCCACTGCCCCTTGTCCTGCCATTGGGCATCACCAAGAAGAGCCCGACTCCATCATCTTGGCACTCACCTTTTACATATTTATAAACATTAATGAGGTCACTCCTCAGTCTCCTCCTCTCCAAACTAAAGAGCTCCCTCATCTCTCCTCATAAGGAAGATGCTCCATGTCCTTAATTATTTTTGTGGCTCTGTGCTGGACTCTTTAACTGAGGGGCCCAGAACTGGACACAATATTCCAGATGCAGCCTTCCCAGGGCAGAGTAGAGTGAGAGGAGACCCTCTCTCAACCTACTAACCACAGTCCTTCTAATACACCCCAGAATGGCATTGGCCTTCATGGCCACAAGCACATGGCTACTCTTAGCCACGAAGTTGCAGGGTTTTTTCCTACTGGAAAAAAAGGAAAGTATGATATGTCTTAGGAACTGTACAGAACAGCCATCTTTTTCAGAATGATTGACAAAACATAAAGTAAGTACAGAAACAAATACTGCAGTTTGGTTTTCTGTTACTTAGTGTTACAATTTTTCATCCCTTTTGCTACCTTTTCCTGGCTTCTATCAAGGCTGTGGCCCTTTCAAATTAGAATGTGCTCGTTTAATGTTTGCTGCAGCTATCTGAACATGTTAATATAGAGAAGGGGGAAGTAGAGTAAGTTGCTTTGGCAGTTACACTCTCAGATAAGGCTGTATCTGAAATTCAAGCTTTGCCATCGACCTGTTTATTCATAGTGCAGCTTTAGCCTTGAAAGGCTAACAAATTTCAGTCTGGAAAAAATCAAGACCATTGATAAAGACACCCACAAAATGACACTTTCTTTGAAACAGAAAGCTGTTTAATTACCTCCAAACAAGAGTCAAAAGACCAAAGATTAATCTGTACCAGTGAGCCACCAGTGTCCAGTGTGAAGGGAATGGCAGTTAGTGATTTTAAAAGTGACGCTATTTGCTCATCTGGGCACTTCATCCTGCTGCTCTCAGCACTGGTTTTAATTCCAGGTTAATCTTAGTGACTTGTACATACACATGCAGCAGGATGTAGTGTATTCAGTACTGTGATTGAGTCCTCTAATATCAGCCTTTCTTTTTTAGTCAAATACTGGAAATAATGGCGGCAGTAAGAGAAGATGACCCGCTTGAGTTGGCCAATACTCTATATAACAACACTATTAAAGTCTTCTTTCCAAATATATAAAGTTGTTTTTCTTACATTTATTCAGCACAACTTTAGTAAATATACTGAAAAAACTTTATGGCATATGCAAGTTCTTATCAATGGAAGCCAACATGTAGTCTGTTTTGGTTTTTTTATGGTACAAGATTAAAGCTGCTTGTGAAAAGATGGTCTGCATTTGTGCAGTTTCTCAGCCCTGTTTCCCTTTCATCAAGATTCAGGATCAATTTAAGGACAGCGCAAGAAACAGTTCCTGTTAACACCTGTATGTGGATCAAGGCAAATACCAGGCTGCTGAGCTCACAGGTAGAGCACTTCAACGTACTACTGCTAGTCAGGAAGTGTTGAGCACACCACGGTCACGCTTTACTACATCACCAGATAGCTTAGCAGTTTCTCCCTTGCTCCACATATGCAAATGCTGCAACATTGAGTCTACCAGCCTACATTTTTCTCTTTTAAAAACACAGCTCACTAGTTTTTAAGCAATAAAGCTCTGCTAATCCTTAATTTCTAAGTAAATCTGCTTTGGTTCAGGCTTTTAATTCATGATTTGACCTTCTAAACAGTCTGTTTTCACTGGTATTTTTCATTTGCATTTAGAACTCAGGGATTGGGGATTACTGGTATACAGTCTTTGGCACAGCATTATCACTACATCAATTAAAGAGTGTTTTTTCCAACCATCTTAGAAACATGTGAAAACATTTTATTCCATGTACAATAATGTACATAATTTTAAGGTGGTCATGAAAGAGACCAGCCAAAATTAGAGGTATATTTACAGTAGCACACACCACAGTAAACAACCACCATTCACAGATTCAACACTGAGATACTGCTGTTGTGCTTAAGTACAATAACTACAAAGTGATGCTTTTATTCTGTCAAACTCAATCGCAAACAAATACCTCATGGCTTACTAAAGGGCATCTTAATCACCAAGAGAGTTAGAGTCAACATTAACAGTCTCGTTCAAGTGCTGGGCCCCACAGTCATCATTTTCCTCATCACTATCAGAACTATCATTATCTTCATTTAGTTCATTTTCAGCATCAGCAGCTTCTTCTGCAACTTGCACAGGATTTTCATTTGGTGCCACAAACCCGTTGTTATTAGAGATATTGGCATTTTCCTTGTCCTCGATGTACACTTTCTGGTGGCACATCGGGCAAGTGTCCTGAATGTACAGCCACTTCCGAAGACAAAGTGCATGAAAGTAATGGTTGCATGGAGTAATGCGAGCAGAGGTGGTGAACTCATGGTAGCAGATTGCACAGACATCGTCTATTTCCTGTAACCGACTTCCTTTTACCTCTGGAAGTGAGTTTATCTTCTTAACAGCAGTTCGGCGATTTATGAAAGTCTTCCAGCCGTTCTTTGCTTGCAAGTAGATGTTGAAGTAGGCGTGTAGACACATCATGCAAGCACGGATCTTGCTTCCCGATTCAAAAACCATGGTGTAAGCTCCATTTCCAAACATGATTACTCCAAATATAAACTCAATAATATTGCCAGTTGACCGAACATAATAGACATAATCATCAAGTTTCTCCCATAGCACATTATAGTAGCCATCAATCATAAACAATATATAAACAGTGATAGAAACTATTACTTTTAGGCAAAGCTCTACACAGAATGCTGTAACTGCAAAAAGCCAGGTATTTAATGCATAGTGGTGCCAGAGGACATAGCTGAGCAGAACTGGAAGGATGAAAAGGCAAGCAGAAACAAACAGTACAGGGAAGTGTCTGCGGAATGATGACACGTGGGAGGCACTGAGAGACATCAGCACAGGGTCTGTCATTCCGTGGATAAAATGCAGGACTGCGGTCAACAAAAGGCACATGTTTCGACTCAGGCGAACTAATCGTTCGTCTGGTTTCAGTCCACTTAAACCAGTCTGCAGAGCCAAAATGAAGAACAAGACAGGTGCTACAAAACCAAGCCTTTTGTCATCCTCATCAGTTGATCCGATGAAGGCCAAGATACCCAGTCCCAAATAATGCGCTATTGAGGAAATGACGGCACTCATGCCTAACACAGTTAAGGTAGAGTCACAGCCACTTATGATCAGACTGCAGATCAGTTCCCAGCAGTTATCCCATGATATCAGGAAGAATTTCTCTTCTGTATTAGTTTCAGCCATCTTTACAACATATGTTAATACCACAGCTTGTGCTGTAAGCCTGGTTAGCCAGAAGACACGCAGTACAGCTGGAAACCGAATCCTCTTCCATGTATCTTCCATCAACAGCTGTAATCCATAAATGCGGTACATGTGCCTCACCAGCAGGTACACATACCGCACCGAGTAGTAAAACCACTTCATCTTCTTAACTAAAATGGCTGTGGTATTTAGTGTCAGAACCAGGCCTGAAATGAAAACTAGTATCTGACGGACATTTAAAGGTAATTCAACAATCAAGCCAATTACGGGAATCAGTATATCCAGGATGATGAGTTGAGAGTATATGGACTGCACATTTAGCAATGTAACATATCCAATTCCGAAGGTAAGCTGAAGGATGGAAAGTGCCATCCATAGTGAAGGTCCTTTATGAGGGAAGATCTGAATCCCAAACGCAGCAGTGTAGTAGGCACTGTAGAAGTTTATGTGCAAAGAAGCATAGTAATTCACTAACACTGAAGTCACAGCCAGCAGAAATGCAGAGGCGATCATATAAAACTTGAAAAGTGCTCGCTGTTGTAAGACCAGAACAACACTGGATACAAAAACACCTAAAAACAGATTGAAATTACTTAGTTCTCAGCAGACATTCAACAGACTTTAACCTATTAGCTACATTTATTTAATGTATCACCTCCCAGTTAGTCACTTGCACCTTTGCACTACGGGTGGTTCCCCTTTCAGGAAAGAGAGTCTCTGCATTCAATACCTCTGCACTGCAGCTGCAACACAAAGCCAAGGCAAGCATTCAGCCACAATTACTATTAGGCTCATCTGCAGTTTCAGACTACAGCACTGACAACTCCCAGCCTTTCAGCCTTCCTCTTGAAATCTTTAGATAAATTTGAAACACAGAAAATAATTACCAGATACAGCATCATCTTTACTCATCCCTTATTAACTTTACCTGTATTACTAAGTCCTTGAGCACAATACTCAACTACAGATGTCCAAGCTGGACTACTAAAGTTTAACAGTCACTCAAACAGTTCAGCTACAACCTTTAATGGAAAATAGTGAAGCATTGCTTAGCCCACTGGGGAGAGGGCACTCTTCTTCAAATTCCCTTCAGTTTTCTTTCATTTCTGATCAGGCATCCTGAATCAAAAGCCTCACAGACCTTCTGCAGTATAAAGCTTTTGTACACTGAACCCAAAACTGCACCAATTGCCACTTTCCCAATGCCAGTGAGAACAGTCTGACTTTTTAGACATCAGTTTAGATCCTGAAATTTGTGCTTGCTACCATTTCCCTCATGTTGACCATGAACACATCATGACCATGACTTGAACATCTCTACCTGTCACAGCATCTATTTACATTACCTTTATGACTGTACAGTAAACTCCTTCTGTAATATAGCTCATGAATTTCATCACTACATAGGTAAGGGCTCTGCCATAACACATTAAATTAAATTGCACTTATCACTAGATTCACTCCCTTAACACTTTTTCTTCAGGAAACAGACTGCCTTTGTGCTGGCCATCTTGGTCTGCTTCCAGTCTATACAGCTGCTTACTCATACAAACCAGTCTGGAGAGATTTTGATTGCTACAACTCACATTTGATTCTAAGTTGCTTTCAATCTCGGTACTAAAACTAATGAAATCACAAGTAATCCTCTTTTGGCTGGAGGATGGGTAACATCCATCTTTTCTGATGATTTTAGATTGTTCCAAATCCTCTATAATCAAGTGTTTAAGAAAAAATATTTCAAGCCATGGTATCCTGATCACAGGAATAAATAACTTTGGTAAGAACCAGCATTTACTTCCACCAGTAGTGTTCCCAGATGCTTGTATTAAAACTGTCCTGAACAGTGCAAAAAGCCAACTATCCACCCTGGCTTGGAGGACTGAAGATGAGAGGAGAGGGTCAACATGAATCAACAGCAAAAGGTAGACTACAAAAAAGTTAATGCACCTTAGCAGTATTCCTTGCCAGCAGCACAGGCTGATATTAAAACATTTTCCTTAACTAATCATTAACCTAGTAACCTTGTGAAGTGGACTGAAGAAAAGCCTCAATCACTTTTCAGAAAGTGCCTTGTGGCACAGCTCAGTTCTATGAAAAGCTGAGAATTCATTATATAGACCACTTTCATAAAAGTAAGTTTGACACTCTTGTTGCTGCTTCATGCACACCACCACAAACATCTATGGGAAAGCTAACACTGCAAGAGTCTGTACTCTTTCTTTTCTCACAAGTCACAGAAAAGGCTCAGATACGCAGAACAAGCTCATTATTTACATAATTCTGATAATTTGAGCCAAATGAGATGCATTTTGCACTAAGCAGGCTGCTCTGAAACATGCCTGTTAACAAAACCTTGTTTTCTCCTCGCAGTTACAGGCCTGTATTTAGATACTACAGGTCATTCTAAAACACACTGCACATGCAAGACATCTCTAAAAACAGTACTACAGTCAACAGAAAAGCTGGAGCTACTGGTTCCTCTAAAGAAGGGACTAACAGAAGGTAAAGCATTTCTCTGAGAGCACTTGTGTGAAGAAGTGAAGACCCTCCCCTCAAAAGAGCACAGGAGGTAACTCAGGTCTTGGAAGGGGAGGTCAGCACTCCTCTGCCCCATCTGCACTTATGTCATTCAATCCATCTTACACGATGAGCCTCCTCCCTGTCCCACAATGTGTTCTCCACACGGTAAATAGCATTTTCCCACGGCCTCCAAATGCAGCATTTAATCAAACCAGACAGCTTTACTTCTCAAATAACTCCCTGCGTTGCACCGAATCCCTCCATTTTTCTCCTTTAACTCCTGCAATTTGTCAGGCAGCACACTACCTACAGCCAGTTGCAAGGCTCAGCTACCTTTATTTAATCATGTAGAAGTGACAGCTTTATTTTTGCCCCTGCCCCAGCCATTCTGCTTGCTTCTTTGTTTACAGACTACAGCATTTACAGCAACCCTCTGTAATTCAGCGTCCTCACTGAGGAGGAACTGCTATCTGAAGTACCAGTTTCACAGTCCTGGGGGTGGTGGTTCTGCTGGAATCAAGATACTTTTAAAATAAATTGCAGAGACATGAAAGGTAAACATCGTGCTGGAGACAAAGCAAGATCAAAGAAAAATTCTGCTCCAGTTGTAGAAGTTGGGCCTGTGCCTTGTACAGCCCTATGTACTTGCATAGAAAATAAGTGATGGAAGAATCAGACCAAGGAATCCTGCATTAAAACTTAAATATCATACAGCTCTCTGTTAGCATTCCTGAAGAACTGCACTGCCAGAATATTTCAGAAAGCTACCAAATCTCTCCAGAGCTACAGACTTTGTATCTACAGGACAGATTGTGCATTTATCCTATGCTAAGTAGTATTGTGCTACAGGAAAAAAATGGACCAGTCCTTCAAAGCCTGCAAATAGTAACTGCAAGGGCAACTTTCCCACTATTTAAATACAGAATGGTCCAAAATAAATCCTTCCGTTTATCCTAACAACGGCAAAGATCCAACCCTGTCATCCTTAATTCAGATGGAAAAAATAGATGCAAAAGTACTCTGTTGCATGAACCAGATGGAAGGTCTTTAACACCATCTTTAAGTGGTTACATTCCAATTTGTCTTTAATTTTGGAAGGACAAGAACCACAGACTGCTTGTCTCAAAGTACAACATAAGTCTCTTGGCATAAACTGTTCCCAAAACTCTTCTGCAGGAGACAAGGGAGGGATTGCCCACTTCTTCCCCCCAAGCCCTTTTGGAAAATTGATCAGATAAATGCGATGCTGCAAAGTGCCTGAATCTGTTGATCCCACATTTAAGCGAGATCATCAAATAACACATCCACCATTCTCATTTATGGGGGATTGATTTCAAGGCACTTCATAGAGCAACTGATCATGCAATGAAGGGCTCCTAAAAAAAGTTGTCACAGCACTGCAATGTCATTTTTTTTAAAAAGGAAGGATCAGTGGGAAGAACTCACAGCAACTCCAGAAGTGAGGAAAAAGGGTCAAGAAAACAGAAAGTAGGGAGGAAGAACTCATCCTCCCCACCACAGAGCTGTGGGTACCAGCTGCAAGACCAGTCAGGACCTCCTCACCCTTGCTTCTCACAAGAGCAACTGCCCCAGGCATCCTTTACCAAAGAAGCAGCAGCCCAAATTAAGATACCTGCTTTGCTTTGTTACTTTATCCCTTTGCTCTCCTACCTGCTGTCTCCTTATAGGTTATCCTTTACTTTTTTGCCTTCACTCGACTTTGTCAATGTCATTGCCACTACACTTCTCACTATGTGCATTTCCTTTTAACCTCTCTTCTCTGCTTCTTACCCCAGCAGCTATACCATCTATTTCCTATTTTTATCTACTATGAACATCAAAAGCCCCACAAAATTAACACGTCAGAGGCCTGCAAAAAAACCTTGCTGTATTTTGGATTCTCCTTTCCTTCCTGTCTCAGGACTCTCAGCTCCAGGATGTGATACACAATGCAGCATGCCCTGTACAGCAGTTCGCAGACTCCAACCCAGCTGAGGCTACCTAAGAACCACAGATAACAAGTAATACTGAAAATTGTATCTCCTAGTTATACCAGTGATTTTCAGTCTTCATCCCAGGGAAGCAAAAAGTTTAAAAATAACTATCGGCAGGTTTCAAGAGATTTCTTTTTCGTTGGGGAACCAAATTCCTTGCGTTTCTGAACTGCTGTGCCTAACATAGGGATTTAACGTCGTATTTCGGGAAGACATCACACTATTCAAAGAGCTCTCAAAGCAAAAATAAATTATCTATATCCACTCAGTCCTCAGTCACATATTTTCTGCCGAAAGTGTGTGTGGAGACAGGGGGTCTCGCAGCCCCAGCCCCCGCGCACATGGGCGGCAGCAGCAGCCACGCCCGGAGCCGGCCCGAGGCTGGTCGCCGCGGGCCCCTGCGCACCGCCACGGGGAAGCGGGATGATGCCACCCTAGCGAGGAAGCGAAGAGAGCCGATCTGTCCCCTCCGGTCCGGGCACAGTGCCGGGACTCGGCGAGGGACAGAGGTAGGGATGGTGTGGGGAAGCGGGCACCGAGCGGGGGCATGCGCTGAGGCTGGCAGGAGGAGGGAAGGGCGGTGATCTATCCCGATCAGCCGAGGAGGATCTCGGGGAGGGGCGAGCTCAGGGCGGCTGAAAGGAGACGGCAAGAAGGGGTCAGAGACAGGGGAAGGTGACGGGAGGAGACAAGCCGCGAGATCAGCCGACAAGGCGGTGGGCTGAGGGCACTGGGGAGAGCAGCGCCCATGCCCTGCCTGCAGATGTAAACAAGGCCAGCGGGGGCAGAGAGCAGCAGAGGGGCGCGGGTCCTGACGGCGGCCCGGCGGGGATGCCAACCCCGCAAGGCCGGAGCTGCGCGGCGGGCAGGGGAATGGCGGCGGGGCGGGTGGCAGCCCGTCCCGCGGCGCGAAGGGGGAAGGTCTCTCACCCAGCAGCCGCAGCAGCACGCCCAGGAGCGCGGCGCACAGGGAGCCCCCGGCAGCGGGGACGAGTTGAAGATGGCGTCGATGAGGAACAGGCTAGGCACCCGCAGCGCGACCTCCAGGCCAGCCCGCAGCCGCGGGCCCAGCCGCAGCCACGGAAGCCGCGGAGGGCCCGGGGGTGCCATCCCCTGCGAGGAGGCTGTCAGCAACCCCCTCTCCCGCCTCTTAAAGAGCGAAAAGGGGTAGGGGTGGGGGGAGGGCGGGCGGCGGGCTCGCTACCGTCCTGCACCCGCCGCCCGGGCCCCCCGCCGCGCCGCCGCCGCCTCCATGTTCCTCTGCGCTCCCTCGGCAGCGTCGGCCCCAGCCGGGCCGCGGGGGCGGGGCGGCGGGGCGGGGCGGCGCGGGCGTCACAGTGCGCGGCGCGGCTCGGCTCCCGCGCGCGGACGCCCAGCAGCCACGGGGAAGGCGTCCCGTGGCGGGCGTGTGCCCTGCCTGGCCGAGCCGAGGGGCGGGCAGCGGGGACTGGTGCCCCGCACACCTGGCGGGCCTGGGGGGCAGCCTGGCTCTAGGGCCGGCGCTGCGTGAGGGGAATCCTGCCCCACTCGGCGTTGCGGCGCCGGTTTCCCTGAGGACGGGCGGTGCGGCCCTAGCACGGGAAAGTGGGAGCGGAGATCGGTCTGGGCGGCGTTCCCGAGACAGCACCGGAGCTCGCCCTCGCGTGCCTTGCTCCCGGGAGGGTTTCCCTTTCCCCTCCGGCGTGTGCAGTAGCACAGAAAAAAGAAAACCCGCCATCTGCTGAGATAGGCATCGACTCGTTCCGCGTGTCGCAAAGGCATTGCTTCATAGCCCTTGTCCCTAAGAAGCGTCTGTTCATCATACCCTGCCTGCGCTGCCCGCGGCCTCCCCGCGCCTGCCCCTCCCGGTCTCCCTGATGTCAGCCTTTGCCGGCTGTTCAGTGACTACGTCTCCTTGAAGGACTGATGAGCGTTGAATTAGGGGAGGGTTACGCAGAGTTTCTGTTTTCTTGGTGTGTGGTGCAAAAGCCTGCTCTTCGTCGACGTATAACCATAGGTCAGAACATATGGCAAAAGCATTTTGCTTTCCATGCGTCTGCACAGAGCCCACAGATCCAAGGACTACTGAAAACTTCAAACTGACTTGCTTTGAAAAAATAACTTTAAAATTAAATGCCAATGAGTGTCCAGCCCATCTGAAACAGGGGCGTTTCCCACCCCCTAGCTTGTGCGAATCTAAAGCGGGTTTCAGGCCACAGCTGGAACTGGCTTGTGTGCCTGTTGGCATCGGCTCTGCTGCCATTTCCTGCCAGTGCTTGCCTCCAGCGTCACCTGCCCTAGCCCAGCCTTTTCTTGAGTGACTAGTTCATGGCTTAAGCCCTTGGAAATCTTTCCATTATTTTCAAAGGATATTGGATCAGCGAACATCAGTACTGCACGGGGACTTTCCCAAGCAATTCCCCATACGAACAAAGCCAGAAATGTTGCCATATTGCTAAAGGATTGTATTACAAAATCCATGGACATGGACAAAGTGCATGTTTTAATCACACGCTGAAAGGCATAACTCTGACCTAGTAAGTATCTCTATGCCAAATAATAGAGGTCAGGGCTTAAAATGTGAAAGGTGTTAATCCTACTTCGGTTCGAAGATAGCTGAATCACAGTGATTCAGGCTTACCTGAATAGTTTTGCTCCTCAGGTAAGCATGAAGCTGCAGAATATAAATAAAAATATTTAATTTGAAATGAAAAGCAATGCAAACTAAGCAGATCTGGGTATTTGATAATTCCCAATAACCAATAACTGAAATGCTAATTCATATGAGGTGTAATTTCAAGAAGTCAGGGACTTAAACTACCATTTATGGAAATGGCATTCCCTGGCCTCCCAAAGCCCTTCCAACTTCATTTAATACCCTCATCAGCAAAGAGACTCTTGAGCCTAGTTTTGCAATACAGGCTCCAGGATCAGAGGCAACGCTGTGGTACATCTTTGTATTGCTTTAAGGCTATGTGGGTTAAATGGAATCCATTAAATGGATTTGCAGGTTTCAATATGGACATTTACAGGCATATTTTGCAGATGTTATTTAGGCTTGTAAATACAGTCATGGATATCTGCAAATTTGTGCCTAAACAGTTCCAGGTTGCAAATCGTCCAGAAATCTAGTGCTAGTACAGTGCATAGGATCACATTTATACAGGTTTTACACATCTTCATCAGAAAACTTGTTGCAGTGTGTAAGACTTTTCATTTAAATTCAGTTTCCTCCCCCCACCCCGGATGAACTGAATTGCCATGCAGTGTGTACAAAGATGACACCTACTGGGTATTTGTAATTTTGCAGCTTGCACTGCATGCCTGCAAATAAGGAGTCATGAACCCCTCTCTTGAGAAGAGCGAGAGGGGATCTGGTCAGCATCTATAAATATCTGAAGGGTGGCTGTCAAGTGGAGGGGGCCAAGCTCTTTTCAGTGGTGAGCAGCAATAAGACAAGGAACAATGGATACAAGCTGGAATATAGAAGGTTTCACCTCAACGAGGAGAGACTTCTTTACATTGAGAGTGACAGAACACTGGAGCAGGCTGCCCAGAGAGGTTGTGGAGTCTCCTTCTCTGAACACATTCAAAACCCACCTGGATACATTCCTGTGTGGACTATCTTAGGAGATCCTGCTTTTGGCAGGGGAGTTGGACTTGATGATCTCTGGAAGTCCCTTCAAACCTCTAACATTCTGTGATTCTGTGAAATTCAATTTTGTTACGCAGCTGCAACCACTGAATTCAGTTACATACACAACTGCAGGAAAGTTTGTTGTATGATTGCTGGGGCCAAATGCAGCCTCAACTTATTTTTAAATTTGGAGGTTAGATCCTACTCTTAAGTAAGTTCATATTAATATTTCTATAAGAAAACATTTTCTTAGTTGAGGACTTGTGCAATTTCTCGTCCCCAAACTAGCACTCAAAGTAAGCAGAAGTCTCCTTTATTTGTCTAGGTAGAATAATTGCAACGAGTCCTGAGCTCCTAGGTGAGGTTTGTTCCACGTATCATTGTGGCTGGGTGAACTTGGCTTGTTAAAAGTGTCCAAGCCTACACCCCAGGACAGGGCAGTGCACATGCCCTTAGGGAGCTGTTTCATAATAAATAAGAATTTAAGGCTCAAAAATGCTTCCTGAATTATTTAATACACCTCCCGTATCAGGCTATGAGTCAGAAAGTCACAGATCATTTATTTCAATAACAAATACAAGTCACTGCAGTTCTTGGATGCTCTACACAGCATGCAGCGGAAGGTTGGGATTTCGCTGTCAATCATGTAAACATTTATTTGTAGGTTTTTTTCCTGGCAGCTCAGGGTGGTCAAAATTCATGTCATTTTTTTCAAAAGCTGTTACCATTTTCCTGTTTAAATGTTTTAGAACAGGAGAAACTGCATAAACGCAAATTACCAAGGGCAGCATCTGACCAATTCCTTGAACTGCAGCTGTGTAAGTAGCACAAATTGCAATAACTGGGCAATAAAGCAATCTTTAGTATCTCATGAAATGGCAGAACTACGTATTGGCTATGCCAGTTTGCAGAGGCCATGCCAAGGGGCGGTGCCCACGTAGGGTGGCCACATCTAAACTCACTTCTTGGCAAAACTTTTGAGTTTTTAAAAAACTCTTCCTTTTGCCTAAATGCTCTCCTGAACCCTTCAAGCCAAAGGCTTCATTGGATTAATGCCTGTGCTTACACCAGATATTCCAAAATGACATGGTCTTGCAAAAATCGTGTTTTTATGTGACTGTAAAAACAAATAATACTGTAAAAACTGAAACGGCAGGAAGGGTTGTAGAGTACTGTTTGTTTTGTTTTGTTTTCTAACTGCAAGGTTAGGCTGAAAGGCTTTAAATGCACACAATAACTCGTCCTTGAATGACAATACATTTTGTAAGCAGGTGGCTGCTAAGGAAAACGGCACAAAATGTGCATGTCCAAATTTCATTTTTGCTTTTAATAGATGTAGCAATTCATTATTTCCAGATTCTCTTTCTCCTTCCCAGATGCCTTTTGCCATTAATTACCTGGTATCATTTTGGAGGCCTTGTATAAGAACAAAGCTCTGTACAGGTTGTGTCTTCCATTTTGTCATAACAGCTTTCTCATTACAGTCAGTAAAGATGTCTATATCTGGACTGAAACAAAAAACAAGTCATGAAAGGAACCTAAAGAAGATTTTCTTCTCCTAGAATGATAGGCTAGTATAAAAGAGACCAATCTGCATTTTTTAAAAGGCCAAATATCAATGTTTTATTAATACTGGCTTTAGTGGATTCAGCATGTGGGTGAAACCCAGCTGTGCCTTGGTGAAGCTGCTCATTACATCCTGTGGAGGACAGCTTGTGTCATCAGTTCTGCCTGCCTGAACGCGGCGTTTGTGGCTTTGGCTGGGTGCACTGCTCATTAAAATGACTTGCCTGCTAATGCAGATAGGTGTGTTGTCTTTCCTCCACCCCATTTGTTCTGGACTCTAGTACACATAGACTTTCTTATGTGGCACTTCTAGGGTAGTACTTGAAAAATATTTAAAGACTAATGTATTTCTACTTAACGTTCAATGGAAACAATTTACACTCACAGGACTATTTTTTATGTTATAATTACAGACACTGGTGGTCCTCACCCAAGAAAAGTTTGTGTCCTCTTCTGGAGAGAAGAGAAATTCAAGATAACTGTTCAAAAGCTAAGGTAAAACCTGTAAATATTGTTACTGACATTGGGGCAATTTCTGTATATTCAGAATTTCATTATAAAAATCAAGGTGTTGAAGATTAGTTCTTGTATTAAGTTTGAGGCTTACTCATTTTCTACAGCTAAATCCATGGGCTTAACTCTTCTTAAAAGAAGCTAAGAAAGCAGAAAGCAACTTGCACATAGTAAACTTCTGACAAAACAAATTGTAGTAACTTGTTTGTGTGAAAGATTGATTTTGATTTCACATCGGCATAAAGTGACACTGTCCAGCTCATTCTGTTTGCCTCAGCGGAGGATGGCACATTTATGCTTGGAAGGGAATGCTCACTTGGAACACTCAGAGTGCCTACAAGAGGTGAATGTCTTGACAAAGCAAGGAGAGTCAAAACACAGAGATGAGTCTTGGGTCATCTCTGACAGGAGACAAGACTCACATACAAGTGCATCATCTGCACAAGGATAATCTCTTAGTTCTGTAATTTTGCCCATATTCCTTTCTTATTCTGTGAAGCAGAGATGAATGCATTAGGCCTTCCTGTTTATGGCTTTACAATTTCCTATAAAACTGTACAGAGAAAAAGCTTTTGGGTTTTGCTTCTCTGAAAAAGGGGTGATAGGAGAAGGGATTACATTAGCAGTTGCTTTCTGGCATATTTATCTCACTTCCAAACTACCACTAGTGTATTTAGCAAGAAAAGAGATGAGAGATGGAATTTTCTAAGGACTGCAGCCCCCTCTTGGCATTTGTCTGGCTACAGGAGAGGTGCATCACCTGCCACGTGGACAACACCATCTGGTTGCCAGACAGAGCTCTGCTGCTCAGCTCCTGCCCAGGGTACCATGCTCAGAGCAGTACTCACTCCTGGCTTTCTTGGCTTCTGTTCTCCTTTGTGCTGGTGCCTTGGGGAAATGCTCCACTTAATATTGCTCCTCCCTGATCCTTCACCTACACTGGATTTGTTGTTATTTTGTTTCCTAAGCACTATGAGGAGTCTCTCATAACTCACCACACACACTGCAGCTTCTGCTGCAGAGGTTTGTTTTCTTTTCCAGAGCTTTGACGTGATTCAAAGACTTAGCTAAGCAAGCAAAAGAATGATTAAAGATCTCTCTCTTGCCAAGTATGCCTTTTTCTCCTGTCATCATGTTTGATTTTTCAAGACTAACATGCTTGCCTGTTGGGTGTCATACCCTTCCTTACTGGTTTTCCAAGTACCCCCCAGTCCTGTTATTAATCCATGGCAGAAAAGACAGTATGCTTTACTACAAATTAGGTAGTAAAAATGACCCTAGAAAGTTAACATAGCAATATATATTTACAGTATCTCATAGCAGATGCTTGAAATTTTTCCTAGGAATTGATTTTCAATATTTTTAGCTTTTAATGTTAATAGAATAATAGCATAATGGAATAATAGAATAAACCAGGTTGGAAGAGACCTTCAAGATCACTGCGTCCAACCCATCAACCAATCCAACCCACCTAAACAACTAAACCATGGCACCAAGCACCCCATCAAGTCTCCTCCTGAACACCTCCAATGATGGTGACTCCACCACCTCCACGGGCAGCCCATTCCAATGGCCAATCACTCTCTCTGTATAGAACTTCTTCCTAACATCCAGCCTAAACCTGCCCTGGTGCAGCCTGAGACTGTGTCCTCTTGTTCTGGTACTGGCTGCCTGGGAGAAGAGACCAACCTCCACCTGTCTACAACCTCCCTTCAGGTAGTTGTAGAGAGCAATAAGGTCACCCCTCAGTCTCCTCCTCTCCAGGCTAAGCAATCCCAGCTCCCTCAGCCTCTCCTCATAGGGCTTGTGTTCCAAACCCCTTCTGTTTTGTAGCTGTTCTTGGTCATTACTTCTTGTGAGCTTACTATCTGTTTGTTCTTGGATGTTGGGGGTTCTGGCGAATGCATATCCCAGACTATAGTTTGACTGTGTGCTACTTCTTTCCTGAAAGACAAAAGGGCAGAGCATCAGACTTATGCTGGACACTGAACATACCACAGTCTGAAATGTGGCTTTCCTAAAACATCATGCGTGCAGATGAAGTCCCAGGTGTGGAAACATTAATCTCCCTATTGTGACTGAGCTGAGCAGCAGGGCTGAGTTCAGTGTTACCAGTCTTGAGTCTGGTACTGTAATAGTCTGTCTCACTGAACTCCACTGCCAGTACAAAACCTTAGAAGAAAAAGTGATAGTGGGAAAGGTCAGTTTTCTGAACTCACATGCAGAACAAGGATTCCTCTCAGCTGACTGCTCCCTGAAAGCCTACTCTACGTTAACCCTCTGGGCTTCCTGAGAAATCGATGAGACAGACACCCACTGTCTTAGACACTTACCTTCAAAGAGGTGGAAAATGTAGATCAGTGTCCTGTTTTGAAATATCTTCAGAGCCTTTCTCCCTTTTCTCTCAGGTTCATTAACGTAATGCAGTTTGTGAAGGAGTTTGATTTCGACGTGATGCCTTTAACCGGGAAATAAACCCCTCACCATTCTGCTCTTGTGAGTTAGTCTTAAAGGGAGTAGTTAGGAGCATACAATCTGAAGTGCTGCACAACAGGCTGTGAAGTTTCAAACAGTAGTTCTTGTACCTGAAATAACTCTTGTTTTTCAGAAAGACATTCAGCTTTGTTTTGAAGATCATGAGGAGCAAAGACTAGTTTTCAGAATGTAATGCTTGCCTTCTAATCAACGTCTTACTCCTAGCTGGCAAATTCCTTGAAGCTTCCTAAGGTGTTATCAAACTCCAGTATTGGCTTTATCTAAAGCTACATCAAATATTAGCATTGTAAACTTATACCACATGAACTTTGCTCAGCCTCACACTCTGCTGCAACTTGGGTGTTAAATAAATGTTCAGAAAAAAAATGTAATTCCAGTTTTGATCAAGTAAAAGCCACTGAAACTTGTAATTTACATGGAAAACCAGCTTAATAATCACTGTTTGGACTGAATGTCTCCTTTAGACTTGGAAATAAATGAAGCTTTTAGGATATTTCCACACATGAAGATAAAAGGAAGAACACATGCCAATCCTTAGGAATCAAGAGAGAGGAGTTTTGCAACAGCTAAATTCTGCTGTGACAGGAGAACTTCGTACCCCACAGAAAATTTTATTTTCAACCTGCTTGCTTGGTTGGTGGCCTCACCAACTGGAAAAGCCCATTCAGTACAGACACTTAAAAGTGCATTTCCAGCCAGCCCCTTGGTGCTTGGTGGCCTGGCCAGAAGATGGCAGACATATCTTGTGTAAAGAAGGTAAGCATGCCAAGCAGACAAGAAACAAGCTGTAAGAATAAAATAATGCAGAGTCAAGGCAAGACAAGGAAACATTATTTTTATTAGCCTTGAAATGGTTAAACTGTAAAATAACAAAAGGTAACAATACCTGCAAAAATTTACATCTGTGTATGTATGGAGGGAGGGAAGAAGCACTCAGTGAATCCATCCCACTGGCATTGCTGATGTGGGGCATGCTCTCAGGTGACAGAGTCTGGTGTCAGTCTTCCCCAGTGCTGCTCTGCACTTAGTGTCTGGCTCTCTAATAGTGCACTTCTGAAAAAGCCTTGGAAAAATCCCACGCAATTAAGTTACAAATGTTGCCCAACATCTCCTCCTTTCAGCTTCAGCTTCCACTCAGAAATGGCAGATGTCTTTTCTTGCCTTGTGAAATTACAGTGAATTACAATCTGCTGTTAATTCTTTGCTCAGCTTTCTTACTATTTTGTTCTTTGCCTCTGTAACGTCAGCATGGGGAGGGGCAAAGGTAAGCATGCAGTTATTTAGGTACTGCTTTGCAATTTCCCGTCTGGGCTGTCAGACTGGCAATTTCTGAATCCCTTCCAGAACTGCAAGGAGTTCTTTTACTTCCCTAGAATTTTGCCTATCATTCCAGCCATTGGAAACTGGACAAAGCCCTTGCTTTATCAACCCGTTGTTTATTTGGTTAGAATTGTGAATTTAGGAGAGCAAAGTACTTGCTTCCCAGTAGGGGCTAGTATGAAGATAAAAGGAAAAACTCATGGAAATCCTTATGAATCAAGAAAAAGTTTTGCATAGCTTGAAAATTAAATTCTTCTGTGATAAGGGAATTTCACATCCCAAAGCAAAATGTATTATGCCACATTATCTGATCTATTTTCTATTCCCTATCCTATCTATCCTGTCCTGTCCTGTCCTACTCTAATTCTACATAGCTCCTATTCACCAGGCTGGCATTCCCCAGTGTGGAAATGCTCTGTATTCACAGAGAAGACCAAGTTGAAAAAAATACATATATCACTGAGAGGAAAATGCCATGATGCTCATCAACTCTTTGAACTTACAGGAGATCATCTCATAGTTTTGGACCAGAACTGTAAGAAGTCTGACTTTCTAGACCAAGGAGCTGTACTGTAATTGTAAGATACTCCACTCTACTACAGAGCTGAATTGCTGCAGAGATTTTCATCTGTAGGCCTTAGCTGATCTTTCACATATCCCAGGCACAGGTCACTGGTCTCCCCAAAAAGGTCAGGACTGAGGTCTTGAATTTAATTACATTTTGTAATAGAAACTAGCATAGGGGTAATATTAGAGGGATTTTTGCCAAAGGTTTTAAAGCCAGATGTTGTGTCACTGTAATCTGGCTGAGGTGTCAACTGTGTGAATAGTTGAAGCCAAGTTGTTGTTCCTCTTCTGAGTTTGAATTCAGCTGTTAATGAATCCTTCCATGACATCAAAAACTAAGTCTGCACAACTACATTTTACTGGGATCTTTCTGATTCTGATAAGAATCCACATAAGAATGTGGCAGTGACAGTCCAATCCTAGAATGTATTCCAGAGCAAGAAAATCTAGAGAAAAGGAAGCAAGACTCCACCACATGATACAGAAATAAGATTCTGAGTTTCATAATCAAATCTACCTAAAGGTATACTACTTCTCTCAGCACACTATGCAAAGTAAAGTTAATTACTCAAAATTAAGAGTGTTTGAAGACAGTTAATGGTAAAAATGCCATGAACCTTCACAGGAAAAATAATGACAGTAGGTTTTACTCCTCCTCACCATCTTCCTTCCTCCAGAACTCACAAAAATAACATGAAATGTCAAGCACAACATCAAAAGAATTCAAGGGTGATTTGCTGTTCCTAAAATATTTGTAGCCACACAAACCATTAATTTATACATTATTGCTGGCATGTATGTCAGGCTGAGAATGCATGCAGGCTGCAAGATTATTTCTAAATCCAGTTGTTTCTCTTGACACTGCAGGCCAGAAGCATGAGTGGAGTGGGTCATCAGAGAAAGGCTGGTAGAGTTTCTTCTTTAAAATTCAACACTGACACTTAAACTGTGAGAATGAAAAGACACAAAAGAATTGGGATAGTTAATGAATGTAGGAAGAATTTTTAAAAGGGTAAACTAATGGGCATCCTGCAGGGCTGTGAAGTTAAGAATAAGACATTTTGTATTAATGAAGAAGATGGTGAAAAAGAAATGCTACACACACACAAAAAAGGAATAAACAAATGACCCTCAGCTTAAAAAGTGTGTGTGGCAGGAAGAACAGTGACACCATTAGTTGTAAATTAAAAGTGAGGGGATAGGTATGTTAAGAACGATTCTGAGTTCAGTCAGTACTGTGTTGTGTCTGTACAGCAGCATAAAGCCAGTGAGTGGAAGAATCTTATGTCAAAGAGAGAAAACTACCCTCTGCCATAGACTTCATTAGAAAAGAGCTTCCCCTATCATTTACACATACACAATACAGTTACAGCAGGAACAGATGAAAGCAAAGAAGCATTTACCCCCTGTAAAATAACATAGATTTCTCAACATCTGTGGAGGAAATGAGCTTCAGAGCCTTGTGGTTAACAAATCATCATCACAAGACTACACAAAAATAACCCAGTGGAAAGTCTCTATTAAAGAGTTAAGACCACGTGTTCTTTTTCTCCCAAATCTCCCTTGTTTTTATCATAGGTGTAACAAATGAGATTTTTAAAGTAGAAGGGGAAGAGGGGAATTTCCAAACTTTCAGCAAAAGGCCTGGCTGTGGGTGTTACTCTATGGGCACATTGTACCCTTTTTCATTTCTGTTTGTTAAAAACACCCCCAGCTCCCTCAGCCTGTCCTTGTAGCAGAGGTGTTCCAGCCCTCTGATCATTTTTGTGGCCCTCCTCTGGACCAGCTCCATCAGATCCATGTCCTTCCTGTGTTGAGGACTCCAGAGCTGGACACAGTACTCCAGGTGAGGTCTTTCCAGTGCAGAGCGAAGTGACAGAATCACCTCTGTGGATCTGCTGGCCATGCTTCTTTTGATGCAGCTCAGGATGCAATTTGCCTTCTGGGCCTCAAGCACACACTGTTGGCTCATGTTGAGCTCGTCATCCACCAGCACCCTGAACTCCTTTTATGCAGGGTTGCTCTCAATTTCATCATCCTTCAGCCTGTATTGATACTGAGGATTGTCTTGATCTAGGTGCAGACCTCATACTTAGCCTTATTGAACTTCATGAGATTCTCAGCCCACCTCTCCAGCCTGTCCAGGTCCCTCTGGATGGCATCCCAATCAATCCAAATACAAACCAACGTTTTGGTTTGTTCAGGTGGTTTAAAGGGGCCTTTCCATAATAAACAAATAAAAACCCCACACTAAGCCTTTGATCTTGTTTTTGCCAAGCACTACCAGCATGCATGGTAGAAGGCTAATTTCAGTGTCCAAATCTTAGGTCTGTATTAAAGATCAAACACACTCAGAAATCCATTAGTACAAAAAGTTTAATTATCCAAACAGTTTGGAAATTTAGCATAGTTTGTTCACAGGACTTCTACAAACCTTAATTTACTCATCTGATTATAAACAATTATTTACAAAGAGTTGTGAAGTTAAAACTGGCACACGTATTACTAGCTTATTCCGTAAGTACCTCTGAGTTCCAAGTCAGAGCACACATACACCTAGATTTGTCTCAGTTGCTCTCTGATCTTCAGATGTGCTGAGGATCCCTCTAATGTCATTTGAAGTTGATGAGGACTGTAACACTAAGCAAACCAGAAAGCTGTGTGTAAGCAATTTCAAGGTCTCCTTACCATGTAATAAATCTTTAGTCTGAGCTATTGCCAACAGTTTTAATGAGTCTCATGCTACAGTAAAGTGATCGGTTTTGAGAGCTTGAGTCTAAAGTTTGCACAGTCTTTTTTTGTCTTTTTGTTTAAGTGTCTTTTATGTAAGTCATTGTGCTTACGATAAAAACCTTGAGAACATTAACAGAAATGTACTTTACAAGCTCCAAACTCTTAAAAAGTAATTTAAAAAGAAAAAACAAGAACACAACCTAAAAAGTGTTTTGTAAAGAAGAAATAGTACAACTTTCTAAATAAATCTGTGTCAGGTGCAGGCTGTAGGCTCATATTGAAGTGTCCAGTGTCTTCCATATATTGAACCCAAGCAACAGCTGTAGACAGAGACTGCATCAGAATTAAAAAAACAAACTATAGAAGTATTTTGATGCTAATGCACTGAAGCTATTCCCAGTTTTCAGATGTGTTAACAAATTGCTCTTCCTGTAGTGCACCTCCAAGCTCCTGCATGTGTGTTTATAGATCTCTTTGGCCAGCCACACTTCAGTAATATAGAATAGAATAGAATAGAATAGAATAGAATAGAATAGAATAGAATAGAATAGAATAGAATAGAATAGAATAGAATAGACCAGGTTATAAGAGACCTTCAAGATCATTATGTCCAACCCATCATCCAACACCATCTAATCAACTAAACCACGGCACCAAGCACCCAATGGTGATTCCACCACCTCCCCGGGCAGCCCATTCCAATGCCCAATCACTCTCTCTATGAAGAATTTCTTCCTAACATCCAGTCTAAATCTCCCCTGGTGCAGCTTGAGACTGTGTCCTCTTATTCTGGTGCTGGTTGCCTGGGAGAAGAGACCAGCCCCTGCCTGTCTACAACCTCCCTTCAGGTAGTAGAGAGCAGTAAGGTCTCCCCTGAGCCTCCTCCTCTTCAGGCTAAGCAACTCCAGCTCCCTCAGCCATGGAAGCAACAACTGCAACTTTCTGTGCTGTGGAAAACCAATGGCAGTTTCAACTGCTGGGAGACCAATATTGTCCTGTTCTGAAACTCTTTGCATACATTTTCTGGTGTCTCATTTACACTGCCAATTTACTGAAAAAAAGGTCCTTGTTCATTATGAGACTTCAGATTGCATGTTCTGAAAAATCAAATCCTGGCTTTATGGGTTATGTGCCATGCTAAGCAACAAAGTCTCAAATCCCAAGTTCATTTGTATCTGTGCCTTGGGAAGTATGTTTTTAAAACAGAGCCTAGTAAGCTTACAGGATTGCAAAAAGAGGTGGTACACACAATGAACACATGTGAACAGACAATGCAGTTTTTTGGTCATAAATACTGAAGAGTTGGTTCTTCCTTCTTATTTATAATCACATAATTAGTTTGCATAGGGGAGAAGCAGAAATCTGGGGAAATGGTGTTGCAAGGACTGGTATTACCACTGCTGTGCTACTGATCATTTGTTTTGCTCATAGCAACACCAAGAGCCAAACTTCTGCTCGTGATTCCACTTGTATTTCTAAGTAGCATTGCAATCTTCAGTTTGGAAGCTGCTTCTCTGGGGAAAACTGTAACCCTAATAGGCCTACAGATGAACATTTGCCTTGAGTCCTTAACATCATGTCTGCATTACCACCTATTTTTGTCAAGGACAATGTGCTTTCAAACACTCCACTGCAATAATTTTGCAAACCACTTAAAAATCACATTTGTTAGTGGCAACACATCAGAAAGTAACAATAGCTCCTATGGTGCATCATGACTAGCACCTCCCAGAAAAACAGATATTTCTCTCTCAGATGCAGTTTATGTACAAAGGCCTATTAGAAATTTTTTGGGTTTGTGGCCAGAATACATAGGTTTGAAAAAAAAACAGTTGTTCTTCAGGTAATAATTTGTACTGACAAGTCAAGTTTATATTCTGCATTATTTTGAGGATGAAGAGTGCAAAAGAATGGGATAAATATGGATGAAGTTAGTATGGATTGTGGGATTTACCTTCTGCCATGTGCCCAGTAAAAGATACAGGATCCCTTGTTCTGCACAAATGGGTAGACCATCTGGTATCCCATACACTGACATCATGTTGTCTTATGGGTTTATTTCCTGCTGGAGAGCAAGGACTCTGCTAACTAGGTTTAAAATTCTACCCAGGGACCGAAGTAGAAAAAGCAGAATATAAAATAAGCATCTGAGGACAGGTAGTGTATTTGTGTGTTAAGTGTGGGTTTAAGACTCACTGCTAAAGTTTATGCATCTGGAAGTTAAGCACTGAAGTCATAGTCACTCCCCATTCCTTTAACAGCCTGTGATGACAACCAGGAATAAGGAGAGGGTGGTTGAGCGCTTCATCAGGCACTTTCAAAGCAAGCCAAGTAAGCTGCCCTCTGGAGGTGTCTGCATCTCTTCCTGTTTATATTGGGAGCCCAGACACTTACGCACAGACACCTACACTGTAGATGCCACCATAAAGACCTAAGAAATTAGACATCTGAATCTGAACTAGTTGCTCTGGTCTTTCCCATAGAAATCTGAAGTTCAGGCAGAAAAGCCCAGTAGAGAAACTACAGATCAGCCAGACTAAGGAGACTGATACAAAAATATACAAGGGTAAGAGAGTCAAAACTGTAAAAGTTTATGTTGCTGATCCAGACCACACAGACTTCAGGAATTAAGAGGCAAACTTCCAAGGGGTAGCACAAAGCTCATTTGCAAGAAAAAGATGACCTAGCATGCCTGGCAGAGATGACTGAGGCCTGGGCAACACTGAAGCACAGTAATAAAATCGATAGCTTCTTGGATTACATAGTAAAGAAATCTGTAAAGAAATCTTGCAAGACAGACTCTGACTGTCCTTGCTATGGGCAAGCAGTCTTAAATGAGCAACATCACTGGTGAAAGTGTTCAAAAAGCAGCTGTAGGCCCATCTAAAGTAATAGCTGGGAATAGCCAGGCAGAGTATATTAAGTGTATGACATGGGTAGAGGACTCAGTATAAAGTGAGAAAGTAAGAGAAAGAAAGCAGCTGATGAACAGGAAAACCATGTGTGGTGGTTTAGGCTGGGTGCTGGCCCGGATGCTACTGCACAGACCACACCTGGGAGGTCCCAAGGGGTAGGCCCAGCCCAGGGGGTGGTCACAGGAAACCAGGTATTCCATTTCCCATAATGCCCTGCTCCCCTATAAAACATCCACGCGGGGTCTTCACTTCCTCGTTCGTCCCCTGCTGCTGCCTAGGTAAAATGGCGTGAGCTGCCTCCCTTGGGCCTGCCCAGGCCCAAGGCTGGGTTGGGGGGGGGGGGGGAGAGAGCCCTAGTGGGGGGGTTTGGGTGTACCCCCAGGTGGTGATGGGATCTCTCTCTGTCACGGTGCTTGTGGTTCTCTGTAAAACTTTCATTGTTGTTCCTTTTTGTTTATTTTTTTCTATTTAAACTTTCCATCACTTTTGCAATCCGTTTGTCTGAGTTGTTATTTCTGCCCGTGGTAGGGAGGGGTCTGCCTCAACCCACTACACCATGGAAGACAGAGAAATAGGTGATGTAAAACTGCCTGAGAACTCCTGGTGAGAGGTAATAAAGCTTTTGCTCCTCACGTCTTTCACTAAATGTAATCAAACTGACCAATTGTTTGGGCTGCCTTTTTGGTGTCATTTAACTCTTCTGTCACCTTTGTTCAACAGAAGTAAAGAGGATCAAGGGGCAGCACGGTTTAGGCTGATGTTTTATATAACTTAAGGGACTGGCTGCTTCAGTTACAGCAAAAATTTATCAAGATGGGGTCACTATAGGTTATTTTATCCATTTTTACATCATGAAATGGTGAATATCGCCAAGGTCCTAATTCAGCTGCTATGTAATGCTTGGAGAGCTTTTTCCTTTCCCCATCCTTCAAAGGAATGCTCATGGTACAGTATCTTTTGCATGATACATGTCTCCACCTCTCAGCAGCCAGATGAAGGTGCTGGGCAAAGGTGCTTTACAGCATCTGTGTTCACCTGACTTCAGAGCTGTGCAGAAGCTGCTCAGTCTTCAGAGCAGGTCTGCCACCTCTAGTTCATACTCAACATTTTTATATACCTAAAAATAATGTTGCAAACCTGGAAGTATGTTCAGTTGCCCCATGATGACCGTCTCCGCTTTACAGTGCTGTGGAAGAGTACAGTGGAAATTCCCAAAGACACTTTCAGACCACCTAGTCCTTTTCCTGAGAAACATACAATGTGCAATGGTCCTTCAATACAACCTGATAAGAGCCTTTTATAAAAAGAAAAGAAAAAAAAAAAAAGGAAACCAGTTTAGGTGTGAAAAAGAGACTGCCTTATTTTCACACATCAGAGCCAAAACCAAGCCAAAAATCTAATGGGATGTGTTTAGATTCAGTAGAAACTAGAGACTGAATAACAGCAGAAATAGTCAAGTGAACGGGTGTGAAACCTTCCTTGCTCTGTAGTCTGGTGCAATCAAGCAGTGTGAATATACAATAAAATAGGCAACACAGGCAATCAGAACTGTATCAAATTGAAGGTTTGGCATAGACAAAGCTTTTTAATGTTTTTACCTTTTTTTTTTTTTTTTTTTTAGCACCTCTCTGGGCAACCTGGGCCAGTGTTTCAACATTCTCACTGCAAAAAATGTCTTCCTTATATCTAGTCTAAATCTGCCCTCTTTTAGTTGAAAACATTTACCTCTTGGCTTACTGCAATAGGCCTTGCTAAAAATGTGTCTCCATCCTTCCTGTAAGCTTCTTTAAGTACTGAAAGGTCTTCCTGGAGCCTTCTATTCACTAGGCTGAACAGTAGCAACTCTGTCATCAGCCCTTCCTCATAGGCGAGGCATTCCATCCCTCTGAACAGTTCTTTTGCAGCGCTCCTCTGGACCCGCACCAAGAAGTCCAAGTTTTTCTTGTGCTAAGGAGTCCGGAGCTGAGCACGGTACTCGCGGTGCGGTCTCACCAAACCGAAGAGTCGCCTCCCTCAGGTCGGCCGCGCCCCAGCTCTTTCCCTCGTAGCCAGGCGAGTTCCCCCTCGGGGACAAGGGTCGTTGGCCACAGCCCTGAGGCGATGGCTGGCACCAGTACGTCTTTCGTCTCCCCCTCGAGGAAACCGGGCACCCTGAAAGAGTGACGGCAACTGTGACGGAGGCCGCGCCGCCACTTTCCGGTACTGCGCCTGCGCGGGGCCACCCTCCGCCCCGCCCTGCCGCCGGCGCGGGGCCAGGGGCGGCAGCGGCTGAGCCGGCCGGGAGCGGAGTGCGGGGCGGGGCGCGGCGCGGCGCTGCCGCCGCTGGCGGGAGCGGCCGCGGGGCGGTGACTGGGTGCGGTATTGCCCGGACCGGTGAACGAGCCGCGGGAGCGCGGCCTGGGGACTCGGCGGGGGCGTTTCTGGCGGCCGGCATTTTTGGCGGCTCGAGCGCCGCGCCCTTCCCCTGCCCCATGTCGGCGTGGCTTGGGCGAGCGGTGCTGCTGCTGGGGCGGCCGGGGGCCCCGCCGTTGCCGTCGCTGGCCCCTCTTCCTGCCTGTGCTTGCTGCGTGGCCCGCCGCGCTGCTGCTGCCACCGCCGTCTGGGCAGCCTGCGAGGCGGCGCTGAGGGGCTACTCCTCCCGCGGGAGTCGTCGCCGCCCGGGCGGGCGCTGGGCACCCACCCCAAGGAGCCGATGGAGGCGCTGAACACAGCGCAGGGCGCCCGCGACTTCATCTATAGCCTGCACTCCACCGAGCGGAGCTGCCTGCTACGGGAGCTGCACCGCTTCGAGTCCATCGCCATCGCCCAAGGTGAGCGGCGTCTCCCTTAGACCCTGGCCCAGCGACCTGAGGGCCGGCACCTGCCGCCTTTTCTCCGCGCCCGGCACTGCGCTGAGGGCGAGCAGGCCGGGGACGGCCCCTCAGCGGCAGGTGGGGGTGGGTCAGGCCGGGCCAGTGAGAGGGCTGAGCCCCTGAAGTTCGGTGTTGCTTGTGGCGGGGTCCTGACGCCTTCGCCCAAGCGACTCATTCGGGCGGCCAAGCGAGTAGCAAACTCCATCAGGACGAGACAAGGAGCGGTGTAAGCCAGTGTGTTTTAGGGTAATTGGATATAAAAGGGGCACACAAACTGAAGTTTACTTGCCAGAAGCGTCCGCAGCACTTTCAGAACTTAAAACTTGCTAGCGTGCCAATTCCATTGTGTATCATCTCAGGAGGAGTTTCGGAGAGGCGTGGGTGGCGGATTTTCGGAATGGGAGTAGAAAAGCGTGTCTCTCTTAAAATCCTCTTGACACTAGTGCAGCAGGAAATTGATTTCAGACCTCTTTAAGAGACGCTGGGCTGCTGCTGCTCTGGGGCCTCATTCATGAATTACACCTCCCAGCAGAGAGCTGCCTGCTTGCCGGCTTTGCTTCTTGGCAGTACTGGCTCTTACGAGGGGAGTTGTGTGCTTGGGAGGGTTATAGATTTATCTCTGAATATAGTGCTATGCAACACCAGTTAAAATAATTCACGATTTTTATTTTTTTTTAACCTAATCCAACTGTTCTTGCCAGCTCGATGCTTTTCCTTAAATCAAAGCCTGACAAAATCAAATCCTCGTAATTGCAACCTTGATGTTTCTGATGCTTAGCTGTGTTTTGTGGTCTCTATTGCAATGAAGTTGATAGCAGGTACTGGAAAGATGAGTGTGTGTTTGATCTAGGCCTCTTCGTGACTTTGGTGGTGGCTTGCCCTTGGAAAGGGCATTTCTGTGCCTTGTGGCTCTTCTCTATGTGTCTGGAAGAAATCTTGTAGGCAGAGAACGGGTCCGGGGGTCAGGCATAGGAATGCTGTTTTGTGAAGAAACGGAACCTCTTCAGTTTTTATAATACACTTACATATAAACATCAGTGTTTCTAGTCAAAGCCAGGATAGTTCACCAGAAAGGCACATTTTAGGAGCAGCACTGCTGCTTTGCAGAGCATGAATCAGTTATGTTTGTTCTCTGGCATAGTGGGTAGTATGTTTAAAGTTATAAGTTGACACTAACTTTTGAATACTAATAACTAATACTCTTTGTAAATAAATCCTCCTCAGCTTCTGACGGCTTCTTGCCGTGAGGTTTTTGTGTGTTTATCTTGGTAGTTACTGCTCAGGTGACACTAGGCTGCTCTCTGTGCCTCTTCATACCCAGAGGATTGTGTGGTGGTTGTTGAAATGAGACCTAAAAATGCATTTCAGTATAATGTCTCAGGGGTTTTACAGAGATGATTCAACAGATGGTCCTATTTGATATCTTGTTGCTCAGTTACTGTTAGCTATAAAATGAAAACTTGTTTCTATAAAATACTGTGAATTTCTGAGGATTCAAGATTTATGAGACAGAGTAACCAAAAGCATTAGTTTGAGTTAGAGACTTGACTTCATTAGACCATATCAATGAGCTGCAGATTCATAACCGTAGTGGAAATGACAAGACACTTGTTCCTGAATCTGTGAGCATTAATCTCACTGGAGAAATTGTTTCAACAAAACCTCAGTTGTGCACTTTGTAGTCTTACAGATAAAGGCTGCCCGAGGTATTTTAATGTGATCAGACCTTGGTTCTTGGAGTCAGATTCCTGATCTGACCAACTAGTAGCTTGATAAGACTATCAGATAAAACCTTTTCCTTTAGGTGGCTCATTTCATGTTTGTTTGTGGTTTTTTTTTTCTTCTTTTTAGTGAGACTGCAGCATGATAGCAGCTCTCAGCTCCTATCTCTGAGAAATTATATTTTTGTGTGTGTTGTAGAAAAAGAAAAATCATAACCAAGAAGGCCTTTTAATAAGTCTTTTTAATTAAACATTAGAGGAAAAAAATCTTGAAATGATAGTGCGTGCCCTATGTACTTCCCCTGATATTCTAGAGAACTAAAATCACGTGCACAAGAGGAAACTTGGCACAGAAATTATCCAATGCTAGTGAAATAGCTGCACCCATCGTAGCACTGGATTGTCTTTGGTGTGCTTGTGCGTGAGCTGCTCCTGGGTGAGGAAGGTAATGCCAGGAGTTCCTGGGTGGGAGAGATTGCCCATTGCTATGCTCTGTAGAGAGTTGGTATTGACATAATTCAGATTTTACCTGAAGAAAGGCACTGAATGTAGAGCTAGCCTCTTGAGGAGTGTTGGATGTGTATCATTACTCTCAACACGAAGAAGTGCCAGAAGAATACAGATTGGATGGAAGGGTTGCACTGGAAAAAATATATGATTTCTGGGCTAGATGTTGGTATTCTGCACTTCACATGCTTTTTATGATTACCAAGTATTTTGCATGCTTGCTCTTCCCTGTGTGGAAGTGCTGACTGTAAGAATGACCTAGCTGGGTTCACCAGTTCTAAGTGTGAGCAGCAGCAGATGGGGAATGAGAGGTATTTGCACCCTGCTTTCCAAGTACTTTCTCCAATATAATAGCATCCCTTTTGATTTTTCCAACCAACGAGTTTAATCAAGACAAAGTGGTTTTGGAGGTCTTGAATTTCTTCTCAATCTTCTCATTCTGTGGCAGCATGCTGTAGCTTCCAATAGCTGGCTCTTTAGATGAGGTTGCTAACTTTACTCTTGTCTTATTTCCCAATGAAAATGATCCAAATGCAGCTTTCTCATTTACTTGTCTACCTGCTGAGTGAATTCTTGTGTCTTGTTTGAATCTGGAAAGTCAATCTCTCCTCAATCATGAAATGCCTATGCGGTTTTGCCACTGTGCTTAATCTTGTTTTGTGTCTGTGATCTTTTCACACTTCTATATAGAAAGGGTGGTTTTGGTCAGTACCCTTCTTAACACACCCCTTATTAAGTTAACTTTTGACCTTCTTCATTCACTACCTCTTCTGTGCCCTAACAGACCCCATATCAGCTAGGGGAAGCTGTCAGCAATATGGGGAGACCTGGGCACATCAAGAACCAAATGGGGCCTGTTCCTCAGCCCATTCCCAGACCTACCACCAGAAGGATGCAGTTCCGTCAACTAATTGCCCTAGCGAGAAATATGACAGGACACACTATCTGTGGCCTCCGCTAATGGCAGAGGCTTCAGGGAAACCCATCCTTTGCTGCTGCTGCTACGCTCAAGGAAGGTTCTCAGGTAGGTGAGTTGTAGCCATTGACCTGTAAGTTAGGCGAGTCTCTGAAGCATTTGTGAACTTTAACACATCTTTCTCTCACCTGTTTATGTCTGGACTTAGAGCTTCCAGATGCCAAGCACTAGCAGTTGGGTTAAATGTTTTAGTTTATTAAGAAACACTGAGATTCTTTGGCTTGTTTTAGTGCACCAGTCAGAAGGCAGAGCTCTATCTGTGAGCTTGTGATAAGGGCTGGCTGCAAAGCTGGGAGCTTAACTTCAGATTAATAGGTGGGTTTTGTCTAGGAGATGCTGGGGGAAGGAAGTGAAACAGTCTTGATGGAATTGTTCTTAGAAATTATTGTGAGAATTATCCTAATTTAGACTATTATTAGTATCTTACTATTTTAAAATTCAGTCAAAACATCATTAAGTTGCTAATTTTGAAGACATCTACAAGGCCACCTCACCTGGATTTAGTTTTCCTTCATTAAAGTATTTTTTTCTTTTTTTCTTTTCTCTTTATTTAAATTTTTTTTCCTCCTCTCTTTCCAGTCTTGTAAGGGTGAATAAGGTCTCACAATTTCCCAGTGAGAGGTTTGAAACAGGTTTTTAAACTTGTTTCTTGTAAACCTGTCAGCCACACCAGATTAGAGATGATGCATGTGATCCGGAATGCAATTACTTCATATTTTTATTTCTTATAGTTACAGGATCACTTCAAGTAGCAAATAGACCTGTTCATTTTAAATGTCATAGTTCTGCCTCCCTGTGTGTTGAAGTGCTGCCCTGTACCAAGGCTTAGTTTTTTGGGCAACAGTCAGATCCTTCTCCTTCTGTTTCTTTCTTGCATGGGGGAGATGAAAGTAAAAAAGTAAAAATCTTAGTGGCAATGTGGACAGTTACTTAATGCTTTTGACCTTCTATAGGAATTTTTCATTGTAAAAGAGTGATATTAGAAAGATGATATCACTTCTTTGAGGGGCTTACATTCAGGTTTTCTACTGTGTGTTTCCAGCGTATGATATGAAATGATTAATCATAGAATCATAGAATCAGTCAGGGTTGGTAGGGACCACAAGGATCATCTAGTTCCGACCCCCCTGCCATGGGCAGGGACACTCCACACTAGGTCAGGCTGGCCAGAGCCTCATCCAGCCTGGTCTTAAACACCTCCAGGGACGGGGCCTCAGACAGCACTTCTAAGCAGTGCAGCAAGCCCAATGGCAAGGAGGAAAAGTAGTAAAGGTTTTGACTTCCTTAGATAAGAAATGCTAAACTTACCATGTGTGCTGCATTGTTATTTCTAAGAGTCCAGTTGTTCTTATCTGTGATGGGTTAAAAGATCTTGAGCCCAGATATAACCATTTCCCATTAATAATACTAACACCATGAATGTGTGGGGCCTCTTAAGAAATCTCAGTTCTTCGTGGTAAAAGAATTCATTATTGTCCCATCTTTTTTTTTGAGAGATGGGGGGAGGGGGGAAATGTTTTCCTATCTTTGTTTATATATACATAAAATACTATATATTTGTTTATTGTAGTATATAATATACATATATTCTAGAATATCATGTATGTTCATTGAATATAATTCCTTGAAAGTACCAAGTTGCAATTTATATTTTAAATTGAAAGCTTTTGTGATGTGGTCACTAAATAAAATGCCTTCTGAAGTGTAATAGCTTGGGTTTTGTGCCTGTTGAGGTTGTATATTAACTGGAAAAATACAGTAGCAATGCAATTTTGACTGCTGGTTTTGTTGATCTGATTTTCAGACCTTGGAGAATGCGGTCTCTAGTTAGATTCCCTTTGAAGGCACTATATGTTATATCATACATGGTTTAATAAATAACCTGACAAAACTGCTGCATTCTGATAGAAAAGTGTTCATAATTTCAAGTTACTGCATCTTGTCTTTGTTTAAAAATAAATCAGTGTGTGGGTAAAGGGGACCACCTCCATTCAGTAGGGCTGACAGCTGGGGCAGGATCTCTTTGCAGGAATTTGTAAGCTTTTATCCATTGTTCAGTATAATCGTTGGTGTTCATGACCTGGTGTTAAATTTATTAGCTCTCCAGTTTAGTGGAATAGTTTAGGGAGTGTTTGAGCCTAGGTGCCTCTACTTTCACAGTTTCAAAAAGAAAAGTTAATTCAGAAGATTGCAAATGCCATCAAAGACAAATTTCACTGAGGCTTTAGACAATCCTGTGGAAAAGATTCCCTTTGTTGCATGAATCAGATGCTTCTTAAAAAGAACAAACCAGCTCTCCTGTCATAGTGGTTTGGAATCATCTTTTACTACCTCTTTTTGTTAGAACTTAACATGTTAATGCAGCAAAGCATAATTCAGTCCTTCAGGAAGTGCTTGTCTGATGTGAAGAGTGATTTCACAGTGCATGTGTGAGGTTTGTTGTAAAGACCACCCACCCTGCTGAGCTGGGAGAAGAGTGAATGGTCCAGTGTGCTTTAGGAGGTACAATGGGAACAGTTTTTTCTCTCCTCTGCAGGCCCAATGTATGCAGGTGAAATCTGAGCTGTATGTGGAGAACAATCACCTACCTGTTCCATGCTGTGACCTAGGTCAAGAAGTTGTATTTCAACACTAATGTTTGATTGCTATTCTAGGAAAAGGCCTTCTGGCAAACTGCTAGCAAGCATCTGATTCACAATTCTTAAGTGCCTGTGAAGTTGGTAAACTAGCAAACTCTTTCCAGCCTGCCTGCTTGCAGGTCCTCTGTGTTCTTAGACCATTGCAGCATATGCCAGGACCATTGGCAATCTTATTGAATCAAAAGTACTCAGTGGTGAAAGGAATATTGTGTATCACATGGAATAATGCTACTTCTGGTTTTGCATCTGGAAACTACAAAATTTGCACCCCATTCCAAAAATCATGATGTCCTCTGTGGAAAGAAGAGTGCTACATAGAATCTACTGATGATTTTCATTACTGGTAATTTTCTTTAACATCTATGGATGGAACTGTTTTGATTTCAAATGGTAGTCATCTGTGTAGTACTGGATGCCCATTATCAGAGAAGACAATGTGCATGGGAAGATCTAGATATGGAACAGGAATGCCTTAGTTAAGATATTTAATGCTTCTGAAGCTCCTTTGAAAGATGTGCCCATTCCTCAAGAAACCTTTCAAAACCCAAAGTGAAGTTAAAAAAGCCAAAGCAAAACAAAAGACCAGCCAAATCCCAAAACTCCAAAGCAAAAAATGCATGAACAAAACCTCACTTCCCAAATGTACTCTTGGGCAGTAGAAAAATCTCTATTTCCATTGTCCATTCTAGCCCTGAGTGTTGTATTGGCCAGTCATACATTGCATATCTTTATTGCAATGCACCTTTGTGTTTAAGCTTTATTTCAATTGGATGTGTGTGTTTCATTTGGACTTCCTTTTTAAAGTAACAACAAACCTGCGAATTTAGGTGGCTTGGAGAAGTTCAGATTTATTTTTTCATTATGCTGTCAACTCAGTGCACAAATTGCTAACATGTGCAGAACACACTATATAGAAAAAAATGTAATAACATTTTAACTTTGAATAAATTTGGCAATTCTGTTTTTCTGCCTTAAACTCAATTTGCTTATTTTATTCATCCTGATACAAATAGTACTTTGAGATAGGGCTCTCTGGCTGTTACTTAAGTATTAGAAGGGTCTGAGTTTTAATGTCATGAACAAGAAAATTGGTTCTTGGTCACTCGTAGCAAAGCTATCTTGCAACTGTTCTCTGAAAATGTCAGAAGTAATAAACTGCATACCTTTTGAACCACATTCAGCAAAGTACTGTTGTCTTAAATTCATGTTGGTTTTACTATTATGGTTTGGTTTTCTTCCGTGTTCCGAAATTTGGCTTGCCCATGTAACTTAAAGCAGTTCCTGGTTTTAGTTCTCCGCTTCAATGCGGAACCTTTGCCTTATGTTTTTGTAGAGGAGAGCCTGCAAGCGTTCAAGTGAAATTGATGCAAGACCCAGAGAAATCCAGCTGTCTTAGCATCTATAGAGGCTCTTTCCTTGCTGGCAGATAGTCCAGTATTGATCAGAAGAGTATAAATGACTTATTGCTGTCTTGCTTTTGACAACTTGTTGTAGCATCTAAATATCCTAAACCACTGGTACCGCTTGAGAGCCCAGCGAAGGAGGTAGTGTCGCCAGAGATGGACAGTGCTTTTGGTACAGTAAACAAACAAGTGTGTTTGCTATGAGCGAGCAGGCTGCTGGTTTGACAGACTTCCCGCTTGCTTGTTTGGATGCAATTGGCATGTATGGCTACAAGAAACAAAAGTACTTGGGTTTTGTTTACTTACATTCATATAAAGCCTTTGGTCTCAAGCATTTCAGTGATCCTGCAGTACTTTGGGGGCCTACTCATAATGCAATGCCAAAAAATGGTTCAAGGGGGGGGGCTTGTGGAAGCCCCTGACTTATCTCATGGTTCCTAGATTATACCTGACTCAGAGGTCTCAGCCTGTGGAATACCTTCATTTACTTGAGGAAGTGCAGTGTCATCTGCCTTATGCCTTTTCCTAGGAAAGTGCTGTGCATTCAATTACGTGGTCCAAACATAATCCAGAAATGGTATTACTGTTAACAAATGTCATTATTTAGTCAGCTACCTTTGTCCATGCCTGTAGTTAATGTTTTAGTAGAGATTATCACAGTATCACCAGTGCTTCAGTTGAAATTTGCTTTCCATTTTTGCATGTTTTAAGCATGTGGTGTGTGCAGAATAGATGTCACGCATGAACATCTATTAAATCAGAAACTAAAAAAATAAACGTCAAGTCATCATTCTTCAACTCTGTGTCTTGTGTTAATAACTAAAATGCATTTTTATACTTATTTTTTTTAGCAGGAGAGAGATCTTAGCTATTTTGTCTGGTATAAAGATGCTTTTGATTTAGGTCTTTTTAGCTGTTAGTTACAACACAATTTAAACCTTCCAGAGTGGTAAGAAACACTTGGATCTCCCTGTAATAGGCATGAATGAAATGGATCATGTTTATTCTGAACACAGGTACTGTTTGTGTAATCAAAATTAAAAGCAAATGAAGTCTACCACTTTCTCTAACATTATTTAATGCTTACTCTTCAACTGAAAACTCATAGCTGTAGTCATATTTATTATTTAATCAATCCAAATATGGAACTAAAGAAGCATCTGGTGTCTCTAGGAGAAAATATTCTCTAAAAAGGAAAAGGAAAAATGAAGTCAGTATATCATGTAAACAGAGTACTTACAGAAGCTGTCTTGGATCTCCCTAGTGTTGGTTTGTTTGTATTGTTTGGGTTTTTTTTTTTGTTGGGTTGTTTTGTGTTATTGTGTGTGTGTGGGTTATTTGTTAGTTTTGGGGTTTATTTTTGTTTGTTGTTTTTTTCTCACAAGAAGTGGCCCATGCTGAAGAAATCTGGATTTGTGTGCAAGCTGTCTTGTGCCCCCACCTCATTCTCTCATTCTTTTGCTTTCTTTCATCCACTTTAGCACTGTGTTATTTGAATAACGTGAAGGCACACAGTTTTGTTTCTATTTTGTTGCTGAGCATGAGAACTTCCTTTAACACTGTGCAAGCCCCATGGAATTTTTGGGATGTGACTAACCCATGCCCAAAACAAACCCCTTGCTTCCTCTGAAATGTGGGAAGCACTTTAAGGCAAAGCCCACAAAACATCATTTTAACTCCGTGCATATTTAATTCAAAACTGTGGGATATAAATCATAGCTTGTTTTCACAGTGTTCATTTACTTAGAATGCTTAGATATTTGTATGTTATTAATAGCCACCCTAGCAGCCATAATATGTACCTGTTTGTGCTACTTGCTATACATTTTGCTTCATCGTTTGCCAGTTTCCGTTTGTATGTGATGGACTTGGGATGTTTTTATATTGTTTTGGAATGTGCTTTGAGGAGGGTTTTTTAACTGAATTTTGGCAAGTTCCAAGAGGTCAGGTTTTTTTTTACCTTGAATGTTTCTCTCTAGGTAATAAAAAAAGCAAATAGGAACATATTTAAGACTGAAATATGTTTGAGATGGGGCATACTCTGTATCAGCTCTCACCTCAAAGCAGACATAAGGAGCGGGTAGCTAGTTTTATTCTCTCTACTGCTTGTGCCCAGGGATAAAACTCTTCCTCAACATGCTTGCTAAATTGTAGTCAGATAGGAGCTCAAGCATTTCCACAATGAAAACTTGCCCTGCTATTTGGCAGTGACCCTGAGGAAAGGCTCTTGCATGACCTCATGGAAGGATAAAGCCTCAAAAATATTTTTCATTTCAAAAAGAATGGAGAATGTTGAGAGAGGGAAAAAAAGCTGCTGCAGTGAGACCAACTTGAACTGAGAAGAGACAGAGACATGGGTCTCCCACTCACACAGCAGACATAGTCTGGGATCTCTCAGCTGGATTCTGTCAGTTCTTTCGGAACTTTCTGGGAATCCTTCAGGCAGGGTTAAGAGGAGGCACAGGACACAGTATGTGGTTGTTGTCTGTGCCATGGTCAGAGGTCTGCTTTGGAGGGTGTTATGTATGTAAAGTATTGCTGCAAAGTTCTGGTATTTTCTTTCGGTCCAAATGCTTACTGTGAGCCAACAGGTAGTTGTTGCACTTTGCCCTGCTGCTTTTTTCTCTTAGACGTCATTAGTTTCTGGTTATTGTACTGTTACAGTAACTTTTTGTTCATGGCTTTCAATTATTTGCTCTTGATAGCTTCTGACTCTATGCAGTGATCCATCCCTTAGTGCTGGCCAGTTTGCTAAAACTTATCCTACACCAAGAGTGTGAATCATCAATATTCATTGGGCTATTATTCCATCTTTCATATTAGTCTTGAATAGATAGAAATGGTGGGATTTTTGCCTCGGTGGTTTTCATGGAAGACTGGAGATAAATGTGTATCAAACAGATTTCTTTAGCCAGCTGCTCTTTTAAGTACTATTTGCTTGTAGTTTCAGGTTACAAATAGTCTTTCAATCCAGCTGTTTATTTTTTTATTAGGTATTCACAACCTGATGTTTACAAAGCATAAGTAAGATGTGATTTCAGAAATGCAAAATTAAGAGTTGTGTTCAAGATGAAGAAATGCAAGAATTGGCAGGTGGATTTGTCAAAGAGATGAGAGAGAAGACTGAAATCCTCTCCTTCATCCTCCTCCCAACATCGGTTTTCCTATTACCTATTTGTAGTCTTTCATGGAGTAAAGTAAGTGCAGTGAAGTAAATGGGTAGCTGCAAAAGTGACAGTGGTGGTATAATGAACCTTGTGACCTTTTACTCTTGAAAATGTCAGACTTCTTGTGTTTCTGTGCTCCCCTCCTGGAACAGGAAGACTGTAACAAAGGTGTGTTTGTGGTTCTGATGCAGCAGTCAAAGATGACTGGTTCCAGTGGGAAATGTGGGTTGTTGTTTACTTGTTGGATCTGGTCTATCAGAAAGAAAGAAAAAATCTGCTTTTGTAGTGTTTTCACAGGTGGTTTATTTCTCTTGATTGGATGTTAGGAGCCTATCACATCAGCCTCTTTTTCTGTGCTAACTGCATTTTTTTGCAGTTGGACACTAACTTGGCCAAGTTTTATGGTGATTGATGTCTGACCTTGTGTTAAAACCTCAGCAGAAAAAAAACCAAACCAAAACAAACCACACAATCTCTTCCCCAAACCACTTGCCTCCTCTCAATTTTTCTTTTCGGGCCACGTGGGAAAAGCATTCAGATGGGATAAGCGCATGCGCGACTGAGCTGTGGATGAGCAGATGTGTGGTAGGTGTGACTTGTCTGTATGGGCGTGCATTTACTGCTCGCTTCACCCATGCGGTTGCAGAGCAATTGTCCTCTTCTTTCTTCCTGCCCTGAAAACCTCTGGGTGGGAGTGTCTTGGTCTTGTTTCCCTGCTAGCGCTGTTGCTCTTCTCTGGGCCTGACTGTGCACACGTGGCAAAATGTCCCAAATGCATGATCAGGAGGGAATTTAGATCAGGAGGAAAAGTATCGAATTACCCTTGCCAGCATGTTGCAGCAGCAACATGACTAAATCACTTCAGAGTGCAGTTTTGTTTTTGGTGTAAGGTTTTTGTCTTCCCTGTTTTCTCTTGAAGTGCCGTGAGGGTTTTTGTGCCTCAGGAGAGTTTGTTGTGGGATCCCTCTGTCACTAGCAGCACATGCAGTGTCTTGCCCAGAGAGCAGTACTGTTTCAGTCTCACAGGTTATTTTTGTTGCTTTGTCAAGTACTCGCAGTTATATTTGGGAGCATTTTTGACCTCAGAATTCATCTAATGGTTAGACTGGGAGCTGTCTCTCTTCCTCTGGCTATCTAGTAGTATTCCTCCTAGGATCAGTGTCTGACCCCTGTATTGCACAGCACTTTGCTTCAGCATTGCGAAAGGCATCCTCAGTCTGACTCTACCCCCTTCCTTGCTATTGGAGAAGTTGCTGTGTAAACATTGCCCAAATTTTGGAGATGCAGATGAAAATGAAGGAGGGAAGGATGCTGGAGGCACGCTGAAATCAGCCTTCATTTCACAGCGTGAAAAAATGGCAGGAGTGCAAATTCTATTAAGGTCTCCTGTAAATAATGGCATTACGGGTATGTCACTGATGCAAACAGTAGAATAGTGCCACAGCATACTTGCTACTACCAAGGGGAAAAGTGTTATGGATTATATTCTGTATTTCCTCCCATGTAGAAAATAAAAGAGGCTTGTGTGCAGAAGACCTTGGATTTGGTTGTGGCTTTGTGTTTATAAATTACTAATTCTCAAGCTGATCAGCAGAACTTGAGGTGGAGGGTGGAATTTCACATTCACAGGAGTCTTCTGTGTACTTACAGTAAAATTGTGACAACAAGCAACTGAAAGCTAGCAGTGGAGAAGGGAAAATGTGCAAAGTTGAAAAACAGACTTTGAAGAGGAACGTCATCATTAATAAACTGGTGTTGGGTAGTTTCCCAGGGGGATTAAGTGAAATTGGGATTAAATAAACAGACCAGATGTGCTGTACTTCATAGATCAGAGGTCCCAAAGCAGCTTTAGGGGGAATGTATGCATGGTGGAGACTTGTGGTAGTGTGACATGAGCTGAAGCTTTTAGCTCGGCAGCTGAAAGCGGCAGAGATGCATTTGCAACTGAGCTAGTTAATCCTCCTCAAAGAGGGCTCATGGTAGCAGAAACACAGAACAGGAGTTTTAGTTTGTTTTTGTTTTGCAGAGTAAAGGCAACTGGTTGAGAGTTAAAAGTGAACTTAATACTGTTCACTTGTAGGAAGAGTAGAGCACAGTAGTGTTTGTTGTCCTCATTTATGTGACTAAGATTGTTGATTTAGTAAATAATTTCAGGTCACTTCCCTGAACTAAGTGATTTGTTTCAGTATAACTTATTGTGCAGAATAAATTAATAATGCAGCTACATTACAAGAGAACTCATCATATTCTTTTAACATAAGAGCCAACAGAAAACATTTTGAGGTAAAGTTCCCCATAAAGTGCAGTTTACCTGTTTTTACATTATATATGTAGCGTTCATTCCTTCAGCCATTTGTCAAGGATAACAGACATTGCAGTTTGGCTTTGACTGTGCAGAGTCAGATGTTGAAGTTTGGTTTCACAAATGCAGGCAGAGGCTTTCCTAAGTTACATTGGGAAGGTGCCCAAGAAGATGAAGGAAGAAAGGTATCCAAGTGATGAACCTGCTCCACTACCCCTAGCAATAGATTAAGAGTTAAGATGAAACTTCATTGCTACTGCGTTCTGTTTTCATTAGGCATTTATATAGAAAGGTACAAGTTATCTGAGTAAAATTTATGGCTGGAACGTAAATTATTAGCGATTTCTTACGATGCTCTTTTTTTTGCTGACAGGTATGAATAGTTTTTTTTTAAGGCCTTCAGGGGAGCTCGTATTTTTGTCTCTGTTGCCCTAACACAGTGAAAAAAATTGGGTATGATTGCACTTAGTGTGAGTCAGTAACAAGACAAAATCATTCCATTCATCTGTCCTGTCTACTTCTTGGTTTGGGTAGCAATCTTAATTCTGGGACAGGTGAAAAGCCATAAACGCTACATACATTTAAAACTTCAGAGAGAAGCTTGTTTCTGCAGTCTTATATCATAAGTCATGCTCAGGCAGGAAATTAAACTTTTGAGTTAAGAAAAGGTTAATAGTCTGATTTCATAGTGGCTTGATTTCAACTTTTTTAAAAGATCATAGTAGAGTTTTCTTTAAAAATCATCTCACCAAACCCATCAAATTCACCAGTTGCCCTTGTGTTACTGCACTACTGCAACTGCCAGCATGTGGTGTTGTCTGTTGGAAGTGTCATGTATGACTGGAGTGCAGCTGGTGCTCCTGGTTTCAGGAGCTTTAGGAAGCACTGCCATTGCCAGCCTTGGATTTGCTCTTACAGTAAGCATCTCTTGATATTAACTAAGTCACTTTGTCTCATTTCAAGAGCGTTGGCTGCTGCAAAAGGCAAAATCTCATATTTTGTGCCTGGGAATGATAGTGTAAACATCAAGTGTGTTGAAAAAAGCCAGGAAGTTTGGGATGGACCAGGTATGCTACATTTGTTGTGAGACAGGGCTAGAGGAAATGGTTTCAGGCTGTGCCAGGGAAGGTTTAAACTTGATGTTAGGAAATATTTCTTCACTGAAAGGGTTATCAAACATTGGAATTGTCTGTCCAGGGCAGTGGTGAAGTCACTGTTCCTGGAGGTGTTAAGCAGGGTGTGGACCTGGTGCTTGGGGTCTTGGTTTAGTGTTTACCTTTCAGTGGTGGGTCGAGGGTTGGACTGCATGGTCCTTGTGGTCTTCCAAATGGATGTATTCTGTAATACTGTGAGGTGTAAGCCTCCCATGTTAAGCCTCCCATGTGTTTGCGGTAGGGTAGTGGAGGAGGGAGCATCCCGGCACAGGCTGCAGTCAATTCAGCTTCAGACTGCTGGCTGTGAGCACAAGATCATGTGCCTGGGCTGGAAAGCCAGCACTGCTCGCTGTGCTTTGTCAACTACCTTTTTTCTCCCTCCATTCTTTCCTGGGTAAATGAGTGTTGTTTTGGGCAGGTGGGGGAACGGCATAAGGGAGGGGAGGGATGGGAATAAACAAACTCGCCTCTCACTGCCTTCCCAGATTTGTTTTTGAAGAACAGGGCCTGGGGAGAACTTCATTAAATGAAGGATATTATAATTATATATATACCTCCCTAGATATTTCATGAGCACTCGTTTGTAGACATCAGTGATGCCTAATACTGCTCTATTTAAAGGTGATGAAAGCCCTCCACTAAATCAGATCTCCTTGGTTGTTCAGAGGGCTCTGATAATTCTTGTTAACAAATCTTCTGTGGTGTCCCACAGAATTGCTTTGCTTATCCTGTTATGTGAACCTGCTATGGAGGACGGCCAAAAACCTAACCTCACACTCTGATAATACATAGATATTGTGGTCTTACTTGTTTCCAGTACAGCACTGTTGCTGAGCTTCTGCAAACTGGTAAAACAATTGATAGACACTTAATTCAAACCAGAGAGGCCCAAGAGAAACCTGTGTTGACAGAGAAGTGCCGACACCTTGTGTTACCGAAATTCAGTTAGATGAGTATGTTTGGATGCAATTAACTCCCCTCAAATGTTAGTCAGAAGTACTTCTGGTTTTCTCCATAGCTAGTGGAGAGAGTGTTAATAATCCTATGGAAAGATTAATTCATTCAAAGATAGAAGTATTTGCTATACCTTCAGGAAGTGTCCCTCCTCTAGCTCTCAGGAACTCACTGCAGTCCCTGAGCATTGGAATGGAGAGGATGAGGAAGGAAAGAAGGGCAAACCTCCATTTGGGATGATGGCTTTATTTAGAGGTTTTTTGAAGCAGAGAATTTTGACTCTGGACGGCTTACTCCAGTCAGGTAGTTGCTCCAGCCAGTTTCTTCCTTGCCAGCACTCAAGTATTGGTTTGGGGTTTTTTGTAAGTAATACATCCATTCTGGAATGCACGGATCAGGATGCCATGCTATTGTTCACTCTCCTATCAGTATTACTGTATTCCTGGCTGTTTTTATACAAACACTTCAGCTGTTTTTCTGACATTTTCCATCTCTCTCTGAAGGAGACAGCTCAACCTCTGTATTTCTATTCATACCCTGTATCTTTATTACAAACTGCAAATCCTTTCTGCATAATTTTAGCTGATTAACCCCTTTGAATCTTGAGGCAGGCATCTAATTTCTAGGACTTTTTCAGCTGCAGTTTCAGATCTTGTTAAGCAAGCTACTGCAAATCCCCTTTTGGTGAGAACCTGCTTGGGTGGAAATGAAAAGTCTGACCTTTAAGTTTATAAGGGATTGCTAGAGAATTGGATTAGATCAGGCAAACAACTCTCTTAATGATGAAGACAGTGATTTGAGTCTCTGAATACCTGTTTGCATGTTACGCTTTTTCCTACACTGCCAGTCAAGTTTCCACCTTAGGTTTCTCTTTTGTTAAAAATCTTTAAAGGAATATAAACTGTGTATCCCATTTTCAGAGGGGGTAATAAGTGCATTGTATACCCACAATGTTTGATGGTAAATATTCACTGCAGCAGATAAATAAGCACTGCAGCTAAATTTGAAATGAATTTTTAAACCTGGGCTGTCCTGCATCTGCTGAGAAATAATGTGCATTTGTGCTGCTAAATGCATCCATTCCAGAGAGTTCACTACTGACCACTAGATGAGAGGGTGCAGTGTAGTTGTATTCCCAGTTGCAGAGTTTTTCTTCCTTTGGAGTGGGCTTGCCGCTTCCACTTTGTGGCGCATAGCCCTAGATATGTCCTGGGACCCTTATGCATGGGGCTGCCCACCTACCAGGGTGGGATCTCAGGAATAAATGATTTTGTTCTGAAGGGGATTGGCTGGCTGATGCCAGGGAGCAAATGTAACTCTTAAAAATCCTGTTCAACACTTGATCCAGTAGATACAACACTAGTTTCAGAAAGAGATGATAATCTTTGCTACTGCTCAAAGGTTTTTCAGGGAGGGAGATGGAACATGGTCACTGGTGTAAATTTCTAGTGTTACGGAGAGTCTAATATATGTAGATAGATATAGGTGGAGATAGATGCAGGTGTAGATATAATATCCTATTTGTATTTATGCAGAGTACTTGTTGGGACATAGTTATCTTTCTGAAGGGTTGTTGGAAAAAAGTATCACGTCCTCTGTCAATTCATCTCCTAGCAGTGCCTCACTCAGCTTTCTCTTCCCGTGTGCATGTGACTGAAGGGGCTAACAGCCATGTGTATTTTTAGCACTGCACGAGTCAGCATCCTTTCGTGCCATAATCGCTGTAGTAACAGGGAGCCATTTCTCAGTTATAGCAAATGATGCAGAATTTTTTCTTGGCTTCCAACTTGATTGGTTTTTCTGATCTGGAATATTAAGGGAATCCAACTGTAGATCAATGGACATGGTTTTGCAACTTTGTATTTTTATGTATGAATGAAGATTTTTGCAGTGCTCGTTAAAACGTCGAGAAAAGCAGAGGAGGAACAAAGGGCAATGCAGATGTGCCTTGTGAGCTTATTCTTTGAATGAACTCCTACATCCTAATCAGAATTTACTCTTAAGGATCCCCATCTAAATCCTGAAAAAAAGCAAAAACACACATCTGTTTTCTAGATTGCAACACAGAATTTTGAGGATAAAGATTGTTTTACAAGTGCACGTGTCAAGGACTACCTCTTTAGTAATCAATTGCTTCCAGTTCTTAATCTGTGCAAGCAAAGTGCTCTCAGATACTGCAGTTTGTATCTGAAGGGTTTGTAGAAGTGACCTGACTTTTGGAGGAAGCAATGATGAATTTGAGGGAAAAAACCCTCTGTAAATTCCAGACACTAAGACACTAAGCTTCAGAGCCTGCAGTGAGGTTATAAATGATCTAGATAATTCACATTTTTTTGTGTTCTTACCTACCTTCTTGATACTCAGTGTTCAATCCCTGATCTTAACAATTTGGTCACTATTCAAGAATATGTTAAACACTGCTTGTATTTTTGTCTTGGATCTGATAGTACTCAGGCTGTACCTTCACAGGGCAGCCCTGGACATAGCACTTGTTAAGTGTCTCCTGCCCCTGGCAAAGAGTAACAAATTTAGGTCTACAATTTAATGTCAGTTTTAACTGCAATTTGAATAAAACACAGTAATATGTGCCTTTAGGCTTGCCACCTCTCTTTTATTGAAGGTCTTGAAAAAGTGATAACTCAAAAACTGGTGTTGATGACTTCCTTTCTGGGTCTTGATTGTTTTTGTTATTTTTTTTTACTTTCAGGCATTTTTGTCAGCCAAGAATAATATCTTAAAACTAAATTGCAGGTACTGTCTTGGTTTAAATCACCTACAGTCAGCAGAGTTAATTTAACTGGCTGGATTTGGGCCAAGTTGTGGGTAATAGTGGTATTTATGTGGATGGTTATATTGCTCCCCGAGTTCTAGCTATTTTATTTTTGTAAGTAAATATTTAGTTAACCAAAAAAGGGGTGATACTGTAAATTCAAGAAAGATCAAGAACTGATTTAAGAGGCAATTAAACTTTTTTCCTGCTCCCCAGTGTTTGCTAATTTAGGGCTTGTGTCCTGTACTACACTTGAACCTTAGTTTATACTTTATTTTTTGATAATGAAAACAGCAATGTTCCTTACTCTGCCTTTTCATTTTATTCCTTCTGTGATAAGATGAATTCTGATGTCTTCCTTAGCACTGGGGCACAGGATGAACTGGTAAATGGCTGTTGTGAAATGTAGTACTGGACTACTTCAGGTTGATTGGTTTGTTTTTACCCCAGACACCCCAGACATTTAAAACTGAATGAATTCTGACTGAATTAGGTTCTTGAAAGGGGGTTTGCTGTCTGGATTTTTGTTTCTTTGTTGTGCTCTGAAGATATTTTTCATGTTTCTTTGTTGGGTTTTCTGTTTGTTTTTGGTGTGTGGTGATTTTTGTTGTTGTTGTTTTGTCTTTTTTCTGAGCCTGGAAAATTCAAACAGTCCAAACAGCTTGCTATGAATAAATGCCCTATTCTGAAATGTAGTTTGCTACTTAGAGTTTTTAAAATTGCTTTAAGGAGTAATTTTTTGCTCTCTGTGAGATGAGTTCTCCAGATGCCTTCATATTTTTCAGAGTTTTAAAGTATGTCATGCTTTAAAGAGGTGATATTGGAAGTGATTCTGTAAAAAAAGGTTATTTGCTTTCAAGCCACAGTAGTTATTTAATTCTTTCTACCTTAATTTTTTTCCCCATGATGTCCCAGTTTTACAGTAAGCCTTGGCCTCTGCAAGTAGAGCTGAGCTGCTCCAGCCCTCTTTCCTGCAGCAGGCAATGCTCTTTACATTGTAGTAGGTGAGTGTACTTCAGCCTCCAGTGAATGCTGGTTTTGTTGCTCCATGGGGGAGAGCTTTTTCTTTGAGCCTGGTCCTGCAGGTACTGTCTGAGAGCAACCTGGTCAGATTTGGCCCTGCTTTGTGCAGGAGTGGGAGACTAGATAGCCTCTCCAGGCTAAAGACGTGTGTATTGTCTCAGGCAGACAGTAAGTCAAGAGTTGGACCTTCCCTCTCCGGAGCATGAACAGGGTTGACCTGACCCAGTTTGATACCATCACCAGGCAAGTGCAGAAGTGGTTTATGTGGGGAAAAAGGCTCCCATGCTTTGTCTGGTCCTTGAATGTAAACTGAAAATTTTATGCTCATGCTCTCTGGCTGTTGGGCACCACTGAGGCCTATGGCTATGGAAGAATGGCTCTTGCAGGGCTTCTCAATTTACCGTGGGATATTCTTTGGCTCCTCTTCCAGCCTCATGTTTGAATCTGTGAGTTCTTTTGCATTTTCTAGGGGGTGGGAGAATAAAAGCTTCCTGTAGTATTTTGACCATACTTTTGCACGATGAGTACGACTAGTGTTTGTAGAGCTTAGGTGGTTTGTGTATTGGATGGAGGGAAGAAGCAACAATTTTTGGTAACTGCTAAGATTTGAAAGTTGTTCTATTTTAAGGTCTTAATTTAATGAAGTTATTATGGAAGTCAGTGTTCTGGTTGGCTAATTACTGCTGCTGTGATCTAACTGTCTGGGTTTTTGTTTGGATTTTGGGTCCCAAATGTCATCATAGCATTTTTCTTTCACTCTCATACTAGTAATTAAAAGATGCCTCCTGTCAGAACAGAAATGGTAGGAATTTTATTTTGCCTTTTTTTTGGACTGCCTTGAGGAAAGAAGGTTGTCTGATGCATGCTTAGATGACTTCTAAAAACAAATAATAAAATACAGCTAGCTTTAGATGTCCTGGTTTGTCTAATTTTAGTGTTTTGTTTTCTTTTTTCCTGATTTTCAGTAATAAAATGGCTATTGGGCTGCTTCTAATGTATGCTGTTACTTTGCATAATTACTGTACTAGTTTAGTCTTGTAATATTCTAAGACTGTGGCTTTTAATTTGTTGTCCTTTGTAAAAATAATAAAAATGTAGATGTGAATAATTTTCTCTAAAACTGTTAAATAACACATCTGCTTTTTTTTTGCCTGCTAATGACTTGGTAAGCACTTTATAATAAACTGAATTTTGCAATAAACTAGCTAACTTTCTCATTTCATTTTGACTTCTCTAGAGAAGTTGGAGGTTGCACCACCATCTCCAGGACAACTGAGACATGGTAAAAGAAGAATATTTGTTGAATGTGGTTAAGTACTTGTGAAGTCTGTCTTTGAATTGCTTCATCTTTCTCCTTCGAGTGCCGGTCTGTCCTCATCAATGTTGTATGGAGTTAACAGGAAACCAAAGCAAGCACCAGCAGGCATGCTGCTGCCTTTATTTCATAACTCCTCAGCTGGAGAATGTGCACCATTTAGTGAAAGTAGGACAGAAAGCCCAAATGAGATTGTGTTGTCCAAAGCCAGCCACACACATTGTTTTTGTAAGATGAGTGGTGTAGGTGCTGCAGTGCTTTGTGGGGGCTTTAGTGTTGAAGCTTCAAACTATTGACTTGCTTCTTGTCACATGTAATTTAAATGGACTGAGAAGTGGGATAGATTGGAAATAGATTTGGTATTCTTTATAATACCACTGTCATTCAAATTCTGATTTGGTTTTCAAATCAGTGTATTTTTGTCCTTTTAAATTCGGTCAACAAGCAAACATTTAGTTGAACAATTTTGTATTCTAGGTATCTATACTTATTTCTCTTTGGCCCTTTTTGGTGCTTTTGTTTTGGGGGGATTTTTTGCTTGGTGGGTTTGTTGGTTCTTTGATGCCTGGGGCTCAAAATTCTGGTAACTTTGGTAAGAATTTGAGCTCCCTTTGTAGCTCCAGAGTTTAGTGTGCACGTTTTGAAAATACTAGGTTTCTCTGTGGGGTTTTTTGTCGTTCGTGCTTTTAGGGGTTTGTCCTGTGGTAGTTGTAAAAGAACAAGAAAAATTTGGAAAATGCCATACATTCTGTCTTACCTGTGCATTTGAGAAGGTATATGTCTTCTCACAAAGTAGTTACAGAAGTCTAAAAATATCCTAGTGCCTGAGCATGACAGATCTCCTGAGAGTGACTTTGGGTGGGGATTCTTTTTTGTGTGTATGTTGTTGGTTTTTTTTCTTCATATGATCATGGATTCATGGTGCCAGTAAGAGGTAAACTCTCAAGGGCCGCATACCTGTTTCCTTTCACGTGACTGTGAGCTTCTTGCACTCCCATTTCTTTCCTCCTTATATGTTTGCCTCTTGATAAAGTTGATAAAGTTGATAAAGTATAGAAATTATTCATTCTATCTGAAAAAAAACTAAAGAGCTGTTGTGTTTTACATGTTAAAAAATGTGAGAAGTTCCAACTTTTTAAGCTGTACTTTTAGTCTCTGGTGCTGTATTTAGTCTTATGAAGCTAACACCTTGGAACTCAGCTGGAGGAAATGCTGTGTAAATTTAATCCCATCTTCATTAGAAATTTACAAGCTAGAACTTGAGAGAGATAATGGAGCAATACAAAAAGAAATGACACAGTAGCACTGTGCTGCTTGTGAGAAATTACTCCGACCAGCATGTTCCAAGCTCTCCTGTAATAGAAAATATTTTCAAATATTTTCAAATAGAGTTTACTTGAAATCTCATGAGTGAAAAGGAAAAATGCATGAAACAAAAGGTGGAACTTGATTTCTTAATGTATTGAGGGACTTCAAGCCTAACTTGCTCTGAGTGTAGTGCGCAGATGAAACTAAGGTACCGAGGTTTGGATTGGAATAGTGAGATAATTAATACTGTATCACACTTGTGAAAACCACCTTAGCATTTGCTGATTGAACTGAAGGAGTTTGGATAAGAATTGTCTAGCTCCAAGCAATCCTCTTAAAATAGAATTTTTAGGTGTGTGTGAAGATGATGTAGCTCTTGCAAAGGACAGGAGAGGGACTTGCAGAGGAAGGGTCTTCATTTTGAGCAAGAGCAGAATGTGGGGAGTCTGGTGAGACAGGCAACCTTCAGCGATACTGCAGTATCAGTTGAAGGGCCTGGCAACAGTACCAGTTTGTGTAGTTTTAAATATTTCTCTTACATACTTGTAGACATAAGTGGCTTCTATCCAAAACTGTGGAAGTGTTTGCACAGTAAGTTGTTTCAGCTGGCTCTTTCTGAGCCATTAGTAACTCTTGCGTAGCAAAGGTTTTGTCAAACCTGCCAGAAATAAAGGTCACTAATAGAAGCAGTAGGAAAGATTTGTGTATGTTGTCTTTATTTCTCTCAAAGGCAGTAGAGCTGACATTTCAATAGTTCATGCAAACTAGTGAACTCTCACAAGTATTTTATTTTCTCTTTCTAACTTATTTCTTGTAGTGTTCTTCCACAATGCGTTACCTTTTGTAGGGTTTGGATTTTTGGATAACGCAATTATGATTGCTGCGGTAAGTGCATTACTTAATTCCTTCATCAAGTCAGTAAGATTCATACTATCCAAGCACTAAATGAATAAATGAGAGCTCTAGGAAGCCTCTGGTCCCTCTGCATCAACTCACTGATTTTTATTTATTTATTTATTTATTTTTAAAAGAACATATCCATGCTCTATTTAGCTGCTGCAGGATGCAAAGGAGTGCTGTTCCTTCCACAGGGCAGTATTGTAACTAATTTTACTGAATTGAGGAGAGGCTTATTGTGTGGTTGTTTAATTTTTTTTTATTATTTTTTCCCCCTCTCCTAATCTGTACTGCAAGACACACTCATCATCATGTAGTCAGTACAGGTTTTTTGTACTGGTTGATGATAATGGAATTATAGTGTGATGATGATATGATCTACAGGGGGTTTTGCTGATGTTTTCTTTGTTCTGAATGTTGCAAGCAATACTGGTGCTGATGCTGATTTCTACTGAAGTAGCTGACATTTCTGAGTAACCCTCCTGATGTATTTTCCTGTTCATTTGGAAGATGAAATGGCCTAGTGGAACAGGAAGGTGGATCAAAGGCAAAGATACCATTCTGTGTACAGAATTATCATTGACTGTGTGATGTTAATCATGGGATAATTAATTTGGGAAAGGACCACAGGACCCACTAGGTCTCCAGTCTTGCTTCTCCTTGGAACTTTGGCATGGTCTCCAGTCTAATCTCCTGCTCAATGCAGACTGAGCTGTAAGGTTAGACAAAGTTGTTTGTGGTTTTATCCTTTGGGTCTTGAAGATCCAAGGGCAGAGACTGCACAGCTTGTCTGGACAGCCTTTTGCAATTGTTGACTGTCCTCACAGTGGAAAGTATTTTCCTATATCCAACTGGAACATACCTTGTTTTAACTCATGCATGTTGTCTTTCATCTTTGAACCATATACTGCTGTTCCATGTGGAGTTCACTGTGACTTTGTATCTTCAACTGAAAAAGTAAGGAGCTACTGTACTGTGTTTTGTTTGCTCAGTATTTGTAGGAATCTGCATTCAGCTGAGAATTACGGTGGGGAAAATGGTACCCAGAGAGAGGGGTTACAGTTTTGTCCATTAGGTGGCCATTATGAAACGATATAAAATATTAAAAGTGTATCAGAAGTAGCCTTTTGTCTTAGGGGGCAATATGTATGCTAAGAGGGTAGGAGCTGTGCAGATCTAGTAGGAGTAATGACCATAAATCCTTTCAGTCTTAATACCAATAAGCTAAACTTTTGCCAGTTGGATCAATATAATCTGTTTTAACTTCAGATCCCTTGAGTAATAAGAAAACTCTTGTTTTTCAGGGAACCCAAATAGAGTTGTCAATTGGAGTTGTCCTAGGAATTTCAACTATGGCAGGCAAGTAACCAAAGTGCACTAGGTATAGAGTTACACGGTACATGCCTGTATTTTAGGCTGAAAGTGGTCCACAGGGCTGCAAATGGCTCTTTCTTGGTCTTGCAGCTGTCTTTCCTGGTGCAGAAACAACTTGTGGATGAAGCAAGGAATTATTCAGCTAGCAGAAGTGGAATTTGAGTTCAGATAGCTTTTGAGAAGATTGTTGTCTTTAATCTAAAAGCTTACAACCTGGGTTACTTACAGAAATGCAAATCTGCTTTCCTTTTGGAACTGCTGTAAATTCTCTTGGATATGGTATTTATGCCTGTCTGTATTTGTTAGTTGCTGTTTGCTTGCAGTGCTAAGTGAAGATCAGAGTTGGTGTCGATTCACTGTGTTGGCTGGTGTTCTTGGTGGCCTCTCTGCCTCCATGTGATACCATGGGAAGGCCAAACAGCCACCCTTCCTCCTGCACTGTGCTAAAGCTGATAAGCTGTGCTCAACAGCTTTGGTACCTCTGCAGTGGGGAAAAAATGCTTATGGGATCCACCAAGTGCAGGTGCAGCATTGCTCAAAAGCATGCAGACAGCTTAAATGAAAATGTGTATAGCAGAACAAGTTAATAATATAGCCATTTGCAGCCTCCTGTTGCAATGCAAGACAGTCACAAGGAAGCTTGCCCCTCTAAGATGTGCTGAGAAACCATGTATTTTGTGTGTAACTTTATTCAGTCATGCATAGTGTATTTATCCCTAAACTGCCACAGTTCATGGATATGTTGAAATATTTATCAAACCCATATATGTAACTTACTGTTCCATCTATTCCCAGTGCTCCTGTACCTCTTCAGGCACTGGAAAGCCTTGCTTGGTGTCCAGCAACCACACAGGGCTGTTTTTAGCTCTCATCTGAAAAGTTGTAAGATTTCTTTCCAGGTGTCATTGTTGTCTTTTTGTATTTGTCAAGTTTTCTTCAGGTAAATTGAGATAAAGAGTTGCACTTGTTAGTCCACTGTTGTTACTGTTGTAATAAGCTCAGGAGACAAACTCTAAAATTAAAGAGACTTAGTTCTAGGTTTGGGTTTTTTTGATGAATGAGGGGTCACTGGGGCAGGAAGATGAGGTGATGTCTTTTGTTTGTAATTAAAATAATACTTTTCCACTTTCTTCCCTTCTCTTCCCTCTTCCTCCCTCCAGCTGCAGCTTTGGGAAACCTTGTGTCAGATTTAGCTGGACTGGGGTATGTCTGAGCTTGTATTAAGAATTTTTGTGGTGTTTTTTTCCCCTTTCTAAAACATTTAAACTGCTGAGATTGACATTTCCCTCTGTCACTTGAATTTTAAGTAAACTACATGGCTAGAAATGCATTGTGTCTCTGCTAAATTGAGGTATTGGGTGGGTTTTGTTGATCTTAAAACTGCAGTGCCATTGTTCTGAAACAGAATAACTCTTCCTAACAGTATTACATATTTTAAGTGATAAAAATCGGGATTGGTGTTTAACCTCATTTAATGTAGTCTGTAGGTAATGTTTAAGGAAGTATTAGAACTCTTTCTTTAAAAAGTAGTTAAAATACAAAATGGAAAAAAATACATTTGCTTCTTGTGTGTGTGTGATGTAATGCATTCCTGTGGTAAAAAATTCCGGATATAGCTCCCTGTTGTTCTGCCTAGGTCTGAAGATATATAATTGTTTTATTTGAGAAGGAAATATCTGAAATGTCCTCAGATCTAGGCATACATATTTCTGACATAAACAGATGCAGATGATATTTTTAAAATAAATTGCTGAGTCACTGCTTCAAGTAAAGCTGTTAGGACTCTTTCCCCCACCACCCCTTTCCCTCTAATTGTCTTTTTAGCCAAGGCTTGTTACTAATGTGTGTATGTGTAACCTTTCCTCCATTAAAGGTTGCTTATAAGCTGTGCAAAACTACAGCACCATTCACACCAGTTGTGTCTTACTGCATAAAGCATTTTCTGGAAATAGGGTATATAAAATCAGTGAGAACTTTAGTTAGCTTACACTGTATAATGTGACCATCAGAAGTCTGAATGCTATTTTCCTTTCAATGGCTGTATCAGTAGGCCGAAAGAAAAGGTGTTTGTTTTAAGCTCAGTGCTTGAAATACTCCAAAATCCTCACTACAAGGCAAAATAGTCCTTTGCTGTTGTTTCTTGTTCCTCCAGTCTTGCAGGTTATGTAGAAGCTTTAGCTTCACGGCTTGGTCTGTCAATTCCTGACCTGACACCCAAACAAGCTGATATGTGGCAAACACGCCTCAGTGCACACTTGGTGAGTATCCTGTAGGTAGGCACTGTTTTGATGGAGTGTTTGTTTTCTTTTAAATTCATGTGATTAAATCCCTTTTGTCACTATTGTAATTAAATACTTAACAATCACCAACATTTTGCATGTGTTCTGGAAGGTTCAGTTGTGAGCCTACATCGGGGAGCACCATGAGACTGGATTGTTTTAGGCTGGGGGGTTTTCTTTGCAAAAAATCATAGGTGACTAGTAACATGGATACTCTTTGCAATGACATCATGTATGCTATGCAGATACCTGGGTTGAGCCCTGGTTACTGTGATAAGATAGTTTATTTGGAAGTTATGACCCCTTAGTACTTGTGCACATTCTTTGTCAAGTGCTTGCTGTTCATGTACCTGTGCTAGTATGGCTAGTGTGTATTGATTTCTGTAGTTAACTTGGGTATGGAATGCTTTCCCCGAGTAAACTTCTAGCATTTTCACTGCCTAGCTTTACAGTTATGTTTTAAAGATACTCATCTTGCAGATTGTTTAAGTAATATTGAAACATTTGAAGCCGTCCTACTTCAGCAGTGAGAGTGTTAGTTTACTTTCATTAAATGAACAGATTATAAGGAATTGAGTTAAAAAACAGGTATTTCTTTCACTTTGCTACAGCAAACTTGTATGGGGGAAAAAATCTTTGCTGGTTTAAGAGAAGAGAAGTAACAGTTGCTTAGGAGAAGTTGCGGGGGAAAAGTCTGGTTTGAGCAGTGATAGATCAAAGCATTGAACAGGGAAGAACTGGCATGTCAGTGAGCTGCTCTCTAGTATGTCAAATATAAGTCTTCTAGGTGGAAGCTGAGTCTGTGGCAAAAGCCTGTCATTGCACTGCAATTCACTCACAGCATTTTTTGTTTAAAGGCTACTGAGCATCTTTGTATGCAAGTATCTTTTCTTTTTCACTTGCTACCTTTAAGTTTCTTAATAGTACCCACAACTGCTGGTGGTGGGGGTTGGATGTTGCCTCTCCTTCCTTTTGACTTCTGACAATTGAGCTAGATGTAAATATTTTTCAATGTGGTTTTTTTCCTTCGCTTTCTACCATTGCAAGCCATCACACTGGCAAGGAATTCCTTGTCCCTGGGTTTTGATAATTTGCATTGCTAAAGACAAGCAGATACATGAAGAGCTGCAGCTAAAATGTACGTGTGGGGTGTTCTTTCTTCCCTGTCTTCCTGGCCATCCTATTAATTCTTGGAATTCATCTCCTTTCTTACCACCTGTGCAGCTATTCTGAATTGTCCTGTCACAGTGCACACCATTTCTAACCCTGTGGTATCTCTCTCTATTCATAGATTGTGTTTCTAGTCTGCATGCTAAGAAAAATGTGGCTTCCAGCTGCAAACTAGAACAAGCGGTTTATTTTCCTGGTGGTGTTGGTACTACACTGCAAATGAGTAATAGATCAGTGAGAAACTCAATTTTTTTCCCCCTTTCTCTAGGGTAAAGCTATTGGAGTGACCATTGGCTGCATTTTAGGAATGTTTCCTTTGTTGTTCTTTGGCGATGAGGAAGAAAAACTGGAAGAAAAAATTAACCTTTTTACAAGACGTATACAAATGTAAACTACTGTACCTCAATTATTCAACTCCTCTGTCAATATCTAGGAATTATCAGACAGTAAAAAAAAAAGATGTATAGACTTGGGAACAAAACCTTCAGCATGTCGTTTTATGGAAACACTAATTTATTGTGGCTTTGCTGTGTTTGGTACTTCTTTTTATAAGGTATCATCTAACTTTTTATTTAATTGTACATTTTCAAAGCCTCTTCACTTATGGCAACTGATGTTTACCACTTTACCCTCTGACCTTATTCATTAATGGGTTATTGCTTCAATAATCTGCCATGGATGGCAGTATCACTCATGAGTTGCCTTATTGGTTGCATAATAGTTGTAATTGCATGACAAAAGATTCACTGCTGTTCATCAGGTCCTTCAATGCAGATTATTAATTTGATTAGTTGATTAATTTGAAGTCCCTTACCTTGGAAGATGACTGGGTGCCCCATCACCAGCCACCATTTTGCACTGCCTTTTAGATATTTCACTGATCTATGTCAGTCTAGTTTACATTCTTTCACAGTGCTGTCTCTGAATTGTCTTCTGAGAGTATCATTTTAATGCTTTGACAAGGTAAGTGTTTCCAGTGTAGGCTCTTCACCAAGTCAGGCTTTTAGTGGTGTTTTAACACCACTTGTATTTCCATATTTATGTCTTTTCCTCCCCTTTTTAATTTCTAAACAGTATTTTGAGAATTGAGCTGAGATATCCTTAAATTTGTCTTCCTGAGCCTTGAGTGTGATAATAAAGAATTCAGGCCACCTGTTTCATCAAAACCACAAACAGCATTTTTTTGTGGTTTTCTGCTCTGCTTAAAAGAAGGTGTGATTGGGTGGACAGGGCCACAGAACACTTTGGGAGTATGACTGAGTGGTGGCATTGAAAATTTATAATGGGTGGTTCAGGTGAAACAACGTGTACCAGCAGTCTGGATTAGAGGACCTGATGTGCAGAATATAACTTTAAGATTAAGCCTTTGCTACTTTTTTGGTTTTTCTCCTGTAAGGCAATTTGGAGGGGAGGGGGAAGCAGGGAAGAAAACCAACCAGAAAAAAGCAGACTTGAGGCCTTTTTCTTTTTTTTTTTTCTTTCTTTTTTTGCCTTTTACTTTTGCAGTCTTACTTGGTGTATTATAGATCTGACAGCCACATGTAACTGTACCTTTTTTTATATTGTAATGAATAAATGGATTACAACTATCAAATATCAGTTATATTTCAGGATCTGACTTGCCAAATAACATAATGCTAAACTGCTAACTTGATTAGAGGAGAGAGTTTCTTACCTTGTTGAATACCATTTGTGAAAAAGACACTTAAAAGAGAGGCACAGCCTGGACAATTTGAAAGTTTTATTTCTGGAACTGCTGGCACTTCTGTAGCCTAGAATTAAATGGTTTTTTAAAAGGAATAAAAAATGGTCCCCTGATGACTTTTGTTTGCTATAGGAAAAGTCTCATTGTAATATGTGTGTTTTACAGAGCTTGTTGATTATCTCTTGGTCATAAATCTGACTTTTCTGTTACTATTTCTACAAGTCCTTTAACAGCAGTACTGACACTTTGCCATCAGCTGTCGATGAAGGTGACAGTGCTTTATCTATCCTTTGAAAACTTGCAGTGAGTAGTCCAAATAGCATAAGCTGTACTCGGTACATTAAACCATGAGAATCTGGACCAAACTGTAAAATGGAAAGAAGTATCAGCCAGGCATAGAGCTCAAATGCAAAGAAGTTTTGGATTGCATTTTTGAAGTCAAAAGCTTTTATTAAAAGAACACAAACACACTCAAAAAGCCCAAAACACCAAACACCCCCCCCCCAAAAAAAAACAAACCCTAACACCAACAAACTAATAAAAAGAACCCACTCCAACCACAAAAAACCCAACCCAAAACAAACCCAAACCACAGCCACAAAACTCAATCATGCTAGAGATTTTTGCACTCTTTCAGCAACAGATAGCTGCTGGTTTACAGTACTTCAGTGATCAAAACAAATATTCTTTTATCCACACATTTTTCTTGCCCTAAACTCTAACTTCTCTTCCTCTGCATTTAATTTTGTTTCTGGTAATGTTTGTCTAGTGCTGTATTTCCCACATGTTCTTTTCTTGAAACTGAAGCACACATCAAAGCACTTCTGCACAGCTGCTTTCGTGGCTGTTTTACAGTAATGCCAACACTGTTTCCCATTACACTATTGGCATCTTTGTGGGATTCTTCCAGCAGTGGCCAGGCTTCTGTTCTTTGCCTTAGTACCAGCTGCAACACTTGTTTTCATCACTTTTTCAGACTTCATGAGAACAACCAGAAGGCTGCATTGGCTTAGCAGTGTTCATTTTACAACAGCAAAGGAAAGACTGTGTACTCTTGATAAATAGTTTGTGCATGTAAATTGACTATGTTTTGTTCCTGTATGTCAAACTATTGTACTGCAACCAATGCTTTTACTGAGCATTAATGAACTAAAATATCTTCAAAGAAATTAATCATGTGTTGTCTTGTTAAACTGTTTAGCTGACCACAAAAGTGTGGAGGGCAAGTGACACATGGTAAGAAATCTTGGGTGTTTCAGGCTGTTTTTGATGCTGTAATCATGAAGGTGACTTCTCGGCTTTTGATATTTGACAAATGTGAAGAAACACCTTATGATTTGAGAGGTGTAGTGGCTCTTCTGGTGGCTGAGAGAAAGTGGTTGTTGGGGCTAAGCTGCCACCCTGAGTGCACTGGGGGTAGCTTTCTTTGCCTGCAGGATCCACTCTTGTGTGGATGTAGTACTGCCATATGTGGAAGGGAAGGTCTGTGCCTGATCTGTTCTGTCTCCTCACAAGGAGGGTGAGATTTTCTGAGGTGTGTGATGCTCTGAACACACTTTTAAAAACACTTAACTTGAGAAGACAGAGTACTAACAAAGCACTCTTTGTTTTCTGTTATCTTCTCTCTCTATAAAAGGGAACCCAAACACTACAGGCATATGCAGAGATTTCAGTATTACTCTATTTCTAAAATTCTATCAGTTTGTCCTGTGCTAACAGGAATCTTTCACCTCAAAGGGCTGGTAGACATGAAATTGTGTTTCTTTTAAAATGCTGTCTTTTATTGTAACTGAAATGTATTTTTGACTGTATGTTTTCTCTAGGGACAACAAACATGCATCTGATAATACAGTTTCCCAGATCTTCTGGCCAATATTTTCTCATTCATGTACTTTACATAAATTATTTGAATCCAGACAACATATTTTGTATTGTCTTCAATTAAATTGTCAAACTTTCTGTGAACTTTTATACCACAGCAAAGCTGTTCTGTGTTTCTTTATTAGACCGGATGCTGGAGGGGAAATGTTAATAATATCCTTTGGGTATTCAGCCTCAGTTATACAAACCACAAATTTGTTATTTAAGTTATAAGCAGGTGATCCTTTGTCACTGTCATAGGACATGCCACTGTGGAGTGGTACTTCTGTCTCTTCATGCTTGGAAGAGAGCTATTTAAATAATTAAAATATTTGCATGGTGTAAAGTGTTGGTGTTTGTGGTTAATATTAGTCAGACGTCCACCTGGACTTGAACCTCTGGAATTAACTTAAGTTTATTGTATGCTAACTAAGCATTTCTGAACTTTCCTGCACTTTGGAACTCTTCACCCACTTCTTGGTCAGTCCCACTTGGGGATGTCTGTGCATAAAGTGTTATCAGTAAACCATACCTCTACTGCAAGGGTGGTCTCCTCATTTTGACAGCCTGTATAGGCTGGCTGTTTTGCTCTATTCTGGTTGTACTGTGTAGTAGAACTCTTCTGAGAGTTCATTGTACTTCTAGCCCTTGTGTTATCCACTTCTCTGATGTTTTACATGGTCTAGTGACAGGCTGACTGAACAGCACTATAAAAAAAATGAAGGCCTTAATAAAGTATTGAGGAATTATCATCCTACTCCAATAGTGTTTTACCTCTGGATTTTTATATTTTTTTTAACCTAAATCATGAAGAGGTAGAGCTACTCCAGGTTAATGCTACTCCAGCAGTTAATGCTCTCATGACACAAATTCAAACTCCTGTTGTAAAGTTTACGGCTTTTACCCTCATGTCAGTGTTCAGAACCCTTGACATCCAGGTTGTTGCTTCAAAATAGTATTAGAGTGGGGGGAGGATGGAGGAGGTTGGGCAAACATGGAATTTAAAAGCCAGCTAAGATGAATGCAGAAGATTCTTTTATTTTGTAAGACTACCTCCACCAATCAAAACAAACACCATCTCTAGAGAGGCCTGTGAGCTTCCCCCAACTCTCTGAAGAGACATAGTCACAAGGATTTGAGCCAGGCAGTTTTGAGCCTCAGGTGTGTAATTTAGAATAGTGACCTCGGGCAGCAACAGAAGAGTGTGGGGTACTGATGTGGTGTCTTTCCTATAAGGAGATGACGACAAGATAAGGCCTCTTGCAGCAACGTAAAGAGAACTGACAGGAAACGGGTTAAACACTCTTCACCTTAGTAGTCCCTGGGTGTCTGGGCAACTTGCTTACGATGCAGCTATGAATGGTACTCCAGAGCCTCCCAAGTTGCTCCTTCTAGGTATGTGTGCAGAGAATAATTTGCTGTGCAATATTAAAATTATTTGAGACTTCAAACCTGTTGCATTTTGTGTCCTGTCCTTGATACTCTGCTTATCAAAGTGTCTTATGTATGTATTTTGATTATGAAAAAGGCCTCATGCTCTTACCTAGAGCATTTAAGCCCCTACAGCTAGGTAACAGCATAACAGATAACTATTAGTAAGTACATGATCTTGAAAAGGATTATGAAGTGTACTGAAGGGGACCACTCACTGGTTACTAAGCATGTAGCCAAAGAATGAAATTTGGTATATTGGACCTACAGTTGCTGCTCCTGTTGGGAAGAGGTTGCCGTGGAGCAGGATGTGTGGCATAGCACTGCTGCTTGGACTGGGTGGGGTGGTCTGTTTGCAGTTGTGATAAATGATTTCCAGCAGAAATATATATTAGCTGTTACTTCCAGGTTAGGAACAAGGAAGAAAGGGAGGAGAATGGGACCGTGCTAGGTCATTTTCCCTCCATGGGCATGCATAAAGGATTCATTAACGGGGGCGTGTTTGGCGGGAAACCGCTGATCTGCATTCGCGCTGCTTCCCTGCTGTGCTTTGTGACTCGGAGTGTTTTTTACAGGCTGAGAGATTGAAAGAAAGAACTGATAAGTCTTCCCCACTTCAGTGTGGCTTTTCTACACATCTCAGTTGCCATAGAAGCAACCCTCAAAAGCAAAATGGTAGTAAAATACCCCCTTTTGAGCACGGGAGACTTTGAATAGGAAGAGAATTGAGTACAGGTCATTTACCTTTGCAACATAACTGCTTAGTTACCGAAGACAGCAGTTAGATCTTAAAAGGAAAACAAAGGCTCTTTGGTGAAATTTCATATAGGCTTTGATGCATATCTGCAAGTGACTTTTTACTGCTTTCCCTGACTTGTTACTTGCCCATTTTTTCTGTAGGCACTCTGGAGGGTGGTGTTTTCCTTATGCCCACTTCTGTGAGCATCACAGCCTCTACAGGATGGCAGGACTGGGAGAGGGGCTGTGGCTGGAGTTACTGCACATGGGAAAACATTCCAAGAAGAGCTCATGCTGTGAGAGGCAGTCTTCATTTATAGTCCTCAGTTGCCATGTAGACAGGCAGATGAGATAGTTCATTGTTCTAGTTTTATGCAAAGGTAGTTTTACGCAAAGGTAGTTTTACTGACATCCTGAGGTACAGGATAGTCCTTCGTGTGGATAATAAAAAGAGTCTCCTGACCTGCTCTTGGAACCATAAAATGGTTTGGGTTAGAAGGCATCTTAAGGTTCCGAGACCTAGTTCTAACTCCCTTACTGTGGGTGGGGTCACCTTCCATTATATCAGGTTGCTCAAAGTCCCATCCAAGGCCTTGGATGCTTCCAGGGAGTGTTCACAACTTCTCTGGGCAGCCTGTTCCAGTGCCTTGCCACCCTCACAGTGAAGAATGTCTGTGTGTCTTAACTAAGTCTCCCCTCTTTGAGCTTAAAAATCATTACTCCTCATCCTATTACTACACTCCCTAATAAAAGAGTCCCTACCCATTTTTCCTGAAGGCCCCTGTTAAGTACAATGAGGCTGGGTATAACAAGATCTCCCTGAAGCCTTTTCTTCTTCAGGCTGAACAACCCTAACTTTCAGCCTTTCCTCACAGAGGAGGAGCTCCAGCCCTTTGATCATCTTCCTGGCTCCTCCTCTAGACCTGCTTCTACAGGTCAATGTGTTTTTTGTGCTGAGGACTGCAGAGCTAAACGTACCTGGCTGGATGTTGTAGAAGACTAACCCTGGGAAAGCCAGCATGTGATGTTTCTGTGGGTCACAGCATGACGTGAATGATTTGAGCACTCGTGTACTTGGATGCCTGCAGATATCCTGCAGGCTTCAAAGCTCAGTTTTCATATGCTAGGAAAATTTCTGAAGTGGAATTTATTTGCCTAAATGGAGCCTTTCTACGTTGCATCTGGGTAACTTCCAGTTACTATATGCACTGTGACCCCTTTGCAGATGGCATAAATCAGCGCTGGAGAATGTGTTTTTTCTGATACATGGCAGGTGTCCAGGATGGGGTTGGTCATGCTCTGCTGGGAGGTGGTTACCACCATACAAACTGTGCATCAAAACTGCACTATTGGTGTTACTTCTTGCTGTCTTCCTTTGTTCTCCAGACTATGGTAAGTATGTGGAATGTATTGGAGTTTCAGCCCTAGCTCTTGCTCAGAGTTTGTGTAGGTTTTGATCAACCCCGACTATGTTGCTTTTGGTTAGTGAAATCATTTATTGTGCAATGTGAAATGGAAGAGTTGATTTAAATGTGAAGCAAATAGTTCATTGGATGGATGCAAATGGAGCTGCCTGGTAGGAGGGGATGACAAGGAAACAAATGTGTTCTTTTGAAACTTTGCAGCGGGGGAGAGCTCTGCTCTGGGTGACTTCTCTCAGTGACACTCCATGTGGGTAGCAAATTACAACTTTTTTGTTTTCATTTCAGCTGCTGTGACAAGCTATGCACATGTCACGTGTTTCACAGTGGTGGGGGGTTCCCCGTTGGGAATTCCACTGCTTGAAAAGTGCAATCTGTTCAAATAGAGGTTGGCCAGCAAAAAGGAACTTTAAAGTGACCTGCCAGTTCATGTGGTCAGTTTGAGGTAAGCCTCAAGTGTTGAGAGGTAGCAAATAGTGTAACTGGCAAATAATTCAGAGAGTTGTGATTATGATTTTGGTGAGTATTCTGCAGCTGCTTCCTCTCAGTACTGGATTTGCTTATGTCTCCTTGAGTCATTTGTAGTTCTGATGCCAGCGTAGGGGGCACATTGTGAGCCATCAAAGAATATAATTGCAAAAGATAACACAGGAAGAAAATAAACCCTCCCTTCAAAGAAATAGAAATTGTTAGCTTCATTGAAATACCTGAAATACCCTGACAAGAGCAGTGACTTGATCTATACCAGTATCTCTCCCTGTGCTGGTCCCGCTGATAGGAGATTTCTGAGTTCCATCTGATAAAAGCCACTTTGGTGCAGGTCCTGTATTGACTTGATCATGATTTAAACTGAGTCATAGTAAATGAAGGTCATGGGGTTTACATGTTATTATTTCTTAATCCTTTTATTTTCCAGTGTGGTTAATTAGGGTGCTCCCCATAGGTACAATGAGCCTGTGAAAGTGCAAGAGGTGCTGTTCCTGTTTTGTGCTTCTTATTGTAAATTATTATTGAGAGCAATAGTGGGTTGGGGTTTTTCCCTCTGTAATAAAATGCTCAGCATATTTAAAAGCTATTATCTTATGGTTTTTAGCTGGATAAACACTGTTAAGGTGGTGTCACATGTAAACAAATAATTTCTTACTCTGAAATGGGAAAAATAGTCAGGGTGGACTTTTTACTTAGGTGCCCAGAGAAGGGCAATGAAGCTGTTGAGTGGTCTCGAGCACAAGCCCTATGAGGAGAGGCTGAGGGAGCTGCGGTTGTTTAGCCTGGAGAAGAGGAGGCTCAGAGGAGACCTTACTGCTCTCTACAACTACCTGAAGGAAGGTTGTAGCCAGGAGGGGTTGGTCTCTTCTCCCAGGCAACCTGCACCAGAACAAGAGGACACAGTCTCAAGCTGTGCCAGAGGAGGTTTAGGCTGGAGGTGAGGAGAAAGTTCTTCACAGAAAGAGTTGTTGGCCTTTGGAATGCGCTGCCCACAGAGGTGGTGGAGTCCCCATCCCTGGAAGTGTTCAGGAGGGGATTGGACATTGCACTTGAAGCCATGGTCTAATTAGCCATGAGGTGTTGGGTGATAGGTTGGACTTGATGATCTCTGAGGTCTTTCCCAACCTTATTGATTCTATAATTCTTTTCCCTGTTAATGGTAACCTATGTTTTGCTTTGATTAGGTGATGGCAGTTATTAGTGCACTTCATTGGTTTATGATTTGGCTGGTTTCTTTAGAAGTCCTGTTCAGGCATGGTGGAAGATGAAATTGTAACTACTTGTTCACTATGTGGTTATCATACTGGTTTCATAATTTTTGTTTGCTTCTTATTCTTTGAACATGCAACTTCTGTTGCTTTCTGTAACGGTATTGGTCTTGTTTATGTCCTGGTGAGGTGGCCCTGAATGTTTTGGAAGAGACTTTTCATATAATCCATCACCAAAATGTTCTGTATCATGTTATCATGCAAATCAAGTTAAAAATGTTCTTATGGAAGCCTTTGAAATACAAGTCTCCAGGAGACATTATGACTCACACTTGTGATCTGGTCTGGTTGAGTCATGAACGTTGGTTCCTGTAGGGCTTTTTTTGGAAGTATTTAGGAAATCATCTCATCCAACTCGTATGAGTGGAGGGATGGGGAATCTGACATCCACACGTGGTCTATAAGCCTGGGCATGGCAATGCAGGAGACATGGTGTCCACATTGCACCAGTGCTGCTGCATACCCTCAGATTTGCCACACTAATGGCTCTGATGAGCTCAGGAGTAGAGTCTCTTGGGGGCAGTACCCATGTTCTGCACCTGTGAAAGCAGAGACCAGAGGGTAAGTGCAGAGACTTGGAGCCTGGAAGGCTCCCGCTGCCAGGAAATGCCTTAATAAAGAAACTGTTTGCAGGGTAAGTACCGTAGCAGGGTTTTGTCCTCTGATCTTGCCTGCATCTGGAACCATCTTTGAGTATGCACTGTGGTTTATTGCATATTTTATCTTATATGCCCCTCAAATCTTATTCTGGGTAATGTTTGTTGCTAACTTCCTCTTGGTATGTTGAAGATGGGGAGATTGCTCTTAGTTCTGCCAGGTTGTAAGAAAATGCAGAAGGCAGAGTGGTGGCCTGGAAGGATAGGAGTTTTCTCAACATGAGTTTTATGTTTGTGTGGATGCTGTGGAGGTGTAAATGTTTTGGGAAAAAAAAACCACAACAAAATAAACTAGAACACTCTTAGCTAGTTTTGCTGCTGTCCATGAATAACTGTTCTGGCTACACTTGGCAGTGTTGTGTCTGGGATGTTGCAGGCATGCAGATTCTGTAGCTCTCTTGTAAACTGTGGTCTGCAGCTTTTACATGTTTTACTTTCAGTAGTGGTGTTTGGTTGTTTTTTTTCCCCCTAAATTTCACTTTTAACTGTACTCCAGTTTGCTGCTTTGAATTTACTACTCCACGGTGTGTCATGCTAAGTAATTCCTCCCCATGGTTAGTGTATATGCACACTTGAAAATACTCATATATTGAAGAGATACCTCTTTTTTTAACCACTCTTAGTCACTGCTGAAATATACTGCTTTTTTCCCTTTTTATATCCCATTAATCCCATGTAGCCCTATTCTCTCTGCACATAAATAAACTCTGCTGTAAACACAGGATGGAGTATTTCAGATACAAGATAGTTATAACAAATGAAGACTATTTTGCTACCATTACTTTTTCCTTCTCTTGATATTACTGTCTGCTGTCAAAACTGTCTCAGCCTTCTTCATTTTCTCCCACTTCTGAATTTCCATCTTTTTTTATGAATATTTTTTGCACTGTTTTTAAGAATATTAACCCACAGGAGGAAACTCTGTTCTTGCTGATCTTAGTGAATTGAGTTATAGAAACTGGTAGTTTTGGCACTTAATAATGTTGCTGGAGGAAGCTGTGGTACATCAGCCTGCCGTTCTGACTTGAGGTAGGATTTGTCTCACTTAACTGTGGCTGTCTAGAAGTTATATGTACCTCTGAGCCTCTCAGAGAGCCAGACTCTGTCTCTCTGCTTCCAGAGAGGAAGCCTAGATGGCTAACTGTAAATTATGCAAACTTCAGACTTGGGGATGGAGGTGAGGTAAATCCAATGTATGCTCCTTATGGCTGTTGAACTGTGTGCAGCTTTCTGACTCTGGAGATCTGGATCCTGCGCTCATGGTACAGCATAGAATCATAGAATTGTTCAGGTTGGAAAAGACCTTTAAGATCATCAAGTTCAACTAGTAGCCTACCACTGCCGAGATCACTACTAAACCATATTGCTATGTGCTACATCCATATATCATTTAAATACCTTCAGGGATGGTGACTCTACCACTTTCCTGGGCAGCCTGTTCCAATGTTTTGGAAAAGAAATTTTTCCTAATATCTAATCTAAACCTGCCCTGGTGAAACTTGGGGCAGTTTCCTCTTGTCTTGTTGCTTGGGGAAAGAAACTGACCTCCATCTCACTAGAACTATGTGGCAGGCTGTGGAGCTGAGTTTGAAGGTTTGCTGGCCAGTCATCCAAATCCTGGGAGAAGATGAGCCAGCAAAGACTACTGCACATCCGAGTCACTGCAGTGACCTAGCCCAGTGAAATGGGCATTTGGAGACTGGCTGAATAACTTCTAGAGCTGCACCACCTTCGTTTCCCTGACTCCTGTGACTCTTGGCTTTACGATGACTTTGATACATGGCTTGTAGGGTCTGAAAGGTGAGTGACTTTTGCAATTGGCATAAGTGACTAGAATAATAATAACAGTGGATGAGACAATTTATTTTTAACATGACCGTGCTCTAAACTTGGAGCAAAGCTATAATAAAGTCTTTCACCTTCAGGACTAGACACTGCTAAACTGAAAATAAAAGCATTCTTTCTTGTTGTGCAGGATTGGCAGACTGATATTTCTCTTGGCAATCAACAAAAAAACCTGCTGTCCTTCACTGGAAAAAGAAAAAGGCTGTTATGTTCTCAGCCTGGAAGAAATATAGTGCTTCATGTGCACTGGAGACTTGCCTCAATGTCTTAAGTGACTGGAAATGCAGCTGGGATTCTTTTGCTAAGCTGCTTTTACAGTCACTAGTTCTCTGTACAGCTTGGGAGACAGCCAGAACAGATACTGGTAATGGTGTATTTGAAGCAAATTTAACAAGGCCATATATAGAACACACTAGTAAATGGAAAATGTGCTAAGACTTCTGTGAAATTCATTGAACAGACTGCAGAGCCTCAGTCCAGTGACTGTTAGTCTGGTTCTTCATCATATGACATGCAATGGGTAGTACTCATATAGGGTGCTTGATGGGTGTCTTGGAAAGCAGGGAGGTTCCTTTTTCCTAGAGCAAAAGCTCCAGTTAAACTTCAGACTAAATGAGCTGCTACAGGTTGAGCATCTGTTCTATGCACAAGACATGTCCACCTGGGGAGAACATGTGCTGCACTGAGACCTATGCTAAGGTGGTGCTGATGTATTTCTTGAGGTTTTCTTAAAGGTTGATACCTCAACAGCAGCCAAAAAAATCAAGAAAATTCCCTTTCATCTGGCTTCAACCAAAGCCCTCTCCATAAACGTGCCTATTTCAGAATGTGTACTAAATCTTCATTATTAATCTTAACATAGATGATGGAGATTTAAGTCAAGAGGCAACAAGGTTAAGTCAGCATAAGAATGGCTGTGTTTTATTCCTTTCACTGAAGAGCACATTTATCTGCATGACATCTCTTTTGGAGCTCCATCAGATGTTACTTTTCCAGAGGAGATATAGAGAAGAATAGCTACTGACCCTAACACAAACCTCACCCTGTCGTTTGAGTTCTTCCTAAGAGAAACCTGATCCTGTAAACTGAATCGTAATTCAGGGATCATCTTTATTGGCACTTGAAGAGAACAATTTATTCTGTGGTACACCTCTCATTTTGCAGTAGTTGTAGCTGAATTTAGATAGCCTTATGTAGAGGTGATGGGCTCAGTGGCCAAGTGGAGAGTGATGGATGCTGTTTATCCTACCTTTTTGCAAGTGGACAGTGAGGTAGATGGAAAACAGCCTGATTATCTGGCCCCACAGTCACCTGAAGTCACTACTGGTGACCCAAGAGCTGATACTGGGACCAGTACTGTTTAGCCTCATCATTAATGAACCTGGATCGTTTGCAGATGATATGAAACTGGGAGGAGTGGCTGATGCACTAGAGGATTGTGCTGCTGTTCAGAGACCTGGGCTGGCTGGAGAAATGTGCTGACAGGATATTCATGGACTCCAACAAAGGGGTGTACTGTGTCAGGAGTAGTCCTGTGGACACCAAGATGACAATAAGCTGACGATGTGGCCTTTGTGGCACCAGCCACCTGAGCTATATTAGGCAGGGGTCAACCAGCTGGTCAAGAGCATTGATCCTTGCCCTCTGGTCAGCCCTCATGAGATATGAGGTGCTGTATCCAGAGCTGGTCTCCTCCATAGAGGAGAAACAGGGACATACTGGAGCAAATCCAGTAAAAGGCCACAAAGATGGTTGAAGAACTGGAGCATCTGTCATATAGAAAAAGTGTTGAGGGAGGCAGGATTACTTAGTCTGAGAAGGGAAGGGTCAGGTGGACCTTACCCATATGTGAATACTTGACTGAGAATGGAGTAAAGAGGACAGAGCCAGATGGTTCTCAGTGGTTCCCAGTGTTGGGACAGGAAATGCCTTTTGGACAAAAAAAAACCCCAACATTGTGTTGTGAGGGTAATCAAACACTGGAGCAGGTCACCCAGAGAGATTGTGGAGTCTCCATTCTTGGAGATACAGAAAATCTGACTCAATGCATCCCTATGCAACATGTTTTGAGCAGGGAGTTGGTCTAGGCCATCTTTAGATGTCCCTTCCTCCACCTCAGCCGTGGTGCAGTTCTGTGGGTAGGATATGTTTTTGTTACCTTGTGAAAAAAAAAAACAACCCAGCACTTTTATTCACTGGAAACTTCAATTGTTCAGTGGGGTTTTGGTGGAAAAAAATTCAGACAAAACAAGCACTATGTAGCTTAAAAGTTAATTGGTAGTTAGAACTTGGAAACATCACTATGGTCTAGTCTACATTTTACCTCTGACAGGATTCTCAGTCCTTCTCAGAGAAGGAAAGACACATGTGTGTTTTGAGTTACACTAGGAGAGTTTTGGTGGTTGAAACCTGCTTTGGAAAAAGTACCTTTGAATTTCCTAGCAAGTAGAAGCATAGCATATACATGGTGACATACCACAGCTGGGGGAGGTTCCTAGAAGACCTTGTCTACTTTTGTGCCTCCCTGCCAGCACTAAGCAGGACCAGGATTTCTACTGCTTTTAAAATGCATTTCTAATTTGTTACTTATTTCTGTCTCTCCCCTTTTTGTGTGTGTTTGTGTCCAGAGGTGTTGCCTTTCCAGGTTGGTTGGCTCTGAGCAGGCTGGGGGTGCAACAGCTGCAGGGTCTGGTCTCTCTGGCATGAGCTACTTGGAATGCATGAGAGAAATGCAGCCTAATCCTTCTGTAGCTTGAAGGACTTGGCGTGAAATAGTCTTTTCCTACAGGCCAGGTTTATCTCACTGCAACCACTTTAAATTATCCCTACCCTCTGGGCTGCTCTGCTTTTTGAAAGCTGTTATTTTCTAATCAATGCTGGAGAATACTGATTACTGGAAGAGAGTAACCTGACAGATTTTTGAGGGCTTTGTCTGAACTGGAGGTGATAACAGTGGAAACAGGTGTTGCTTTTTTTCCAGAGGGAAAAGAAGAAAACTGTAGAATTCTATTCTAAATCATCTTCACTATCAATTTATAGTTTAAAGAGTGGCTGGGGAGGAGATCTTATCTACAGCTGACTGGGGGTGGGCATAAGGGAAGGAGTGCTTGTAATGTATGTGAAAAAAATGTTATCAACAGAAACTTCTGAAATACCATCTGTGAAATAGTAGTGTTTGGTTCCAAGCACTTCCAGTGTAATTAAAGTGTGAGTGGGATATGGGACTACAGCTGGAGAAGAGAATTTTCTTCTAAATATATTTATCATTGTAAGTAAAAAAAAAAAAAAAAAGAGGACAGTGTTGGAGTTTTTTTTTTTCCCTAAATAAAAACTGTTTCTCAACATTAGCTTTATGAAAATGCTAGATAAGAGATGTCCAACACAAAAGGAGATTATGAAGCTACTGGAGTAAAACTATTGGAAAACATAGAGGCTGTTATTTAGTTGCAAATCAACCCTTATTTTCCTGAATATTTCTGCTTTTCATTCTTTCACTGCCTTACAATGCCTCTGCAATGTAGGGATGTGGTGGTTTGGCCCTAGCCTGGAGGCCAGATGCCCACCAAAGTTGCTCTATCACTCCCCCTCTTAAGTGGACAGGGGAGGAAGGGAAAAAAATATAACAGAATCCAGGAATGGGATAGGAGCAATTTTAATAACACTAACAAGCAAACAGCAATAGACCACGCAGAAGCAAAAAGCAGAGAGAGAGATGTCAGTCTCCACTGCCCACCAGCAGGATGATGGTCTGTCTCAGGAAGCAGGGCTCTCTAAGCTTGGTGGTTATTTGGGAGGACAGATGCCATGGATGAATCCCCACACTTCCTTCTTTCACTTCATCCTTATAGCTGAGCTGACGTCATATGGTATGGAATCCCTCTTTGGCCAGTCTGAGTCAGCTGGCTCAGCCGTGTCCCCTCCCAAGATTTTGTCCACCCCTCAATGTACTCTTGGGGCAGGGAAATGCTGAAAGGACACATCCTGGATGCTTCTTCAACAGTAGCCAAAACACTGCTGTGTTATCAACTACTGCCGCAAAAACACAGCACTAGAAAGATGCTGTGAGGAGAATTAACTCCAGCTCAGTCCAACCCAATACAAGGGGAGGCCCTCGGAGAGCTGCGCTGACAAGTTCTGGTTAAACTGTCCTACCCAGAGCGACCTTGGGCACTGCATGAGCCTGACATGAAGAAAACACTGCGTTGTTTTAATGATGTGCTGGTTTAATTGTTGTGATCCAGCTGCTTCCTCTCTTTGTGCTGCAAGCCAGCCATCCCACACAGGTGAATGACCTGTGGTCAAATGGTGGTCATCGCTTGCCTTGTGGGCATTTTTTATGGATTGATATTTTGCATTAACTATAACTATTAATTAGAATAAATCCAATCTCAGGTGGGAGAGTGAAGAGCATAGTTTCATCAAAATGTAAATGTTTACCTGATACCTGCTGATTTTTACGAGTCTTTAACTGGAAGACCTCTTTTCATCCATTTAAGTTTCCAAGTGTTTCGTTTAGACTTTGGTCTACAAAGAGATTATTGTAATCCCCGCAGTGTAATGCAATATTCTAACCTGAGTGAGTGGAAAAGATGCAAATGAGAAGCTCCAGATGGAGCAGAGATAGAATTTGTTCCATAAGAACAGAAAAGATGAAACATCAATGTTTCTTGCCAGATGCACTACTAGCAGTGTTTGTGCCAATTAATGTGGTTTTTTAATGAGAATTTAGCCTTGGCTGTGATGATGTTTGATCTTAAGATGTGTATTTAGGGGCTTTGTTATTAAGGATTTGTAGCAGCTGTGAAATTAGATAGTCTGATCTTATAGACTCATGGAATTTCATTTTATTATTCTCTTCTGAATCCTGTATCTGATTCCTTTAACCTGGTACTGGATGGATTGTTTGGGTATTGAAGTTTGAATAGGTTGAGGAGGACTATAATGGCAGATAAACTCTTGGCACAGAGCAGACATTGCAAGAAGTGAGAAGTGTGATATGTTTGGAGGCTGATGCTTTCTAAGGCATGGAAAAGGGATCTGGAACACACTGCAGAGTTTCATCTACCTTCATCTTCCTTTCCATGGCACGGAGGGGATGACAAAGGCCCCAGGTCTCCTGCCATGTAGATGTGGTGCAGAAGCGCTGTTGCTGATGGTTGCCCTCTTGCAAGCAGCTGCTCTCAGATGCCATTTGACATTTTTCTGGTCCACTGGGAAGAAATCATGGTCTGGGTAGGGGGTGTGTGTGTGTTGAGATCTGATGTGCCAATATGATACAACAGCAGCTATTTTTGAGGAGATGCTTCCATTTGTAAAGACCAGGCTCGGGGTGGGCTTAGGATGTGGTGTTGTATATGCAAAATAATTCAGTTGCTGCCTGAACAGGCAATCCTCTTTCCAGCCACTGTTGTAGGCACTGACCATGGGGCCACTGCTCTGCAGTAAGGCAAACAGAGCCCCTTCTTCAGGGAGACACTTAAATGAGGACATCCCCTTTGCAGACACAGTGAATGTGTGCAGAGCCAGGTGTGTGCAGAGATGTGGTCCTGTGCTGTCCCACCATGGTGCAGGAAGGGGTCCAGGTGGGACAGATCTAGCCCATTTGTGTCCCAGGTAGACAATGTATGGCTGGGAGGAAAGCTTTCTTATTTCCCAGCTCTGTGTGTTTTGATATAATCTTCGTCCTGCTCATATTTTATCCACACCTTGACTTGGCAATTTCTGTCTTTTATTCTTCTTCAAAATTCAGTTCTTTCAACTTGCATGGAGGGTAGGAATGAATAACCTGTGGAAGGAGGGAATGATTTCACAGCTAAGGCAACTGAATGCTTTGTTCAATATACTCATAATGGACTGAAAAGGGGAGTGAATAATAATGGCACTAAACTTCTGGGGACAGTAAAAAAAAGTAGACCAAATGTCAAGAATTCCAGAAGGATCTTTTGAGTCATAGTGACTGGGCAGAAAAATATGAGATTCAGTATGTGTAAATGTACTGGGATATACGTGGTGAAAACCAATCCTAACAAAGTGTTTGGCTCTGAGCTGACCATTGCCTCACTGGAGTAATGTTCCTGTGCTATGATAGCTTATGTTACAAAGACACTGGCTTGACTGCTCAACCTTGGGCAAAAATAATTCCTGGGGTGCCCAGGAATTAGTAGGAAAAGGATGGAGCAGCAAATGCTGTGAATCTTGAGCCATCTCAGGCAATCAAGCTACCAACCGATTTGTGGTGTGGAAAGCTGTAGTAAGATGTGTCCTGTGAGCATTGCGTAACAGTAAGCAGGTGTTACTCATAAGCTGTGTCTATATTTGAGGACACACTGAGCAAATTCTTACCCCAAACCCATTAGAGATTTATCTGTAAGCATCACTGCTAGTGTGGTGTACAGCAGAAAATTCACAATGATTCAGTGTAAGTTTTCACTGGCACAAGTTTGAGACCAAATATATTATTCAGAGGAAACAAAACTGCCACTGAATTATTCAGGGCTTGCTGAAGAAGTGCTGAAAAAACAATCCCACCAAATCATCACACTAATTAAATTTTTTTGCTTGTTTGTTTGTTTTTTTTTTTTCAGCCAGGGTCCACAACTGTTGCAGCTCTTTCTCTGCAGGCTTAGTGAGGGGAAACCAAATATCTGATGCATGAAAATATCAATATAATGAGACATCAGTGGCTTTTCTTGATAAATCACTGCATGATAGTGTATTGCAGCTTCTTTCCCCGTTCCCAGGCACTCAAGGGAGGGTGTGTGTCTGGAAGCCATGTGATAGGTACTGGCAGATGTCAGCAGGACCCCCTGCTCTGGCTGTTTTATGTGTTTGTGGTGGGGGAAATGTCTCAATCTTCTGTTCCTGAGATGATTAGGGGACTCTGCTCACACACTTGGTGCTCCCTCCTTGCTCATTGCATCCTGGGCACACAGAGTGAGCCTGGTGGGTGTTCAAGCAGGTTTGGGCATTGCTTTAGCACTTTGCCAGCAGCAGGTGACTTGAAGAGTAGTGACTGCTTCTAGGGACTGTGGCTCAGAAGGGCAGTGGGGAGGGAATAGTGTATGTTGTTTGTGCATCACCACTAAGCATCCTCCAGGGATGGGGAATTCCTGACAGTCTCATGAGTTGTCTTGGAGGTTTAGTTTAGCTAGCAGCAAGAAGCTCTCATTTCCAGAGATTGTAAGATCCATCTGGTGTTTGTTGAAGACTGAAAATTGCTTCCCCTGCAAATGAGATTTATGGAATTTTAAAGAGAAACTCCATGCTTGGGGGGGGGGGGAAAGGGGTTACTGAATTTTGATGCATTCCTTGGAGGGAGGGTCACATCTTCATCTGGCATTAATATTGTTCAATTCATGTAAAGTATACACTGCCTTTTTGCCAGGTGAACATTTAACTTCCCATGTAATTTCACAGAATCCATCGTGAGAGGATTTTCTTGTTTCTTCATACGTACTTGTAAGGATTTTCTTGTAAAGGGAGAAGATAACTGGCTGATTGTGCTCACAATATCCACTAAAAGACAACATAAATTACAACAACAGGCTGAAATGTCTATCTGCTTTCTCAGAAGCATTGGTATGCGCTCTAAGTGCATAAATGCACAAGTTTGGATCAGGATTGTGGCTGTTTGAACTGGTGGTTGTTGTAAAAGGTAACCCCTCTCCTGATATTTAGTGCTACTAGTGTGCCAGCTGTTGAACTAGGAAACACACTTGGTGAGAAGAGTGCAGGTGAGGTGGTCAGAGATAAAGGACATCTTTAGAAAAATCACTGTTGTGTGAGAAAATACAATCTGTAGCATGAGATAAAACATGGTATGTTAATAATTCATGTACACAGAGAATAAAACACCCTGTTGTTTGTTATCCATTCTTCCTTTCCTTGTGATACAGACCTCTAGATGCACTATTTGTGTTTCCCAGGGTGAAGCCCTCCCTGATGTTAATGAGTGCCATCCAGGCTCACTGAAAAAAGCCACAGCAAAGATCTGATTCAATTCAGTTGAATTGGGATTTCATTCAAGACCTTTCCACACTGTCACATTCCTAGTTGGTGATGGGCCTCACAAGGGAAAGCTCCTGTGCTTGCAGAAGTCCCTGGAGATTTCTGTAGCACGTACAGCACAGCTGAGGCCAGTACTGATAATTGGCCATTCTCATGTTGATAAGATGCTGTGGTTATCTCTGCCACGGTCTGAATAAACAATGATAAATCTATGCTCTTTAACTGAATTTTAAATGACTCTGCCAACAGCTGTCATTTGAGACTCCTCAGTATGTTGCTCAGGTCCACTTGACAGCTCTTAGACATCCACCTAAATCAGAAAAAAATCTCATTGCTCAGCTTTTCAATAGCCTCTTGCCCAGCAGGACCTCTGCCATTTTGGGAAGACCTTTTCAAAAAGATCAGTTATTTTATTTTCTCCCTGGTGAAGGTGCCCTTAAATGCTCTTCTACGCATTGGTTCAGATCATCTGAAAGCATTACACCCTGAAACTGTTCCAAATAGCCAAAGTAGTTTTCTGTATTCCATCTGAAGTTTCCCTGGCTAGCTCTGTCACATGGGCCCTAAACCGATCATTAAATAACAAAGGAAAAAATGGTTTTTATGCCTCTATGTTAAACACATCTCACAAATGGCACTTTCAAGTTAAGTATGCACATAGCTAATCCATTCTGCTCTGGCTTTCAGTGGTTATCCATACAGATAAGAATTCTTATTAAGTAGTCTGATTTATCTCTCTTTCCAACCCCTTTCAGATTAATTGTTTTCTTCTTTCTTTTTCTATTATGGCTTCTTATTATGCCATTAAAAATTACGAGCAAGCATTAGATTTAATCACTTCAGTGACTGATGGATTCCCAGGACAGCTTCTCTAAGTTTTTCATTTATCTTAATACAACACATTGTCATGACACATTTCTGATAGGCAGGAAGCAGTGATTTGGAGGGAAAAAAAAAAAAACCTCTTGAACTTCTTAACTTCAGCTTGAATGTGTAAGTCCAAGTCTGGATCTCCAGCATTTTATTTATCAAGGTTATTAACTCCTTTTTTCATGTCTGGATAAACGGGTGAAATACGACACAGACATTTCTGTCTGCATTTATTTATGCAGCTCATTTTCATGTGCTGAAACCTTACCAATGCACATCCTTGATATCTTGGGGTTGTTTTTTTTTAGGACAATCCACACAGGCTAATCCTAACCAACCTGCCAGCCTTGCTGCAGTGCTCTTCTACATGAACCCTTCAAGGGGGACCCTTGAAAGGAAAGAGACTGAAATAAGGTGGTGGTGAGAGCATTCCTTGCCATTTAAAGGCAATTATGAAGTTAACAGCTTTTGCTGTTTTCTGCTGCCTTTCAGAGTTTGAACTGTTCTGGCCTTTTACACCTAGCTTTTGAAGTATTATTTACTGTGCGGAAGCTCGGTAGACTTATGGAAGTGAAACTCTTGAGATAATGTGCATGAAAATTTGTAGCACTGGCTTTTACTATCTGGAGTGGTTTCTTCTGGTGCTGATAGCTGCTGAACAGATCCAGTGACACTGTCCTGAAAAGTCTTCTTCACTCTTAACTCCACAAGAGTGACAGGTATTTTTGTGAAAAGGGTCATCCTGCAAGGCCACATTTGGTTTGATTTAGCCTTGCACTTTTGGTAGTTCTGTCTGCATAACTTCTGTAAGTAGAAATCGTCCTTCTTGTGGGTAATCTCATCAAGTTATGTTAGAATAGAATAGGATAGGATAGAATAGAATTAACCAGGTTGGAAAAGACCTTCAAGATCATCAAGTCCAACCTATCATCCATCACCATCTAATCAACTAAACCATGACACCAAGTGCCCCATCCAGTCTCTTCTTAAACACCTCCAGTGATGGTGACTCCACCACCTCCCTGGGCAGCACATTCCAATGGGCAATCAGTCTGTGAAGAATTTCTTCCTATCCTCCAGCCTAAACCTCCCCTGGCGCAGCTTGAGACTGTGTCCTCTTGTTCTGGTGATGGTTGCCTGGGAGAAGAGACCAACCCCACCTGGCTACAACCTCCCTTCAGGGAGTTGTAGAGAGCAATAAGGTCTCCCCTGAGGCTCCTCTTCTCCCGGCTAAGCAACCCCAGCTCCCCCAGCCTCTCCTCACAGGGCTGTGCTCCAAACCCCTCCCCATCTTTGTTGCCCTTCTCTGGACACCTTCCAGCAACTCAACATCTTTCCTAAACTGAGGGGCCCAGAACTGGACACAGAGCTCAAGGTGTGGCCTGTGTTTTGGTCTATAAAAGGATAAATTAATGTTCAATAAATGGAGCGATTAATTTAAAAAAAAAATTTTTTTTTAATCACAAAAATCCCACAAAAAATATTAAAGAAAACCTATTTACAGGTTCGAGGGGTTTCGGTCGTGGAACAGAGACCTCACCAGCAGGAACAAATAACAGTTTAAACAACATGCACAAAAAATCCAGAAACAACAAACATCACTTTAAACTGTAAAGCAAAGAAACCTCGGCACTGCAGCCGGCGGTTGCCTACAACGTGGGGGGGGGGAACCCCGAACTCCCCAGGGCAACAGACCTGCAATAGATGCACGTGGAAGCTGCAGGAGGAGAGTTTCACTTTCCGTTGGGGTCTACAGCTTATTGCTGAGACAGGATTTGGTCCCAAAGGGTTTGTAGCCAAAAGCTTTGTAGAGAGGTTTCTCGGCTGTGGTCCTTTTGCAGCAGCGCTCGCTCCTTGCTCCAATCAAACGAAACTGTCCCGGGGACTCGGCTCCTCTGGGGTTTTGCCTCTCGGCCCGATAAGATAAGTATCTGTCCTCTGGGCTTTACAACGCTGAGAATAGCGAGGGGTCTTTGCTGTCTGGTCTGGGTAAACTGGAACACAGTTCAGCTTCCAAGCGAGGGATGTGGTTCCTTCCAGAGCGTGGACAATGGCAAGACAAAGCTCTGGCCCTTCGGGCTGATATTTATAGGTTTCCCGAGACAATAATGGCCAGGAGCAACACAGGTCTAGGGGTCAACCCTGGTATTGCAACCTATAGAAAGCCTTCTTCCCAAACGTGGCCAAAAGCACGCCCACCTGGCTCATCCTGGCTCTGAAACATGTCCAGGCAAGCCCAAAGAAGCTTCTGCCTCATTGTCTGGTTCAGAGCCATTTTGAGGCTTTTTGTCCATCCAGGACAGCCTGACCAGTGCTGAGTACAGGGGCAGAATGACTTCCTTGCTCCTGATACAGGGTTGAGATGTCTGTTAGAAATTATTTCCTTAAAACTCACTTTTTAGGTCTGTAGGCTGTTAAATAAAACTCTTCTGGTTAGTTGGGGCTAACTGTAGTGTGTTGGAATCTCTTTTGGGTATGAATCATCATTAAGTCAGCAGCACTGACAGCAAAGTAATACTCCCTATAATTTAAAACCTGAGAATACCCTTCAATTACAATTTCTACTGTTTTACCCTGGAAACCACACTGACTTTTAGGCTTGTCAGTCAAAGCTACAGGACAGAGGAAGACAAAGGAATGTCTGAGTCAATGCACCTTTGGTCAATGGTTTGTGCTTTTCCAAGGAAGATACTCTATTAAGCTTTATCAGCTCATTTTGATCTTACTAAAAATGTTTGCTTTTTATTTCCTAGCTTTGTGGGGGTTTTGTTGTTTTGTTGTGGTTTTTTTTTTTTTTTTTTTAACTAGGGGTAAAGTTAGATTGATAATGTTCAGCCACATCAGTCTCCCTCATATTTGGTGGAGGAAACTGGATGTCTCCTGGGGTGAGCTGTTGCACCCACCTGAATCCCTGCATAAGGATGGTCAGTGTCTGCTTTTAAGGAGCACATTTGCCTCTTATGATGAGTGGGGCCCAGACAACTGCCAGACTTGTGCTTGTCTTTTGGAACAGCCAAATTTCAGTGAGATAAATCCTTCCTGTAGGCAACTGTAGCCGGCAAAGCAAAACAAAATGTAATTTAGGAGCACATTACTGATACTCACTTCAAATGAATTCAGTTATCATTTGAATTTTACTCAGTTTAAGAAACCTGCAGAAGTTTAGTTTCTCTCTTTCAAGTATGTGGCTGGTATAAATATTTTATTGACTTGAATTATATGGGCTCCCCTAAAGGAAGATGTCCCTTTTATTTCTGCCAGACTTTGACAGGAAAATGGATTGACTTTCTCACAGCTTTTTGCTGTGAAATTAGTTTGCGTAGTAACACAAGGCCAGCTGCTCAGACTGGAAAAATAGAAGTGAAGCCTTCTAGGAGCTCTAAAAATAGTAAAACTAATACTTAACTTTCTAATGATCTGGTATCTTGTGATTTACTAGGCATGGATGTAAAACATATATCCCTCTGTGTAAATCAGGAATGCTCACCCTGGTTGTAGGATACAGCCTTTGCCTTTCAGTGAGCATGGCCTGCCAGAGCACAGTGATTTACCTCTCAGTTCAGCATCAGGAACCAATCACGAGCACAACTGGGACAGATGGAAGAGACAATATAATTAATGTATGGCTCACATGATTGCTCACTTGATAAATTAACATCATTTAGCCATATTAACTTGATGGCTATAATTCATACCGGTAACCTAAGTGTGTCTGTGGTCTTTGTCAACCTGCAGTTGGTGCTGAGGCAGTGGAAGGATGTCTGAAGAGCCACAGCTGCCCCGTTTGAGATAGGAGTATCAGAAGGCAGGAGTTGTCATATGTATGGAGGGGACATGACACAATACGATGGCCCAAGGTGCAAGGCAGATGTGAACAAGCACCTGGTGCCTTTACTGTTGTCCTTGCCAGAAGAGCTCTTCCTCTCTGCTTGTGAAGACAGAGCATTAATGCTGTCATGAAGTGGTGAAGCATCACAGCAAGAAGAGGTTTAGCTGAGGTAAGGTGTGTGTGAGTTTTTGTCCCTGGGCAGATGGACTGCAGTTAGTAGCAGTCCAGGTCCTTCCATAAAGAAAGGCATTTTCATCTGAAAATAAAATGGGAAAAAGTTGTGCTGAAGTGACTCTAGCAGTTTTGTGCTGGTGTGTACCGCTGGAAAGCTGTTTTCACCACATGTCCTGGACCTGCCTGCTGTAGGAACAGGCAGGAGTAGCGGGTACCAGCATCTTTCAGCATCCCAAATGCCTCTTGATTGAGTACACTGACATGCTGGGGTGGAAGTCAGTTGACAGGAACAGCACTCTGGAAAAATGAATAGAGCAATGGGTTTCTAATGGGGCAGTCAACCAAAGGTAATGGGGCAACAAGAAAGATGTTTTTTACAGTGAGAACAATCAATCAGTGGAACAAGCTCCTTGGGGATGTTGCAAAGTTTCTGTCACTGCATGTTTTCAAGATGTGATTAGACAGAGTGCTAAATAGTCTCCTCTAGGTTCCCCTTTTCACAAAAGGAGTCCTGGATTTGTTCTTGGCATCCATCTGCATATTATGCTGACAAAACTTACTTGGCAGAACTGGCACTACACTATCTTAGGGCACGGTTGCTCCTGAAAGATGCCAGCAAGAGCAATTCTGCTTGCAGCCTGTGGTTGTTTATATCAGGATGTGCCAGAGCAACTCCTCTTGGGCAATGCAAGTGGAGTCAAGGACTAAATACATTGCTGTTGCTGCTGTTAGAGAGTAATTTCAGTATTGTGATAAAAGGGCATCAGCACAAATCCTATCAGTTTTCCATCATTTTGCACACTGAGGGCCTGACAATTCAATTTTCTTTCGGTTGCTCTCAACACCAGGTTAACACCTAATTAATTAAATCAGGAGCAGGTTTTTCTTGTGAAGCCTTGTACAGCATTAGAAGAAGAAACACATTTGTATACCCCCTTCTGTGTATGAAAACAGCTAAAGCACTGTGTGGGTTGAAGATTCTCATTCCAAATGCATCCTTATGATGCATCTCACATGAGGGATAACACAGTGAGGAGGAGAGGTGTGCAGAAGAAAGATCTTCTCCGTTCTATGCATCAGTTTGTATTTTGTGAGCTAGTGAGACTTAGAGAGTCATCACCACAAAACTCCAGTCCCACCTGGTGCACCAGTGTCACTGAACACGTTTTGCTTCAATTGTAAACATGGATTGTCTGCAGCACTGAGTCACTGCAAGGAACAGGCCAGGAGAAGTCCTACAGCTCTGTCTGGAGACTTGATGAGCAGAGTGAGTTCCTGAGGTCATCCAAACCAAGGTTTTTTTTCAGAGCACAGCCAGAGCTGGGATTATCCTCCTTCCTATGAACACCAATACAAGATCCGACCAACACTTTACCTCATGTCAAAGTTGCATCCCCCAAGTGTCTCATGATTCCTTTCTGCCCTTGCTCTAAATCTTCCATTCTTTGTAATGCATTCAGCTCCTCTTGGTAACCCAGTATCTTTCTTTTACTTGATTAATATTTTGATAAACTATACCATATGGATCTGGAACACAGGCTAGGATGTGGATATTTCTCCTGTTACTAGTAAGGATCCAGACCATCCCAAACCATTTTGCTGATGACTCATTTGTTATCCTTGTAGCATTTGGTGGACTTCCAGGTGTCCTTAGTATCCAGTTTCTAGCTGATGAGTCTGTGAGTATTTAATACTGCCAGCTACATACTGCTAATCAGACCTCAGGAGTATAGGTTCCATAGATTGAAAACTACTGCAATGCAAAATAAGACCAGAAACTGTGTGACATTGTTTGGCAGATGCTGACAAAGTTGTTTGGTAGTGACAGAAATGAAACTTACCATATACATCAATATTGTCCTGTTGTAGGTTGGCTGTGAGAGGACAACTGATGTAGAAGTGCTTCTTCTCTGTGTGTACTGGGGCTACATGATTAGCTCCTTTGAACTCAAAATAGTATTGCCTAGTGACCGTAGCATTGTGCTCCATCAGGAAAACTAGGGAGAACTGCTTTGGAAGCAGAGGAGATTTTCCCAGGATAGATCTGTCTCTGTTTATCCTGCTGAATCCTCCTGCAGCCCCAGGAGCAGGCTGAGCTGGAGTGCTCACTTTTGTCCAGAATGGAAAAAATTGATCTTATCTAGGGGAGAGGAAAACACATGCTCCATTTCTTGGTTAGGCTTCATGCATGACCTCGAACAGTTATTTCAGCTCTAGACTTCAAGTGCCCACTTATGAAATAAGTTGTGTTGTGTGGACGCCCAGAAATATCCAGTCATTGGTTTCTGGTGGCCTCCCCAGCAAATTCAGGAGCAGAGGAAGAGCCCTTGCGTGTGCCTTTTCCATTGTGGAGAATAGTATCAACTTTTAACATCTTGGGTCAAAATCACAGAGAGCAAATGATCTTGTTTATGACTAATCTTTGCTGCCTGGTTAAGAGACAAGAAGATGTACAGCTTCCTCTCCCCACATACAGAGCAATGTCAAAGCACCAAATGATGATGGGAAATGTCTGTGCAGGCTAGAAGCAATGAGCTGCATCAGCAGGATGCAGCAGACAGGGAAAAGCACAGGGGCCAAGAAACCTTTGCAAAGTGAGAGATGAGCAGCAGCTGTCTTGAAATAGGTGCTGCTGTTTTCCTCCCCAAAAGCCTAAGATGCCTGGGAGAGATTAATTAGAAATTTATCAGAGCAGGTAGGAAAGGTGAAGAGGTTTGTGGCAGCTGGCCAACACTTCATGAATGACAGCAGCTTCCTTAAAAGAAATGAAGCTGTTAACAAATCACTGATTTTTTTATGGTATAGTTGTCAACATGCATAGGCAAATGAACGAATAAATCATTTCATTAGCTTATTCACAGTGTTTTATGCCCAATGAATACCAGTTTAAGCAGTGTCAAGGAAAAGGTGAGGTTATTTCTGGCATATCTAATTATAACATAAGTAGTTGTTCCCTTCTCATTATTTTTTGGGGATGCTCAATTAAAATCTGAAGTGAATTAAATGCAGAGCTTCCAGTTCTCTGCAAAGTCTTTGCAGAAGGAGAAACCTCAGGCTTGCTCTGGGAGGTATGCTCAAGACTCAGTGTTGTATTCCATACTATCCATGTTTCAGAGGCAGGGAGCTGCAGAGATGGGGTGGGAAGCTGAGCTGGCAGCTCTGAGGAATGATGTTTCCTTCCTGGTTTGCATCAGGTACTGATGCAGCTGAATGCATGCAGCCAAGTTGGTGCTGGCACTGTATAAATAGCAGACATATGGCTCCAGAGAGCTCATTGTGTGCAGAAGTGTGATGGAAGGAAGGCGAGGGAATGGAAGATGCTGATATCACCAGGCTACAGATGAGAGGTAAAGAGGGATAAAATTGGTTTGCTAAAAGTCATGCAAGCATACTGTACCACTGAAGCACTCAGCTTCTGTGCCTCCACACCCCAGAACAGCATCTCACACAGGTCCTGCCTCTCATCTTGCCAACCCTGATGGGCTCTGGTGGCAGAGGAAGTCCCCTCTTAGCCTTTTTTTCACAAGAGCATTTCCCTACATTATCACATTCAGAAGTAGTGGCATGTTGTTTTATTCCTTGTGAATAAAGAGCTGCAGAAATTAAACAAATGTTGATTACAGTAGCAGAATGAAGTGGTGAATCAAGAATCTAGCAGCTGACACCTCTGATTCACCTTCCTTTATTTTCTTTTTCTCTTCATGAACTTTTTATTTTAAAAACCCCACTCCCCATCACTAGAAATCTGCCAGTCAGGACTGAAAGCTTTTGTACAGTACAAGTGGTAGCTAAGAAGTTTCAGGCAGAGATTAATGGATGAAATTGTTCAGCTTGAATAGTCCCAGGGATGTTCTGGGGAGCTGTTGCTGAATGAGGGTCTGTGCAACACAGGTGCAATGCTAAGAGACCTAAAACCTGATACTAGAAATAAATCTGCTGTTGCCTTTTGAGAGCATTTTAACTATATGCATCTTCTCCTTTGGGTTCATGTGAGAGACAGTATAATCTTAGGCACATAAGTGCTAAGTCCTTAAGGAACAGCCCTCCTGAAAAACTTAGTTTGTAGATGTTTTCATGGAAATCCTCTCTACCCTTCCCATATAAATCAGATTTTCAGCCTTCCTATATTGATTTTGTCTCCTAAATGTGTGCTGGTATTGAAGAGCACAATGAAGAGTTTAGACCTAAAGAGCAAATCCCACAAAATAAATGCTTAGTTCTAGGCCAAAAATTTTTTACTTCCATAAATGGAGCAATGTTCCAGGATTGACTGGAAATACAAATGAAAGTAGCAAATAGTAGAACTGAAAAAAATTATCTGAGCAGCTTAATAGAAGCAGTAAAAGTGGTTCTTATTTGTGCAGCAACCAAGTTTCACCAAAAAAAAAAAAAAAAACCCAAACCAAAAAAGGTAGATGATTACACTGTCTAATGTTTTACTGTAACAGGCTGGTGCACAAGAGGAAAGGGTACAAAAGCTCTTTGCAAACCCACTATCTCCAGCATCAAATGGATCAACGCACTATTCAGAGGACAAATGAACTTGAATGTTTGAAAAGCAGCAAATGTTTGAGTGCAAGAAGGACAGAAACAGTTCTCCTTAAACAGCTGGCCTGTTTATCACAGTCTCTGAGGCAACAGTAATTTTATGATTGGATATTTACTTTGATTTGTACTGATTCTGTCTCTGATGACTCATCTAATAGTTACCTGTCCTCTTTGCTGTGTTTTATGGTGGTGGCAGCATGTGCCCTGACGCTGGGGCTCTGATTTACTGAGTGCTGTACAAATACCAGCTCCTAAATCTGGAAAAGGATGGACAGAATTTGCCAGGTAGTGATTGGAAAAGTAATTGAATTTTACCAGGTTGAAAGCAGACTGTCAGTTTGCATTGTGTTAATCCTAATGTTTTTTAACTCATTAGAGTACAAAACCCCATGCTAGGCACTTTTGAGAGTCTCACTGACTTTATTCTTGTAATTATGGTAATACTACTGCTGTAGTTGGACATCTCTGGCCTGAGTTTATGTGGATCAAGGCACCACATCTCACACTGGGATGTGAGGTGTGACTTGGCCGTTTCTTTGTGGATGGTTATGCCAGAGGCATTGAGGTGGAGAACAGCTCACCCAAAACCTAGCAGACAGGCAAGGAAAAAGCCAGCAGAAAATATAAACAAAAGTATTTCAGAATTCTTAGCTGCCTTATGGCATTCACCCAGCTTTTGATCAGCACTGCAGAACTGCATAGGCTTGCTCACATGCTTGCTGGCTAAGCTGATTTTGCTTAATATGGCTCAGTTTCTTTTTATGGCATAGAAACCACTTGCAAGTTAAATGAAAAGATCTTGGTGGTGCTTTGGTGTTATAAATATTATACTCATATAAAAACTGGCCCCATGTTTTGCTGCTTACACTTTGCTCTCATGTATAACTCCATCCTCTAGTTTTTCCTCCCCAAAACTTCTCTGTAGGATCCCTAAAGGTGGGTTTTTTTTCCTGTGCATTGCTCAACATATATTACTAGAAACCTGACTACACCGTGTTTTGATTTGGGCTGTTGGTAAGTGATAGTGGAGATACAAAGCTGGGTTGTTAGGAAAAAACAGGATTTCTTTAAGTTCTCCAGGTATGGGATTTACTTCAAGTCAGCAGTGAATATGACCATTTTTCAGAACAGATTTAGGAGTGATCTTTCATATCTGACCTATTACTTTTTGTCTCTGAACAGTAAAGTGGTCAAATTTCTTAAGGGACACCTGCTGATTTACAGCAGGATCTCTTAAATATGATATATGTACCTTGTCTGCTTCTACTGAAAGGGGAAAAATGTGTCCAGTATTTTACAGTAAACCAACAATCTTCTTTCTGTCTTTCTACACTTCTGTGTATTCAACTGAAAACCAGAATTTACACATTTGTGCCCAGCAGCCCTATTTTAAACATTAATATCTGTAGAAAAGCATTTTGAACTCCGAGCAGAAAGTATTTCTTAGCTAAATGAAGATGAACCCTAGATTTCAACTTCAGGTTTCATTTTAAAAGTAATTCACCACAGTAGCAAAATTTATATTCATTTCCACTTGGTTCATTCCACTTGGTTTCTTGAGCTAGCTATAAAATTGATCTATTTGGTTTTTATTGCCCCAGGACAGGAGGAGAGGATAGAAGCATAGACTTTCTGCAAGTTTGTAAGTAAGTTAGATTGGGCATGCAGGCAAAAGGATTCAGGTTGAAAAACACAACTGAGGAAGATGTTTTTAGAATGTAAAAGATTTCACTGTCCCCCACAGCAAACTACTGGCCAAGCTGTCAGCTCGTGGCTTGGACAGCAACACTCTACACTGGGTTAGGAACTGGCTGGAGGGCCGAGCCCAGAGAGTGGTGGTGAATGGTGCCACGTCCAGCTGGAGGCCAGTCACTAGTGGTGTCCCCCAGGGATCAGTGCTGGGCCCCATGCTCCTTAATATCTTCATCGATGATCTGGATGAGGGGATTGAGACAGTCATCAGCAAACTTGCAGATGACACCAAGTTGGGAGCAGGAGTTGATCTGTTAGAGGGCAGAAGAGCTCTGCAGAGGGACCTTGACCAGCTGGACAAATGGGCAGAGTCCAACAGGATGGCATTTAACAAATCCAAGTGCCAGGTGCTGCACTTTGGCCACAACAACCCCATGCAGAGCTACAGGCTGGGGTCAGAGTGGCTGGAGAGCAGCCAAACAGATAGGGACCTGGGGGTGCTGATTGACAGCTGGCTGAACATAAGCCAGCAGTGTGCCCAGGTGGCCAAGAAGGCCATTGGCATCCTGGCCTGCATTAGGAATAGTGTGGCCAGCAGGAGGAGGGAAGTCATTGTATCCCTGTACTCAGCACTGGTTAGGCCATATCTTGAGTCCTGTGTCCAGTTCTGGGCCCTTCAGTTTAAGAAGGACATTGAGGCTCTTGAACGTGTCCAGAGAAGGGCAACGAGGCTGGTGAGAGGCCTTGAGCACAAGCCCTGCAAGGAGAAGCTGGGGGAGCTGGGGTTGTTTAGCCTGGAGAAGAGGAGGCTCAGGGGAGACCTTCTTGCTGTCTACAACTACCTGAAGGATGGTTGTAGCCAGGAGGCAGTTGGTCTCTTCTCCCAGGCAACTAGCACCAGAACAAGAGGACACAGTCTCATGCTATGCCAGGGGAAGTTTAGGCTGGAGGTGAGGGGAAAGTTCTTCACTGAGAGAGTTGTTAGCCATTGGAATGGGCTGCCCAGGGAGGTGGTGGAGTCCCTGTCCCTGGAGGTGTTTAAAAGGGGATTGGACATGGCACTTGGTGCCATGGTTTACTCATGAGGTCTGTGGTGACAGGTTGGACTTAATGATCTTTGAAGTCTCTTCCAACCTTGGTGATTCTGTGATTCTGTGATTGAGGGAACAGTATTAGATGAACAAATTTTCTTTTTGGGTGCAGATAATTCTGATTGCTCCATGCAAAGATATGCTAATGGCAGCAATAAGCAATTACTATATAATTTCCTTGTGCTATATAGAAAATTTGGAGTAAAACCAATTATGATGGCAGAAATTACTTTGCTAATGGCAACGTATTAATAATAGATGCACATTCTTAAAGAGAAACCCCATTCTCCATTTTAGGAACATCTCTGGTAAGCAGAGATGGAGGCATTCTTGGAGTACTTAAAGTTCTTCTTGAGTAATGAATAGGTGAGATGGTATATGGGGGTTTACTTTAGGGTGGGAATTCCTTATTAACAGTATAAATGTCTCCTCTGTCCTACGCTTGTACAGCTCCCAGCACAAGGTGCACTCAGTGGGTTTTGTGTTTCTAAGTGCTAATGACAGATAAACATTTATAACTAGCAGTAGCTGGTAGAGTTTGAAGGGAAGGAGTGTCAGAGTGCAAGGGTAAGAGGATCACAAAGTTACCCCAAAGGACAGGCTCAGCTCAGCCTGGGTTGTCCTCACCTTACTACACCCAAGGTGCAAAATGTAGTCCTGAACAGCTTGGGTGACACAGGAACACCAACTCACTGCAGATGAAGCTAGGAGCCTGGCATGCAAAAAGCAATGTCTGTCTGCAGAATGACACAGAAACCTGACAAGAGAAATGATTTCTGAGTCCCAATCTGACAGGTAGCAGGCTGCCTTTCAGTAATGGATGAGGAAATGAGCTCTCTGGGGATCACTAGGGAGAGTGAGTGAAAGCCCAAACTACCAAATGCTCTACCTTGCTGTATTGATATACAGTGGAGTGTGGGGGTTGCAAACTAATGAAGTGTTACCATGCAAGAGCAGGTTTCTGCATATGTTGAGCTGGGCTCAGTCTTCATTGAATTGATGGCTGCTTGTGGCTCGTGGGGTTTGGGTTCAGTTGTGAGCCTCACTCTGCACTGCTCATGGGACTGAGCAGAGTGCCAGAAGCAACCATCAGCAGCATGGTACAGGTGTTGTCCAAAGCCCAAAGTGGTTGCCAGCTACTCTGCAGACTCAGACATTGCTTACTCTGTGATCGTCTACACTCTGTTCAATCTCCTTTAGCATCACTTGAAGGACTTGTTTCTTTTCACATACTATAAAGAAAGCCTGGGGAAACAAACTGCTACATGTACTGTAGTTAAAGGCATCTCATCCCCAGGGACTGTGCAAGAAAATCTGTTCAGCTAGGAAAGGGGAAAAAAAAAGGCAAACAAACAAAGCCCAAACAACAACAACAAAACCACCACCAAACAAAACAACAAACCAAGCTACAAGGAAATGCACCAAGGCTTGCAAGATGGATTTATCACTTTCCTTGTAGACTAATTTTCCTGAGTCTTGAAGAGCTGGGAGGAAACATTGCATACCTGTAAACATCTTGGGAGTATGGTAAAAAAACCCTGTGAATGTCACCTTCTAGCATGTGCAATGTTGGAAGAGGATATTGTTATGTATAGTGTATTATCAAAGGAAGATTTTTGTTATCTCTTTGAATGCATCATGGAAAATGTTCTGGACGTTCTGCTGGCCGAGAACCTGGCACCAATTCTGCTCTCCTCACTGTGTATGAGGATGAATGTAACACCATAGTCAGGGAAAAAGGCAGGAAACTAGGAGCAATGAAATACTGAGGATTATTTGCTTAGGGATAACTTCACTTTCAATGTCATTGAGAAAGCATTAAATGAAAGTTTGCTGATGGAGCCTGGTTTGGGAGCTCAGATAGCAGCAGATGTTTGCAGACCCTTAGGAAAATGTATGGTGTGAAAATGCTCCAAGTTGTATCCCTCCTTGTGAACACATCCTCTGTAGGAGAATTACATACTTGCTGAACTGGACACGCTCTGCAGTCCTGCCAGGACTGCCAAGGCTGTGGTGGAACCCTCCTGCACCATCCTGTGGAGGTAAAGGGGGATGGAGTTTCTCTGTGCAGAGCAGTAAGCCTGCTGTGACTGATAGCTTGCTTCCATTGCCGGTAAACAGCTGCTATAGAGCCACCATGGGGCTGGCAGCAAGCCTGAGCCATGAATTCAGATCTAAAGCTATCTCTGTACTGCTCTGAGACATCCACAGGCATCAGAAAATAAATGCTTGAGGAATGCTGGCAGGTGAGTGAGGCAGTTCCAGCCCTCCACACAGCCTGTCTGGTGGGCTTGGTGCTCTGGGGAAACTGGAATCCCATGATGGCCTCTTTCTCCCATGTGGCTGCATGCAAGGCATGGGCCCCTGGACTTGACGCTGCAGGGAAACCAATCTATATTTGATAACATGAGATGAAAGAAAGTTATACCTTAAAGACTTGTCCTGCTGCCTCACCTTGGATTCCTGGAGGGGGGTACAGTAGTTAGCAAAGACAGAAAGTTGCAAAGTCCACTGCCAGAGATTTGTTCAGAAAAGGCTTTGGCTTCCATGAAATACTGCCTGGGATATCTGGGGGCTTTTCCTGAATATTTGATGTAAAAATAAATATGCACAATGGTTTCACTGAGTAATGGATAATTTGCTGGTGTGGGCTATGTATATATTGTCAAACTTCTTATTTTCCATTAGGAAAAGACAGACTAAAAAAAAATAAAATCAAATAACTAGGTTAAAAATGTTGCTGATTTAAGACATTTCATGTCAGTTTAATGTCATTTCTTTGAGGCTTTTGCAAATCAAACTATTGATATCAATCTTCAAACTGCTCTTTCTTATTAATCAGAATTTCTTTTCTGACTGGCATATACAGTTTTGCTGTTTGGACATTCTCATTTTCCCAATTCTCTACATTAATGACTGTGTCAGTCAAAAACTCATCACAAATCTTTTGGTGTGGTATCTGTTCAAAGCTGTGTATTTCATCAGTAACGCTGGGATAATTACAGTGATGAGAATTAAGGCTGGTAGCTACGCTCTCTTCCTTCCCACTGTCTCTGAAACATCCAGGAGCACTCTCTGGTGGAGCAAGTCACCTCTGCAAACCTTACCCTTCAGACCAAAGATTTATGGCATGCTGAGGAATATTTTCAAGAGCTGTAACTTTTCTTCTCTGACACCCAACAGATGTGAGCCTGTTGCAATGCTTTGTTATTGAAGAACCATTGATCTCAGCATGCCATGCTTAGAAATATACTTCCTTCATCCAGTGTAAAGAAACTGGTCCTATATTACAATTGCCTGTCTTCAAATGCATCATTCTGGGCTGTGGCCCTTTACCAAGTAGTCTGGAACACTTTGCAAAACTAAACCATTCTTTTGTGTGCTTGCTACTTTCCCAGTCTTGTTATCTTCTGCATCTTTCACTAGCAAAAAGCCCTTGTAACAGTGAAAGCATTTATTTAATGCTGGCTCAAACCTGATCTCTGCTGCAGCCCTCACCAAACAGCTTTTCTCAGACATGCTGCACCCAGGTGCACTTGGAGACCCATCCATCAGCCAGCTTTTAATGCCTGTAATGCCTATAGTTCTTTCATGTGTGTTAGTGATCAACATACTGTATAACGGTCAATTTTGAGGAAGATCTAAGGATATATAGATATAGTGTACAGATCTATAACCATCTTGAGAAAATGCCCAAACTTTCTTTTCACAAGCCTATGCTGTGCTCAAATGTGGCCTCTCAGATTTGCTGATCTAGACCCTAAATTTCGTGATTGTTTTAGTGATTTGGGGTAACCTTCCTGCAATGTGCAATGCCTGAGGCCTCCATGTTCTTTGGGAGCTTTGGAGGCTTTTCAGCCCCACAGTGATTTCTCTAGTTTCTTCAGAGATGTTGAAACATCTCTGGTTCTTCCCTGTAAACCTCTTGGGTGCAAATTTTAGCAGATGGCAGCCACCTCACCTCCTTCTTTGTTCCTCCTGTGGAGGAACATTCACTAATATAATTTCAGTTAATTATGTTCTCTTGCTCCATCTCAGTTTGGAACAGGCAAGACAAAGCCAAGAGGCCTCTGTACTCCACTGGGTACTGGGTTACTTGCTCAAGCATCAAAAGTGCCTGGACAACAGCTCTCATCCCAAGCACAGGGGTAGCCTTTCTCTGCCATGGCCTCCAGCAAGACAGTGTGTAGGATCAGTATGGCACAGTCTGTAGCTATGTGGTATAAATAGTACTAACATATACTAGATATTTCACAGTTATCTGGGAATTGAAAAGCTAAACAGTTACACAACAAGCCTGGCAACTATCTGTCTAAGCCTACACCTCTAAACCTGGCAAGAGTTAATCTGAAGATTTTCATGTCAAAATGTCTACCAAAATCAACATGATTTACTGTGAAACACTGCAGTTCTGTAGTACCTAGGATTTCTTTGACTACACCTCTCCTGGGTGGTCAACTCTGACTGTAGGCATAGGCCAAAGCAGCTTGTGGTGAGGAAGCCATAAGATTACTTTGACTTTCCAGAGAGTCACCATACTCCCTTGAGTGTGTACTCCATGAAGACCTGTAATTGAAATAGCTCAGCATTTCTCCAGTAAAAGCAGTGATCTGTCCACACCGCAGCTGAATCATGTTAAAATACCACTAGAATGATGTTCCTGGCAGGCAGTGGTGTTCATACACAGCCCCCAGGGCTCCTAAATTGCTGTAGAGGTGGAATTTTCAGTAAGCAGCGTTAAACAAATAAAGGTAATAAACAAGCCTTGTGTCTTATTACTTGTGAACAGACAGTCAAAAATAACTGCATTTATTATGGCCTTGTTTGCAAAACTGATTCTGCTCTATGTGGTCCAGTATCTGCTTATGACACCACTGAAACCACTTGTAAATTGCCTGTAAGTTCCTATGTCTGTACTACTTTCTTCCATTTGCCTCTCTCCATCCATTTTCCCTCTTACACATCACCCAACCTATATTTGTGCTGGGATTGTCCTCACCCATGCGCAGGACCTTGCCTCTTAGGAAGTGTTTTGTCAAGATTTTGATAGCACTTGCGAAGAAAGTTGCAGTGAGGTTTGGTCGTTTGTTCCTCTTCGAGTCAGCAAATGTTTCAGAAAACTAAAGCACCTTGCAGAGTTAGCAGGACCAAGGGAGAGAGTGAAGAGAGTTGGTCAGTTTTGGGTCTGCTTAGCAGTACCACAAGCTCTTTAGTGCAGATCTATTTGTTAAACAAAAGAGGAACTTCAGGCATTGGCCATGATTTAAGAGAAATTAAGGCATGTATTTCAGAGGAGGTTTCAAGATTATGCCTTCTTGGTACCTAACCCTTCTACTTAAGCAGGAGATTAATCTCAGAAAAGTCACCTGTGTGATCTGAGCTGCACCACAGGTTACTGCCTGTATCCAAGTGCAGAGTCTGGCTCCCTGTGCATAATCCCTCCTCTGTGTCTTCAGTCTCTTCACTGCAAAATGTCCCTGGATAAGTTGCTGATGGGTGTCCTGTGCTGCTGTAAAGTCCTTGAGTACTGGAATGAGATTTCTATAATGAGCCAACTTATCTCAGGTGTGAAGGACACCAATAAATCTCACTAATTTGGTGGGAGCTGTAAGTGCTCAGCCCATAAAAATATGGAAAATGGTGTATGGAGGTGGGTAAACACACCTCATCTCAGACAAATGGTGGATGGTTGCAGTGCTCTTTTCCCCTAATCTGGCACACACATCAAATCCTATACACATATTTTTCAGCATCATTTCACTTTATATAAGACCACCATAATAACAGGAAATTAAAATTGACCATAGAGGGATAGATCCTGCAAGTTCTTTGCAGTGGAGGGAGAGAAAATGGGCAGAGCTTTATCGGCAAATGAAAATCAGGTAGGCTTTATTGTACCACTGTGTGCTGTTTATCGCAAAGGACTTGTTTTCACTCCAGCACTCAGTTAAACAAAAGCCCCAAAGCCAACCATCTGCCCTAATGAATGAATTTATTTTCCAATATAAAGCTATTTAGAGAGAGAGAACTTTGCAGCAGTTCTTGTTCAGTAGCTCAGTCTGTGCTGCAGAATGAATGGGAAGGTTTTGCAGCACTTTGCCAGTCTTTTGTAATCAGAACAAGCAGAAGTACTGATGGGACTGTGGCTGCGTCCATAAATCTCTGTCCTGTCTTCTTTCCTGAGGTGGCATGCTCTGTTTTTATGTACCTGTACGACAACCAAGACTGCAGCAGCTTGTTCCTGTTTATTGCCCTTCTGGCCCTAGTTCCCTCACTTCTCAGCTGAACAAAGAGCCTTGGTGATTCTCCACACTTCTATTTTGGTAAAACACGTGGGGTCACCTTGAACACAGCATCTGAACAGAATTTTTTATCAAGTGTGAAGGCTAGTCCACCTTCAAAATGATTGTGTCTACAGCCAGCATTGATTATCATTAATAATCTGCTAACCCAAAAGCAATATGTTATATAAACAAATTGCTCTCCTTTCAGCCTCAGAAATTATTTTCTGAAAGGCCTCTCTGCATTCAGTTAAAATACTGCTGTTGATGGATTTTCATTCTGCCTCCTCTAGACTTCACACATAATGGTCCAGTTATATATAGTGATAGATTCTGACTGCAGGGAGGAGGAAGTATTTCCCAGGGAGAACATTACTGGTCTATGTTAGGTAAGAGCTGGAGGCACAATCCTGTCCCACCAGCACAGGTGGAAGACATGAGGGTCTGAAAATATCGTGTCAGTCTGTGTCAACGCTCCATCTGCACCATTAAAGTCAAGGAGTGCCAGGATACCAGCTGAATGGAAGAGGAGTCATCATTTTCCATGCCATGTGGCAGCACTGTCCTCTGGGTGGGAGCACTGCAGTCAACAAGAGACCCAAATTGTTGCTAATTCTCTCATCTTCTATAGGTTTGTGTATGTATAAATATTGAACAGCTAGTTAATGTCTATAAGCTTTGGGTAGCAGGGGAGTACTTATGTGGACTTACAAAATAACATAGTGGGCATATCAACTTGGCAGGGAGCTATATCAGATGAGGTCTTTATATTTTAACATCTCTGCAATGGACTAGGGAGAAAAGATGTGCAGGAGCAGGACCTCAGAGTAATGTTCCTTTGGCTTCAGTGATGCTGGTCTGCTTGCTCCACACATTTGAGTCTTGAGGGACACAAGGCATAAAAGAAATAGATGAAGATTTCAAAATTACTTGCTTGCTTATCTGAGCTCTGGCCAGTTAGCAGACAGCAGAAGGGTAGTAGCCTTTTCATTTGTGCTTGATTAGGCCAGGTTCAGCTTCTTATATATTTTGGAACAACTGTCAAGATTTGCCATGTAGGGAAGAAAAGACAGTCAAAGTCTCTCACTGAAGCTCAAGTGGAACTGAGGGCTAGAGATGCTGGGCCATAGAAAGGGCTCTGGACATGAACACTCCCACCATAGAATTTTGCTGTGATCCTGTTCAGTTTGCTTAATCACCGTGTCTGGGTGAGTGTAAAGGTATGTGCCTATACTTGTTCCCTGCCACTCAGACCATCTAGTATGAAGTGGACTGTGTATTCCAGGCAAACAGATCATGTAGTATGGCCACATCCAGACTGCATGGAATCTCTTCCTGCACACCTCTGAGCCATGCCAGGGAATTTTCTATGACAGTGCTTGCTGGCCTGGGTTCCAAAAATCTGCCAGGACTATGTAAAGTTTAACATTATGGAAAACTAAGTTCCCCTGCCAGGGAATGTCTCCAGACAGAGACATGTCTTTACATCACCAGAGGTAGAATTGCAAATGTGCACACGCATGTATGTGCTTAGGTTACATACAAAGGCATACTCATTACATTAAATATGAAAAACTTTTTTAGGTGCTTGGAGGGCTCTGCAGAGGCATCTGGACAGGCTAGATCGATGGGCTGAAGTCAGTTGCATGAGGTTTAACAAAACCAAGTGCCAGATTCTGTACTTGGGCCACAACAACCCCATGCAGTGCTGCAGGCTTGGGGGAGAGGAGCTGGTAGAAAAGGACCTGGGGGTACTGGCTGACAGCTGCCTGAACTTGATCCAGCAGTGTGCTCACTGGCATTCTGGCCTCTAACAGAAATAGTTATGGCCAGCAGAAAAGCAGGGAAGTCATCGTGCCCCTGTACTCAGCGCTGCTGAGGCTGCACCTGCAATACTGTGTTCAGTTTTGGGCCCATCACCACAAGAAAGACATTGAGGTACTGGAGCATGTCCAGAGAAGGGCTGGTGAAGGGTCTGAAGAGCAAGTCTCACGAGAAGTGGCTGAGGGAACAGGATTGTTTATTCTGAAGAAGAGGAGACCTCATTGCTCTCTATAACTGCCTGAGAGGTGGTTGTAGTGAGGTTGTAGTGAGGTGGGGGCTAGTCTCCTGTCCCTAGTATTGATAGAATGAGAAGAAATGTCCTGGAATTTGCCAGGGGAGGTTTATGTTGGGTATGAGGGGAAATTTCTTTACTGAAAGACTAGTCAGGCATTGGAATAGGTTGCCCAGGGAGATGGTGGAGTCCTAATCCCTGGAGGTGTTCAAAAATGTGTAGACATCACACTTCAGGAAGTGGTTAGGTTAATGGTTGGACTGGATGATTTTAGAGGTCTTTTCCAACCAAAACAATTACATGATATGCTTTCTAGCAAAGGTATTTAGACCTCTAATGCTCAAAATAATGCCATTGGAAACTTGTTATCTCTGTGTATTTGCAGAGGATCCCAGAGGGATGTGGTCCCAATCTATACTTCTCTGCTAACAGGAATGAACAACCAGCATACATGATTATACACATTTTCCTTTCATCTTCCCCCTGGTTGGCATTAGCTTCATTTGATAAATTAGCTTCTTGCTGACAGTCAGTCCCACCCCCACCAAGGTGCTTTTATGCCAGACCACACAGAAAAAGCTCTGAGGTACTTAGAGTGATTTTGAGCATGCTGACTAACCTTCACAGCCCTTGGTGGCCGAGGAACAGAGCTGAAGGCTGTAAATCTTATTTAAATTGCCATTTAGTGTGATCTTTTGAGGAGCTTTAGGCTGGGGTTGGATAGAACTGCAGTACTGACTTCATTCGTTTTACCCTCTTGCAGACTTCACCAGCTTGCTGATCTGTAACTAGGTCAGCTTTATAAAGCAACATTTCTGTTCCAGGCCTTTGCCTTCAGCTGGGAAGACATAATCAAGGAGGCTGGATAACAAATGGGTGAGACAGCACAGGTCTGGAATTGAGTGCTACTCCGTTGCACTACTCTATTGCCTTGTGGCCCAAATACAGGACCTGGCACTTGGTTTTGTTAAACCTCATGCAACTGACCTCAGCCCATTGATCTACCCTGTCCAGATCCCTCTGCAGAGCCTTCCAAGCACCTGAAAAAGTTTTTCATATTTAATGCCATGAGTATGCCTTAGTATGTAACTGGAATTAAGACATCCCAAACTAAGGCATTGCCCATGTGCCTATGTGTTCCTATCATGGCAGGTACCCAAACAAGCCTGCAGATTGAAGCTCTCATTATTTGTCAGTTGAACATGGAGATGGACTGACAGGATGGGCTAAAACTGTTTAAAATGGCTGGCTATATATGGTAAAATCTCCATTAAAGGTGGCATGGTGGCCTCAGTGAAGGAAGCAGCCATTGCGGGGCATGGCTGCTGTGGGGAAAAGTGGCAGTGGAAGAAAAGCAATGGGAGCCTAATGGCAAATACACTGTGTGTACGTTAATCATAAAATATGGAGCTAAACTGGAAGTCTTGAGAGCTGATGTCCCAGACTAGGCAGCAATATGGACAATCTCTGCCATAAAGGTGGCAGGGAGGGAGGTGGCATTGGGTGAAGAAGAAATAGGAGAGGAGGAAAGCAAAACACACAAACAAGAGAGGTGTCAATGCTGAAGCAGGAGTGGAAGAAAGGGGAAACAACTAAATAATTGTCAGTCCTGATTCACACGTGTATAAGCTGTATGTTTTTTACAGAAGAATCTCAGGAGAGTGGATGAGCTGCTCAGAAACAGCTTTCTTTGTTCCCGAGTCCTGTGAGAAACCCAAGTCCTTGCTCACACTAGAAGGAAAAATCTGTGGAACAGTGCTTTGCAGAAGTGAACTGAGTTCCCATAGACAGCTCAACTCTTAATCCTGTCCTTACCTGGGTTTTGTTTTGTACCAGAGTCTTTACAAAGTCCCATGATATGGGAGAGAGCGGTCATACACCAGAATGGGTGAGGAGGAGACATGAGCTTTTCTCATGTACAAGAAGTCATGGCAGGTCTGTTGAGGTTGCATTTGGAAGGAAGCCTCAGTTTTATCATTCCCAAGCCCTAGTACAAACTCCAAGCGAGGATTACATTTCCATTCAACAGCACTAATTTACCATTCAATGAGTACCAGCAGCTGTTTTGTGATTGCATTTTCTGTGTGTTTTGGAGTTTGTCTTTTTCTTACTCCCATTTGTGTTTTTTTTTCTAGAGCTCCTCCTCTACAAAACCATTTTCTTGTACTTGGCTGTGCTAAGATTAGAAATGGGTCAGGCACAGAGGCCAGCTTTCCCATGGTGTGTCTGGTTCTTCCATCTGCAGCAGCCCATTGCAGAGGGACCAACCCCCTGCCAGCAGCCCAAGGCTTGTGTGGGATCCCTGGGGAGAGCTTTTGCTTTCCTTCTACAGATTGCTACCTGCTTGTTTCATTCCCCAAGCTTTAATGCTAGCCAGGAAAACAAGCATGGTATTTGGAGCTAGAGTTCTGCTCTGCTCTATCTTTAGGAGCTGGTGAAATACCTCAGGTTGTCTGAGATGGTTTACCTCTCTAAAATGTAAATGTCCAGGACCTTGTTGTTTTGTTAAAAAATGAAGTTACTGACTGTCAGATGAAGACCTGGGATGAAAACTGTCCTCCCCTAAGCATCCTTGGATTTTACTGTGATGACAGTAGTCTGCCTGCTCATTACAGGACCGTCTTGAAACTAGTTGCCTAGCTCCCTGCAGAGGAACTGCTGTGACTCCAGATGCATGGTCTCTTCATTTTCTGAAAGCAGCAAGCAGATCAGTACATCAGCTTGTAGATCAGCGGATAATGCTGCAGCAAATGGGAACTGGGACTTCAGGCTGTTGTTCAGTACAATGCATCCTTTCAAAAAATACCAGAGAAACCCAGCTAACTTGTTTTTCATCCAGGATACAGGCCAGCTCTTAATGCTCTATGTGCTCTGCAGCTACCTAGCAGTGTGGGGTTTTGATTTTGCATCTGAAGAAGGGCTGAATGCTCTGAGGTCAGTTCGTGGGGCACAGAAGCACCCACTGTGTCAGGAAAAAGCTACAGAGATATAAAAGCTTTTAGCTGTAGGACAGAGGCTTTGTGCAGAATCTGATTTAGTTTCAGGGGCTGACTGTATATAGTTCCAGCAAACTCACTAGTACTGTCATAGTGAGAGGAGAGCCTGGTGACGATGGAAACCTGTAGGTCACTGCCCCAAAAGCTTCCTGCAGGAGTAAGAAGTTATCTAAGGAAACTACCAAAGAGAACTGGGAGGACTGAAACAGGATATTGGTTTCTCTGAGCTCACAGGGCAAAGCTGAAAAATCCCACTTTCTGATGCCAGTCCATGCCCTTCCCCAGGTTCTCTTCCTTCAGGCATCTGCACACTCATGATTCATCTCACACCCCTGGGCAGATGAAAGGAAAATATTGCTGGTAAGATTTTCTCTCTGCTGTTGCTGACAACCAACCTGTCAGTTGCTTATCTGTTACACACACACTGTGTTAGAGAAAGCTCTGCCAGTCTGTGCATACTTCAAAAGGTCTTGCAGCTGATATGGAAATGCCTGACGTGTCTGTATTTGCTGGACCTCGTATTACAGTGTGGATTGACATTTCCTTTAGACCTGAGGTCAAAAGCCATACAAAAATAAAAACCTTTCATAAGATGTTATAAATTAACTTCTCCGTGGCTGGTCCTTAGTATCCTCTGCATGTAAATCAGTAAAAATTTTACTAAGATAACAGTGCACCAGAACAAAACTCCTCTGAGCCCTGTAGGGCATCTCTGTTCCCAGAGCACTGTTGGAAAATAGAAGCATCCCTTCAGTCCAGTGCTTTGTTCTGCCCTGTGAGCAGTATTAGCAGGTCAGTCCAGCTTTGAGATTCTGATGACTTTTACAGTACAGATTTGTGGGCACTAAGCATTGTTGGTCTTCCAGGCTTGTTTGTTTGTTTTAGGTGGCTAAATCTGAACTGAGACTCTTGAGCACATATGCAAGAACTCAGGAATAAAAGCTACTTGGGCACAGCCTTGTCCTACTAGTAGCCCAGGACCCTTCTCCCAAAGTTTCCTCAATGTACTGTGTTATCTGTTATTATTATTAGCACTAGTACTAGCAGCAGTAGTAGTTATCATCAACATCACAATGATTCTATGATTCTATGATTTGACCAACTGTGCTGCTTTGAGGTCTGTACTAGGAATGGGATTTGCCTGCAGCAGAATGCATCTGTGCATTGCAAGAGACAGTCCATGCTATGGAGTGTTCACAGCATAATTAGGTGAGATTGAAAGGCTGGGGGAAAGCAGGTGGCAGATTCTCCACATGTCACCTCTCCTGGTGAGCAAAGGAAAGGCTTTCTTTTCCACACCAACTTGAAGTGATGGGCAGTCTCTCCCTATATTAAGTTCTGCCCTACTTAGGAAGCCCAGAAGGGTTCTTGACAACCATATGCTTGTTACTGTGAAAATGTAATTGTTCTTAAATCTTTGGAGGATGCTATCTGCCCCTGTTGCTTAGCTGGTGGGAGTGCAATCATCCATCTCCAGCTATTTAAGAGTTAGCCATCTCCTCTTAGTTAGTTTTCCGTAGTCCAAATATAATCATGAAAAACAGGTAAGAACTTACTTGTTGTCTTGGCTACTCTCTTCAAAGTGTAATGAGCTTTGGGAGTGCCCAACAACTAATGCAAAGAACTCAGTCTCTCAGACTAGAGTGGGACTCAGATGAACCAGGATTAAAAACAAGTTCTTAGACCAAATAACAGAGTCTTCCCTACTATGCAAATAGTTGCTGAGCAGTTTAATGAGCTCTGGCTTCATCACGTTAGGTTGATTTGAGATGGGTTGAATTGCATCTCAAGTAAATGATATAGGAAAAGGGATGTTTCTGAGGAGTCCTGGTGGCAACAGAGAGACCATCAAAAGCCTTCTAAGAAAAAAAAATAATCAGAAAACTTGCAGAAGCAAAAGGGGTAGAAGGCTATAAGAATACACCAACATCACAAATATTAAAATAGCCTCAATATTGTAATCACCACCCTATTTTAATGCAGGACTGCACTCCGCTGAAATAAAACCACCCATTACATTTAATTTGTTGCTAAGCAGACCCATAGCCTAATGCAGTGATCAGATATCTTTTTTAGGCTGTGCACAAAGGTGAACAGATGGCCTATTTTGTGTGTCTGCTTAAGAAAACCCCTTTCTGCAAACGGGAATATCAGGAGAGTTATCAGTGCACTAATTAAATGGAACAAATTCACACTTGTGCAGTAAGTTAATTGTGCAGCAAAACAGAGCTTACTGTCGGGTTAGTTTCCACTCAGTACAAGTCAATTAATTAACTTTGCAATGTATTAATAGAGGAAGACTGGGATGGATGTGAAGATTTTCTAGCTAGGAAAGACATAAGAGTTCACAATGCAATTGGGACCAGAGGCCTTTTCCTCTTTGATTCAGCCCTTGGTAAGCACTGTGATGGCTCAGTCTGGCTGGAAAAGGGCAATGAATCAGTGATGAATACATCAAAGCGATAGCTACGAAATCCCATGGAAGGCTAAGAGATTTTAAGGCTAGGGGAAGCCATTAATGAGTATCCCAATCTTCTGTAAAACAGAGGGAAAGACTTTTAATTGGTTAGGTTCAGCTCTGTTGCATTGTATCTGATTATATTGGTAATACAATCAAATGCTGTTGTATTCTTGCTAATAAAATTAAAGAGGTATAAATGTATTAAATATCATTAATTGAATTAGAAATGCATCTAATTATAAAATTATTTTCATTATAATATTTAAATATGTCTTTGTAGATAATTTTCATATCATATTTATTAAATGGATATGTGCTGCTAAATATGAGCAAAGGTATTGTGATAACTCCCATTTCACAGTATCACAGCATCACCAAGGTTGGAAGAGACCTCAAAGATCATCAAGTCCAACCTGTCTCACAGTCTCACAGTATCACTAAGGTTGGAAAAGACCTCAAAGATCATGGAGTCCAACCTGTCACCACAGACCTCATGACTAGACCATGGCACCAAATGCCACGCCCAGCTCCCTCAGCCTCTCCTCATAGGGTTTGTGCTCAAGGCCTCTCCCCAGCCTTGTTGCCCTTCTCTGGACACGTTCAAGTGTCTCAATGTCCTTCCTAAACTGAGGGGCCCAGGACTGGACACAGCACTCAAGGTGTGGCCTAACCAGTGCTGAGTACAGGGATACAATGACTTCCCTCCTCCTGCTGGCCACACTATTCCTAATGCAGGCCAGGATGCCAATGGCCTTCTTGGCCACCTGGGCACACTGCTGGCTCATGTTCAGCCAGCTGTCAATCAGCACCCCCAGGTCCCTATCTGTTTGGCAGCTCTCCAACCACTCCAACCCCACCCTGTAGCTCTGCATGGGGTTGTTGTGGCCAAAGTGCAGCACCCAGCACTTGGACTTGTTGAATTCCTGTTGGACTCTGCCCATCTGTCCAGTCGGTTGAGGTCCCTCTGCAGAGCCCTTCTGCCCTCTAACAGATCAACTCCTGCTCCCAACTTGGTGTCATCTGCAAATTTGCTGATGGCTGTCTCAATCCCCTCATCCATATCATCAATGAAGATGTTAAAGAGGATGGGGCCCAGCACTGATCCCTGGGGGACGCCACTGGTGACTGGCCTCCAGCTGGATGTGGCACCATTCACTACCACTCTCTGGGCTCAGCCCTCCAGCCAGTTCCTAACCCAGCACAGAGTGTTGCTGTCTAAGTCACGAGCTGACAGCTTAGCCAGCAGTTTGCTGTGGGGGACGGTGTCAAAGGCCTTGCTGAAGTCCAGGTAGACTACCTCCACAGGCCTCCCTACATTCACCAGGCAGGTCACCTGATCATAGAAGGAGATCAGGTTGGAGAGGCAGGACCTGCCCTTCCTAAATCCATGTTGGCTGGACCTGAGTCTTTGGCCATCCTGCAGGTGTGCAGTTATTGCCACCAAGAGAATCTGCTCCGTAACTTTCTGATAATTTATAGTTTGGTTATAAACATCTTTGATGAAGACTATCCCCTAAGATTTGGGGAAAAACAGAACTTTAAGGACTCCTCTGACTCATTTTAGATACTTGCATTATGATGAGATGACCAGGACCCTGAAAGACTCTGTTGTTCTGCACTGACTGAAGCAAGGAGTTAGTGGTTAGCACAGAGGTAAATGTCTACATTGCAGGCATCCAGATTTCCTAAATAAATCTGGCTGTATTTTAACAGGAAAGCTTTTAGGATTTAAAATAAAAGTAAAAATAAAAATGTGTTTCTTAGAGGATAGCAAAATAGAAGAGCAAGAGCTCAGCTGATAAAAAATTGTCTTGGAAAGTCTGTACATTGGCCAGATCATTCGGGTGGAAGGCCCAGGCTCATTTGTCATTTATCAGGGATAACAATGGGGAAAATCTCAGCCTTGAATCCAGTGTGATCCTGGGATTTTACTAAACAAGGGCATGTGGCAGCCCAGTGAAGACTGAAGTACAGGCTGCATTTGAACTACACTTCCTAAGGAGTAACTTTTTATTCATGCTAATCAGAATCAATATCCATTTAGGTTGCTTGCTTTCAGATGCAGGAGGGATGGTGAGTAGAGTGAAGGCAGTAGGGACTGCGAATAATGATAAACACACATGGTGTGTCTTTGTTGTTGTAAATAGAAGTAATTCTGCCAAAAGCAGTGCTCTGATTTAACTTGAATATCAGTCTGGCCTGTTATTATACTGCACAACTTTTCATCTGTTTGATGCCTTACTTAATGGGCAGGAAATTCCAGTGAGAGACAAGCATAAACCACAAGCAGGACTGTTTTACATCTGACTGAAGATAGCTGTTTATGATCAGTGTTCCCAATTCAGCTTATTGATCTTCAGTGTTCAAAGACATTTTAAAAGAGAGGTGAAGAGAATAAAAAACACCAACAAAACTGAATTGCCAGTGAGATGCTGAAATGTAACATTTGCAAGATGCTCATCAGATGATTTCCCATGGTGAGGCAAGAGAGAGTTTCCAATCCTACAAACTCAGATGAAAAAGAATTACCACTTTGCATAGCAGAAGTTTTGGTCTCATCTACAGTGTTTTCCCTTCCATGGCAACTCTAGGAGCTCATGGGGCTCATTACATAGCTGGAAGATAGTGATTGTTTTCTCCCTGCTAAGAATCAAGTGGGCAGATCACAGGGAAACTAACATGGTGTCACCAGGAAAAGTGATACTCAGACTTGATATTATTACCTACTTCCTGTAGGACATCAACTTACACCAATCTTCACATGAGTGAGAACCTCAAGAGATGTCCCATGGACCTCCGAGCTGCAGAATAAGGAGATCTGAGCATGGGTTGCCTTGGACTCCACTGCTCAGTGTGCAGATGGCTCTCCAGTGTATAGGCCTCTTTATCTCTATTGTCCTGTGTCATTGGCTAACCTAACTGGTTCTGTGGTCAAAGCCCAGGCATGGGGCAGCATGTGTGCAGCTCTGCAGCCTCCCTGTAGATCCCATTGAGCTGGAGGCAAGTCTCTGCTCTGCAGATGAAGGATGCTTTTCCTCATCTACTCCCTCTGTACAGAAAGGGAAATAAAGTCAGGGAATTTCACATCTGACATGTTTTGGCTTCTTCCTGCTTTCATAAAAAGCAGAGTGCACCTCACCATTTCCTCTGTTTATGGAGCAGGGCACGGAAGCAAAATCAGGGACATATGTTGTGTTTGTTCAGACAACTGTTCCAGTAACTGCATGGCTCACCTTGCAGAGTAAACCAGGAGGCAGCAGCACACAGAACAGCATTTGGCAAAAGTCTGTAGCCCCACACAGCAAAGATAGTACAGTACACCACCACCCAGCCCTATAGCTCCTGCTCAAAGCTTTGGCCTTGTCCCTATGCACCTATTAGTGGCTGACCTCATGCTCTTCTCCTCTGTGCCACCTTACACTTACAGCTAACAATAAATTACTATCTGACATAGACAAATAATTGGGCCAAAGTATGCTCAGGCAGGAAGAAGCAAAGGAAAATGTCTTGTATTTATGTGCAGTTTATAGCTGCTACAAAAGCACAGGGTTTTGCTGAGCAGTGTTTTCAGCAGTTCAAACTCCAGTAATAATAAGGAGTGTTATTTCCCAGGGATATATGTTCCTTAAGGGGACAATGTGTGGTCATCACTGCCATCCAGACTGGCATTTTTCAGAAGGACACCTTCTGTCAGGCAAAATCTATTATGCCGTATGTACGCTCTCCCCAGTATTGATGGCAACAGCTCAGCTGTGTACCAAAGGAACACTGGAACTAAAGGATCCAAACAGAAAGCTGCTTGCCTGGAATGGTGGTTCAGTGACCTAAATTTGAGGGATTTTTAATGTAAATTTGATTATACTTCTGTTTTCCCAGAAGGGCTTTATCATTTCACACTCCTTTATTTCTGAGGAACAGGATCAGCAGAGCAAGCATGCAGGGCTGGATGCTCATCTTGGCAATTTTTGAAGTTCTGTGAGTAAGGCATTCCAGGAATCTTGTTTCTTAACATCCACTCAGTGTCTTCTGCCTCTGTGGAAGTCTCTAGGACCCTGATCCTGAAAGCTGGAAAACTTTTTTAAGCATCTAACTCAGGCCTTTGGACTGATCTGAAGAAGCTGCCCAGACACCTCCTTGGAGCGAATCTCCTTTTCCCTGCTCTTGCTACAAACCTTCAATCCCAAGCCAGTTGTCCTGTCTGCTGTCAAAGGCTGAAGCTCCATCCCCTACTTGTCATTTTGGCAGCAGTCTCATCACACCGAGTCCTTCCTGACAAGTCTTTCAGCTGGGAGAGAATGAGCCTTATCTGAGGTGAGAGCTGCCTGAATAAACTCAAGACAGAAAGCAATGATCGGAGCTGAATCCTCTGCACTGCTATGTGTTAGACTTAAAAAGCTGCATTTCCTGTTGCTGCTGCCTTCCTCAAATAACATGCTTTTTTCATATTCTCCAAAGTCTTACACTGAATTGATAACCTCTGCCTTTGAAATGGCTGCAGTATGAGGTCTCAGAGTGTTTATATGAGGTGGATAAATACGAGTCAGTAATTAGTGGCTGCCTCAGTCATTTGGTGGAAGAAGCAGAAAAAGAACTGGGGCTTCCTAATTACCACAACTTGGCACAGCTTAGCAGAGGGTAAAATCACGCCTTTTGGTTTGCTCAGGCCCATGTGTGCCATGAAGTGAAAGGCAGGGGGTGATTGTTTACAGGGTGTGACAACCAATTCTAGAAGGTTTTGAGGTTCAGACATTTTCTTTACATTCATACCTGTCCAGTACCCAGCACACTGTCGTGTTTTCTGTTGCCAAAGCTGTAACCAGAGCTGTTATCATAACATATATCATCATAATTCAGAACAGCCTCTGTAAGTTCTGATCTGGTATTTCTGCTGCAGATTAAATATCTAATCATACTAAAAATCAATAAAGATGTATGCAGCATGGAGCTAAAGCACAACGTGGGCTGTCAGGCTGGGATGGAAGAAGAGAATTATCTCTTTGGTTGCCTGAATTGTAATCCCACTGGGATTACACACAGCTGGGAACTGCAGTATATACAAACCATATTTTGAATACTGTTCAAAAGTGTGGAGTAGTACTTCTGTATGTAACTGGGCAGAACAGTCAAACACTGCCTGACAGGAAAGAATGGTTTCCTGACTTGGCTGGGAGAAAGAGTAGCCTCACTGCCCTTTTTTTTCTTTCTTTATCCCAGCCTGGGAAATGTACATAGCCCAGGCCACATTTGCCATGTATCTGGAGCTACAGAATAAATGACTGAGCTGTTACCATGAAGGGAAGAAAGAGGCAATTTTTTGCAGCAGCAGACTGCAAGACATAGGCCACGGATTTTTTTGTCCAATAGAGCTGGGGGACTGCCTGCAGACAAGTTGAGCAGGATTCATGTGATTGACGTCTCTGGTACAGGCACAAGGGGCTAGCTACCCTCCCTTACAGTCAGCCAAGACAAACAGGGCTTCCTACACAGAATTCCTAAAACAGATACTTGCATTGACTAGAAAGAGCGTTATGGATGAGCAGTGCAACCTCTACAGTTAGAGTGAACATTTCATCTGTGAGTTGATGGCTGCTCTTACTCCAGTGTCCAAAACCCTACAACATTGCACTCAGGTGCAATGAGATGAGAAACAGAGATGGAAGGAAAGCTGCATCAATTATCAGAGGTAGATGTATTTACAGTGAAGAGATGGAAGAGGCAGTTGTACATGCCTGGCAGCCTAGGAAGTGATGTCCTGATGTTGAAAGGTTTTCTGTGTTCCTGTTACTGCTTTGATTGCATTCTTTCAGTTTTCTCCATACACTGAGTTAGACTGAACTTACCTGTTCAGACTAAGAACAGAGATTTCTTGGACTGTATGAGGTCTGGGACATTGAGCAAACTGTGAGTAGGGTAAGTATGTGCTTTCCAGGCAAAACACAAGCCCTTGGGGCGAAAAAAAACCCAACCAAAAATAGAAAATGGCAGTTTTGCCTCTGTCATCTTCATGAAACTAGCTAGCAACACTTGTGGGCACTTATTAATGAATTGTATTTGTCAAAAGTGATTTAGCAACCAATTAGCTCTGCTTTCTTGGAATGGATGTGGCTAAAAAATTAATGTAGGTGATTTACACTCAGGAAGCTGGCAACTCGTCTTAAACAAGCTTTAACACATTGCTATCTTCTAATGTTATTGGACACTCAAAAACCACACACTCTGGAAATGACTACTTAAAACAGAATTGGCTGTTTTGTATGAACATTTACTCAACTGTTGAGGTCCCCCATTGGCCTCTGGTGTTGAATATAATCTACAGCAAATTGAAGCTTCAGAGCATCCAGCATTTATATGCCTGATGGGAGGATTTTGGAGCTGTGAATCGATGTGTATTTGGACTCCTGCTCAGTCAGCTGACTGAACAAAAAGGAGCACGATGGTAACAGATGCCAGCACTGCCACTTCCATGTGGCTGAAGCAACAAACCAAGCACCATGAGGATCTGGAGAAAGGGCTCTCTGATGCTTTTAGGAGTGACTGATTAAGGATTTTCCTATCAAAACACTTAAATCTGCTACCACTGTCTTTATTCTCTTAGCAGCTGCTGCTTCAATGGCATAACCCCTGCTGCAATACTAGAGCTATTCCTGCCTCTGTCTTGCAGGAGGGAATACTTGATCTCTCTTCTCTCCATCAAAGAAACTTCCTGGCTTTTTGAGAAAGAATGTATTATTCTAAACAGTAGAGAAAGCAGAGCAGTCCCTAATTCTCTCAGTGAGAGACCAGCTGTAATATTTAACATTGTAAACATATGAGTGCAACTCTCTTCACATTGCACAGCTTAGATGAGAAGCTTTCTGGTTGAATTCCCTGCAAAAACACTCTGCTGGCCTGCCATGACCTTCCTCTTCTGTGAATGTCAGGCATAGAAGCTGGAAGAGCTGTTAGAGCCTGGGGGATGAAAAAGCAGTGTTTTTCTAGTGTTTAGATTGCTATGGTGATTTATGCATGGGGTTATCTACTGGAGCTTCAGGGAGCAGCAATTACTGATCTCAGGTCATCAGATTAGTTCTCAAGGGGCCAGAAGCTCCCATTAGATGTGGTGACAGATTCAGCTACCAAGTGCTGCCTTTCATGAAGTATCTGCAGTTGCTTCAGAAGGCCAAAGGTTTTACTATAAACGGGATTTTTTTTTTCTGGTCTGCTGCAGAGCAAAGGGAGAGAAAGCAGCAGGACTTGCCCCAGGGAGCACCCATTGCTAAGAGGGGAAGAAAGAATTGCACTACTGCAGAGCCCGTGGTGCTGACCCCAGCAACATCCTGGCTCTCTCCACACACACATCAGCGTCTGCACTAGCAGCAAGGGTGGCTGCATGAGTGCAGCAGGCTCCGGTCTCTTGCCTGCGTGCTCTGTGCTGGACCACCTCCAGCTGGCAGAGCTTCAAGGAGCTTGAAGGCTTGTGCTGCCTCCCACAGGGAATAATGCTCAGTGTGCTCAGAGTTCGTGGGCTTCTGAAACATTGCTACAGTGAGGATTGATTCCTTGTACATGGAGGACAAGACCTGTCTGCTGTGTCTTTCGTTATTTGAGAAGTAAGATATACATGGCTGCATTATGTGGACTAATGTGTAACTGATTTAAAAAGCATCATGGAGATTATAGAGGTTGTTATTTATACTTGTGGAATGAATGGAGTTAAACTAGACAGGAATGATGCTGTGAGCAATCATTTCCCTCAAATTACATTGAAATTACATTTTTCCTGAAATTGCATTGAAGTTTTATGGCTGCTGCTACAGAGTTTCATGCTCTTATGAGGCAGGTTCAAGCAGCAGACTGGCTGGTAAATATATGCTGCCATGTTCCTAAGCTGGTCCCATCACTGATGGTGCAGACATCAATGCAAAACAAGCACCATGTGTTTCAATGTAGGCAAATGGAGCATTTTGCTTGAAATAACCACTTAAAGTTTAAATTAAAACAAAACAAAAAGGACCACCACCACCAAAACAACAGCAACAAAACAGTTCATAATCATTGGCTGTTTACTAGGCAATTAAAGGAAAAGGTTGTTCATTAAATAATCTCATTAAAACAAAGCCAGGGAAATCAAGCAACTTACTAAAAGTGATGCAGGCAATTGGTTTGCTCATTTCCATTGATTTGTCCCATCTCCTGTGTCTGGAATGATGCTTGCCTCCTTTGCATGAAGAACCTCTTTATCAAAGAGGTTCTAACACCAAAAGGTAGTCTCTGGCTTCACTAGACAATCTAACCTTCCCTCAGGCAAACAGAGTAACTAAAGATCTCCTCTTTAATCAAGTCAGGATATGCTTTGTAATATATATGGTATTTCCCCAGGCCAAGGAACATGAAAAATTGACTCTAACTCTCATTGGTTTTGGAATAAATGAGGTTATTTTCTTTTTAAGCAGTACCATTTGGCTATTGACTGGACAATTAACATGTCTTGTAGCAGCTTTCAAAAAGAAGTAAACTGCTTTCTTACAGGGTGACTTGGGAATAGTGTTTCTTTCTGTCCTGGTGTATGTATGGATGCTGTTACATTTCAGGTTGGTGCTCCTCAGGTTCACTCCTGCAGATTCATTCACTGGCACTGTTCAAAGGTGGCATCTGAAGGTGTAAAAGGCCACAACATGTGGCCTTTAATGACCTGTGGCCATTATGGAAGTTTCTAGCTGCTATAGCAGTCCTGTCTGTATCTGTGCCCTCTCTCAGATGCAGTCTCAGGTAGGCCAGAGAGGCGCCCTTAGCCAAAGAAATGCTATTCTGTTTAAGTATTACAACTTAATGCTGTGATGACAGTTATAGATATTACATTTTATTTCTGCTTTACAGTCTCAAAGAGTTCTTAATGCATTGTTTCTCTTTTATTTTTCACTTTTTTCCCCTGCAGTGGATAGATTGCATTTGTCCTGCTTGGCAAAGTGCAGAATTGAGATGCCTTGATGTCTCTCCATTTAGGCTTGTGATGAGAAAAGTAACTTCATAGTCCCATTTTCAATACTGGCTTCAGTAGTTTACATCCTGTAGTGCTGAAATCCCCCTTTCCATCTGGATCTAACTGATGTGGTGAAGGATGGTGCTGGTCTCTTCTCACAGGTAATTAGTGATAGAACAAGAGGGAATGGCCTCAAGCTAAGACTGGGTAGGTTTAGACTGGACATTAGGAAAAAAAAAAAAAAATTCAGGGAAAGAGTGTTCAGGCATGGAAATGTGCTGCCCAGGGAGGTGGTTGAGTCACCAGCTCTGGATGCATTTAAAGGTTGTTTGGATGTGGTGCTTGGATATATGGTTTAGGGGTGAACTTTGTAGAGTAAGGTTATAGGTTGGACTTGGTGATCCTGAAGGTCTTTTCCAACCTGAATGTTTCTGTGATTCTGTGATACATGATGAGTGGCTCTAATGACTAGATTGTGAATTCAGAAATATGTGGAATCCTTTCCTAGACTGTCAGACCTTGACTTAGGAGAGATTTCTGGTGATTTGGGGCTTCTTAGGATTGAAAAAACCCAAACTTGGATAACAGCCTCAGTTTCCTGTGATTAATCCCTGAGGCCAGCATTCAGCTACAAGGGAAGTCCATTCCTTTTGCCAGCCCTCTGAACAATTTTATATATTTTTTTAAATCAAATAACTGGCCAGTAGCATTGGCCTGGAAAAAATGTAAAACTCTGTGACACTCAAAGCCAAACTCCCTGAACTTCTTTGCCAGCACTGGCTGCAGAAACTCGGCAGGGATTTTGGTAGAAGCAGACTAATGGTGATATTTCGGTTACTGTAGGTTTGCAATAAATACCCAAAGCATTAAAAAAAAATGAAAAGGAAAAAAGGTGCTTCAAATGCAAATGATGCTCTGCCTTAGTACAATTGTGCAACTTGAAATGCCTGTCTACAACTACCTGAAGGGAGGTTGTAGACAGGTGGGGATTGGTCTCTTCTCCCAGGCAACCAGCACCAGAACAAGAGGACACAGTCTCAAGCTGCGCCAGGGGAGGTTTAGGCTGGAGGTGAGGAAGAAATTCTTCATAGAAAGAGTGATTAGCAATTGGAATGTGCTGCCCAGGGAGGTGGTGGAGTCACCATCACTGGAGGTGTTTAGGAAGAGACTTGATGGGGTGCTTGGTTGCATGGTTTAGTTGACTAGATGTTGTTGGATGACGGGTTGGACACAATGATCTCAGAGGTGTTTTCCAACCTAGTTAATTCTATTCTATTCTATTCTATTCTATTCTATTCTATTCTATTCTATTCTATTCTATTCTATTCTATTCTATTCTATTCTATTCATTATTCCATTCCATTCCATTCCATTCCATTTCATTCCATTCTGAACAGCTTTTTTGCTTTAGCTATGTAACAGCAATAGATCATCTGCAGTGTTGAGTACTCGCTGTACAGTCTCCACCCCCCCAAATAAATATATATCTATATGAGCCAAAATGAAACTTAGCACTTATGACTATACAAATATCAGTTGTTTTATTCTTAAATAAAAAAAATAACCAGACTTGTATTTTTTTAAGGCAGTGGTTTTGCTCAAAGATCCTGATCAAAACCAGGCATCAGCATGCTGCTGTGTGGTGTATATACACTTACAAACTAGCCAACCTACATCACCCAAATACTTGAGTGGAGACCACTTAGTCAATATAAAATGAATGTGAATTAGACAGAAACATAAATATTGGCTTCTGGGATTTTCAGGAAATGCTTATAACTCATTTTTATAAGCTTTGAATGAACTGTGATTGATCGAAGTGTACAACCACATTACAAAGAAAAATGCCTGTGCTCTTTGTGCACATTAAATATGTCCAAGCACAACCTGCAAATAGGGAAAAAAAGATTTTCTTCTGAAGTGTTCCTGAGATAGGCCCTGTAGTTGCTTTGTTCTTACATATGAAGGATCTGAAAGTGATTCTTTGGTGAAGGTCATTATTGATTTACAGAAGAATTTGTATCTATTGAATAAATAGATTAAAAAATTAATACCTGTCAAAACTGAAGTTCTCAGGAAAACACTGGCCTTGGCAGATGTTTCAGTTTTAAAAGACCTAGTGATATTTTTAGCACAAGAAGATTATATTTATGTCTCAAAATTACTGTTAATTATTTAAGCTAATATATCTTTGAGCAAATGCGGTATGCCATCAAGCCTATTTTTTTTCCCATTGACATTAAGCTTTTTTGACATGTTGGTTCAAGCTTCCAAGATTTTGACTTCTTGACTTCCACCCCAAGAGAGGAAAACAACTACCTAAGATTATCATTCATCACAAAAGCAGTGGCTTGAGGAGTGCACCTTCCTTCCAGCTTGCAAGGCTAATCCCTTCTGGGGACAGTTCAGTCTGTTATGGAATCATAGAATCAGTCAGGGTTGGAAGGACCACAAGGATCAGCTAGTTCCAACCCCCTGCCATGGGCAGGGACACCCCACACTAGATCAGGCTGGCCAGAGCCTCATCCAGCCTGGTCTTAAACACCTCCAGGGATGGGGCCTCAGCAACCTCCCTGGACAGCCCATTCCAGGACTTCACCATTCTCATGGTGAAGAACTTCCTCCTCACGTCCAGTCTGAATCTGCCCACCTCTAGCTTCATTCCATTCCCCTTACTCCTATCACTACCTGATATCCTAAGAAGTCCCTCCTCAGCGTTCTTGTAGGTCCCCTTCAGATACTGGAAGGCCACAACAAGGTCACCTGGGAGTCTTCTTTCCTCCAGACTGAACAGCCCCAACTCTTTCAGTCTGTCCTCACAGGAGAGGTGCTCCAGCCCTCTGTTATGAATATCATCAGAGATTCAGCAGTGGATGTGGTGCTTGGCCAAAATGTGGCCTGATGTACATTGATAGTTGTGTGTAATTCAGGGTTGTTTGGTATTTTATTATCCTTCCACACTGTTGCTGAAAGCATGTGGATATCATTTATCCAGGCCATGACACAAAGTGGGTGTTTTCTAATAGTGCTCCATGTGGAAAACATAGCAGCTGAAGTAGACAAAGCAGTGTAATGAAGTGGTAAATAGTCTTGTCAGGTGTTGTCTTAATAGGCAGCAGGAGGTAATTGCCTCCAAGGGGAGCATCAATGAATTAATTCTTATCCAAGCAATTCAGTTCGTGAATTGTTCAGAGACCCCCAAATGCTGTTCATGTCTCTTGCATAGGCTAATTCACTTAACCAAGAACCTTCAGGTGATAAAATCCTATAAGCATAAATAGGATTGATTTGACCACTGCTTCTGCCCATATTTATGCAGGTTTAGCCAATTTAATTATCTTTAAAATTCTCAATAAAAGGAGCTGGTTGGAGCATCAGGTGGAGCTGTGATTACAGCAAGGTTATACTAATGACTTGTGGAAGGGTGTTGCAGCAACGACAGATTTTTTAGGTGACTTCAGGCTGATGCTGACAAATCTTCATAATCTTCTTGTCACCCAGACCTCTGGGCTGTTACAGATCTGTCCCATGCTGGAGACTCATGTATCAGTGAGGTAGCACTGCTGGGCACTAGCTGAGCTGCCCAGTGCGTTGGTTTGGTGTAGTTAGAGGTGTTTGAGAGCAAGCTTATAGCAATGGCTATAACCTCACTCCTACAACACCTTGCCCCACAAAAAGCCCTTAACCCTGTATCAGGCTCTGAAAGAAAGCACTCAGCATCTCTAGGGAATGGTGACTACTTTCTATTTTGCTGCATGTAGTAGCCAAAGTTGTGTGAGTGGTTCTGTTGTTATTGTCCTTCATAGGAAATCCCTCAGCAGGTCAGTGTAAACAGCAGTCTATGGTCAATCCTGCTGTGTTTTGTTGAAGTTTTATGTTAGCAACATCCTTCTAGTTTGGGTAGCTCATGAGCTTGGGGTCGTTCTCTGATATGACATGAACTACTTAGGCATTGACAGGCACCTTTTGGTTTGATGATGTCTCCTCCCTGTTGGTTTAGAAGGACTGTCTGCTTTTACAAAGGTTTTCTCCCCCTTCTTCAGCAAGGCATAACAAGCAGAAGAATAGAAGCTGCCTGAAAGCATCAATTGATGACCATCAATCAGCTGCATATGGGTCAGTCTCGGGGCATTCAACATGCTAGATGGTCCCTGTGCTTTTGGTGGTAGGAAGAGCTGCCAGCTATTGTTCCCCACACACCATGATGGAATGACTGAGATGGAGAGCATCAGATGCCCCAGGCAATCTTAAGCATATCTCTGGGATCTGTAGATTTAAGACCTGGGAAGCCTTTCTTATGTTATTGATGTCCAGAGGAACTGGCTGGAAGGAAGTGGTACCAGCCATCAGAGAGTCAAGATGTCACCGACACTCCTAGGAACAGAACAACAAATTACCTTCTGAGGCAGGGTCAAGGTTCACTGAACCCATTAATTTTCAAATGTTCTTCAGAGCCTCCAAAAAGTCACTTCCCCTCCCCCCCCTTGGATGGCAGATGACAGTGCATTGGCAGGAAAAGACAGAATTCTGCTGT